>CM057048.1:72207073-72807073 GCA_029948455.1 Solanum rostratum | reverse complement strand
GCCGGAACCACATGCAGCGCAAGAATCCGTGGGCTAACACCCACAGAAATGAGCTGAAATCGCCTGTTTCCACTTCCTCGGCCCATAAAATCCAACCAGGCCTCATCCAACCCCGCCGGGCAACATGGACCTCTTGCCGGGCCTCTTGCGGACCCCCTCGTATGATTTTTCGAGAATCTTGGGCCGGAACCCCATGCAGCGCCAGAATCCGTGGGCTAACACCCACAGAAATGAGCTGAAATCGCCTGTTTCCACTTCCTCGGCCCATAAAATCCAACCAGGCCTCATCCAACCCCGCCGGGAAACATGGACCTCTTGTCGGGCCTCTTTCGGACCCCCTCGTATGATTTTTCTAGAATCTTGTGCCGGAACCCTATGCAGCGCCAGAATCCGTGGGCTAACACCCACAGAAATGAGACGAAATCGCCTGTTTCCACTTCCTCGGCCCATAAAATCCAACCAGGCCTCATCCAACCCCGCCGGGAAACATGGACCTCTTGCCGGGCCTCTTGCAGACCCCCTCGTATGATTTTTCGAGAATCTTGCGCCGGAACCCCATGCAGCGCCAGAATCCGTGGGCTAACACCCACAGAAATGAGCCGAAATCGCCTGTTTCCACCTCCTCGGCCCATAAAATCCAATCAGGCCTCATCCAACCCCGCCGGGCAACATGGACCTCTTGCCGAGCCTCTTGCGGACCCCCTCGTATGATTTTTCGAGAATCTTGCGCCGGAACCCCATGCAGCGCCAGAATCCGTGGGCTAACACCCACAGAAATGAGCCGAAATCGCCTGTTTCCACTTCCTCGGCCCATAAAATCCATCCAGGCCTCATCCAACCCCGCCGGGCAACATGCACCTCTTGCCGGGCCTCTTGCGGACCCCATCGTATGATTTTTCGAGAACCTTGCACCGGAACCCCATGCAGCGCCAGAATCCGTGGGCTAACACCCACAGAAATGAGCCGAAATCGCCTGTTTCCACTTCCTCGGCCCATTAAATCCAACCAGGCCTCATCCAACCCCGCCGGGCAACATAGACCTCTTTTCGGGCCTCTTGCGGACCCCCTCGTATGATTTTTCGATAATCTTGCGCCGGAACCCCATGCAGCGCTAGAATCCGTGGGCTAACACCCATAGAAATGAGCCAAAATTGCCTGTTTCTACTTCCTCGGCCCTTTAAATCCAACCAGGCCTCATCCAACCCCGCCGGGCAACATGGACCTCCTGCCGGGCCTCTTGCGGACCCCCTCGTATGATTTTTTGAGAATCTTGCACCGGAACCCCATGCAGCGCCAGAATCCGTGGGCTAACACCCACAGAAATGAGCCGAAATCGCCTGTTTCCACTTCTTCGGGCCATAAAATCCAACCAGGCCTCATCCAACCCCGCCGGGAAACATGGACCTCTTGCCGGGCCTCTTGCGGACCCCATCGTATGATTTTTCGAGAATCTTGCGCCGGAACCCCATGCAGCGCCAGAATCCGTGGGCTAACACCCACAGAAATGAGCCGAAATCCCCTGTTTCCACTTCCTCGGCCCATAAAATCCAACCAGGCCTCATCCAACCCTGCCGGGAAACATGGACCTCTTGCTGGGCCTCTTGCGGACCCCCTCGTATGATTTTTCGAGAATCTTGCGCCGGAACTCCATGCAGCGCCAGAATCCGTGGGCTAACACCCACAGAAATGAGCCGAAATCGCCTGTTTCCACTTCCTCGGCCCATAAAATCCAACCAGCCCTCATCCAACCCCGCCGGGGAACATGGACCTCTTGCCGGGCCTCTTGCGGACCCCCTCGTATGATTTTTTGAGAATCTTGCGCCGGAACCCCATGCAGCGCCAGAATCCGTGGGCTAACACCCACAGAAATGAGCCGAAATCGCTTGTTTCCACTTCCTCGGCCCATAAAATCCAACCAGGCCTCATCCAACCCCGCCGGGCAAAATGGACCTCTTGCCAGGCCTCTTGCGGACCCCCTCGTATGATTTTTCGAGAATCTTGCGCCGGAATCCCATGCAGCGCCAGAATCCGTGGGCTAACACCCACAGAAATGAGCCGAAATCGCCTGTTTCCACTTCCTCGGCCCATAAAATCCATCCAGGCCTCATCCGACCCTGTCGGGAAACATGGACCTCTTGTCGGGCCTCTTGCGGACCCCCTCGTATGATTTTTCGAGAATCTTGCGCCGGAACCCCATGCAGCGCCAGAATCCGTGGGCTATCACCCACAGAAATGAGCCGAAATCGCCTGTTTCCACTTCCTCGGCACATAAAATCCAACCAGGCCTAATCCGACCCCGCCGGGCAACATGGACCTCTTGCCGGGCCTCTTGCGGACCCCCTCGTATGATTTTTCAAGAATCTTGCGCCGGAACCCCATGCAGCGCTAGAATCCGTGGGCTAACACCCACAGAAATGAGCCGAAGTCGCCTGTTTCCACTTCCTCGGCCCATAAAATTCAACCAGGCCTCATCCAACCCCGCCGGGCAAAATGGACCTCTTGCCGGGCCTCTTGTGGACCCCCTCGTATGATTTTTCGAGAATCTTGCGCCGGAACCCCATGCAGCGCCAGAATCCGTGGGCTAACACCCACAGAAATAAGCCGAAATCGCCTGTTTCCACTTCCTCGGGCCATAAAATCCAACCAGGCCTCATCCAACCCCGCCGGGAAATATGGACCTCTTGCCGGGCCTCTTGCGGACCCCATCGTATGATTTTTCGAGAACCTTGCGCCGGAACCCCATGCAGCGCCAGAATCCGTGGGCTAACACCCACAGAAATGAGCCGAAATCCCCTGTTTCCACTTCCTCGGCCCATAAAATCCAACCGGGCCTCATCCAACCCCGCCGGGCAACATGCACCTCTTGCCGGGACTCTTGTGGACCCCATCGTATGAATTTTCGAGAATCCTGCGCCGAAACCCCATGCAGCGCCAGAATCCGTGGGCTAACACCCACAGAAATGAGCCGAAATCGCCTGTTTCCACTTCCTCGGCCCATTAAATCCAACCAGGCCTCATCCAACCCCGCCGGGCAACATGGACCTCTTGCCGGGCTTCTTGCGGACCCCCTCGTATGATTTTTCAAGAATCTTGCGCCGGAACCCAATGCAGCGCCAGAATCCGTGGGCTAACACCCACAGAAATGAGCCGAAATCGCCTGTTTCCACTTCCTCGGCCCATTAAATCCAACCAGGCCTCATCCAACCCCGCCGGGCAACATGGACCTCCTGTCGGGCCTCTTGCGGACCCCCTCGTATGAGTTTTCGAGAATCTTGCGCCGGAACCCCATGCAGCGCTAGAATCCGTGGGCTAACACCCACAAAAATGAGCCGAAATCGCCTGTTTCCACTTCCTCGGCCCATAAAATCCAACCAGGCCTCATCCAACCCCGCCGGGCATCATGGACCTCTTGCCGGGCCTCTTGCGGACCCCCTCGTATGATTTTTCGAGAATCTTGCGCCGGAACCCCATGCAGCGCTAGAATCCGTGGGCTAACACCCACAGAAATGAGCCGAAGTCGCCTGTTTCCACTTCCTCGGCCCATAAAATTCAACCAGGCCTCATCCAACCCTGTCGGGCAACATGGACCTCTTGCCGGGCCTCTTGTGGACCCCCTCGTATGATATTTCGAGAATCTTGCGCCGGAACCCCATGCAGCGCCAGAATCCGTGGGCTAACACACACAGAAATAAGCAAAATCGCCTGTTTCCACTTCCTCGGCCCATAAAATCCAACAAGGCCTCATCCAACCCCGCCGGGCAACATGGACCTCTTGCCGGGCCTCTTACGAACCCCCTCGTATGATATTTCGAGAATCTTGCGCCGGAACCCCATGCAGCGCCAGAATCCGTGGGCTAACACCCACAGAAATGAGCCGAAATCGCCTGTTTCCACTTCCTCGGCCCATAAAATCCAACCAGGCCTCATCCAACCCCGCCGGGAAACATGGACCTCTTGCCGGGCCTCTTGCGGACCCCCTCGTATGATATTTCGAGAATCTTGCGCCGGAACCCCATGCAGCGCCAGAATCCGTGGGCTAACACCCACAGAAATGAGCCGAAATCGCCTGTTTCAACCTCCTCGGCCCATAAAATCCAACCAGGCCTCATCCAACCCCGCCGGGCAACATGGACATCTTGTCGAGCCTCTTGCGGACCCCCGCGTATGATTTTTTGAGAATCTTGCGCTGGGACCCCATGCAGCGCCAGAATCCGTGGGCTAACACCCACAGAAATGAGCCGAAATCGCCTGTTTCCACTTCCTCGGCCCATAAATTCCAACCAGGCCTCATCCAACCCCGCCGGGCAACATGGACCTCTTGCCGGGCCTCTTGCGGACCCTCTCGTATGATTTTTCGAGAATCATGCGCCGAAACCCCATGCAGCGCAAGAATCCGTGGGCTAACACCCATAGAAATAAGCCGAAATCATCTGTTTCCACTTCCTCAGCCCATAAAATCCAACCAGGCCTCATCCAACCCCGTCGGGCAACATGGACCTCTTGCCGGGCCTCTTGCGGACCCCCTCGTATGATTTTTCGAGAATCTTGCGCCGGAACCCCATGCAGCGCCAGAATCCGTGGGCTAACACCCATAGAAATGAGCCGAAATCGCCTGTTTCAACTTCCTCGGCCCATTAACTCCAACCAGGCCTCATCCAACCCCGCCGGGCAACATGGACCTCATGCCGGGCCTCTTGCGGACCCCCTCGTATGATTTTTCGAGAATCTTGCGCCGGAACCCCATGCAGCGCCAGAATCCGTGGGCTAACACCCACAGAAATGAGCCGAAATCGCCTGTTTCCACTTCCTCGGGCCATAAAATCCAACCAGGCCTCATCCGAACCCGCCGGGAAACATGGACCTCTTGCCGGGCCTCATGCGGACCCCATCGTATGATTTTTCGAGAACCTTGCACCGGAACCCCATGCGGCGCCAGAATCCGTGGGCTAACACCCACAGAAATGAGCCGAAATCGCCTGTTTCCACTTCCTCGGCCCATTAAATCCAACCAGGCCTCATCCAACCCCGCCGGGCAACATAGACCTCTTTTCGGGCCTCTTGCGGACCCCCTCGTATGATTTTTTGATAATCTTGCGCCGGAACCCCATGCAGCGCCAGAATCCGTGGGCTAACACCCATAGAAATGAGCCAAAATTGCCTGTTTCTACTTCCTCGGCCCTTTAAATCCAACCAGGCCTCATCCAACCCCGCCGGGCAACATGGACCTCCTGCCGGGCCTCTTGCGGACCCCCTCGTATGATTTTTCGAGAATCTTGCGCCGGAACCCCATGCAGCGCCAGAATCCGTGGGCTAACACCCACAGAAATGAGCCGAAATCGCCTGTTTCCACTTCCTCGGCCCATAAAATCCAACCAGGCCTCATCCAACCCCGCCGGGAAACTTGGACCTCTTGCCGGGCCTCTTGCGGACCCCATCGTATGATTTTTCGAGAATCTTGCGCCGGAACCCCATGCAGCGCCAGAATCCGTGGGCTAACACCCACAGAAATGAGCCGAAATCGCCTGTTTCCACCTCCTCGGCCCATAAAAACCAACCAGGCCTCATCCAACCCCGCCGGGAAACATGGACCTCTTGCCGGGCCTCTTGTGGACCCCCTCGTATTATTTTTTGAGAATCTTGCGCCGTAACCCCATGCAGCGCCAGAATCCGTGGGCTAACACCCACAGAAATGAGCCGAAATCGCCTGTTTCCACTTCCTCAGCCCATAAAATCCAACCGGGCCTCATCCAACCCCGCCGGGCAACATGCACCTCTTGCCGGGCCTCTTGCGGACCCCATCTTATGAATTTTCGAGAATCCTGCACCGGAACCCCATGCAGCGCCAGAATCCGTGGGCTAACACCCACAGAAATGAGCCGAAATCGCCTGTTTCCACTTCCTCGGCCCATTAAATCCAACCAGGCCTCATCCAACCCCGCCGGGCAACATAGACCTCTTGCCGGGCTTCTTGCGGACCCCCTCGTATGATTTTTCAAGAATCTTGCGCCGGAACCCCATGCAGCGCCAGAATCCGTGGGCTAACACCCACAGAAATGAGCCAAAATCGCCTGTTTCCACTTCCTCGGCCCATTAAATCCAACCAGGCCTCATCCAACCCCGCCGGGCAACATGGACCTCTTGCCGGGCCTCTTGTGGACCCCCTCGTATGATTTTTCGAGAATCTTGCGCCGGAACCCCATGCAGCGCCAGAATCCGTGGGCTAACACCCACAGAAATAAGCCGAAATCGCCTGTTTCCGCTTCCTCGGCCCATATAATCCAACCAGGCCTCATCCAACCCCGCCGGGCAACATGGACCTCTTGCCGGGCCTCTTGCGGACCCCCTCGTATGATTTTTCGAGAATCTTGCGCCGGAACCCCATGCAGCGCCAGAATCCGTGGGCTAACACCCACAGAAATGAGCCGAAATCGCCTGTTTCCACCTCCTCGGCCCATAAAATCCAACCAGGCCTCATCCAACCCCGCCGTGCAACATGGACCTCTTGCCGGGCCTCTTGCGGAACCCCTCGTATGATTTTTCGCGAATTTTGCGCCGGAACCCCATGCAGCGCCAGAATCCGTGGGCTAACACCCACAGAAATGAGTCGAAATCGCCTGTATCCACTTCCTCGGCCCATTAAATCCAACCAGGCCTCATCCAACCCCGCCGGGAAACATGGACCTCTTGCCGGGACTCTTGCGGAACCCCTCGTATGATTTTTCGAGAATTTTGCGCCGGAACCCCATGCAGCGCCAGAATCCGTGGGCTAACACCCACAGAAATGAGTCGAAATCGCCTGTATCCACTTCCTCGGCCCATTAAATCCAACCAGGCCTCATCCAACCCCGCCGGGCAACATGGACCTCATGCCGGGCCTCTTGCGGACCCCCTCGTATGAATTTTCGAGAATCTTGCGCCGGAACCCCATGCAGCGCCAGAATCCGTGGGCTAACACCCACAGAAATGAGCCGAAATTGCCTGTTTCCACTTCCTCGGATCATAAAATCCAACCAGGCCTCATCCAACCCCGCCGGGAAACATGGACCTCTTGGCGGGCCTCTTGCGGACCCCCTCGTATGATTTTTCGAGAATCTTGCGCCGGAACTCTATGCAGCGCCAGAATCCGTGGGCTAACACCCACAGAAATGAGCCGAAATCGCCTGTTTCCACTTCCTCGGCCCATAAAATCCAACCAGGCCTCATCAAACCCCGCCGCGCAACATGGACCTCTTGCCGGGCCTCTTGCGGACCCCCTCGTATGAGTTTATGAGAATCTTGCGCCGGAACCCCATGCAGCGACAGAATCCGTGGGCTAACACCCACAGAAATGAGCCGAAATTGCCTGTTTCCACTTCCTCGTCCCATAAAATCCAACCAGCCCTCATCCAACCCCGCCGGGCAACATGGACCTCTTGCCGGGCCTCTTGCGGACCCCCTCGTATGATTTTTCGAGAATCTTGTGCCGGAACCCCATGCAGCGACAGAATCCGTGGGCTAACACCCACAGAAATGAGCCGAAATCGCCCTGTTTCCACTTCCTCGGCCCATAAAATCCAACCAGGCCTCATCCAACCCCGCCAAGCAACATGGACCTCTTGCCGAGCCTCTTGCGGACCCCCTCGTATGATTTTTCGAGAATCTTGCGCCGGAACCCCATGCAGCGCCAGAATCCGTGGGCTAACACCCACAGAAATGAGCCGAAATCGCCTGTTTCCACTTCCTCGGCCCATAAAATCCATCCAGGCCTCATCCAACCCCGCCGGGCAACATGCACCTCTTGCCGGGCCTCTTGCGGACCCCATCGTATGATTTTTCGAGAACCTTACGCCGGAACCCCATGCAGCGCCAGAATCCGTGGGCTAACACCCAGCGAAATGAGTCGAAATCGCCTGTTTCCACTTCCTCGGCCCATTAAATCCAACCAGGCCTCATCCAACCCCGCCGGGCAACATAGACCTCTTTTCGGGCCTCTTGCGGACCCCCTCGTATGATTTTTCGATAATCTTGCGCCGGAACCCCATGCAGCGCCAGAATCCGTGGGCTAACACCTATAGAAATGAGCCAAAATTGCCTGTTTCTACTTCCTCGGCCCTTTAAATCCAACCAGGCCTCATCCAACCCCGCCGGGCAACATGGACCTCCTGCCGGGCCTCTTGCGGACCCCCTCGTATGATTTTTTGAGAATCTTGCACCGGAACCCCATGCAGCGCCAGAATCCGTGGGCTAACACCCACAGAAATGAGCCGAAATCGCCTGTTTCCACTTCTTCGGGCCATAAAATCCAACCAGGCCTCATCCAACCCCGCCGGGAAAAATGGACCTCTTGCCGGGCCTCTTGCGGACCCCATCGTATGATTTTTCGAGAATCTTGCGCCGGAACCCCATGCAGCGCCAGAATCCGTGGGCTAACACCCACAGAAATGAGCCGAAATCCCCTGTTTCCACTTCCTCGGCCCATAAAATCCAACCGGGCCTCATCCAACCCCGCCGGGCAACATGCACCTCTTGCCGGGCCTCTTGTGGACCCCATCGTATGAATTTTCGAGAATCCTGCGCCGAAACCCCATGCAGCGCCAGAATCCGTGGGCTAACACCCATAGAAATGAGCCGAAATCGCCTGTTTCCACTTCCTCGGCCCATTAAATCCAACCAGGCCTCATCCAACCCCGCCGGGCAACATGGACCTCTTGCCGGGCTTCTTGCGGACCCCCTCGTATGATTTTTCAAGAATCTTGCGCCGGAACCCAATGCAGCGCCAGAATCCGTGGGCTAACACCCACAGAAATGAGCCGAAATCGCCTGTTTCCACTTCCTCGGCCCATTAAATCCAACTAGGCCTCATCCAACCCCGCCGGGCAACATGGACCTCTTGTCGGGCCTCTTGCGGACCCCCTCGTATGAGTTTTAGAGAATCTTGCGCCGGAACCCCATGCAGCGCTAGAATCCGTGGGCTAACACCCACAAAAATGAGCCGAAATCGCCTGTTTCCACTTCCTCGGCCCATAAAATCCAACCAGGCCTCATCCAACCCCGCCGGGCATCATGGACCTCTTGCCGGGCCTCTTGCGGACCCCCTCGTATGATTTTTCGAGAATCTTGCACCGGAACCCCATGCAGCGCTAGAATCCGTGGGCTAACACCCACAGAAATGAGCCGAAGTCGCCTGTTTCCACTTCCTCGGCCCATAAAATTCAACCAGGCCTCATCCAACCCTGTCGGGCAACATGGACCTCTTGCCGGGCCTCTTGTGGACCCCCTCGTATGATATTTCGAGAATCTTGCGCCAGAACCCCATGCAGCGCCAGAATCCGTGGGCTAACACACACAGAAATAAGCAAAATCGCCTGTTTCCACTTCCTCGGCCCATAAAATCCAACAAGGCCTCATCCAACCCCGCCGGGCAACATGGACCTCTTGCCGGGCCTCTTACGGACCCCCTCGTATGATATTTCGAGAATCTTGCGCCGGAACCCCATGCAGCGCCAGAATCCGTGGGCTAACACCCACAGAAATGAGCCGAAATCGCCTGTTTCCACTTCCTCGGCCCATAAAATCCAACCAGGCCTCATCCAACCCCGCCGGGAAACATGGACCTCTTGCCGGGCCTCTTGCGGACCCCCTCGTATGATATTTCGAGAATCTTGCGCCGGAACCCCATGCAGCGCCAGAATCCGTGGGCTAACACCCACAGAAATGAGCCGAAATCGCCTGTTTCAACCTCCTCGGCCCATAAAATCAAACCAGGCCTCATCCAACCCCGCCGGGCAACATGGACATCTTGTCGAGCCTCTTGCGGACCCCCGCGTATGATTTTTTGAGAATCTTGCGCTGGAACCCCATGCAGCGCCAGAATCCGTGGGCTAACACCCACAGAAATGAGCCGAAATCGCCTGTTTCCACTTCCTCGGCCCATAAATTCCAACCAGGCCTCATCCAACCCCGCCGGGCAACATGGACCTCTTGCCGGGCCTCTTGCGGACCCTCTCGTATGATTTTTCGAGAATCATGCGCCGAAACCCCATGCAGCGCAAGAATCCGTGGGCTAACACCCATAGAAATAAGCCGAAATCATCTGTTTCCACTTCCTCAGCCCATAAAATCCAACCAGGCCTCATCCAACCCCGTCGGGCAACATGGACCTCTTGCCGGGCCTCTTGCGGACCCCCTCGTATGATTTTTCGAGAATCTTGCGCCGGAACCCCATGCAGCGCCAGAATCCGTGGGCTAACACCCATAGAAATGAGCCGAAATCGCCTGTTTCAACTTCCTCGGCCCATTAACTCCAACCAGGCCTCATCCAACCCCGCCGGGCAACATGGACCTCATGCCGGGCCTCTTGCGGACCCCCTCGTATGATTTTTCGAGAATCTTGCGCCGGAACCCCATGCAGCGCCAGAATCCGTGGGCTAACACCCACAGAAATGAGCCGAAATCGCCTGTTTCCACTTCCTCGGGCCATAAAATCCAACCAGGCCTCATCCGAACCCGCCGGGAAACATGGACCTCTTGCCGGGCCTCATGCGGACCCCATCGTATGATTTTTCGAGAACCTTGAACCGGAACCCCATGCGGCGCCAGAATCCGTGGGCTAACACCCACAGAAATGAGCCGAAATCGCCTGTTTCCACTTCCTCGGCCCATTAAATCCAACATGGCCTCATCCAACCCCGCCGGGCAACATAGACCTCTTTTCGGGCCTCTTGCGGACCCCCTCGTATGATTTTTTGATAATCTTGCGCCGGAACCCCATGCAGCGCCAGAATCCGTGGGCTAACACCCATAGAAATGAGCCAAAATTGCCTGTTTCTACTTCCTCGGCCCTTTAAATCCAACCAGGCCTCATCCAACCCCGCCGGGCAACATGGACCTCCTGCCGGGCCTCTTGCGGACCCCCTCGTATGATTTTTCGAGAATCTTGCGCCGGAACCCCATGCAGCGCCAGAATCCGTGGGCTAACACCCACAGAAATGAGCCGAAATCGCCTGTTTCCACTTCCTCGGGCCATAAAATCCAACCAGGCCTCATCCAACCCCGCCGGGAAACTTGGACCTCTTGCCGGGCCTCTTGCGGACCCCATCGTATGATTTTTCGAGAATCTTGCGCCGGAACCCCATGCAGCGCCAGAATCCGTGGGCTAACACCCACAGAAATGAGCCGAAATCGCCTGTTTCCACCTCCTCGGCCCATAAAAACCAACCAGGCCTCATCCAACCCCGCCGGGAAACATGGACCTCTTGCCGGGCCTCTTGTGGACCCCCTCGTATGATTTTTTGAGAATCTTGCGCCGTAACCCCATGCAGCGCCAGAATCCGTGGGCTAACACCCACAGAAATGAGCCGAAATCGCCTGTTTCCACTTCCTCAGCCCATAAAATCCAACCGGGCCTCATCCAACCCCGCCGGGCAACATGCACCTCTTGCCGGGCCTCTTGCGGACCCCATCTTATGAATTTTCGAGAATCCTGCACCGGAACCCCATGCAGCGCCAGAATCCGTGGGCTAACACCCACAGAAATGAGCCGAAATCGCCTGTTTCCACTTCCTCGGCCCATTAAATCCAACCAGGCCTCATCCAACCCCGCCGGGCAACATGGACCTCTTGCCGGGCTTCTTGCGGACCCCCTCGTATGATTTTTCAAGAATCTTGCGCCGGAACCCCATGCAGCGCCAGAATCCGTGGGCTAACACCCACAGAAATGAGCCAAAATCGCCTGTTTCCACTTCCTCGGCCCATTAAATCCAACCAGGCCTCATCCAACCCCGCCGGGCAACATGGACCTCTTGTCGGGCCTCTTGCAAACCCCCTCGTATGAGTTTTCGAGAATCTTGCGCCGGAACCCCATGCAGCGCCAGAATCCGTGGGCTAACACGCACAAAAATGAGCCGAAATCGCCTGTTTCCACTTCCTCGGCCCATAAAATCCAACCAGGCCTCATCCAACCCCGCCGGGCATCATGGACCTCTTGCCGGGCCTCTTGCGGACACCCTCGTATGATTTTTCGAGAATCTTGCGCCGAAACCCCATGCAGCGCTAGAATCCGTGGGCTAACACCCACAGAAATGAGCCGATGTCGCCTGTTTCCACTTCCTCGGCCCATAAAATTCAACCAGGCCTCATCCAACCCTGCCGGGCAACATGGACCTCTTGCCGGGCCTCTTGTGGACCCCCTCGTATGATTTTTCGAGAATCTTGCGCCGGAACCCCATGCAGCGCCAGAATCCGTGGGCTAACACCCACAGAAATAAGCCGAAATCGCCTGTTTCCGCTTCCTCGGCCCATATAATCCAACCAGGCCTCATCCAACCCCGCTGGGCAACATGGACCTCTTGCCGGGCCTCTTGCGGACCCCCTCGTATGATTTTTCGAGAATCTTGCGCCGGAACCCCATGCAGCGCCAGAATCCGTGGGCTAACACCCACAGAAATGAGCCGAAATCGCCTGTTTCCACCTCCTCGGCCCATAAAATCCAACCAGGCCTCATCCAACCCCGCCGTGCAACATGGACCTCTTGCCGGGCCTCTTGCGGAACCCCTCGTATGATTTTTCGAGAATTTTGCGCCGGAACCCTATGCAGGGCCAGAATCCGTGGGCTAACACCCACAGAAATGAGTCGAAATCGCCTGTATCCACTTCCTCGGCCCATTAAATCCAACCAGGCCTCATCCAACCCCGCCGGGAAACATGGACCTCTTGCCGGGACTCTTGCGGAACCCCTCGTATGATTTTTCGAGAATTTTGCGCCGGAACCCCATGCAGCGCCAGAATCCGTGGGCTAACACCCACAGAAATGAGTCGAAATCGCCTGTATCCACTTCCTCGGCCCATTAAATCCAACCAGGCCTCATCCAACCCCGCCGGGCAACATGGACCTCGACCGGGCCTCTTGCGGACCCCCTCGTATGAATTTTCGAGAATCTTGCGCCGGAACCCCATGCAGCGCCAGAATCCGTGGGCTAACACCCACAGAAATGAGCCGAAATTGCCTGTTTCCACTTCCTCGGCCCATAAAATCCAACCAGGCCTCATCCAACCCCGCCGGGAAACATGGACCTCTTGGCGGGCCTCTTGCGGACCCCCTCGTATGATTTTTCGAGAATCTTGCGCCGGAACCCTATGCAGCGCCAGAATCCGTGGGCTAACACCCACAGAAATGAGCCGAAATCGCCTGTTTCCACTTCCTCGGCCCATAAAATCCAACCAGGCCTCATCAAACCCCGCCGCGCAACATGGACCTCTTGCCGGGCCTCTTGCGGACCCCCTCGTATGAGTTTATGAGAATCTTGCGCCGGAACCCCATGCAGCGACAGAATCCGTGGGCTAACACCCACAGAAATGAGCCGAAATTGCCTGTTTCCACTTCCTCGTCCCATAAAATCCAACCAGCCCTCATCCAACCCCGCCGGGCAACATGGACCTCTTGCCGGGCCTCTTGCGGACCCCCTCGTATGATTTTTCGAGAATCTTGTGCCGGAACCCCATGCAGCGACAGAATCCGTGGGCTAACAACCACAGAAATGAGCCGAAATCGCCCTGTTTCCACTTCCTCGGCCCATAAAATCCAACCAGGCCTCATCCAACCCCGCCAAGCAACATGGACCTCTTGCCGGGCCACTTGCGGACCCCCTCGTATGAATTTTTGAGAATCTTGCGCCGGAACCCCATGCAGCGCCAGAATCCGTGGGCTAACACCCACAGAAATGAGCCAAAATCACCTGTTTCCACTTCTTCGGCCCATAAAATCCAACCAGGCCTCATCCAACCCCTCCGGGCAACATGGACCTCTTGCCGGGCCTCTTGCGGAACCCCTCGTATGATTTTTCGAGAATCTTGCGCCGGAACCCCATGCAGCGCTAGAATCCGTGGGCTAACACCCATAGAAATGAGCCGAAATCGCCTGTTTCAACTTCCTCGGCCCAAAAACTCCAACCAGGCCTCATCCAACCCCGCCGGGCAACATGGACCTCTTGGCGGGCCTCTTGCGGACCCCCTCGTATGATTTTTCAAGAATCTTGCGCCGGAACCCCATGCAGCGCAAGAATCCGTGGGCTAACACCCACAGAAATGAGCCGAAATCGCCTGTTTCCACTTCCTCGGCCCATAAAATCCAACCAGCCCTCATCCAATCCCGGCGGGCAACATGGACCTCTTGCCGGGCCTCTTGCGGACCCCCTCGTATGATTTTTCGAGAATCTTGCGCTGGAACCCTATGCAGCGCCAGAATCCGTGGGCTAACACCCACAGAAATGAGCCGAAATCGCCTGTTTCCACTTCCTCGGCCCATAAAATCCAACCAGGCCTCATCCAACCCCTCCGGGCAACATGGACCTCTTGCCGAGCCTCTTGCGGACCCCCTCGTATGATTTTTTGAGAATCTTGCACCGGAACCCCATGCAGCGCCAGAATCCGTGGGCTAACACCGACAGAAATGAGCCGAAATCGCCTGTTTCCACTTCCTTGGACCATAAAATCCAACCAGGCCTCATCCAACCCCGCCGGGCAACATGGACCTCTTGCCGGGCCTCTTGCGGACCCCCTCGTATGATTTTTCGAGAATCTTGCGCAGGAACCCCATGCAGCGCTAGAATCCGTGGGCTAACACCGACAGAAATGAGCCGAAATCGCCTGTTTCCACTTCCTCGGCCCATAAAATCCAACCAGGCCCATCCAACCCCGCCGGGCAACATGGACCTCTTGCCGGGCCTCTTGCGGACCCCCTCGTATGATTTCTCGAGAATCTTGCGCCGGAACCCCATGCAGTGCCAGAATCCGTGGGCTAACACCCACAGAAATGAGCTGAAATCGCCTGTTTCCACTTCCTCGGCCCATAAAATCTAACCAGGCTTCGTCTAACCCCGCCGGGCAACATGGACCTCTTGCCGGGCCTTTTGCGGACCCCCTCGTATGATTATTCGAGAATCTTGTGCCGGAACCCCATGCAGCGCCAGAATCCGTGGGCTAACACCCACAGAAATGAGCCGAAATCGCCTGTTTCCACTTCCTCGGCCCATAAAATTCAACAAGGCCTCATCCAACCTCGCCGGGCAACATGGACCTCTTGCCGGGCCTCTTGCGGACCCCCTCGTATGATTTTCTAAGAAACATGCGCTAGAACCCCATGCAGCGCCAGAAATGAGCCGAAATCGCCTGTTTCCACTTCCTCGGCCCATAAAATCCAACAAGGCCTCATCCAACCTCGCCGGGCAACATGGACCTCTTGCCGGGCCTCTTGCGGACCCCCTCGTATGATTTTCTAAGAATCTTGCACCGGAACCCCATGCAGCGCCAGAATCCGTGGGCTAACACCCACAGAAATGAGCCGAAATCGCCTGTTTCCACTTCCTCGGCCTATAAAATCCAACCAGGCCTCATCCAACCCCGCCGGGCAACATGGACCTCTTGCCGGGCCTCTTGCGGTCCCCCTCGTATGATTTTTCGAGAATCTTGCGCCGGAACCCCATGCAGCGCCCGAATCCGTGGGCTAACACCCACAGAAATGAGCCGAAATCGCCTGTTTCCACTTCCTCGACCCATAAAATCCAACCAGGCCTCATCCAACCCCGCCGGGCAACATGGACCTCTTGCCGGGCTTCTTGCGGACCCCCTCGTATGATTTTTCGAGAATCTTGCACCGGAACCCCATACAGCGCCAGAATCCATTGGCTAACACCCACAGAAATGAGCCGAAATCGCCTGTTTCCACTTCCTCGGCCCATAAAATCCAACCAGGCCACATCCAACCCCGCCGGGCAACATGGACCTCTTGCCGGGCCTCTTATGGACCCCCTCGTATGATTTTTTGAGAATCTTGCGCCGGAACCCCATGCAGCGCCAGAATCCGTGGGCTAACACCCACATGAATGAGCTGAAATCGTCTGTTTCCACTTCCTCGGCCCATAAAATCCAACCAGGCCTCATCCAACCCCGCCGGGCAACATGGACCTCTTTCCGGGCCTCTTGCGGACCCCCTCGTATAATTTTTCGAGAATCTTGCGCCGGAACCCATGCAGCGCCAGAATCCGTGGGCTAACACCCACAGGAATGAGCCGAAATCGCTTGTTTCCACTTCCTCGGCCCATAAAATCCAACCAGGCCTCATCCAACCCCGTCGGGCAACATGGACCTCTTGCCGGGCCTCTTGCGGATCCCCTCGTATGATTTTTCGAGAATCTTGCGCCGGAACACCATGCAGCGCCAGAATCCGTGGGCTAACACCCACAGAAATGAGCCGAAATCGCCTGTTTCCACTTCCTCGGCCCATAAAATCCAACCAGGCCTCATCCAACCCCGCCGGGCAACATGAACCTCTTTTTCACTGAGAATATGAATTATAATTAGAATCCTTAATGGTGCCGCTAAACTTTTACTTTTTCCGCTTTAATAATAAGATTAAGACATGTTAATTTGAGTTACTGGAAATAGCAGTAGGAATTCCCTCCTTTTTTTTTCTTTGTGGGAAACATAATTATTTAGAGTTCATATATAATTCAATCTGGTTTTTGCTATGCAACGCAATAAATAGGTTTATACAAATTTTTTATTTTGCAAATCCCACTAGAAAAAGTGAGAAAGAACAAAAGCATATTCCTATGTGAACTCTAAATAATTTTATTTTACTGTTCCTAAGTGTTCCCATAATAAACAACATTTGACTAAAATATGTTACTGTTTTTCTTCTTTAATCCATTAAGTCCACCATATCAAGAATCACCAACGTATCCTACCAAACAAGGCCTATAGACTTAAATCCAGAATCACAGGAGTAAAAACATGTATAGTAAAGCAAGTGAATCCCAGAATAAGTCCAAGCCTAAAGCAGAGTATGAGCATAAGTGGAACCTGGATCTAATAATATCGTAGCTTTCCCATGACAAACTAGAAATAATACCTATCATGGTCATGTATGAAGCCTCTACATCTGCCCTGCCCGATAAATTATAAATCATCATGCTCACCTTAAATATCTCCACAAATCCTAGTTCGATTTATGTGTATTAGGTCGCGAAAATTATAAGTTTTATACAAGATGCAGTTTGTATTTTGAAGAAAAATCATGGTTCATAGAAATGTGAACTTAAAAAAGGTTATAATGTAGCATGAATACGTACTTTGGCAGTCGTGAGACAAATTGGTCAATATTAATTCGGAATCTATTTTTAATCAAGAATATTTTTAAATACGCAAGATTTTATCATAATTAGAAATTTAAAATTTGAATTTTTAATGTAAAACAATCTTATTAAGATTAGTTCGAAATCTGTCTATTTATGCATGCAGATTTGTATTAGTTTGTTGGATGAGTGATACTGCATTTATGAGGTTACTTGACATAATATTATTTGTATCGTTAATTTTTGCATAAATAATAATAATATGTTCAGTGTCATTTCATAAATCAAGTCTAAGAAAATTCTAATTATGAGTTATTAGTTCATCTCTTAGAAACGAACTTAAAATGGAACAACGAGACAAATAGCTATTCGAGTGAACATAATTCCAAATTCCCATAAAATGATGTAAGAAATTTTAACTTTTTTGAAAAAAATAATAATTTGTTTGCAGGTTTCTGTTTACTATGTCTACCTTGCTATTGCGGCTGGCATTGCATCCCTTTTACTTGAGTACTATACACAAATTATCTTTTTAGTCTCTGAATTTTTTTTAAATTGGTTTGATATGCGATAATTGAGTTGATGTCTTTTTATCAGATCAGTAGAATTACACTAGTGACACTTATAACATGAGTATAATTGGTGAATCAAGAAGGAGAAGATATATATATTTAACATAAAAGTACCATAAGTTCCTTTGTGAATAAATATTTTTGTAACTGGGAATTGACTAAAAATAAATGTGATAGTCATATTTTGTGGGGTACCTTCTCAGTTTGTTATATTAAATTTCTTCTTTAAGAGAATTGGCGCCTTTACGTGATTGTTATAAAGACACGAAAGTAGTGAAAAGGGCAATTTTCAATGAATTAGTTACCCCACATGTTTAGGAAAATTTGGGTCTCTAAAATTCCCAAGAAAAGGTCATTTCCAAAAGGTTCAAATAGGATTGTTTAATTCATTCCACGTGCAACATGAGCGCTGAAAAACTAGTTTATAAACATTATAAGAAAATAGATAATGTCTCTCTCTTGCATCTCAACTTGCATTAACAATCCCAAATCCCAAATCCGACTTCACCAAATCCCAAATCCGACTTCACCACAGCGTTCTACGCGAAAATTCAAGTCACGTGGACCTTTGAATCGCTCAAATCGGATAAGAAATACTCCTGAAATCGCCGTGTAAAGTTGGAGTAGAATTAGAGAAAGTAGTTGTAAATGAGCGAAATTTCAAACGGTCATAACTTTCGCCTCGGACGTCCGTTTGAGGCGATTTTTTTTTTGATTTGGGGTAGCTCTTCGAGATCTATGCGACCAAGGCGGTTTGCCCGGCTCTATTTTCCAAAAAAATACTTTTATCCCATTCAATTTTAATTTTTCCCTAATTTCGAAGGTATTTTCGATTCTTTTTGGGTATATATCTGATGAGACAAATTATTTTTGGAGTTCGAATAACGTGGGCAATGTTGATGTGAATGTCAATTTTAACTTGGAAGATTCAATTGCACCAAACGTGGCATGTAGCGTTATTGTTTACTATAAATATTTAAAAGTGCAATATATGAACACACATGACCCTTTGGCTTGTTGGTTTAAATCTTGACTTTTTTTTTTACTTCAATTGCCTAGGTTCAAACCTAGACAACAACATTTGATTAAATTTTTTTTTGAAGATTTATGGTCACAAGAAAAGGCATTTTGCGTTGTTATGTATGAAGCGTGGCCTCCTGTTTACGCTTGTGCTAAGCTACAACCGCACACCGGCACACACCAATGCATTTTTATAATTCTAACGCGACGTAAAAAATTAGAAACCGAAATTAAAAGACAAATAAAAAAATATTATCTAGAAATTAGGAAAATAATATAAAACACTTCATCATATGGTGTAATATCCTTGAATCTAATGATCGGATACGAATAATTTTGGTCACGAGATGTTTGAAGATTACAAAAAGTAAAACGATCGGACGTGAAACCTGGCACGTGCTTTTTCGACTCCGCATTGACGTGGTTGAACCCTGACGTGGTTGCCAGGGCACTATCGACACCGCTAGGTCGTTGGACTTTGGGAACTGTGGGGATGTCGTCAGTCATGTCCGCCGGACCCATGCGCGCCAGGCGCTGGCGAGGTCGCCTGTCTGTAGGGCATATTCGCCCGGCTCGCACGCATCTCGCTGCCGCGGCCGCCAGCCTCAGCGCATGCCTGCAGGGCTCGTGAGCGCCAGGTGCTGCAGAGGTCGCCTACATGCATGGCATGCCCGCCCCCGTCGAAGCGCACCACGCGTAGCCACGGTCGCCAGTCCTTAGCGCACGCCCCCTGCGCGCTAGGCCGCTACCGAGGTCGCCTGCCTGCACGACATGCCCGCCCTGCCGAAGCGCGCCACACGTAGCCACGATCGCCAGTCCTCAGCGCACGCCCCGTGCGCGCTAGGCCGCTGGCAAGGTCGCCTGCCTGCACGACATGCCCGCCCTACCAATGCGCGCCACGCGCTACTGCGATTGCCAGCCTCAACGAATGCGCGCAAGGCCCGTGAGCGCCAACCGCTGCCGAGGTCGCCTCATGCGTGGCATGCTCGCCGAGCCGACGCGTGCCGAGCTACGCCACGGCCGCTAGTCCTCGGCGCACGCCCACACGCCCCTTGCGCGCCAGGCTGCTGGCGAGGTCGCCTGCCTACACGACATGCCCGCCCTGACAATGCGCGCCACGCGCTGCTGCGATCGCCAGCCCTCAAAGAATGCGCGCAAGGCCCGTGCGCGGGAACCGCTGCCGAGGTTGCCTGCCTTCGTGGCATGCCCGCCCTGCCGAAGCGCGCCACGCGTAGCCACGGTCGCAAGTCCTCAGCACAAGCCCCATGCACGCTAGGCCGCTGGCGAGGTCGCCTGCCTGCACGACATGGCCGCCCTGCCAATGCGCGCCACGCACTGCTGCGATTGCCAGCCCTCAACGAATGCGTGCAAGGCCCGTGCGCACCAACTGCTGCCGAGGTCGCCTCCTACGTGGCATGATCACCCAACCGAAGCGTGCCGAGCTGCGCCACGGTCGCCAGTCCTCGACGCACGCTCGCACGCCCCGTGCACGCCAGGCCGCTGGCGAGGTCGCCTGCCTGCACGACATGCCCGCCCTGCTAATGCCCGCCACGTGCTGCTGCGGTCGCCAGCCCTCAACGAATGCGCGCAAGGCCTGTGCGTGCCAACCCCTGCCGAGGTCGCCTCCTGCGTGGCATGCTCGCGCAGCCGAAGCGCGCCGAGCTGTGCCACGATCGCCAGTTCTCGGCGCACGCCCCGTGCGTGCCAGGCCGCTGGCCATGGTCGGCAGTCCTCAGCGCAAGCCCCGTGCACGCTAGGCCGCTGGCGTGGTCACCTGCCTGCACGACATGCCCGCCCTGCCTATGCGCCCCACGCGCTGCTGCGATTGCCAGCCGTCGACGAATGCGCGCAAGGCCCGTGCGCGCCAACCACTGCCGAAGTCGCCTCCTGCGTGGCATGCTCCCCAGCCGAAGCGCGTCGAGCTGCGCCACGATCGCCAGTCCTCGGCGCACGACCCGTACGTGCCAGGCCACTGGCGAGGTCGCCTGCCTGCACAACATGCCCGCCCTGCTAATGCGCGCCACGTGCTGCTGCGGTCGCCAGCCCTAAAAGAATGCGTGCAAGGCCCGTGCGCGCCAACTGCTGCCGAGGTTGCCTTCCTTCATGGCATGCCCGCCCTGCCGAAGCGCGCCACGCGTAGCCACGGTCACCAGTCCTCAGCACACGCCCCGTGCGTGCTAGGCCGCTTGCGAGGTCGCCTGCCTGCACGACATGCCCGCCCTGCCAATGCGCGCCACGCGCTTCTGCGATTGCCAGCCCTTAAGGAATGCGCGGAAGGACCGTGAGCGCCAACCGCTGCCGAGGTCGCCTCCTGCATGACATGCTCGCCCAGCCGACGCGCGCCGAGCTGCGCCACGGTCGCCAGTCCTCGGCGCACGCCCGCACGCCCCCTGCGCGCCAGGCTGCTGGCGAGGTCACCTACCTGCACGACATGCCCGCACTCCAATGCGCGCCACGCGCTGCTGCGGTCGCCAGCCCTCAAAGAATGCGCACAAGGCCCGTGCGCGGCAACCACTGCCGAGGTTGCCTGCCTTCGTGGCATGCCCGCCCTGCCGAAGCGCGCCACGTGTAGCCACGGTCACCAGTCCTCAGCACACGCCCCGTGCGTGCTAGGCCGCTTGCAAGGTCGCCTGCCTGCATGACATGCCCGCCCTGCTATTGCGCGCCACGCGCTACTGCGATTGCCAGCCTCAACGAATGCGCGCAAGGCCCGTGAGCGCCAACCGCTGCCGAGGTCGCCTCATGCGTGGCATGCTCGCCGAGCCGACGCGTGCCGAGCTACGCCACGGCCGCTAGTCCTCGGCGCACGCCCGCACGCCCCTTGCGCGCCAGGCTGCTGGCGAGGTCGCCTGCCTACACGACATGCCCGCCCTGACAATGCGCGCCACGCGCTGCTGCGATCGCCAGCCCTCAAAGAATGCGCGCAAGGCCCGTGCGCGGGAACCGCTGCCGAGGTTGCCTGCCTTCGTGGCATGCCCGCCCTGCCGAAGCGCGCCACGCGTAGCCACGGTCGCAAGTCCTCAGCACAAGCCCCATGCACGCTAGGCCGCTGGCGAGGTCGCCTGCCTGCACGACATGGCCGCCCTGCCAATGCGCGCCACGCACTGCTGCGATTGCCAGCCCTCAACGAATGCGTGCAAGGCCCGTGCGCGCCAACTGCTGCCGAGGTCGCCTCCTACGTGGCATGATCACCCAACCGAAGCGTGCCGAGCTGCGCCACGGTCGCCAGTCCTCGACGCACGCTCGCACGCCCCGTGCGCGCCAGGCCGCTGGCGAGGTCGCCTGCCTGCACGACATGCCCGCCCTGCTAATGCGCGCCACGTGCTGCTGCGGTCGCCAGCCCTCAACGAATGCACGGAAGGCCCGTGCGCGGCAACCGTTGCCGAGGTTGCCTGCCTTCGTGGCATGCCCGCCCTGCCGAAGCGCGCCACGCGTAGCCACAGTCGCCAGTCCTCAGCGCAAGCCCCGTGCACGCTAGGCCGCTGGCGAGGTCACCTACCTGTACGACATGCGCGCCCTGCCAATGCGCGCCACGCGCTTCTGCGATTGCCAGCCCTCAACGAATGCGCACAAGGCCCGGGCGCGCCAACCGCTGCCGAGGTCGCCTCCTGCGTGGCATGCTCACCCAGCCGAAGCGCGCCGAGCTGCGCCACGATCGCCAGTCCTCGGCGCACGCCTGCACGCCCGCACGCCCCGTACGTGTCAGGCCGCTGGAGAGGTTGCCTGCCTGCATAACATGCCCGCCCTGCTAATGCGCGCCACGTGCTGCTGCGGTCGCCAGCCCTCAACGAATGAGCGCAAGGCCCGTGCGCGCCAACCGCTGCCGAGGTTGCCTGCCTTCATGGCATGCCCGCCCTGCCGAAGCGCGTATCCACGGTCACCAGTGCTCAGCGCAAGCACCGTGCGCTCTAGGCCGCTGGCGAGGTCGCCTGCCTGCACGACATGACAGCCTTGCCAATGCGCACCACGCGCTGCTGCGATTGCCAGCCCTCAACGAATGCGCGCAATGCCCGTGTGCGCCAACCGCTGCCCAGGTTGCCTCCTGCGTGGCATGCTCGCAAAGCCGAAGCATGCTGAGCTGCGCCGCGGTCGCCAGTCCTTGGCGCACGCCCCATTCGCGCTAGGCCGCTGGCGAGGTCGCCTGCCTGCATGACATGCCCGCCCAGCCAATACGCGCCACGCGCTGCTACGGTTGCCAGCCCTCAACAAGAGGCCCGGAAAGAGGTCCATGTTCCCCGGCGGGGTTGGATGAGGGCTGGTTGGATTTTATGGGCCGAGGAAGTGGAAACAGGCGATTTCGGCTCATTTCTGTGGGTGTTAGCCCACGGATTCTGGCGCTGCATGGGGTTCCGGCGCAAGATTCTCGAAAAATCATACGAGGGGGTCCGCAAGAGGCCCAGCACGATTTCGCAGGAAAAGTGCGCCCGTGCACGACGCAGCGCCAAACTTCGTGGGCGAACCCCCAAAACAGGCGATTTTGGCTCATTTCTGTGGGTGTTAGCCCACGGATTGAGGCAATGCATGGGGTTCCGGCGCAAGATTCTCAAAGAAACATACGAGGGGGTCCGCAAGAGGCCCGGCAAGAGGTCCATGTTGCCCGGCGGGGTTGGATGAGGCCTGGTTGGAATTTATGGGCCAAGGAAGTGGAAACAGGCAATTTCGGCTCATTTCTGTGGGTGTTAGCCCACGGATTCTGGCGCTGCATGGGGTTCCGGCGCAAGATTCTCAAAAAATCATACGAGGGGGTCCGCAAGAGGCCTGGCAAGAGGTCCATGTTGCCCAGCTGGGTTGCATGAGGCCTGGTTGGATTTTATGGGCCAAGGAAGTGGAAACAGGCGATTTCGGCTCATTTCTGAGGGTGTTAGCCCACGGATTCTGGCGCTGCATGGGGTTCTGGCGCAAGATTCTCAAAAAATCATAGGAGGGGGTCCGCAAGAGGCCCGGCAAGAGGTCCATGTTTCCCGGCGGGGTTGGATGAGGTCTGGTTGGATTTTATGGTCCAAGGAAGTGGAAACAGGCGATTTCGGCTCATTTTTGTGGGTGTTAGCCCACGGATTATGGCGCTGCATGGGGTTCCGGCGAAAGATTCTCGAAAAATCATACGAGGGGGTCCGCAAGAGGCCCGGCAAGAGGTCCATGTTTCCTGGCGGGGTTGGATGAGGCCTGGTTGGATTTTATGGGCCAAGGAAGTGGAAACAAGCGATTTCGGCTCATTTCTGTGGGTGTTAGCCCACGGATTCTGGCGCTGCATAGGGTTCCGGTGCAAGATTCTCGAAAAATCATATGAGGGGGTCGGCAAGAGGCCCGGCAAGAGATCCATGTTGCCCGGCGGGGTTGGATGAGGCCTGGTTGGATTTTATGGGCCAAGGAAGTGGAAACAGGCGATTTCGGCTCATTTCTGTGGGTGTTAGCCCACGGATTCTGGCGCTGCATGGGGTTCCGGCGCAAGATTCTCAAAAAATCATACGAGGGGGTCTGCAAGAGGCCCGGCAAGAGGTCCATGTTGCCCGGCGGGGTTGGATGTGGCCTGGTTGGATTTTATGGGCCAAGGAAGTGGAAACAGGCGATTTCGGCTCATTTCTGTGGGTGTTAGCCCACGGATTCTGGCGCTGCATGGGGTTCCGGCGCAAGATTCTCGAAAAATCATACGAGGGGGTCCGCAAGAGGCCGGGCAAGAGGTCCATGTTGCTCGGCGGGGTTGGATGAGGCATGGTTGGATTTTATGTGCCAAGGAAGTGGAAACAGGCGATTTCGGCTCATTTCTTTGGGTGTTAGCCCACGGATTCTGGCGCTGCATGGGGTTCCGGCGCAAGATTCTCGAAAAATCATACGAGGGGGTCCGCAAGAGGCCCGACAAGAGGTCCATGTTGCCCGGCGGGGTTGGATGAGGCCTGGTTGGATTTATGGGCCAAGGAAGTGGAAACAGGCGATTTCGGCTCATTTCTGTGGGTGTTATCCCACGGATTCTGGCGCTGAATGGGGTTCCGGTGCAAGATTCTCGAAAAATCATACGAGGGGGTCCGCAAGAGGCCCTCAAGAGGTCCATGTTGCCCGGCGGGGTTGGATGAGGCCTGGTTGGATTTTATGGGCCAAGGAAGTGGAAACAGGCGATTTCGGCTCATTTCTGTCGGTGTTAGCCCACGGATTCTGGCGCTGCATGGGGTTCCATCACAAGATTCTCGAAAAATCATACGAGGGGGTCCGCAAGAGGCCCGGCAAGAGGTCCATGTTGCCCGGCGGCATTGGATGAGGCCTGGTTGGAGTTTATGGGCCAAGGAAGTGGAAACAGGCGATTTCGGCTCATTTCTGTCGGTGTTAGCCCACGGATTCTGGCGCTGCATGGGGTTCCATCACAAGATTCTCGAAAAATCATACGAGGGGGTCCGCAAGAGGCCCGGCAAGAGGTCCATGTTGCCCGGCGGCGTTGGATGAGGCCTGGTTGGAGTTTATGGGCCAAGGAAGTGGATACAGGCGATTTCGGCTCATTTCTGTGGGTGTTAGCCCACGGATTGAGGCGATGCATGGGGTTCCGGCGCAAGATTCTCAAAAAAACATACGAGGGGGTCCGCAAGAGGCCCGGCAAGAGGTCCATGTTGCCCGGTGGGGTTGGATGAGGCCTGGTTGGATTTTATGGGCCAAGGAAGTGGAAACAAGCGATTTCGGCTCATTTCTGTGGGTGTTAGCCCACGGATTCTGGCGCTACATAGGGTTCCGGTGCAAGATTCTCGAAAAATCATACGAGGGGGTCCGCAAGAGGCCCGGCAAGAGATCCATGTTGCCCGGCGGGGTTGGATGAGGCCTGGTTGGATTTTATGGGCCAAGGAAGTGGAAACAGGCGATTTCGGCTTATTTCTGTGGGTGTTAGCCCACGGATTCTGGTGCTGCATGGGGTTCCGGCGCAAGATTCTCGAAAATTCATACGAGGGGGTTTGCAAGAGGCCCGGCAAGAGGTCCATGTTGCCCGGCGGGGTTGGATGAGGCCTGGTTGGATTTTATGGGCCAAGGAAGTGGAAACAGGCGATTTCGGCTCATTTCTGTGTGTGTTAGCCCACGGATTCTGGCGCTGCATGGGGTTCCGGCGCAACATTCTCGAAAAATCATACGAGGGGGTCCGCAAGAGGCCCGGCAAGAGGTCCATGTTGCACGGCGGGGTTGGATGAGGCCTGGTTGGATTTTATGTGCCAAGGAAGTGGAAACAGGCGATTTCGGCTCATTTCTGTGGGTGTTAGCCCACGGATTCTGGCGCTGCATGGGGTTCCGGCGCAAGATTCGTGAAAAATCATACGAGGGGGTCCGTAAGAGGCCCGGCAAGAGGTCCATGTTGCCCGGCGGGGTTGGATGAGGCCTGGATGGATTTTATGGGCCAAGGAAGTGGAAACAGGCGATTTCGGCTCATTTCTGTGGGTGTTAGCCCACAGATTCTGGTGCTGCATGGGGTTCCGGCGCAAGATTCTCGAAAAATCATACGAGGGGGTCCGCAAGAGGCCCGGCAAAAGGTCCATGTTGCCCTGCGGGGTTGGATGAGGCCTGGTTGGATTTTATGGTCCAAGGAAGTGGAAACAGGCGATTTCGGCTCATTTATGTGGGTGTTAGCCCACGGATTCTGGCGCTGCATGGGGTTCCGGCGCAATATTCTCGAAAAATCATACGAGGGGGTCCGCAAGAGGCCCGGCAAGAGGTCCATGTTGCCCGGCGTGGTTGCATGAGGCCTGGTTGGATTTTATGGGCCAAGGAAGTGGAAACAGGCGATTTCGGCTCATTTCTGTGGGTGTTAGCCCACGGATTCTGGCGCTTCACAGGGTTTTGGTGCAAGATTCTCGAAAAATCATACGAGGGGGTCCGCAAGAGGCCCGGCAAGAGATCCATGTTGCCCGGTGAGGTTGGATGAGGCCTGGTTGGATTTTATGGGCCAAGGAAGTGGAAACAGGCGATTTCGGCTCATTTCTGTGGGTGTTAGCCCACGGATTCAGGCGCTGCATGGGGTTCCAGCGCAAGATTCTCAAAAATTCATACGAGGGGGTCCGCAAGAAGCCCGGAAAGAGGTCCATGTTGCTTGGCGGGGTTGGATGAGGCCTGGTTGGATTTTATGGGCCAAGGAAGTGGAAAAAGGCGATTTCGGCTCATTTCTGTGGGTGTTAGCCCACGTATTCTGGCGCTGCATGGGGTTCCGGCGCAAGATTCTCGAAAAATCATACGAGGGGGTCCGCAAGAGGCCCGGCAAGAGGTCCATGTTGCCCGGCGGGGTTGGATGAGGCCTGGTTGGATTTTATGGGCCAAGGAAGTGGAAACAGGCGATTTCGGCTCATTTCTGTGGGTGTTAGCCCACGGTATCTGGCGCTGCATGGGGTTCCGGCGCAAGATTCTCGAAAAGTCATACGAGGGGGTCCGCAACGGGCCCGGCAAGAGGTCTATGTTGCCCGGCGGGGTTGGATGAGGCCTGGTTGGATTTTATGGGCCAAGGAAGTGGAAACAGGCGATTTCGGCTCATTTCTGTGGGTGTTAGCCCACGGATTCTGGCGCTGCATGGGGATCCGGCGCAAGATTCTCAAAAAATCATAGGAGGGGGTCCGCAAGAGGCCCGGCAAGAGGTCCATGTTGCCCAGCGGGGTTGGATGAGGCCTGGTTGGAATTTATGGGCCAAGGAAGTGGAAACAGGTGATTTCGGCTCATTTCTGTGGGTGTTAGCCCACGGATTCTGGCGCTGCATGGGGTTCCGGCGCAAGATTCTCGAAAAATCATACGAGGGGGTCCGCAAGAGGCCCAACAAGAGGTCCATGTTGCCCGGCGGGGTTGGATGAGGCCTGGTTTGATTTTATGGCCAAGGAAGTGGAAACAGGCGATTTCGGCTCATTTCTGTGGGTGTTAGCCCACGGATTCTGGCGCTGCATGGGGTTCCGGCGCAAGATTCTTGAAAAATCATACGAGGGGGTCCGCAAGAGGCCCGGCAAGAGGTCCATGTTTCCTGGCGGGGTTGGATGAGGCCTGGTTGGATTTTATGGGCCAAGGAAGTGGAAACAGGCGATTTCGGCTCATTTCTGTGGGTGTTAGCCCACGGATTCTGGCGCTGCATGGGGTTCCGGCGCAAGATTCTCGAAAAATCATACGAGGGGGTCCACAAGAGAGCCGGCAAGAGGTCCATGTTTCCCGGCGGGGTTGCATGAGGCCTGGTTGGATTTTATGGGCCAAGGAAGTGGAAACAGGCGATTTTGGCTCATTTCAGTGGGTGTTAGCCCACGGATTCTGGCGCTGCATGGGGTTCCGGCGCATGATTCTCGAAAAATCATACGAGGGGGTCTGCAAGAGGCCCGGCAAGAGGTCTATGTTTCCCGGCGGGGTTGGATGAGGCCTGGTTGGATTTTATGGGCCAAGGAAGTGGAAACAGGCGATTTCGGCTCATTTTTGTGGGTGTTAGCCCACGGATTCTGGCGCTGCATGGGGTTCCGGCGCAAGATTCTTGAAAAATCATACGAGGGGGTCTGCAAGAGGCCCGGCATGAGGTCCATGTTGCCTGGCGGGGTTGGATGAGGCCTGGTTGGATTTTATGGGCCAAGGAAGTGGAAACAGGCGATTTCGGCTCATTTATGTGGGTGTTAGCCCACGGATTCTGGCGCCGCATGGGGTTCCGGCGCAAGATTCTCAAAAAATCATACGAGGGGGTCCGCAAGAGGCCCGTCAAGAGGTCCATGTTTCCGGCGGGGTTGGATGAGGCCTGGTTGGATTTTATGGGCCAAGGAAGTGGAAACAGGCGATTTCGGCTCATTTCTGTGGGTGTTAGCCGACGGATTCTGGCGCTGCATGGGGTTCCGGCGCAAGATTCTCGAAAAATCATACGAGGGGGTCCGCAAGAGGCCCGGCAAGAGGTCCATGTTGCCCGGCGGGGTAGGATGAGGCCTGGTTGGATTTTATGGGCCAAGAAAGTGGAAACAGGAGATTTCGGCTCATTTATGTGGGTGTTAGCCCACGGATTCTAGCGCTGCATGGGGTTCCGGTGCAAGATTATCGAAATATCATACGAGGGGGTCCGCAAGGGGCCCGGCAAGAGGTCCATGTTGCCCGGCGGGGTTGCATGAGGCCTGGTTGGATTTTATGGGCCAAGGAAGTGGAAACAGGCGATTTCGGGTCATTTCTGTGGGTGTTAGCCCACGGATTCTGGCGCTGCATGGGGTTCCGGCGCAAGATTCTTGAAATATCATACGAGGGTGTCCGCAAGAGGCCCGGCAAGAGGTCCATGATGTCCGGTGGGGTTGGATGAGGCCTGGTTGGATTTTATGGGCTAAGGAAGTGGAAACAGGCGATTTCGGCTCATTTCTGTGGGTGTTAGCCCACGGATTCTGGCGCTGCATGGGGTTCCGGCGCAAGATTCTCGAAAAATCATACGACGGGGTCCGCAAGAGGCCCGACAAGAGGTCCATGCTTCTTGGCGGGGTTGGATGAGGCCTGGTTGGATTTTATGGGCCAAGGAAGTTGAAACAGGCGATTTCGGCTCATTTCTATGGGTGTTAGCCCACGGATTCTGGCGCTGCATGGGGTTCCGGCGCAAGATTCTCGAAAAATCATACGAGGGGGTCCACAAGAGAGCCGGCAAGAGGTCCATGTTTCCCGGCGGGGTTGCATGAGGCCTGGTTGGAGTTTATGGGCCAAGGAAGTGGAAACAGGCGATTTCGGCTCATTTATGTGGGTGTTAGCCCACGGATTCTGGCGCCGCATGGGGTTCCGGCGCAAGATTCTCAAAAAATCATACGAGGGGGTCCGCAAGAGGCCCGTCAAGAGGTCCATGTTGCCGGCGTGGTTGGATGAGGCCTGGTTGGATTTTATGGGCCAAGGAAGTGGAAACAGGCGATTTCGGCTCATTTCTGTGGGTGTTAGCCGACGGATTCTGGCGCTGCATGGGGTTCCGGCGCAAGATTCTCGAAAAATCATACGAGGGGGTCCGCAAGAGGCCCGGCAAGAGGTCCATGTTGCCCGGCGGGGTAGGATGAGGCCTGGTTGGATTTTATGGGCCAAGGAAGTGGAAACAGGAGATTTCGGCTCATTTATGTGGGTGTTAGCCCACGGATTCTAGCGCTGCATGGGGTTCCGGTGCAAGATTCTCGAAATATCATACGAGGGGGTCCGCAAGGGGCCCGGCAAGAGGTCCATGTTGCCCGGCGGGGTTGCATGAGGCCTGGTTGGATTTTATGTGCCAAGGAAATGGAAACAGGCGATTTCGGGTCATTTCTGTGGGTGTTAGCCCACGGATTCTGGCGCTGCATGGGGTTCCGGCACAAGATTCTCGAAAATTCATACGAGGGGGTCCGCAAGAGGCCCGGAAAGAGGTCCATGTTGCCCTGCGTGATTGGATGAGGCCTGGTTGGATTTTATGGGCCAAGGAAGTGGAAACAGGCGATTTCGGCTCATTTCTGTGGGTGTTAGCCCACGGATTCTGGCGCTGCATGGGGTTCCGGCGCAAGATACTCGAAAACTCATACGTGGGGGTACGCAAGAGGCCCGGCAAGAGGTCCATGTTGCCCGGCGGGGTTGGATGAGGCCTTGTTGGATTTTATGGGCTAAGGAAGTGGAAACAGGCGATTTCGGCTCATTTCTGTGGGTGTTAGCCCACGGATTCTGGCGCTGCATGGGGTTCCGGCGCAAGATTCTCGAAAAATCATACGAGGGGGTCCGCGAGAGGCCCGGCAAGAGGTCCATGTTGCCCGGTGGGGTTTGATGAGGCCTGGTTGGATTTTATGGGCCAAGAAAGTTGAAATAGGCGATTTTGGCTCATTTCTGTGGGTGTTAGCCCACGGATTCTGGCGCTGCATGGGGTTCCGGCGCAAGATTCTCGAAAACTCCTACGAGGGGGTCCGCAAGAGGCCTGGCAAGAGGTCCATGTTGCCCGGCGGGGTTGGATGAGGCCTGATTGGATTTTATGGGCCAAGGAAGTGGAAACAGGCGATTTCGGCTCATTTCTGTGGGTGTTAGCCCACGGATTCTGGCGCTGCATGGGGTTCCGGCGCAAGATTCTCGAAATATCATACGAGGGGGTCCACAAGAGGCCCGGCAAGAGGTCCATGTTGACCGGCGGGGTTAGATGAGGCCTGGTTGGATTTTATGGGCCAAGGAAGTGGAAACAGGCGATTTCAGCTCATTTCTGTGGGTGTTAGCCCACGGATTCTGGCGCTGCATGTGGTTCCAGCGCAAGATTCTCGAAAAATCATACGAGGGGGTCTGCAAGAGGCCCGGCAAGAGGTCCATGTTGCCCGGCGGGGTTGGATGAGGCCTGGTTGGATTTTATGGGCCAAGGAAGTGGAAACAGGCGATTTCAGCTCATTTCTGTGGGTGTTAGCCCACGGATTCTAGCGCGGCATGGGTTTCCGGCGCAAGATTCTCGGAAAATCATACGAGGGGGTCCGCAAGAGGCCTGGCAAGAGGTCCATGTTGCCCGGCGGGGTTGGATGAGGCCTGGTTGGATTTTATGGGCCAAGGAAGTGGAAACAGGCGATTTCGGCTCATTTCTGTGGGTGTTAGCCCACGGATTCTGGCGCTGCATGGGGTTCTGGCGCAAGATTCTCGACAAATCATACGAGGGTGTCCGCAAGAGGCCCGGCAAGAGGTCCATGTTGCCCGGCGGGGTTGGATGAGGCCTGGTTGGATTTTATGGGCCAAGGAAGTGGAAACAGGCGATTTCGGCTCATTTCTGTGGGTGTTAGCCCACGGATTCTGGCGCTGCATGGGGTTCCTGTGCAAGATTCTCAAAAAATCATACAAGGGGGTCCGCAAGAGGCCCGGCAAGAGGTCCATGTTGCCCGACGGGGTTGGATGAGGCCTGGTTGGATTTTATGGTCCAAGGAAGTGGAAACAGGCGATTTCGGCTCATTTCTGTGGGTGTTAGCCCACGGATTCTGGCGCTGCATGGGGTTCCGGCGCAAGATTCTCGAAAAATCATATGAGGGGGTCCTCAAGAGGCCCGGCAAGAGGTCCATGTTGCCCGGCGGGGTTGGATGAGGCCTGGTTGGATTTTATGGGCCAAGGAAGTGGAAACAGGCGATTTCGGCTCATTTCTGTGGGTGTTAGCCCACGGATTCAGGCGCTGCATGGGGTTCCGGCGCAAGATTCTCGAAAAATCATACGAGGGGGTCCGCAAGAGGTCCATGTTGCCCGGCGGGGTAGGACGAGGCCTGGTTGGATTTTATGGGCCAAGGAAGTGGAAACAGGCGATTTCGGCTCATTTCTGTGGGTGTTAGCCCACGGATTCTGGCGCTGCATGGGGTTCCGGCGCAAGATTCTCGAAAAATCATACGAGGGGGTCCGCAAGAGGCCCGGCAAGAGGTCCATGTTGCCCGGCTGGGTTGGATGAGGCCTTGTTGGATTTTATGGGCCAAGGAAGTGGAAACAAGCGATTTCGGCTCATTTCTGTGGGTGTTAGCCCACGGATTCTGGTGCTGCATGGGGTTCCGGCGCAATATTCTCGAAAAATAATACGAGGGGGTCCGCAAGAGGCCCGGCAAGAGGTCCATGTTGCCCGGCGGGGTTGGATGAGGCTTGGTTGGATTTTATGGGCCAAGGAAGTGGAAACAGGCGATTTCGGCTCATTTCTCTGGGTGTTAGCCCACGGATTCTGGCGCTGCATGGGGTTCCGGCACAAGATTCTCGAAAAATCATACGAGGGGGTCCGCAAGAGGCCCGACAAGAGGTCCATGTTGCCCGGCGGGGTTGGATGAGGCCTGGTTGGATTTTATGGGCCAAGGAAGTGGAAACAGGCGATTTCGGCTCATTTCTGTGGGTGTTAGCCCACGGATTCTGGCGCTGCATGGGGTTCCGGCGCAAGATTCTCGAAACATCATACGAGGGGGTCCGCAAGAGGCCCGGCAAGAGGTCCATGTTGCCCGGCGGGGTTGGATGAGGCCTGGTTCAATTTTATGGGCCAAGGAAGTGGAAACAGGCGATTTTGGATCATTTCTATGGGTGTTAGCCCACGGATTCTGGTGCTGCATGGGGTTCCGGCGCAAGATTCTCGGAAAATCATACAAGGGGGTCCGCAAGAGGCCCGGGAAGAGGTCCATGTTGCCCGACGGGGTTGGATGAGGCCTGGTTGGATTTTATGGGCCAAGGAAGTGGAAACAGGCGATTTCGGCTCATTTCTGTGGGTGTTAGCCCACGAATTCTGGCGCTGCATGGGGTTCCGGCGCAAGATTCTCGAAAAATCACACAAGGGGGTCCGCAAGAGGCCCGGCAAGAGGTCCATGTTGCCCGGCGGGGTTGGATGAGGCCTGGTTGGATTTTATGGGCCAAGGAAGTGGAAACAGGCGATTTCGGCTCATTTCTGTGGGTGTTAGCCCACGGATTTTGGCGCTGCATGGGGTTCCAGCGCAAGATTCTCAAAAAATCATACGAGGGGTTCCGAAAGAGGCTCGACAAGAGGTTCATGTTGCCCGGCGGGGTTGGATGAGGCCTGGTTGGATTTTATGGGCAAAGGAAGTGGGAACAGGCAATTTCGGCTCATTTCTGTGGGTGTTAGCCCACGGATTCTTGCGCTGCATGGGGTTCCGGTGCAAGATTCTCGAAAAATCATACGAGGGGGTCCGCAAGAGGCCCGGCAAGAGGTCCATGTTGCCCGGCGGGGTTGGATGAGGCCTGGTTGGATTTTATCGGCCAAGGAAGTGGAAACAGGCGATTTTGGCTCATTTCTGTGGTTGTTAGCCCACGGATTCTGGCGCTGCATGGGGTTCCGGCGCAAGATTCTTGAAAAATCATACGAGGGGGTCCGCAAGAGGCCCGGCAAGAGGTCCATGTTGCCCGGCGGGGTTGGATGAGGCCTGGTTGGATTTTATTGCCAAGGAAGTTGGAACAGGCGATTTCGGCTCATTTCTGTGGGTGTTAGCCCACGGATTCTGGCGCTGCATGGGGTTCCGACGCAAGATTCTCGAAAAATCATACGAGGGGGTCCGCAAGAAGCCCGGGAAGAGGTCCATGTTTCCCGGCGGGGTTGGATGAGGCCTGGTTGGATTTTATGGGCCAAGGAAGTGGAAACAGGCGATTTTGGCTCATTTCTGTGGGTGTTAGCCCACGGATTCTGGCGCTGCATGGGGTTCCGGCGCAAGATTCTCGAAAAATCATACGAGGGGGTCCGCAAGAGGCCCCGCAAGAGGTCCATGTTGCCCGGCGGGGTTGGATGAGGCCTGGTTCGATTTTATGGGCCAAGGAAGTGGAAACAGGCGATTTCGGCTCATTTCTGTGGGTGTTAGCCCACGGATTCTGGCGCTGCATGGGGTTCCGGCGCAAGATTCTCGAAAAATCATACGATGGGGTCCGCAAGAGGCCCGGCAAGAGGTCCATGTTGCCCGGCGGGGTTGGATGAGGCCTGGTTGGATTTTATGGGCCAAGGAAGTGGAAACAGGCGATTTCGGCTCATTTCTGTGGGTGTTAGCCCACGGATTCTGGCGCTGCATGGGGTTCCGGCGCAAGATTCTCAAAAAATCATACGAGGGGGTCCGCAAGAGGCCCCGCAAGAGGTCCATGTTGCCCGGCGGGGTTGGATGAGGCCTGGTTCGATTTTATGGGCCAAGGAAGTGGAAACAGGCGATTTCGGCTCACTTCTGTGGGTGTTAGACCACGGATTCTGGCGCTGCATGGGGTTCCGGTGCAAGATTCTCGAATAATCATACGAGGGGGTCCGCAAGAGGCCCGACAAGAGGTCCATGTTGCCCGGCGGGGTTGGATGAGGCCTGGTTGGATTTTATGGGCCAAGGAAGTGGAAACAGGCGATTTCGGCTCATTTCTGTGGGTGTTAGCCCACGGATTCTGGCGCTGCATGGGTTTCCGGCGCAAGATTCTCGAAAAATCATACGAGGGGGTCCGCAAGAGGCCTTGCAAGAGGTCCATGTTTCTCGGCGGGGTTGGATGAGGCCTGGTTGGATTTTATGGGCCAAGGAAGTGGAAACAGGCGATTTCGGCTCATTTCTGTGGGTGTTAACCCACGGATTCTGGCGCTGCATGGGGTTCCGGCGCAAGATTCTCGAAAAATCATACGAGGGGGTCCGCAAGAGGCCCGGCAAGAGGTCCATGTTGCCCGGCGGGGTTGGATGAGGCCTGGTTGGATTTTATGGGCCAAGGAAGTGGAAACAGGCGATTTCGGCTCATTTCTGTGGGTGTTAGCCCACGGATTCTGGCGCAGCATGGGGTTCCGGCGCAAGATTTTCGAAAAATCATACGAGGGGGTCCGCAAGAGGCCCGGCAAGAGGTCCATGTTTCCCGGCAGGGTTGGATGAGGCCTGGTTGGATTTTTTATGGGCCAAGGAAGTGGAAATAGGCGATTTCGACTCATTTCTGTGGGTGTTAGCCCACGGATTCTGGCGCTGCATGGGGTTCCGGCGCAAGATTCTCGAAAACTCATACGAGGGGGTCCGCAAGAGGCCCGGCAAGAGGTCCATGTTGCCCAGCGGGGTTGGATGAGGCCTGGTTAGATTTTATGTGCCAAGGAAGTGGAAACAGGCGATTTCGGCTCATTTCTGTGGTTGTTAGCCCACGGATTCTGGCGCTGCATGGGGTTCCGGCGCAAGATTCTTGAAAAATCCTACGAGGGGGTCCGCAAGAGGCCCGGCAAGAGGTCCATGTTGCCCGGCGGGGTTGGATGAGTCCTGGTTGGATTTTATTTCCAAGGAAGTTGGAACAGGCGATTTCGGCTCATTTCTGTGGGTGTTAGCCCACGGATTCTGGTGCTGCATGGGGTTCCGGCACAAGATTCTCGAAAAATCATACGAGGGGGTCCGCAAGAAGCCCGGGAAGAGGTCCATGTTGCTCGGCGGGGTTGGATGAGGCCTGGTTGGATTTTATGGGCCAAGGAAGTGGAAACAAGCGATTTTGGCTCATTTCCGTGGTTGTTAGCCCATGGATTCTGGCGCTGCATGGGGTTCCGGCGCAAGATTCTCGAAAAATCATATGAGGGGGTCCGCAAGAGGCCCCGCAAGAGGTCCATGTTGCCCGGCGGGGTCGGATGAGGCCTGGTTCGATTTTATGGGCCAAGGAAGTGGAAACAGGCGATTTCGGCTCATTTCTGTGGGTGTTAGCCCACGGATTCTGGCGCTGCATGGGGTTCCGACGCAAGATTCTCGAAAAATCATACGAGGGGGTCCGCAAGAGGCCCGGGAAGAGGTCCATGTTGCCCGGCGGGGTTGGATGAGGCCTGGTTGGATTTTATGGGCCAAGGAAGTGGAAACAGGCGATTTTGGCTCATTTCTGTGGGTGTTAGCCCACGGATTCTGGCGCTGCATGGGGTTCCGGCGCAAGATTCTCGAAAAATCATACGAGGGGGTCCGCAAGAGGCCCCGCAAGAGGTCCATGTTGCCCGGCGGGGTTGGATGAGGCCTGGTTCGATTTTATGGGCCAAGGAAGTGGAAACAGGCGATTTCGGCTCATTTCTGTGGGTGTTAGCCCACGGATTCTGGCGCTGCATGGGGTTCCGGCGCAAGATTCTCGAAAAATCATACGATGGGGTCCGCAAGAGGCCCGGCAAGAGGTCCATGTTGCCCGGCGGGGTTGGATGAGGCCTGGTTGGATTTTATGGGCCAAGGAAGTGGAAACAGGCGATTCGGCTCATTTCTGTGGCTGTTAGCCCACGGATTCTGGCGCTGCATGGGGTTCCGGCGCAAGATTCTCGAAAAATCATACGAGGGGGTCCGCAAGAGGCCCCGTAAGAGGTCCATGTTGCCCGGCGGGGTTGGATGAGGCCTGGTTCGATTTTATGGGCCAAGGAAGTGGAAACAGGCGATTTCGGCTCACTTCTGTGGGTGTTAGACCACGGATTCTGGCGCTGCATGGGGTTCCGGTGCAAGATTCTCGAATAATCATACGAGGGGGTCCGCAAGAGGCCCGGCAAGAGGTCCATGTTGCCCGGCGGGGTTTAATGAGGCCTGGTTGGATTTTATGGGCCAAGGAAGTGGAAACAGGCGATTTCGGCTCATTTCTATGGGTGTTAGCCCACGGATTCTGGCGCTGCATGGGGTTCCGGCGCAAGATTCTCGAAAAATCATACGAGGGGGTCCGCAAGAGGCCTTGCAAGAGGTCCAGGTTTCTCGGCGGGGTTGGATGAGGCCTGGTTAGATTTTATGGGCCAAGGAAGTGGAAACAGGCGATTTCGGCTCATTTCTGTGGGTGTTAACCCACGGATTCTGGCGCTGCATGGGGTTCCGGCGCAAGATTCTCGAAAAATCATACGAGGGGGTCCGCAAGAGGCCCGGAAAGAGGTCCATATTGCCCGGCGGGGTTGGATGAGGCCTGGTTGGATTTTATGGGCCAAGGAAGTGGAAACAGGCGATTTCGGCTCATTTCTGTGGGTGTTAGCCCACGGATTCTGGCGCAGCATGGGGTTCCGGCGCGAGATTTTCGAAAAATCATACGAGGGGGTCCGCAAGAGGCCCGGCAAGAGGTCCATGTTTCCCGGCAGGGTTGGATGAGGCCTGGTTGGATTTTATGGGCCAAGGAAGTGGAAATAGGCGATTTCAACTCATTTATGTGGGTGTTAGCCCACGGATTCTGGCGCTGCATGGGGTTCCGGCGCAAGATTCTTGAAAAATCCTACGAGGGGGTCCGCAAGAGGCCTGGCAAGAGGTCCATGTTGCCCGGCGGGGTTGGATGAGGCCTGGTTGGATTTTATTTCCAAGGAAGTTGGAACAGGCGATTTCGGCTCATTTCTGTGGGTGTTAGCCCACGGATTCTGGTGCTGCATGGGGTTCCGGCGCAAGATTCTCGAAAAATCATACGAGGGGGTCCGCAAGAAGCCGGGAAGAGGTCCATGTTGCTCGGCGGGGTTGGATGAGGCCTGGTTGGATTTTATGGGCCAAGGAAGTGGAAACAGGCGATTTTGGCTCATTTCTGTGGGTGTTAGCCCACGGATTCTGGCGCTGCATGGGGTTCCGGCGCAAGATTCTCGAAAAATCATACGAGGGGGTCCGCAAGAGGCCCCGCAAGAGGTCCATGTTGCCCGGCGGGGTTGGATGAGGCCTGGTTCGATTTTATGGGCCAAGGAAGTGGAAACAGGCGATTTCGGCTCATTTCTGTGGGTGTTAGCCCACGGATTCTGGCGCTGCATGGGGTTCCTGTGCAAGATTCTCAAAAAATCATACAAGGGGGTCCGCAAGAGGCCCGGCAAGAGGTCCATGTTGCCCGATGGGGTTGGATGAGGCCTGGTTGGATTTTATGGGCCAAGGAAGTGGAAACAGGCGATTTCGGCTCATTTCTGTGGGTGTTAGCCCACGGATTCTGGCGCTGCATGGGGTTCCGGCGCAAGATTCTCGAAAAATCATATGAGGGGGTCCTCAAGAGGCCCGGCAAGAGGTCCATGTTGCCCGGCGGGGTTGGATGAGGCCTGGTTGGATTTTATGGGCCAAGGAAGTGGAAACAGGCGATTTCGGCTCATTTCTGTGGGTGTTAGCCCACGGATTCTGGCGCTGCATGGGGTTCCGGCGCAAGATTCTTGAAAAATCATACGAGGGGGTCCGCAAGAGGCCCGGCAAGAGGTCCATGTTGCCCGGCGGGGTTGGATGAGGCCTGGTTGGATTTTATGGGCCAAGGAAGTGGAAACAGGCGATTTCGGCTCATTTCTGTGGGTGTTAGCCCACGGATTCTGGCGCTGCATGGGGTTCCGGCGCAAGATTCTCGAAAAATCATACGAGGGGGTCCGCAAGAGGCCCCGCAAGAGGTCCATGTTGCCCGGCGGGGTTGGATGAGGCCTGGTTCGATTTTATGGGCCTAGGAAGTGGAAACAGGCGATTTCGGCTCATTTCTGTGGGTGTTAGCCCACGGATTCTGGCGCTGCATGGGGTTCCGGCGCAAGATTCTCGAAAAATCATACGAGGGGGTCCGCAAGAGGCCCGGCAAGAGGTCCATGTTGCCCGGCGGGGTTGGATGAGGCCTGGTTGGATTTTATGGGCCAAGGAAGTAGAAACAAGCGATTTCAGCTCATTTCTGTGGGTGTTAGCCCACGGATTCTGGCGCTGCATGGGGTTCCGGCGCAAGATTCTCGAAAAATCATACGAGGGGGTCCGCAAGAGGCCCGGCAAGAGGTCCATGTTGCCCGGCGGGGTTGGATGAGGCCTGGTTGGATTTTATGGGCCAAGGAAGTGGAAACAGGCGATTTCGGCTCATTTCTTTTGGTGTTAGCCCACGGATTCTGGCGCTGCATGGGGTTCCGGTGCAAGATTCTCGAAAAATCATACGAGGGGGTCCGCAAGAGGCCCGGAAAGAGGTCCATGTTGCCCGGTGGGGTTGGATGAGGCCTGGTTGGATTTTATGGGCCAAGGAAGTGGAAAAGGCGATTTCGGCTCATTTCTGTGGGTGTTAGCCCACAGATTCTGGCGCTGCATGGGGTTCCAGCACAAGATTCTCGAAAAATCATACGAGGGGGTCCGCAAGAGGCCCGAACAGAGGTCCATGTTTCCCGGCGGGGTTGGATGAGGCCTGGTTGGATTTTATGGGCCAAGGAAGTGGAAACAGGCGATTTCGGCTCATTTCTGTGGGTGTTAGCCAACGGATTCTTGCGCTGCATGGGGTTCCGGCGCAAGATTCTCGAAAAATCATACGAGGGGGTTCGCAAGAGGCCCGGCAAGAGGTCCATGTTGCCCGGCGGGGTTGGATGAGGCCTGGTTCAATTTTATGGGCCAAGGAAATGGAAACAGGCGATTTCGGCTCATTTCTGTGGGTGTTAGCCCACGGATTCTGGCGCTGCATGGCGTTCCGGCGCAAGATTCTCGAAAGATCATACGAGGGGGTCCGTAAGAGGGCCGGCAAGAGGTCCATGTTGCCCGGCGGGGTTGGATGAGGCCTGGTTGGATTTTATGGGCCAAGGAAGTGGAAACAGGCGATTTCGGCTCATTACTGTGGGTGTTAGCACACGGATTCTGGCGCTGCATGGGGTTCCGGCGCAAGATTCTCGAAAAATCATACGAGGGGGTCCGCAAGAGGCCCGACAAGAGGTCCATGTTACCTGGCGGGGTTGGATGAGGCCTGGTTGGATTTTATGGGCCAAGGAAGTGGAAACATGCGATTTCGGCTCATTTCTGTGGGTGTTAGCCCACGGATTCTGGCGCTGCATGGGGTTCCGGCGCAAGATTCTCGAAAAATCATACGATGGGTTCCGCAAGAGGCCCGGCAAGAGGTCCATGTTGCCCGGCGGGGTTGGATGAGGCCTGGTTGGATTTTATGGGCCAAGGAAATAGAAACAGGCGATTTCGGCTCATTTCTGTGGGTGTTAGCCCACGGATTCTGGCGCTGCATGGGGTTCCGGCGCAAGATTCTCAAAAAATCATACGAGGGGGTCCGCAAGAGGCCCGGCAAGAGGTCCATGTTTCCCGGCGGGGTTGGATGAGGCCTGGTTGGATTTTATGGGCCAAGGAAGTGGAAACAGGCGATTTCGGCTCATTTCTTTTGGTGTTAGCCCACGGATTCTGGCGCTGCATGGGGTTCCGGCGCAAGATTCTCGAAAAATCATACGAGGGGGTCCGCAAGAGGCCCGGAAAGAGGTCCATGTTGCCCGGCGGGGTTGGATGAGGGCTGGTTGGATTTTATGGGCCAAGGAAGTGGAAAAGGCGATTTCGGCTCATTTCTGTGGGTGTTAGCCCACGGATTCTGGCGCTGCATGGGGTTCCAGCACAAGATTCTCGAAAAATCATACGAGGGGGTCCGCAAGAGGCCCGACAAGAGGTCCATGTTGCCCGGCGGGGTTGGATGAGGCCTGGTTGGATTTTATGGGCCAAGGAAGTGGAAACAGGCGATTTCGGCTCATTTCTGTGGGTGTTAGCCCACGGATTCTGGCGCTGCATGGGGTTCCGGCGCAAGATTGTCGAAAAATCATACGAGGGGGTCCGCAAGAGGCCCGGCAAGAGGTCCATATTGCCCGGCGGGGTTGGATGAGGCCTGGTTCAATTTTATGGGCCAAGGAAATGGAAACAGGCGATTTCGGCTCATTTCTATGGGTGTTAGCCCACGGATTCTGGCGCTGCATGGGGTTCCGGCGCAAGATTCTTGGAAAATCATACGAGGGGGTCCGCAAGAGGCCCGGGAAGAGGTCCATGTTGCCCGGCGGGGTTGGATGAGGCCTGGTTGGATTTTATGGGCCAAGGAAGTGGAAACAGGCGATTTCGGCTCATTTCTATGGGTGTTAGCCCACGGATTCTGGCGCTGCATGGGGTTCCGGCGCAAGATTCTTGGAAAATCATACGAGCGGGTCCGCAAGAGGCCCGGCAAGAGGTCCATGTTGCCCGGCGGGGTTTGATGAGGCCCGGTTGGATTTTATGGGCCAAGGAAGTGGAAATAGGCGATTTCGGCTCATTTCTGTGGGTGTTAGCCCACGGATTTTGGCGCTGCATGGGGTTCCGGCGCAAGATTCTCAAAAAATCATACGAGGGGGTCCGCAAGAGGCCCGACAAGAGGTCCATGTTGCCCGGCGGGGTTGGATGAGGCCTGGTTGGATTTTATGGGCCAAGGAAGTGGGAACAGGCGATTTCGGCTCATTTCTGTGGGTGTTAGCCCACGGATTCTGGCGCTGCATGGGGTTCCGGTGCAAGATTCTCGAAAAATCATACGAGGGGGTCCGCAAGAGGCCCGACAAGAGGTCCATGTTGCCCGGCGGGGTTGGATGAGGCCTGGTTGGATTTTATCGGCCAAGGAAGTGGAAACAGGCGATTTTGGCTCATTTCTGTGGTTGTTAGCCCACGGATTCTGGCGCTGCATGGGGTTCCGGCGCAAGATTCTTGAAAAATCATACGAGGGGGTCCGCAAGAGGCCCGGCAAGAGGTCCATGTTGCCCGGCGGGGTTGGATGAGGCCTGGTTGGAGTTTATTGCCAAGGAAGTTGGAACAGGCGATTTCGGCTCATTTCTGTGGGTGTTAGCCCACGGATTCAGGCGCTGCATGGGGTTCCGGCGCAAGATTCTCGAAAAATCATACGAGGGGGTCCGCAAGAGGCCCGGGAAGAGGTCCATGTTGCCCGGCGGGGTTGGATGAGGCCTGGTTGGATTTTATGGGCAAAGGAAGTGGAAACAGGCGATTTTGGCTCATTTCTGTGGGTGTTAGCCCACGGATTCTGGCGCTGCATGGGGTTCCGGCGCAAGATTCTCGAAAAATCATACGAGGGGGTCCGCAAGAGGCCCCGCAAGAGGTCCATGTTGCCCGGCGGGGTTGGATGAGGCCTGGTTCGATTTTATGGGCCAAGGAAGTGGAAACAGGCGATTTCGGCTCATTTCTGTGGGTGTTAGCCCATGGATTCTGGCGCTGCATGGGGTTCCGGCGCAAGATTCTCGAAAAATCATACGAGGGGGTCCGCAAGAGGCCCGGCAAGAGGTCCATGTTGCCCGGCGGGGTTGGATGAGGCCTGGTTGGATTTTATGGGCCAAGGAAGTAGAAACAGGCGATTTCGGCTCATTTCTGTGGGTGTTAGCCCACGGATTCTGGCGTTGCATGGGGTTCCGGCGCAAGATTCTCGAAAAATCATACGAGGGGGTCCGCAAGAGGCCCGGCAAGAGGTCCATGTTGCCCGGCGGGGTTGGATGAGGCCTGGTTGGATTTTATGGGCCAAGGAAGTGGAAACAGGCGATTTCGGCTCATTTCTTTTGGTGTTAGCCCACGGATTCTGGCGCTGCATGGGGTTCCGGCGCAAGATTCTCGAAAAATCATACGAGGGGGTCCGCAAGAGGCCCGGCAAGAGGTCCATGTTGCCCGATGGGGTTGGATGAGGCCTGGTTGGATTTTATGGGCCAAGGAAGTGGAAACAGGCGATTTCGGCTCATTTCTGTGGGTGTTAGCCCACGGATTCTGGCGCTGCATGGGGTTCCGGCGCAAGATTCTCGAAAAATCATATGAGGGGGTCCTCAAGAGGCCCGGCAAGAGGTCCATGTTGCCCGGCGGGGTTGGATGAGGCCTGGTTCGATTTTATGGGCCAAGGAAGTGGAAACAGGCGATTTTGGCTCATTTCTGTGGTTGTTAGCCCACGGATTCTGGCGCTGCATGGGGTTCCGGCGCAAGATTCTTGAAAAATCATACGAGGGGGTCCGCAAGAGGCCCGGCAAGAGGTCCATGTTGCCCGGCGGGGTTGGATGAGGCCTGGTTGGAGTTTATTGCCAAGGAAGTTGGAACAGGCGATTTCGGCTCATTTCTGTGGGTGTTAGCCCACGGATTCAGGCGCTGCATGGGGTTCCGGCGCAAGATTCTCGAAAAATCATACGAGGGGGTCCGCAAGAGGCCCGGGAAGAGGTCCATGTTGCCCGGCGGGGTTGGATGAGGCCTGGTTGGATTTTATGGGCAAAGGAAGTGGAAACAGGCGATTTTGGCTCATTTCTGTGGGTGTTAGCCCACGGATTCTGGCGCTGCATGGGGTTCCGGCGCAAGATTCTCGAAAAATCATACGAGGGGGTCCGCAAGAGGCCCCGCAAGAGGTCCATGTTGCCCGGCGGGGTTGGATGAGGCCTGGTTCGATTTTATGGGCCAAGGAAGTGGAAACAGGCGATTTCGGCTCATTTCTGTGGGTGTTAGCCCATGGATTCTGGCGCTGCATGGGGTTCCGGCGCAAGATTCTCGAAAAATCATACGAGGGGGTCCGCAAGAGGCCCGGCAAGAGGTCCATGTTGCCCGGCGGGGTTGGATGAGGCCTGGTTGGATTTTATGGGCCAAGGAAGTAGAAACAGGCGATTTCGGCTCATTTCTGTGGGTGTTAGCCCACGGATTCTGGCGTTGCATGGGGTTCCGGCGCAAGATTCTCGAAAAATCATACGAGGGGGTCCGCAAGAGGCCCGGCAAGAGGTCCATGTTGCCCGGCGGGGTTGGATGAGGCCTGGTTGGATTTTATGGGCCAAGGAAGTGGAAACAGGCGATTTCGGCTCATTTCTTTTGGTGTTAGCCCACGGATTCTGGCGCTGCATGGGGTTCCGGCGCAAGATTCTCGAAAAATCATACGAGGGGGTCCGCAAGAGGCCCGGAAAGAGGTCCATGTTGCCCGGCGGGGTTGGATGAGGCCTGGTTGGATTTTATGGGCCAAGGAAGTGGAAAAGGCGATTTCGGCTCATTTCTGTGGGTGTTAGCCCACGGATTCTGGCGCTGCATGGGGTTCCAGCACAAGATTCTCGAAAAATCATACGAGGGGGTCCGCAAGAGGCCCGACAAGAGGTCCATGTTGCCCGGCGGGGTTGGATGAGGCATGGTTGGATTTTATGGGCCAAGGAAGTGGAAACAGGCGATTTCGGCTCATTTCTGTGGGTGTTAGCCCACGGATTCTGGCGCTGCATGGGGTTCCGGCGCAAGATTCTCGAAAAATCATACGAGGGGGTCCGCAAGAGGCCCGGCAAGATGTCCATATTGCCCGGTGGGGTTGGATGAGGCCTGGTTCAATTTTATGGGCCAAGGAAATGGAAACAGGCGATTTCAGCTCATTTCTATGGGTGTTAGCCCACGGATTCTGGCGCTGCATGGGGTTCCGGCGCAAGATTCTAGGAAAATCATACGAGGGGGTCCGCAAGAGGCCCGGGAAGAGGTCCATGTTGCCCGGCGGGGTTGGATGAGGCCTGGTTGGATTTTATGGGCCAAGGAAGTGGAAACAGGCGATTTCGGCTCATTTCTGTGGGTGTTAGCCCACGAATTCTGGCGCTGCATGGGGTTCCGGCGCAAGATTCTCAAAAAATCACACAAGGGGGTCCGCAAGAGGCCCGGCAAGAGGTCCATGTTGCCCGGCGGGGTTTGATGAGGCCTGGTTGGATTTTATGGGCCAAGGAAGTGGAAACAGGCGATTTCGGCTCATTTCTGTGGGGTGTTAGCCCACGGATTTTGGCGCTGCATGGGGTTCCGGCGCAAGATTCTCAAAAAATCATACGAGGGGGTCCGCAAGAGGCCCGACAAGAGGTCCATGTTGCCCGGCGGGGTTGGATGAGGCCTGGTTGGATTTTATGGGCCAAGGAAGTGGGAACAGGCGATTTCGGCTCATTTCTGTGGGTGTTAGCCCACGGATTCTGGCGCTGCATGGGGTTCCGGTGCAAGATTCTCGAAAAATCATACGAGGGGGTCCGCAAGAGGCCCGGCAAGAGGTCCATGTTGCCCGGCGGGGTTGGATGAGGCCTGGTTGGATTTTATCGGCCAAGGAAGTGGAAACAGGCGATTTTGGCTCATTTCTGTGGTTGTTAGCCCACGGATTCTGGCGCTGCATGGGGTTCCGGCGCAAGATTCTCGAATAATCATACGAGGGGGTCCGCAAGAGGCCCGGCAAGAGGTCCATGTTGCCCGGCGGGGTTGGATGAGGCCTGGTTGGAGTTTATTGCCAAGGAAGTTGGAACAGGCGATTTCGGCTCATTTCTGTGGGTGTTAGCCCACGGATTCAGGCGCTGCATGGGGTTCCGGCGCAAGATTCTCGAAAAATCATACGAGGGGGTCCGCAAGAGGCCCGGGAAGAGGTCCATGTTGCCCGGCGGGGTTGGATGAGGCCTGGTTCGATTTTATGGGCAAAGGAAGTGGAAACAGGCGATTTTGGCTCATTTCTGTGGGTGTTAGCCCACGGATTCTGGCGCTGCATGGGGTTCCGGCGCAAGATTCTCGAAAAATCATACGAGGGGGTCCGCAAGAGGCCCGACAAGAGGTCCATGTTGCCCGGCGGGGTTGGATGTGGCCTGGTTGGATTTTATGGGCCAAGGAAGAGGAAACAGGCGATTTCGGCTCATTTCTGTGGGTGTTAGCCCACGGATTCTGGCGCTGCATGGGGTTCCGGTGCAAGATTCTCGAATAATCATACGAGGGGGTCCGCAAGAGGCCCAGCAAGAGGTCCATGTTGCCCGGCGGGGTTGGATGAGGCCTGGTTGGATTTTATGGGCCAAGGAAGTGGAAACAGGCGATTTCGGCTCATTTCTGTGGGTGTTAGCCCACGGATTCTGGCGCTGCATGGGGTTCCGGCGCAAGATTGTCGAAAAATCATACGAGGGGGTCCGCAAGAGGCCTGGCAAGAGGTCCATGTTTCCCGGCGGGGTTGGATGAGGCCTGGTTGGATTTTATGGGCCAAGGAAGTGGAAACAGGCGATTTCGGCTCATTTCTGTGGGTGTTAGCCCACGGATTCTGACGCAGCATGGGGTTCCGGCGCAAGATTTTCGAAAAATCATACGAGGGGGTCCGCAAGAGGCCCGGCAAGAGGTCCATGTTTCCCGGCGGGGTTGGATGAGGCCTGGTTGGATTTTATGGGCCAAGGAAGTGGAAACAGGCGATTTCGGCTCATTTCTGTGGGTGTTAGCCCACGGATTTTGGCGCTGCATGGGGTTCCGGCGCAAGATTCTCAAAAAATCATACGAGGGGGTCCGCAAGAGGCCCGACAAGAGGTCCATGTTGCCCGGCGGGGTTGGATGAGGCCTGGTTGGATTTTATGGTCCAAGGAAGTGGGAACAGGCGATTTCGGCTCATTTCTGTGGGTGTTAGCCCACGGATTCTGGCGCTGCATGGGGTTCCGGTGCAAGATTCTCGAAAAATCATACGAGGGGGTCCGCAAGAGGTCCATGTTGCCCGGCGGGGTTGGATGAGGCCTGGTTGGATTTTATGGGCCAAGGAAGTGGGAACAGGCGATTTCGGCTCATTTCTGTGGGTGTTAGCCCACGGATTCTGGCGCTGCATGGGGTTCCGGTGCAAGATTCTCGAATAATCATACGAGGGGGTCCGCAAGAGGCCCGGCAAGAGGTCCATGTTGCCCGGCGGGGTTGGATGAGGCCTGGTTGGATTTTATGGGCCAAGGAAGTGGAAACAGGCGATTTCGGCTCATTTCTGTGGGTGTTAGCCCACGGATTCTGGCGCTGCATGGGGTTCCGGCGCAAGATTGTCGAAAAATCATACGAGGGGGTCCGCAAGAGGCCTGGCAAGAGGTCCATGTTTCCCGGCGGGGTTGGATGAGGCCTGGTTGGATTTTATGGGCCAAGGAAGTGGAAACAGGCGATTTCGGCTCATTTCTGTGGGTGTTAGCCCACGGATTCTGACGCAGCATGGGGTTCCGGCGCAAGATATTCGAAAAATCATACGAGGGGGTCCGCAAGAGGCCCGGCAAGAGGTCCATGTTTCCCGGCGGGGTTGGATGAGGCCTGGTTGGATTTTATGGGCCAAGGAAGTGGAAACAGGCGATTTCGGCTCATTTCTGTGGGTGTTAGCCCACGGATTTTGGCGCTGCATGGGGTTCCGGCGCAAGATTCTCAAAAAATCATACGAGGGGGTCCGCAAGAGGCCCGACAAGAGGTCCATGTTGCCCGGCGGGGTTGGATGAGGCCTGGTTGGATTTTATGGGCCAAGGAAGTGGGAACAGGCGATTTCGGCTCATTTCTGTGGGTGTTAGCCCACGGATTCTGGCGCTGCATGGGGTTCCGGTGCAAGATTCTCGAAAAATCATACGAGGGGGTCCGCAAGAGGCCCGGCAAGAGGTCCATGTTGCCCGGCGGGGTTGGATGAGGCCTGGTTGGATTTTATCGGCCAAGGAAGTGGAAACAGGCGATTTTGGCTCATTTCTGTGGTTGTTAGCCCACGGATTCTGGCGCTGCATGGGGTTCCGGCGCAAGATTCTTGAAAAATCATACGAGGGGGTCCGCAAGAGGCCCGGCAAGAGGTCCATGTTGCCCGGCGGGGTTGGATGAGGCCTGGTTGGAGTTTATTGCCAAGGAAGTTGGAACAGGCGATTTCGGCTCATTTCTGTGGGTGTTAGCCCACGGATTCAGGCGCTGCATGGGGTTCCGGCGCAAGATTCTCGAAAAATCATACGAGGGGGTCCGCAAGAGGCCCGGGAAGAGGTCCATGTTGCCCGGCGGGGTTGGATGAGGCCTGGTTCGATTTTATGGGCAAAGGAAGTGGAAACAGGCGATTTTGGCTCATTTCTGTGGGTGTTAGCCCACGGATTCTGGCGCTGCATGGGGTTCCGGTGCAAGATTCTCGAATAATCATACGAGGGGGTCCGCAAGAGGCCCGGCAAGAGGTCCATGTTGCCCGGCGGGGTTGGATGAGGCCTGGTTGGATTTTATGGGCCAAGGAAGTGGAAACAGGCGATTTCGGCTCATTTCTGTGGGTGTTAGCCCACGGATTCTGGCGCTGCATGGGGTTCCGGCGCAAGATTGTCGAAAAATCATACGAGGGGGTCCGCAAGAGGCCTGGCAAGAGGTCCATGTTTCCCGGCGGGGTTGGATGAGGCCTGGTTGGATTTTATGGGCCAAGGAAGTGGAAACAGGCGATTTCGGCTCATTTCTGTGGGTGTTAGCCCACGGATTCTGACACAGCATGGGGTTCCGGCGCAAGATTTTCGAAAAATCATACGAGGGGGTCCGCAAGAGGCCCGGCAAGAGGTCCATGTTTCCCGGCGGGGTTGGATGAGGCCTGGTTGGATTTTATGGGCCAAGGAAGTGGAAATAGGCGATTTCGGCTCATTTCTGTGGGTGTTAGCCCACGGATTCTGGCGCTGCATGGGGTTCCGGTGCATGATTCTCGAAAACTCATACGAGGGGGTCCGCAAGAAGCCCGGCAAGAGGTCCATGTTGCCCAGCGGGGTTGGATGAGGCCTGGTTGGATTTTATGGGCCAAGGAAGTGGAAACAGGCGATTTCAGCTCATTTCTGTGGGTGTTAGCCCACGAATTCTGGCGCTGCATAGGGTTCCGGCGTAAGATTCTCGAAACATCATATGAGGGGGGTCCGCAAGAGGCCCGGCAAGAGGTCCATGTTGCCCGGCGGGGTTGGAATGAGGCCTGGTTGGATTTTATGGGCCAAGGAAGTGGAAACAGGCGATTTCGGCTCATTTCTGTAGGTGTTAGCCCACGGATTCTGGCGTTGCATGGGGTTCCGGTGCAAGATTCTCGAAAAATCATACGAGGGGGTCCGCAAGAGGCCCGGCAAGAGGCCCATGTTGCCCGGCGGGGTTGGATGAGGCCTGGTAGGATTTTATGGGCCAAGGAAGTGGAAACAGGCGATTTCGGCTCATTTCTGTGGGTGTTAGCCCACGGATTCTGGCGCTGCATGGGGTTTCGGCGCAAGATTCTCGAAAGATCATACGAGGGGGTCCGCAAGAGGCTTGGCAAGAGGTCCATGTTGCCCGGCGGGGTTGGATGAGGCCTGGTTGGATTTTATGGGCCAAGGAAGTTGGAAGAGGCGATTTCGGCTCATTTCTGTGGGTGTTAGCCCACGGATTCTGGCGCTGCATGGGATTCTGGCGCAAGATTCTCGAAAAATCATACGAGGGGGTCCGCAAGAGGCCCGGCAAGAGGTCCATGTTGCGTGGCGGGGTTGGATGAGGCCTGGTTGGATTTTATGGGCCAAGGAAGTGGATACAGGCGATTTCGGCTCATTTCTGTGGGTGTTAGCCCACGGATTCTGGCGCTGCATGGGGTTCCGGCGCAAGATTCTCGAAAAATCATACGAGGGGGTCCGCAAGAGGCCCAGCAAGAGGTCCATGTTGCCCGACGGGGTTGGATGAGGCCTGGTTTGATTTTATGGGCCAAGGAAGTTGGACAGGAGATTTCAGCTCATTTCTGTGGGTGTTAGCCCACGGATTCTGGCGCTGCAAGGGGTTCCGGCGCAAGATTCTCGAAAAATCATACGAGGGGGTCCGCAAGAGGCCCGGAAAGAGGTCCATGTTGCCCGGCGGGGTTGAATGAGGCCTGGTTGGATTTTATGGGCCAAGGAAGTGAAAAGAGGCGATTTCGGCTCATTTCTGTGGGTGTTAGCCCACGGATTCTGGCGCTGCATGGGGTTCCAACGCAAGATTCTCGAAAAATCATACGAGGGGATCCGCAAGAGGCCCGGCAAGAGGTCCATGTTGCCCGGCGGGTTTGGATGAGGCCTGGTTGGATTTTATGGGCCAAGTAAGTGGAAACAAGCCATTTCGGCTCATTTCTGTGGGTGTTAGCCCACGGATTCTGGCGCTGCATGGGGTTTCGGCGCAAGATTGTCGAAAGATCAAACGAGGGGGTCCGCAAGAGGCCCGGCAAGAGGTCCACATTGCCCGGCGGGGTTGGATGAGGCCTGGTTGGATTTTATGGGCCAAGGAAGTGGAAACAGGCGATTTCGGCTCATTTCTGTGGGTGTTAGCCCACGGATTCTGGCGCTGCATGGGGTTCCGGCGCAAGATTCTCGAAAAATCATACGAGGGGGTCCGCAAGAGGCCCGGCAAGAGGTCCATGTTGCCCGGCGGGGTTGGATGAGGCCTGGTTGGATTTTATGGGCCAAGGAAGTGGAAACAGGCGATTTCGGCTCATTTCTGTGGGTGTTAGCCCACGGATTCTGGCGCTGCACGGGGTTCCGGTGCAAGATTCTCGAAAAATCATATGAGGGGGTCCGCAAGAGGCCCGGCAAGAGGTCCATGTTGCCTGGCGGGGTCGGATGAGGCCTGGTTGGATTTTATGGGCCAAGGAAGTGTAAACAGGCGATTTCGGCTCATTTCTGTGGGTGTTAGCCCACGGATTCTGGCGCTGCATGGGGTTCCGGCGCAAGATTCTCAAAAAATCATACGAAGGAGTCCGCAAGAGGCCCGGTAAGAGGTCCATGTTGCCCGGAGAGGTTGGATGAGGCCTGGTTGGATTTTATGGGCCAAGGAAGTGGAAACAGGCGATTTCGGCTCATTTCTATGGGTGTTAGCCCACGGATTCTGGCGCTGCATGGGGTTCCGGCGCAAGATTCTCGAAAGATCATACGAGGCGGTCCGTAAGAGGGCCGGCAAGAGGTCCATGTTGCCCGGCGGGGTTGGATGAGGCCTGGTTGGATTTTATGGGCCAAGGAAGTGGAAACAGGCGATTTCGGCTCATTACTGTGGGTGTTAGCACACGGATTCTGGCGCTGCATGGGGTTCCGGCGCAAGATTCTCGAAAAATCATACGAGGGGGTCCGCAAGAGGCCCGACAAGAGGTCCATGTTGCCCGGCGGGGTTGGATGAGGCCTGGTTGGATTTTATGGGCCAAGGAAGTGGAAACAGGCGATTTCGGCTCATTTCTGTGGGTGTTAGCCCACGGATTCTGGCGCTGCATGGGGTTCCGGCGCAAGATTCTCGAAAAATCATACGAGGGGGTCCGCAAGAGGCCCGACAAGAGGTCCATGTTGCCCGGCGGGGTTGGATGAGGCCTGGTTGGATTTTATGGGCCAAGGAAGTGGAAACAGGCGATTTCGGCTCATTTCTGTGGGTGTTAGCCCACGGATTCTGGCGCTGCATGGGGTTCCGCCGCAAGATTCTCGAAAAATCATACGAGGGGGTCCGCAAGAGGCCCGGCAAGAGGTCCATGTTGCCCGGCGGGGTTGGATGAGGCCTGGTTGGATTTTATGGGCCAAGGAAGTGGAAACAGGCGATTTCGGCTCATTTCTGTGGGTGTTAGCCCACGGATTCTGGCGCTGCATGGGGTTCCGGCGCAAGATTCTCGAAAAATCATACGATGGGGTCCGCAAGAGGCCCGGCAAGAGGTCCATGTTGCCCGGCGTGGTTGGATAAGGCCTGGTTGGATTTTATGGGCCAAGGAAGTGGAAACAGGCGATTTCGGCTCATTTCTGTGGGTGTTAGCCCACGAATTCTGGCGCTGCATGGGGTTCCGGCGCAAGATTCCTAAAAAATCATACGAGGGGGTCCGCAAGAGGCCCGGCAAGAGGTCCATGTTGCCCGGCGGGGTTGGATGAGGCCTGGTTTGATTTTATGGGCCAAGGAAGTGGAAACAGGCAATTTCGGTTCATTTCTGTGGGTGTTAGCCCACGGATTCTGGCGCTGCATGGGGTTCCGGTGCAAGATTCTCGAAAAATCATACGAAGGGGTCCGCAAGAGGCCCGGCAAGAGGTCCATGTTGCCCGGCGGGGTTGGATGAGGCCTGGTTGGATTTTATGGGCCAAGGAAGTGGAAACAGGCGATTTCGGCTCATTTCTGTGGGTGTTAGCCCACGGATTCTGGCGCTGCATGGGGTTCTGGCGCAAGATTCCTAAAATATCATACGAGGGGGTCTGCAAGAGGCCCGGCAAGAGGTCCATGTTGCCCGGCGGGGTTGGATGAGGCCTGGTTGGATTTTATGGGCCAAGGAAGTGGAAACAGGCAATTTCGGCTCATTTCTGTGGGTGTTAGCCCACGGATTCTGGCGCTGCATGGGGTTCCGGTGCAAGATTCTCAAAGAATCATACGAGGGGGTCCGCAAGAGGCCCGGCAAGAGGTCCATGTTGCCCGACTGGGTTGGATGAGGCCTGGTTGGATTTTATGGGCCAAGGAAGTGGAAACAGGCGATTTCGGCTCATTTCTGTGGGTGTTAGCCCACGGATTCTGGCGCTGCATGGGGTTTCGGTGCAAGATTCTCGAAAAATCATACGAGGGGGTCCACAAGAGGCCCGCCAAGAGGTTCATGTTGCCCGGCGGGGTCGGATGAGGCCTGGTTGGATTTTATGGGCCAAGGAAGTGGAAACAGGCGATTTCGGCTCATTTCTGTGGGTGTTAGCCCACGGATTCTGGCGCTGCATGGGGTTCCGGTGCAAGATTCTCGAAAACTCATACGAGGGGGTCCGCAAGAGGCCCGGCAAGAGGTCCATGTTGCCCGGCGGGGTTGGATGAGGCCTGGTTGGATTTTATGGGCCAAGGAAGTGGAAACAGGCGATTTCGGCTCATTTCTGTGGGTGTTAGCACACGGATTCTGGCGCTGCATGGGGTTCCGGCGCAAGATTCTCGAAAAATCATACGAGGGGGTCCGCAAGAGGCCCGACAAGAGGTCCATGTTGCCCGGCGGGGTCGGATGAGGCCTGGTTGGATTTTATGGGCCAAGGAAGTGGAAATAGGCGATTTCGGCTCATTTCTGTGGGTGTTAGCCCACGGATTCTGGCGCTGCATAGGGTTCCGGCGCAAGATTCTCGAAAATTCATACGAGGGGGTCCGCAAGAGGCCCGGCATGAGGTCCATGTTGCCCGGCGGGGTTGGATGAGGCCTGGTTGGATTTTATGGGCCAAGGAAGTGGAAACAGGCAATTTCGGCTCATTTCTGTGGGTGTTAGCCCACGGATTCTGCCGCTGCATGGGGTACCGGTGCAAGATTCTTGAAAAATCATACGAGGGGGTCTGCAAGAGGCCCGGCAAGAGGTCCATGTTGCCCGGCGGGGTTGGATGAGGCCTGGTTGGATTTTATGGGCCAAGGAAGTGGAAACAGGCGATTTCGGCTCTTTTCTGTGGTTGTTAGTCCACGGATTCTGGCGCTGCATGGGGTTCCGGCGCAAGATTCTCGAAATATCATACGAAGGGGTCTGCAAGAGGCCCGGCAAGAGGTCCATGTTGCCCGGCGGGGTTGGATGAGGCCTGGTTGGATTTTATAGGCCAAGGAAGTGGAAACAGGCGATTTCGGCTCATTTCTGTGGGTGTTAGACCACGGATTCTGGCGCTGCATAGGGTTCCGGCGCAAGATTCTCGAAAACTCATACGAGGGGGTCCGCAAGAGGCCCGGCAAGAGGTCCATGTTGCCCGGCGGGGTTGGATGAGGCCTAGTTGGAGTTTATCGGCCAAGGAAGTGGAAACAGGCGATTTCGGCTCATTTCTGTGGGTGTTAGCCCACGGATTCTGGCGCTGCATGGGGTTCCGGCGCAAGATTCTCGAAAAATCATACGAGTGGGTCCGCAAGAGGCCCGGCAAGAGGTCCATGTTGCCCGGCGGGGTTGGATGAGGCCTGGTTGGATTTTATCGGCCAAGGAGGTGGAAACAAGCGATTTCGGCTCATTTCTGTGGGTGTTAGCCCACGGATTCTGGCGCTGCATGGGGTTCCGGCGCAAGATTCTCGAAAAATCATACGAGGGGGTCCGCAAGAGGTCCATGTTGCCCGGCGGGGTTGGATGAGGCCTGGTTGGATTTTATGGGCCAAGGAAGTGGAAACAGGCGATTTCGGCTCATTTCTGTGGGTGTTAGCCCACGGATTCTGGCGGTGCATGGGGTTCCGGCGCAAGATTCTCGAAAACTCATACGAGGGGGTCCGCAAGAGGCCCGGCAAGAGGTCCATGTTGCCCGGCGGGGTTGGATGAGGCCTAGTTGGAGTTTATCGGCCAAGGAAGTGGAAACAGGCGATTTCGGCTCATTTCTGTGGGTGTTAGCCCACGGATTCTGGCGCTGCATGGGGTTCCGGCGCAAGATTCTCGAAAAATCATACGAGTGGGTCCGCAAGAGGCCCGGCAAGAGGTCCATGTTGCCCTGCGGGGTTGGATTAGGCCTGGTTGGATTTTATGGGCCAAGGAAGTGGAAACAGGCGATTTCGGCTCATTTCTATGGGTGTTAGCCCACGGATTCTGGCGGTGCATGGGGTTCCGGCGCAAGATTCTCGAAAAATCATACGAGGGGGTCCGCAAGAGGCCCGGCAAGAGGTCCATGTTGCCCGGCGGGGTTGGATGAGGCCTGTTTGGAGTTTATGAGCCAAGGAAGTGGAAACAGGCGATTTCAGCTCATTTCTGTGGGTGTTAGCCCACGGATTCTGGCGCTGCATAGGGTTCCGGCACAAGACTCTCGAAAATTCATACGAGGGGGTCCGCAGAAGGCCCGACAAGAGGTCCATGTTGCCCGGAGGGGTTGGATAAGGCCTGGTTGGATTTTATGGGCCAAGGAAGTGGAAACAGGCGATTTCGGCTCATTTCTGTGGGTGTTAGCCCACGGATTCTGGCAATGCATGGGGTTCCGGCGCAAGATTCTCGAAAAATCATACGAGCGGGTCCGCAAGAGGTCCATGACGCCCGGCGGGGTTGGATGAGGCCTGGTTGGATTTTATGGGCCAAGGAACTGGAAACAGGCGATTTCAGCTCATTTCTGTGGGTGTTAGCCCATGGATTCTGGCGCTGCATGGGGTTCCGGCGCAAGATTCTCAAAAAAACATACGAAGGGGTCCGCAAGAGGCCCGGCAAGAGGTCCATGTTGCCCGGCGGGGTTGGATGAGGCGTGGTTGGATTTTATGGGCCAAAGAAGTGGAAACAGGCGATTTCGGCTCATTTCTGTGGGTGTTAGCCCACGGATTCTGGCGCTGCATGGGGTTCCGGCGCAAGATTCCCGAAAAATCATACGAGGGGGTCCGCAAGAGGCCCGGCAAGAGGTCCATGTTGCCCGGCGGGGTTGGATGAGGCCTGGTTGGAATTTATGGGCCAAGGATGTGGAAACAGGCGATTTCGGCTCATTTCTGTGGGTGTTAGCCCACGGATTCTGGCGCTGCATGGGGTTCCGGCGCAAGATTCCCGAAAAATCATACGAGGGGGTCCGCAAGAGGCCCGGCAAGAGGTCCATGTTGCCCGGCGGGGTTGGATGAGGCCTGGTTGGAATTTATGGGCCAAGGATGTGGAAACAGGCGATTTCGGCTCATTTCTGTGGGTGTTAGCCCACGGATTCTGGCGCTGCATGGGGTTCCGGCGCAAGATTCTCGAAAACTCATACGAGGGGGTCCGCAAGAGGCCCGGCAAGAGGTCCATGTTGCCCGGCGGGGTTGGATGAGGCCTGGTTGGATTTTATGGGCTAAGGAAGTTGAAACAGGCGATTTCGGCTCATTTATGTGGGTGTTAGCCCATGGATTCTGGCGCTGCATGGGGTTCCGGCGCAAGATTCTCGAAAAATCATACGAGGGTGTTCGCAAGAGGCCCGGCAAGAGGTCCATGTTGCCCGGCGGGGTTGGATGAGGCCTGGTTGGATTTTATGGGCCAAGGAAGTGGAAACAGGCGATTTCGGCTCATTTCTGTGGGTGTTAGCCCATAGATTCTGGCGCTGCATAGGGTTCCGGCGCAAGATTCTTGAAAAATCATACGAGTGGGTCCGCAAGAGGCCCGGCAAGAATTCCATGTTGCCCGGAGGGGTTGGATGAGGCCTGGTTGGATTTTATGGGCCAAGGAAGTGGAAACAGGCGATTTCGGCTCATTTCTGTGGGTGTTAGCCCACGGATTCTGGCGCTGCATGGGGTTCCAGTGCAAGATTCTCGAAAATTCATACGAGGGGGTCCGCAAGAGGCCCGGCAAGAGGTCCATGTTGCCCGGCGGGGTTGGATGAGGCCTGGTTGGATTTTATGGGCCAAGGAAGTGGAAACAGGCGATTTCGGCTCATTTCTGTGGGTGTTAGCCCATGGATTCTGGCGCTGCATGGGGTTCCAGCGCAAGATTCTCGAAAAATCATATGAGGGGGTCCGCAAGAGGCCCGGCAAGAGGTCCATGTTTCCCGACGGGGTTGGATGAGGCCTGGTTGGATTTTATGGGCCAAGGAAGTGGAAACAAGCGATTTGGGCTCATTTCTGTGGGTGTTAGCCCACGGATTCTTGCGCTGCATGGGGTTCCGGCGCAAGATTCTCGAAAAATCATACGAGGGGGTCCACAAGGGGCCCGACGAGAGGTCCATGTTGCCAGGCGGTGTTGGATGAGGCCTGGTTGGATTTTATGGGCCAAGGAAGTGGAAACAGGCGATTTTGGCTTATTTCTGTGGGTGTTAGCCCACGGATTCTGGCGCTGCATGGGGTTCCGGCGCAACATTCTCGAAAAATCATACGAGGGGGTCCGCAAGAGGCCCGGCAAGAGGTCCATGTTGCCCGGCGGGGTTGGATGAGGCTTGGTTGAATTTTATGGGCCAAGGAAGTGGAAATAGGCGATTTTGGCTCATTTCTGTGGGTGTTAGCCCACGGATTCTGGCGCTGCATGGGGTTCCGGCGCAAGATTCTCGAAAAATCATACGAGGGGGTCCGCAAGAGGTCCATGTTGCCCGGCGGGGTTGGATGAGGCCTGGTTGGATTTTATGGGCCAAGGAAGTGGAAACAGGCGATTTCGGCTCATTTCTGTGGGTGTTAGCCCACGGATTCTAGCGGTGCATGGGGTTCCGGCGCAAGATTCTCGAAAACTCATACGAGGGGGTCCGCAAGAGGCCCGGCAAGAGGTCCATGTTGCCCGGCGGGGTTGGATGAGGCCTAGTTGGAGTTTATCGGCCAAGGAAGTGGAAACAGGCGATTTCGACTCATTTCTGTGGGTGTTAGCCCACGGATTCTGGCGCTGCATGGGGTTCCGGCGCAAGATTCTCGAAAAATCATACGAGTGGGTCCGCAAGAGGCCCGGCAAGAGGTCCATGTTGCCCTGCGGGGTTGGATTAGGCCTGGTTGGATTTTATGGGCCAAGGAAGTGGAAACAGGCGATTTCGGCTCATTTCTATGGGTGTTAGCCCACGGATTCTGGCGGTGCATGGGGTTCCGGCGCAAGATTCTCGAAAAATCATACGAGGGGGTCCGCAAGAGGCCCGGCAAGAGGTCCATGTTGCCCGGCGGGGTTGGATGAGGCCTGTTTGGAGTTTATAAGCCAAGGAAGTGGAAACAGGCGATTTCAGCTCATTTCTGTGGGTGTTAGCCCACGGATTCTGGCGCTGCATAGGGTTCCGGCACAAGACTCTCGAAAATTCATACGAGGGGGTCCGCAGAAGGCCCGACAAGAGGTCCATGTTGCCCGGAGGGGTTGGATGAGGCCTGGTTGGATTTTATGGGCCAAGGAAGTGGAAACAGGCGATTTCGGCTCATTTCTGTGGGTGTTAGCCCACGGATTCTGGCACTGCATGGGGTTCCGGCGCAAGATTCTCGAAAAATCATACGAGGGGGTCCGCAAGAGGTCCATGTCGCCCGGCGGGGTTGGATGAGGCCTGGTTGGATTTTATGGGCCAAGGAACTGGAAACAGGCGATTTCAGCTCATTTCTGTGGGTGTTAGCCCATGGATTCTGGCGCTGCATGGGGTTCCGGCGCAAGATTCTCAAAAAAACATACGAAGGGGTCCGCAAGAGGCCCGGCAAGAGGTCCATGTTGCCCGGCGGGGTTGGATGAGGCGTGGTTGGATTTTATGGGCCAAAGAAGTGGAAACAGGCGATTTCGGCTCATTTCTGTGGGTGTTAGCCCACGGATTCTGGCGCTACATGGGGTTCCGGCGCAAGATTCTCGAAAAATCATACGAGGGGGTCCGCAAGAGGCCCGGCAAGAGGTCCATGTTGCCCGGCGGGGTTGGATGAGGCCTGGTTGGAATTTATGGGCCAAGGATGTGGAAACAGGCGATTTCGGCTCATTTCTGTGGGTGTTAGCCCACGGATTCTGGCGCTGCATGGGGTTCCGGCGCAAGATTCTCGAAAACTCATACGAGGGGGTCCGCAAGAGGCCCGGCAAGAAGTCCATGTTGCCCGGCGGGGTTGGATGAGGCCTGGTTGGATTTTATGGGCTAAGGAAGTTGAAACAGGCGATTTCGGCTCATTTATGTGGGTGTTAGCCCATGGATTCTGGCGCTGCATGGGGTTCCGGCGCAAGATTCTCGAAAAATCATACGAGGGTGTTCGCAAGAGGCCCGGCAAGAGGTCCATGTTGCCCGGCGGGGTTGGATGAGGCCTGGTTGGATTTTATGGGCCAAGGAAGTGGAAACAGGCGATTTCGGCTCATTTCTGTGGGTGTTAGCCCATAGATTCTGGCGCTGCATAGGGTTCCGGCGCAAGATTCTTGAAAAATCATACGAGTGGGTCCGCAAGAGGCCCGGCAAGAATTCCATGTTGCCCGGAGGGGTTGGATGAGGCCTGGTTGGATTTTATGGGCCAAGGAAGTGGAAACAGGCGATTTCGGCTCATTTCTGTGGGTGTTAGCCCACGGATTCTGGCGCTGCATGGGGTTCCAGTGCAAGATTCTCGAAAATTCATACGAGGGGGTCCGCAAGAGGCCCGGCAAGAGGTCCATGTTGCCCGGCGGGGTTGGATGAGGCCTGGTTGGATTTTATGGGCCAAGGAAGTGGAAACAGGCGATTTCGGCTCATTTCTGTGGGTGTTAGCCCATGGATTCTGGCGCTGCATGGGGTTCCAGCGCAAGATTCTCGAAAAATCATATGAGGGGGTCCGCAAGAGGCCCGGCAAGAGGTCCATGTTTCCCGACGGGGTTGGATGAGGCCTGGTTGGATTTTATGGGCCAAGGAAGTGGAAACAGGCGATTTGGGCTCATTTCTGTGGGTGTTAGCCCACGGATTCTTGCGCTGCATGGGGTTCCGGCGCAAGATTCTCGAAAAATCATACGAGGGGGTCCACAAGGGGCCCGACGAGAGGTCCATGTTGCCAGGCGGGGTTGGATGAGGCCTGGTTGGATTTTATGGGCCAAGGAAGTGGAAACAGGCGATTTTGGCTTATTTCTGTGGGTGTTAGCCCACGGATTCTGGCGCTGCATGGGGTTCCGGCGCAACATTCTCGAAAAATCATACGAGGGGGTCCGCAAGAGGCCCGGCAAGAGGTCCATGTTGCCCGGCGGGGTTGGATGAGGCTTGGTTGAATTTTATGGGCCAAGGAAGTGGAAATAGGCGATTTTGGCTCATTTCTGTGGGTGTTAGCCCACGGATTCTGGCGCTGCATGGGGTTCCGGCGCAAGATTCTCGAAAAATCATACGAGGGGGTCCGCAAGAGGTCCATGTTGCCCGGCGGGGTTGGATGAGGCCTGGTTGGATTTTATGGGCCAAGGAAGTGGAAACAGGCGATTTCGGCTCATTTCTGTGGGTGTTAGCCCACGGATTCTGGCGGTGCATGGGGTTCCGGCGCAAGATTCTCGAAAACTCATACGAGGGGGTCCGCAAGAGGCCCGGCAAGAGGTCCATGTTGCCCGGCGGGGTTGGATGAGGCCTAGTTGGAGTTTATCGGCCAAGGAAGTGGAAACAGGCGATTTCGGCTCATTTCTGTGGGTGTTAGCCCACGGATTCTGGCGCTGCATGGGGTTCCGGCGCAAGATTCTCGAAAAATCATACGAGTGGGTCCGCAAGAGGCCCGGCAAGAGGTCCATGTTGCCCTGCGGGGTTGGATTAGGCCTGGTTGGATTTTATGGGCCAAGGAAGTGGAAACAGGCGATTTCGGCTCATTTCTATGGGTGTTAGCCCACGGATTCTGGCGGTGCATGGGGTTCCGGCGCAAGATTCTCGAAAAATCATACGAGGGGGTCCGCAAGAGGCCCGGCAAGAGGTCCATGTTGCCCGGCGGGGTTGGATGAGGCCTGTTTGGAGTTTATGAGCCAAGGAAGTGGAAACAGGCGATTTCAGCTCATTTCTGTGGGTGTTAGCCCACGGATTCTGGCGCTGCATAGGGTTCCAGCACAAGACTCTCGAAAATTCATACGAGGGGGTCCGCAGAAGGCCCGACAAGAGGTCCATGTTGCCCGGAGGGGTTGGATGAGGCCTGGTTGGATTTTATGGGCCAAGGAAGTGGAAACAGGCGATTTTGGCTCATTTCTGTGGGTGTTAGCCCACGGATTCTGGCACTGCATGGGGTTCCGGCGCAAGATTCTCGAAAAATCATACGAGGGGGTCCGCAAGAGGTCCATGTCGCCCGGCGGGGTTGGATGAGGCCTGGTTGGATTTTATGGGCCAAGGAACTGGAAACAGGCGATTTCAGCTCATTTCTGTGGGTGTTAGCCCATGGATTCTGGCGCTGCATGGGGTTCCGGCGCAAGATTCTCAAAAAAACATACGAAGGGGTCCGCAAGAGGCCCGGCAAGAGGTCCATGTTGCCCGGCGGGGTTGGATGAGGCGTGGTTGGATTTTATGGGCCAAAGAAGTGGAAACAGGCGATTTCGGCTCATTTCTGTGGGTGTTAGCCCACGGATTCTGGCGCTGCATGGGGTTCCGGCGCAAGATTCTCGAAAAATCATACGAGGGGGTCCGCAAGAGGCCCGACAAGAGGTCCATGTTGCCCGGCGGGGTTGGATGAGGCCTGGTTGGAATTTATGGGCCAAGGATGTGGAAACAGGCGATTTCGGCTCATTTCTGTGGGTGTTAGCCCACGGATTCTGGCGCTGCATGGGGTTCCGGCGCAAGATTCTCGAAAACTCATACGAGGGGGTCCGCAAGAGGCCCGGCAAGAAGTCCATGTTGCCCGGCGGGGTTGGATGAGGCCTGGTTGGATTTTATGGGCTAAGGAAGTTGAAACAGGCGATTTCGGCTCATTTATGTGGGTGTTAGCCCATGGATTCTGGCGCTGCATGGGGTTCCGGCGCAAGATTCTCGAAAAATCATACGAGGGTGTTCGCAAGAGGCCTGGCAAGAGGTCCATGTTGCCCGGCGGGGTTGGATGAGGCCTGGTTGGATTTTATGGGCCAAGGAAGTGGAAACAGGCGATTTCGGCTCATTTCTGTGGGTGTTAGCCCATAGATTCTGGCGCTGCATAGGGTTCCGGCGCAAGATTCTTGAAAAATCATACGAGTGGGTCCGCAAGAGGCCCGGCAAGAATTCCATGTTGCCCGGAGGGGTTGGATGAGGCCTGGTTGGATTTTATGGGCCAAGGAAGTGGAAACAGGCGATTTCGGCTCATTTCTGTGGGTGTTAGCCCACGGATTCTGGCGCTGCATGGGGTTCCAGTGCAAGATTCTCGAAAATTCATACGAGGGAGTCCGCAAGAGGCCCGGCAAGAGGTCCATGTTGCCCGGCGGGGTTGGATGAGGCCTGGTTGGATTTTATGGGCCAAGGAAGTGGAAACAGGCGATTTCGGCTCATTTCTGTGGGTGTTAGCCCATGGATTCTGGCGCTGCATGGGGTTCCAGCGCAAGATTCTCGAAAAATCATATGAGGGGGTCCGCAAGAGGCCCGGCAAGAGGTCCATGTTTCCCGACGGGGTTGGATGAGGCCTGGTTGGATTTTATGGGCCAAGGAAGTGGAAACAGGCGATTTGGGCTCATTTCTGTGGGTGTTAGCCCACGGATTCTTGCGCTGCATGGGGTTCCGGCGCAAGATTCTCGAAAAATCATACGAGGGGGTCCACAAGGGGCCCGACGAGAGGTCCATGTTGCCAGGCGGGGTTGGATGAGGCCTGGTTGGATTTTATGGGCCAAGGAAGTGGAAACAGGCGATTTTGGCTTATTTCTGTGGGTGTTAGCCCACGGATTCTGGCGCTGCATGGGGTTCCGGCGCAACATTCTCGAAAAATCATACGAGGGGGTCCGCAAGAGGCCCGGCAAGAGGTCCATGTTGCCCGGCGGGGTTGGATGAGGCTTGGTTGAATTTTATGGGCCAAGGAAGTGGAAATAGGCGATTTTGGCTCATTTCTGTGGGTGTTAGCCCACGGATTCTGGCGCTGCATGGGGTTCCGGCGCAAGATTCTCGAAAAATCATACGAGGGGGTCCACAAGAGGCCCGGCAAGAGGTCCATGTTGCCCAGCGGGGTTGGATGAGGCCTGGTTGTATTTTATGGGCCAAGGAAGTGGAAACAGGCGATTTCGGCTCATTTCTGTGGGTGTTAGCCCATGGATTCTGGCGCTGCATGGGGTTCCGGCGCAATATTCTCGAAAAATCATACGCAGGAGTCCGCAAGAGGCCCGGCAAGAGGTCCATGTTGCCCGGCGGGGTTGGATGAGGCCTGGTCGGAGTTTATGAGCCAAGGAAGTGGAAACAGGCGATTTCAGCTCATTTCTGTGGGTGTTAGCCCACGGATTCTGGCGCTGCATAGGGTTCCGGCGCAAGACTCTCGAAAATTCATACGAGGGGGTCCGCAAGAGGCCCGGCAAGTGGTCCATGTTTCCCAGCGGGGTTGGATGAGGGCTGGTTGGAATTTATGGGCAAAGGAAGTGGAAACAGGCGATTTCGGCTCATTTCTGTGGGTGTTAGCCCACGGATTCTGGCGCTGAATGGGGTTCCGGCGCAAGATTCTCGAAAAATCATACGAGGGGGTCCGCAAGAGGCCCGACAAGAGGTCCATGTTGCCCGGCGGGGTTGGATGTGGCCTGGTTGGATTTTATGGGCCAAGGAAGAGGAAACAGGCGATTTCGGCTCATTTCTGTGGGGTGTTAGCCCACGGATTCTGGCGCTGCATGGGTTTCGGCGCAAGATTCTCAAAAAATCATACGAGGGGGTCCGCAAGAGGCCCGGCAAGAGGTCCATGTTTCCCGGCGGGGTTGGATGTGGCCTGGATGGATTTTATGGGCCAAGGAAGTGGAAATAGGCGATTTCGGCTCATTTCTGTGGGTGTTAGCCCACGGATTCTGGCGCTGCATGGGGTTCCGGCGCAAGATTCTCAAAAAATCATACGAGGGGACCCGCAAGAGGCCCGGCAAGAGGTCCATGTTGCCCGGCGGGGTTGGATGAGGCCTGGTTGGATTTTATGGGCCAAGGAAGTGGAAACAGGCGATTTCGGCTCATTTCTGTGGGTGTTAGCCCACGGATTCTAGCGGTGCATGGGGTTCCGGCGCAAGATTCTCGAAAACTCATACGAGGGGGTCCGCAAGAGGCCCGGCAAGAGGTCCATGTTGCCCGGCGGGGTTGGATGAGGCCTAGTTGGAGTTTATCGGCCAAGGAAGTGGAAACAGGCGATTTCGACTCATTTCTGTGGGTGTTAGCCCACGGATTCTGGCGCTGCATGGGGTTCCGGCGCAAGATTCTCGAAAAATCATACGAGTGGGTCCGCAAGAGGCCCGGCAAGAGGTCCATGTTGCCCTGCGGGGTTGGATTAGGCCTGGTTGGATTTTATGGGCCAAGGAAGTGGAAACAGGCGATTTCGGCTCATTTCTATGGGTGTTAGCCCACGGATTCTGGCGGTGCATGGGGTTCCGGCGCAAGATTCTCGAAAAATCATACGAGGGGGTCCGCAAGAGGCCCGGCAAGAGGTCCATGTTGCCCGGCGGGGTTGGATGAGGCCTGTTTGGAGTTTATAAGCCAAGGAAGTGGAAACAGGCGATTTCAGCTCATTTCTGTGGGTGTTAGCCCACGGATTCTGGCGCTGCATAGGGTTCCGGCACAAGACTCTCGAAAATTCATACGAGGGGGTCCGCAGAAGGCCCGACAAGAGGTCCATGTTGCCCGGAGGGGTTGGATGAGGCCTGGTTGGATTTTATGGGCCAAGGAAGTGGAAACAGGCGATTTCGGCTCATTTCTGTGGGTGTTAGCCCACGGATTCTGGCACTGCATGGGGTTCCGGCGCAAGATTCTCGAAAAATCATACGAGGGGGTCCGCAAGAGGTCCATGTCGCCCGGCGGGGTTGGATGAGGCCTGGTTGGATTTTATGGGCCAAGGAACTGGAAACAGGCGATTTCAGCTCATTTCTGTGGGTGTTAGCCCATGGATTCTGGCGCTGCATGGGGTTCCGGCGCAAGATTCTCAAAAAAACATACGAAGGGGTCCGCAAGAGGCCCGGCAAGAGGTCCATGTTGCCCGGCGGGGTTGGATGAGGCGTGGTTGGATTTTATGGGCCAAAGAAGTGGAAACAGGCGATTTCGGCTCATTTCTGTGGGTGTTAGCCCACGGATTCTGGCGCTACATGGGGTTCCGGCGCAAGATTCTCGAAAAATCATACGAGGGGGTCCGCAAGAGGCCCGGCAAGAGGTCCATGTTGCCCGGCGGGGTTGGATGAGGCCTGGTTGGAATTTATGGGCCAAGGATGTGGAAACAGGCGATTTGGGCTCATTTCTGTGGGTGTTAGCCCACGGATTCTGGCGCTGCATGGGGTTCCGGCGCAAGATTCTCGAAAACTCATACGAGGGGGTCCGCAAGAGGCCCGGCAAGAAGTCCATGTTGCCCGGCGGGGTTGGATGAGGCCTGGTTGGATTTTATGGGCTAAGGAAGTTGAAACAGGCGATTTCGGCTCATTTATGTGGGTGTTAGCCCATGGATTCTGGCGCTGCATGGGGTTCCGGCGCAAGATTCTCGAAAAATCATACGAGGGTGTTCGCAAGAGGCCCGGCAAGAGGTCCATGTTGCCCGGCGGGGTTGGATGAGGTCTGGTTGGATTTTATGGGCCAAGGAAGTGGAAACAGGCGATTTCAGCTCATTTCTGTGGGTGTTAGCCCATAGATTCTGGCGCTGCATAGGGTTCCGGCGCAAGATTCTTGAAAAATCATACGAGTGGGTCCGCAAGAGGCCCGGCAAGAATTCCATGTTGCCCGGAGGGGTTGGATGAGGCCTGGTTGGATTTTATGGGCCAAGGAAGTGGAAACAGGCGATTTCGGCTCATTTCTGTGGGTGTTAGCCCACGGATTCTGGCGCTGCATGGGGTTCCAGTGCAAGATTCTCGAAAATTCATACGAGGGGGTCCGCAAGAGGCCCGGCAAGAGGTCCATGTTGCCCGGCGGGGTTGGATGAGGCCTGGTTGGATTTTATGGGCCAAGGAAGTGGAAACAGGCGATTTCGGCTCATTTCTGTGGGTGTTAGCCCATGGATTCTGGCGCTGCATGGGGTTCCAGCGCAAGATTCTCGAAAAATCATATGAGGGGGTCCGCAAGAGGCCCGGCAAGAGGTCCATGTTTCCCGACGGGGTTGGATGAGGCCTGGTTGGATTTTATGGGCCAAGGAAGTGGAAACAGGCGATTTGGGCTCATTTCTGTGGGTGTTAGCCCACGGATTCTTGCGCTGCATGGGGTTCCGGCGCAAGATTCTCGAAAAATCATACGAGGGGGTCCACAAGGGGCCCGACGAGAGGTCCATGTTGCCAGGCGGGGTTGGATGAGGCCTGGTTGGATTTTATGGGCCAAGGAAGTGGAAACAGGCGATTTTGGCTTATTTCTGTGGGTGTTAGCCCACGGATTCTGGCGCTGCATGGGGTTCCGGCGCAACATTCTCGAAAAATCATACGAGGGGGTCCGCAAGAGGCCCGGCAAGAGGTCCATGTTGCCCGGCGGGGTTGGATGAGGCTTGGTTGAATTTTATGGGCCAAGGAAGTGGAAATAGGCGATTTTGGCTCATTTCTGTGGGTGTTAGCCCACGGATTCTGGCGCTGCATGGGGTTCCGGCGCAAGATTCTCGAAAAATCATACGAGGGGGTCCGCAAGAGGTCCATGTTGCCCGGCGGGGTTGGATGAGGCCTGGTTGGATTTTATGGGCCAAGGAAGTGGAAACAGGCGATTTCGGCTCATTTCTGTGGGTGTTAGCCCACGGATTCTGGCGGTGCATGGGGTTCCGGCGCAAGATTCTCGAAAACTCATACGAGGGGGTCCGCAAGAGGCCCGGCAAGAGGTCCATGTTTCCCGGCGGGGTTGGATGAGGCCTAGTTGGAGTTTATCGGCCAAGGAAGTGGAAACAGGCGATTTCGGCTCATTTCTGTGGGTGTTAGCCCACGGATTCTGGCGCTGCATGGGGTTCCGGCGCAAGATTCTCGAAAAATCATACGAGTGGGTCCGCAAGAGGCCCGGCAAGAGGTCCATGTTGCCCTGCGGGGTTGGATTAGGCCTGGTTGGATTTTATGGGCCAAGGAAGTGGAAACAGGCGATTTCGGCTCATTTCTATGGGTGTTAGCCCACGGATTCTGGCGGTGCATGGGGTTCCGGCGCAAGATTCTCGAAAAATCATACGAGGGGGTCCGCAAGAGGCCCGGCAAGAGGTCCATGTTGCCCGGCGGGGTTGGATGAGGCCTGTTTGGAGTTTATGAGCCAAGGAAGTGGAAACAGGCGATTTCAGCTCATTTCTGTGGGTGTTAGCCCACGGATTCTGGCGCTGCATAGGGTTCCAGCACAAGACTCTCGAAAATTCATACGAGGGGGTCCGCAGAAGGCCCGACAAGAGGTCCATGTTGCCCGGAGGGGTTGGATGAGGCCTGGTTGGATTTTATGGGCCAAGGAAGTGGAAACAGGCGATTTTGGCTCATTTCTGTGGGTGTTAGCCCACGGATTCTGGCACTGCATGGGGTTCCGGCGCAAGATTCTCGAAAAATCATACGAGGGGGTCCGCAAGAGGTCCATGTCGCCCGGCGGGGTTGGATGAGGCCTGGTTGGATTTTATGGGCCAAGGAACTGGAAACAGGCGATTTCAGCTCATTTCTGTGGGTGTTAGCCCATGGATTCTGGCGCTGCATGGGGTTCCGGCGCAAGATTCTCAAAAAAACATACGAAGGGGTCCGCAAGAGGCCCGGCAAGAGGTCCATGTTGCCCGGCGGGGTTGGATGAGGCGTGGTTGGATTTTATGGGCCAAAGAAGTGGAAACAGGCGATTTCGGCTCATTTCTGTGGGTGTTAGCCCACGGATTCTGGCGCTGCATGGGGTTCCGGTGCAAGATTCTCGAAAAATCATACGAGGGGGTCCGCAAGAGGCCCGACAAGAGGTCCATGTTGCCCGGCGGGGTTGGATGAGGCCTGGTTGGAATTTATGGGCCAAGGATGTGGAAACAGGCGATTTCGGCTCATTTCTGTGGGTGTTAGCCCACGGATTCTGGCGCTGCATGGGGTTCCGGCGCAAGATTCTCGAAAACTCATACGAGGGGGTCCGCAAGAGGCCCGGCAAGAAGTCCATGTTGCCCGGCGGGGTTGGATGAGGCCTGGTTGGATTTTATGGGCTAAGGAAGTTGAAACAGGCGATTTCGGCTCATTTATGTGGGTGTTAGCCCATGGATTCTGGCGCTGCATGGGGTTCCGGCGCAAGATTCTCGAAAAATCATACGAGGGTGTTCGCAAGAGGCCTGGCAAGAGGTCCATGTTGCCCGGCGGGGTTGGATGAGGCCTGGTTGGATTTTATGGGCCAAGGAAGTGGAAACAGGCGATTTCGGCTCATTTCTGTGGGTGTTAGCCCATAGATTCTGGCGCTGCATAGGGTTCCGGCGCAAGATTCTTGAAAAATCATACGAGTGGGTCCGCAAGAGGCCCGGCAAGAATTCCATGTTGCCCAGAGGGGTTGGATGAGGCCTGGTTGGATTTTATGGGCCAAGGAAGTGGAAACAGGCGATTTCGGCTCATTTCTGTGGGTGTTAGCCCACGGATTCTGGCGCTGCATGGGGTTCCAGTGCAAGATTCTCGAAAATTCATACGAGGGGGTCCGCAAGAGGCCCGGCAAGAGGTCCATGTTGCCCGGCGGGGTTGGATGAGGCCTGGTTGGATTTTATGGGCCAAGGAAGTGGAAACAGGCGATTTCGGCTCATTTCTGTGGGTGTTAGCCCATGGATTCTGGCGCTGCATGGGGTTCCAGCGCAAGATTCTCGAAAAATCATATGAGGGGGTCCGCAAGAGGCCCGGCAAGAGGTCCATGTTTCCCGACGGGGTTGGATGAGGCCTGGTTGGATTTTATGGGCCAAGGAAGTGGAAACAGGCGATTTGGGCTCATTTCTGTGGGTGTTAGCCCACGGATTCTTGCGCTGCATGGGGTTCCGGCGCAAGATTCTCGAAAAATCATACGAGGGGGTCCACAAGGGGCCCGACGAGAGGTCCATGTTGCCAGGCGGGGTTGGATGAGGCCTGGTTGGATTTTATGGGCCAAGGAAGTGGAAACAGGCGATTTTGGCTTATTTCTGTGGGTGTTAGCCCACGGATTCTGGCGCTGCATGGGGTTCCGGCGCAACATTCTCGAAAAATCATACGAGGGGGTCCGCAAGAGGCCCGGCAAGAGGTCCATGTTGCCCGGCGGGGTTGGATGAGGCTTGGTTGAATTTTATGGGCCAAGGAAGTGGAAATAGGCGATTTTGGCTCATTTCTGTGGGTGTTAGCCCACGGATTCTGGCGCTGCATGGGGTTCCGGCGCAAGATTCTCGAAAAATCATACGAGGGGGTCCACAAGAGGCCCGGCAAGAGGTCCATGTTGCCCAGCGGGGTTGGATGAGGCCTGGTTGTATTTTATGGGCCAAGGAAGTGGAAACAGGCGATTTCGGCTCATTTCTGTGGGTGTTAGCCCATGGATTCTGGCGCTGCATGGGGTTCCGGCGCAATATTCTCGAAAAATCATACGCAGGAGTCCGCAAGAGGCCCGGCAAGAGGTCCATGTTGCCCGGCGGGGTTGGATGAGGCCTGGTCGGAGTTTATGAGCCAAGGAAGTGGAAACAGGCGATTTCAGCTCATTTCTGTGGGTGTTAGCCCACGGATTCTGGCGCTGCATAGGGTTCCGGCGCAAGACTCTCGAAAATTCATACGAGGGGGTCCGCAAGAGGCCCGGCAAGTGGTCCATGTTTCCCGGCGGGGTTGGATGAGGGCTGGTTGGAATTTATGGGCAAAGGAAGTGGAAACAGGCGATTTCGGCTCATTTCTGTGGGTGTTAGCCCACGGATTCTGGCGCTGAATGGGGTTCCGGCGCAAGATTCTCGAAAAATCATACGAGGGGGTCCGCAAGAGGCCCGACAAGAGGTCCATGTTGCCCGGCGGGGTTGGATGTGGCCTGGTTGGATTTTATGGGCCAAGGAAGAGGAAACAGGCGATTTCGGCTCATTTCTGTGGGGTGTTAGCCCACGGATTCTGGCGCTGCATGGGTTTCGGCGCAAGATTCTCAAAAAATCATACGAGGGGGTCCGCAAGAGGCCCGGCAAGAGGTCCATGTTTCCCGGCGGGGTTGGATGTGGCCTGGATGGATTTTATGGGCCAAGGAAGTGGAAATAGGCGATTTCGGCTCATTTCTGTGGGTCTTAGCCCACGGATTCTGGCGCTGCATGGGGTTCCGGCGCAAGATTCTCAAAAAATCATACGAGGGGACCCGCAAGAGGCCCGGCAAGAGGTCCATGTTGCCCGGCGGGGTTGGATGAGGCCTGGTTGGATTTTATGGGCCAAGGAAGTGGAAACAGGCGATTTCGGCTCATTTCTGTGGGTGTTAGCCCACGGATTCTGGCGCTGCATGGGGTTCCAGGGCAAGATTCACGAAAATTCATACGAGGGGGTCCGCAAGAGGCCCGGCAAGAGATCCATGTTGCCCGGCGGGGTTGGATGAGGCCTGGTTGGATTTTATGGGCCAAGGAAGTGCAAACAGGCGATTTCGGCTCATTTCTGTGGGTGTTAGCCCATGGATTCTGGCGCTGCATGGGGTTCCAGCGCAAGATTCTCGAAAAATCATATGAGGGGGTCCGCAAGAGGCCCGGCAAGAGGTCCATGTTTCCCGACGGGGTTGGATGAGGCCTGGTTGGATTTTATGGGCCAAGGAAGTGGAAACAGGCGATTTGGGCGCATTTCTGTGGGTGTTAGCCCACGGATTCTTGCGCTGCATGGGGTTCCGGCGCAAGATTCTCGAAAAATCATACAAGGAGGTCCACAAGAGGCCCGACGAGAGGTCCATGTTGCCAGGCGGGGTTGGATGAGGCCTGGTTGGATTTTATGGGCCAAGGAAGTGGAAACAGGCGATTTTGGCTTATTTCTGTGGGTGTTAGCCCACGGATTCTGGCGCTGCATGGGGTTCCGGCGCAACATTCTCGAAAAATCATACGAGGGGGTCCGCAAGAGGCCCGGCAAGAGGTCCATGTTGCCTGGCGGGGTTGGATGAGGCTTGGTTGAATTTTATGGGCCAAGGAAGTGGAAATAGGCGATTTTGGCTCATTTCTGTGGGTGTTAGCCCACGGATTCTGGCGCTGCATGGGGTTCTGGCGCAAGATTCTCGAAAAATCATACGAGGGGGTCCACAAGAGGCCCGGCAAGAGGTCCATGTTGCCCGGCGGGGTTGGATGAGGCCTGGTTGTATTTTATGGGCCAAGGAAGTGGAAACAGGCGATTTCGGCTCATTTCTGTGGGTGTTAGCCCATGGATTCTGGCGCTGCATGGGGTTACGGCGCAATATTCTCGAAAAATCATACGCAGGAGTCCGCAAGAGGCCCGGCAAGAGGTCCATGTTGCCCGGCGGGGTTGGATGAGGCCTGGTCGGAGTTTATGAGCCAAGGAAGTGGAAACAGGCGATTTCAGCTCATTTCTGTGGGTGTTAGCCCACGGATTCTGGCGCTGCATAGGGTTCCGGCGCAAGACTCTCGAAAATTCATACGAGGGGGTCCGCAAGAGGCCCGGCAAGTGGTCCATGTTTCCCGGCGGGGTTGGATGAGGGCTGGTTGGAATTTATGGGCAAAGGAAGTGGAAACAGGCGATTTTGGCTCATTTCTGTGGGTGTTAGCCCACGGATTCTGGCGCTGCATGGGGTTCCGGCGCAAGATTCTCGAAAAATCATACGAGGGGGTCCGCAAGAGGCCCGACAAGAGGTCCATGTTGCCCGGCGGGGTTGGATGTGGCCTGGTTGGATTTTATGGGCCAAGGAAGAGGAAACAGGCGATTTCGGCTCATTTCTGTGGGTGTTAGCCCACGGATTCTGGCGCTGCATGGGGTTTCGGCGCAAGATTCTCAAAAAATCATACGAGGGGGTCCGCAAGAGGCCCGGCAAGAGGTCCATGTTTCCCGGCGGGGTTGGATGTGGCCTGGATGGATTTTATGGGCCAAGGAAGTGGAAATAGGCGATTCAGGCTCATTTCTGTGGGTGTTAGCCCACGGATTCTGGCGCTGCATGGGGTTCCGGCGCAAGATTCTCAAAAAATCATACGAGGGGACACGCAAGAGGCCCGGCAAGAGGTCCATGTTGACTGGCGGGGTTGGATGAGGCCGGGTTGGATTTTATGGGCCAAGGAAGTGGAAACAAGCGATTTCGGCTCATTTCTGTGGGTGTTAGCCCACGGATTCTGGCGCTGCATGGGGTTCCGGCACAAGATTCTCGAAAAATCATACGAGGGGGTCCGCAAGAGGCCCGACAAGAGGTCCATGATGCCCGGCGGGGTTGGATGAGGCCTGGTTGGATTTTATGGGCCAAGGAAGTGGAAACAAGCGATTTCGGCTCATTTCTGTGGGTGTTAGCCCACGGATTCTGGCGCTGCATGGGGTTCCAGCGCAAGATTCTCGAAAAATCATACGAGGGGGTCCGAAAGAGGCCCGGCAAGAGGTCCATGTTGCCCGGCGGGGTTGGATGAGGCCTGGTTGGATTTTATGGGCCAAGGAAGTGGAAACAGGCGATTTCGGCTCATTTCTATGGGTGTTAGCCCACGGATTCTGGCGCTGCATGGGGTTTCGGCGCAAGATTCTCAAAAAATCATACGAAGGGGTCCGCAAGAGGCCCGGCAAGAGGTCCATGTTGCCCGGCGGGGTTGGATGAGGCCTGGATGGATTTTATGGGCCAAGGAAGTGGAAATAGGCGATTTCGGCTCATTTCTGTGGGTGTTAGCCCACGGATTCTGGCGCTGCATGGGGTTCCGGCGCAAGATTCTCAAAAAATCATACGAGGGGGTCCGCAAGAGTCCCGGCAAGAGGTCCATGTTGCCAGGCAGGGTTGGATGAGCCTGTTGGATTTTATGGGCCAAGGAAGTGGAAACAGGCGATTTTCGCTCATTTTTGTGGGTGTTAGCCCACGGATTCTGGCGCTGCATGGGGTTCCGGCTCAAGATTCTCGAAAAATCATACGAGAGGGTCCGCAAGAGGCCCGGACAGAGGTCCATGTTGCCCGGCGGGGTTGGATGAGGCCTGGTTGGATTTTATGGGCCAAGGAAGTGGAAACAGGCGATTTCGGCTCGTTTCTGTGGGTGTTAGCCCACGGATTCTGGCGCTGCATGGGGTTCCGGCGCAAGATTCTCGAAAAATCATACGAGGGGGTCCGCAAGAGGCCCGTTAAGAGGTCCATGTTGCCCGGCGGGGTTGGATGAGGCCTGGTTGGATTTTATGGGCAAAGGAAGTGGAAACAGGCAATTTCGGCTCATTTCTGTGGGTGTTAGCCCACGGATTCTTGTGCTACATGGGGTTCCGGCGCAAGATTCTCGAAAACTCATACGAGGGGGTCCGCAAGAGGCCTGGCAAGAGGTCCATGTTTCCCGGCGGGGTTGGATGAGGGCTGGTTTGATTTTATGGGCCAAGGAATTGGGAACAGGCGATTTCGGCTCATTTCTGTGGGTGTTAGCCCACGGATTCTGGCGCTGCATGGGGTTCCGGCGCAAGATTCTCGAAAAATCATACGAGGGGGTCCGCAAGAGGCCCGGCAAGAGGTCCATGTTGCCCGGTGGGGTTGGATGAGGCCTGGTTAGATTTTATGGGCCAAGGAAGTGGAAACAGGCGATTTCGGCTCATTTCTGTGGGTGTTAGCCCACGGATTCTGGCGCTGCATGGGGTTCCGGCGCAAGATTCTCGAAAAATCATACGAGGGGGTCCACAAGAGGCCCGGCAAGAGGTCCATGTTGCCCGGCAGGGTTTGATGAGGCCTGGTTGGAGTTTATGGGCCAAGGAAGTGGAAACAAGCTATTTCGGCTCATTTCTGTGGGTGTTAGCCCACGGATTCTGGCGCTGCATGGGGTTCCGGCTGAAGATTCTCGAAAAATCATATGAGGGGGTCCGCAAGAGGCCCGGCAAGAGGTCCATGCTGCCCGGCGGGGTTGGATGAGGCCTAGTTGGATTTTATGGGCCAAGGAAGAGGAAACAGACGATTTCGGCTCATTTCTGTAGGTGTTAGCCGACGGATTCTGGCACTGCATGGGCTTCCGACTCAAGATTCTCGAAAAATCATACGAGGGGGTCCGCAAGAGGCCCGGAAAAAGGTCCATGTTGGCAAGCGGGGTTGGATGAGGCCTGGTTGGATTTTATGGGCCAAGGAAGTGGAAACAGGCGATTTCGGCTCATTTCTGTGGGTGTTAGCCCACGGATTCTGGCGCTGCATGGGGTTTCAGCGCAAGATTCTCAAAAAATCATACGAGGGGGTCCGCAAGAGGCCCGGCAAGAGGTCCATGTTGCCCGGCGGGGTTGGATGAGGCCTGGTTGGATTTTATGGGCCAAGGAAGTGGAAATAGGCGATTTCGGCTCATTTCTGTGGGTGTTAGCCCACGGATTCTGGCGCTGCATGGGGTTCCGGCGCAAGATTCTCGAAAAATCATACGAGGGGGTCCGCAAGAGGCCCGACAAGAGGTCCATGTTGCCCGGCGGGGTTGGATGAGGCCTGGTTGGATTTTATGGGCCAAGGAAGTGGAAATAGGCGATTTCGGCTCATTTCTGTGGGTGTTAGCCCACGGATTCTGGCGCTGCATGGGGTTCCAGCGCAAGATTCTCGAAAAATCATACGAGGGGGTCCGCAAGAGGCCCGGCAAGAGGTCCATTTTGCCCGGCGGGGTTGGATGAGGCCTGATTGGATTTTATGGGCCAAGGAAGTGGAAACAGGCGATTTCGGCTCATTTCTGTGGGTGTTAGCCCACGGATTCTGGCGCTGCATGGGGTTTCGGCCCAATATTCTTGAAAAATCATACGAGGGGGTCCGCAAGAGGCCCGGCAAGAGGTCCATGTTGCCCGACGGGGATGGATGAGGGCTGGTTGGATTTTATGGGCCAAGGAAGTGGAAACAGGCGATTTCGGCTCATTCCTGTGGGTGTTAGCCCACGGATTCTGGTGCTGCATGGGGTTCCGGCGCAAGATTCTCGAAAAATCATACGAGGGGGTCCGCAAGAAGCCCGGAAAGAGGTCCATGTTTCCCGACGGGGTTGGATGAGGGCTGGTTGAATTTTATGGGCCAAGGAAGTGGAAACAGGCGATTTCGGCTCATTTCTGTGGGTGTTAGCCCACGGATTCTGGCGCTGCATGGGGTTTCGGCGCAAGATTCTCAAAAAATCATACGAGGGGGTCCGCAAGAGGCCCGGCAAGAGGTCCATGTTGCCCGGAGGGGTTGGATGAGGCCTGGATGGATTTTATGGGCCAAGGAAGTGGAAATAGGCGATTTCGGCTCATTTCTGTGGGTGTTAGCCCACGAATTCTGGCGCTGCATGGGGTTCCGGCGCAAGATTCTCAAAAAATCATACGAGGGGGTCCGCAAGAGTCCCGGTAAGAGGTCCATGTTGCCCGGCAGGGTTGGATGAGCCTGTTGGATTTTATGGGCCAAGGAAGTGGAAACAGGCGATTTTCGCTCATTTTTTTGGGTGTTAGCCCACGGATTCTGGCGCTGCATCGGGTTCCGGCTCAAGATTCACGAAAAATCATACGAGGGGGTCCGCAAGAGGCCCGGCAAGAGGTCCATGTTGCCCGGCGGGGTTGGATGAGGCCTGGTTGGATTTTATGGGCCAAGGAAGTGGAAACAGGCGATTTCGGCTCGTTTCTGTGGGTGTTAGCCCACGAATTCTGGCGCTGCATGGGGTTCCGGCGCAAGATTCTCGAAAAATCATACGAGGGGGTCCGCAAGAGGCCCGTTAAGAGGTCCATGTTGCCCGGTGGGGTTGGATGAGGCCTGGTTGGATTTTATGGGCCAAGGAAGTGGAAACAGGCGATTTCGGCTCATTTCTGTGGGTGTTAGCCCACGGATTCTTGTGCTACATGGGGTTCCGGCGCAAGATTCTCGAAAACTCATACGAGGGGGTCCGCAAGAGGCCTAGCAAGAGGTCCATGTTTCCCGGCGGGGTTGGATGAGGGCTGGTTTGATTTTATGGGCCAAGGAATTGGAAACAGGCGATTTCGGCTCATTTCTGTGGGTGTTAGCCCACGGATTCTGGCGCTGCATGGGGTTCCGGCGCAAGATTCTCGAAAAATCATACGAGGGGGTCCGCAAGAGGCCCGGCAAGAGGTCCATGTTGCCCGGCGGGGTTGGATGAGGCCTGGTTGGATTTTATGGGCCAAGGAAGTGTAAAGAGGCGATTTCGGCTCATTTCTGTGGGTGTTAGCCCACGGATTCTGGCGCTGCATGGGGTTCCGGTGCAAGATTCTCGAAAAATCATACGAGGGGACCCGCAAGAGGCCCGGCAAGAGGTCCATGTTGCCCGGCGGGGTTGGATGAGGCCTGGTTGGATTTTATGGGCCAAGGAAGTGGCAACAGGCGATTTCGGCTCATTTCTGTGGGTGTTAGCCCACGGATTCTGGCGCTGCATGGGGTTCCGATGCAAGATTCTCGAAAAATCATACGAGGGGACCCGCAAGAGGCCCGGCAAGAGGTCCATGTTGCCCGGCGGGGATGGATGAGGGCTGGTTGGATTTTATGGGCCAAGGAAGTGGAAACAGGCGATTTCGGCTCATTTCTGTGGGTGTTAGCCCACGGATTCTGGCGCTGCATGGGGTTCCGGCGCAAGATTCTCGAAAAATCATACGAGGGGGTCCGCAAGAGGCCCGGAAAGAGGTCCATGTTTCCCGACGGGGTTGGATGAGGGCTGGTTGAATTTTATGGGCCAAGGAAGTGGAAACAGGCGATTTCGGCTCATTTCTGTGGGTGTTAGCCCACGGATTCTGGCGCTGCATGGGGTTCCGGCGCAAGATTCTCGAAAAATCATACGAAGGGGTCCGCAAGAGGCCCGGCAAGAGGTCCATGTTGCCCGGCGGGGTTATATGAGGCCTGGTTGGATTTTATGGGCCAAGGAAGTGGTATCAGGCGATTTCGGCTCATTTCTGTGGGTGTTAGCCCACGGATTCTGGCGCTGCATGGGGTTCCGGCGCAAGATTCTCGAAAAATCATAAAAGGGGGTCCGCAAGAGGCCCGTCAAGAGGTCCATGTTGCCCGGCGAGGTTGGATGAGGCCTGGGTGGAGTTTATGGGCCAAGGAAGTGGAAACATGCGATTTCGGCTCATTTCTGTGGGTGTTAGCCCACGGATTCTGGTGCTGCATGGGGATCCGGCTCAAGATTCTCGAAAACTCATACGAGGGGGTCCGCAAGAGGCCCGGCAAGAGGTCCATGTTGCCAAGCGGGGTTGGATGAGGCCTGGTTGGATTTTATGGGCCAAGGAAGTGGAAACAGGCGATTTTGGCTCAATTTTGTGGGTGTTAGCCCACGGATTCTGGCGCTGCATGGGGTTCCAGCGCAAGATTCTCGAAAACTCATACGAGGGGGTCCGCAAGAGGCCCAGCAAGAGGTCCATGTTGCCCGGTGGGGTTGGATGAGGCCTGGTTGGATTTTATGGGCCAAGGAAGTGGAAAAAGGCGATTTCGGCTCATTTATGTGGGTGTTAGCCCACGGATTCTGGCGCTGCATGGGGTTCCGGCGCAAGATTCTCGAAAAATCATACGAGGGGGTCCGCAAGAGGCCCGGCAAGGGGTCCATGTTGCCCGGCGGGGTTGGATGAGGCCTGGTTGGATTTTATGGGCCAAGGAAGTGGAAACAGGCGATTTCGGATCATTTTTGTGGGTGTTAGACCACAGATTCTGGGGCTGCATGGGGTTCCAGCGCAAGATTCTCGAAAAATCATACGAGGGGGTCCGCAAGAGGCCCGGAAAGAGGTCCATGTTGACCGTCGGGGTTAGATGAGGCCTGGTTGGATTTTATGGGCCAAGGAAGTGGAAACAGGCGATTTCGGCTCATTTCTGTGGGTGTTAGCCCATGGATTCTGGCGCTGCATGGGGTTCCGGCGCAAGATTCTCGAAAAATCATACGAGGGGGTCTACAAGAGGCCCAGCAAGAGGTCCATGTTGCCCGGCGGGGTTGGATGAGGCCTGGTTGGATTTTATGGGCCAAGGAAGTGGAAACAGGCGATTTCGGCTCATTTCTGTGGGTGTTAGCCCACGGATTCTGGCGCTGCATGGGGTTCCGGCGCAAGATTCTCGAAAAATCATACGAGGGGGTCCGCAAGAGGCTCGGCAAGAGGTCCATTTTGCCCGGCGGGGTTGGATGAGGCCTGGTTGGATTTTATGGGCCAAGGAAGTGGAAACAGGCGATTTCGGCTCATTTCTGTGGGTGTTAGCCCACGGATTCTGGCGCTGCATGGGGTTTCGGCGCAAGATTCTCGAAAAATCATACGAGGGGGTCCGCAAGAGGCCCGGCAAGAGGTCCATGTTGCCCGGCGGGGATGGATGAGGGCTAGTTGGATTTTATGTGCCAAGGAAGTGGAAACAGGCGATTTCGGCTCATTTCTGTGGGTGTTAGCCCACGGATTCTGGCGCTGCATGGGGTTCCGGCGCAAGATTCTCGAAAAATCATACGAGGGGGTCCGCAAGAGGCCCGGAAAGAGGTCCATGTTTTTCGACGGGGTTGGATGAGGGCTGGTTGAATTTTATGGGCCAAGGAAGTGGAAACAAGCGATTTCGGCTCATTTCTGTGGGTGTTAGCCCACGGATTCTGGCGCTGCATGGGGTTCCGGCGCAAGATTCTCGAAAAATCATACGAGGGGGTCCGCGCAAGAGGCCCGACAAGAGGTCCATGTTGCCCGGCGGGGTTGGATGAGGCCTGGTTGGATTTTATGGGCCAAGGAAGTGGAAACAGGCGATTTCGGCTCATTTCTGTGGGTGTTAGCCCACGGATTCTGGCGCTGCATGGGGTTTCGGCGCAAGATTCTCAAAAAATCATACGAGGGGGTCCGCAAGAGGCCCGGCAAGAGGTCCATGTTGCCCGGCGGGGTTGGATGAGGCCTGGATGGATTTTATGGGCCAAGGAAGTGGAAATAGGCGATTTCGGCTCATTTCTGTAGGTGTTAGCCCACGGATTCTGGCGCTACATGGGGTTCCGGCACAAGATTCTCGAAAAATCATACGAGGGGGTCCGCAAGAGGCCCGACAAGAGGTCCATGTTGCCCGGCGGGGTTGGATGAGGCCTGGTTGGATTTTATGGGCCAAGGAAGTGGAAACAAGTGATTTCGGCTCATTTCTGTGGGTGTTAGCCCACGGATTCTGGCGCTGCATGGGGTTCCAGCGCAAGATTCTCGAAAAATCATACGGGGGGGTCCGAAAGAGGCCCGGCAAGAGGTCCATGTTGCCCGGCGGGGTTGGATGAGGCCTGGTTGGATTTTATGGGCCAAGGAAGTGGAAACAGGCGATTTCGGCTCATTTCTGTGGGTGTTAGCCCACGGATTCTGGCGCTGCATGGGGTTTCGGCGCAAGATTCTCAAAAAATCATACGAGGGGGTCCGCAAGAGGCCCGGCAAGAGGTCCATGTTGCCCGGCGGGGTTGGATGAGGCCTGGATGGATTTTATGGGCCAAGGAAGTGGAAATAGGCGATTTCGGCTCATTTCTGTGGGTGTTAGCCCACGAATTCTGGCGCTGCATGGGGTTCCGGCGCAAGATTCTCAAAAAATCATAAGAGGGGGTCCGCAAGAGTCCCGGTAAGAGGTCCATGTTGCCCGGCAGGGTTGGATGAGCCTGTTGGATTTTATGGGCCAAGGAAGTGGAAACAGGCGATTTTCGCTCATTTTTGTGGGTGTTAGCCCACGGATTCTGGCGCTGCATCGGGTTCCGGCTCAAGATTCTCGAAAAATCATACGAGGGGGTCCGCAAGAGGCCCGGCAAGAGGTCCATGTTGCCCAGCGGGGTTGGATGAGGCCTGGTTGGATTTTATGGGCCAAGGAAGTGGAAACAGGCGATTTCGGCTCGTTTCTGTGGGTGTTAGCCCACGGATTCTGGCGCTGCATGGGGTTCCGGCGCAAGATTCTCGAAAAATCATACGAGGGGGTCCGCAAGAGGCCCGTTAAGAGGTCCATGTTGCCCGGTGGGGTTGGATGAGGCCTGGTTGGATTTTATGGGCCAAGGAAGTGGAAACAGGCGATTTCGGCTCATTTCTGTGGGTGTTAGCCCACGGATTCTTCTGCTACATGGGGTTCCGGCGCAAGATTCTCGAAAACTCATACGAGGGGGTCCGCAAGAGGCCTGGCAAGAGGTCCATGTTTCCCGGCGGGGTTGGATGAGGGCTGGTTTGATTTTATGGGCCAAGGAATTGGAAACAGGCGATTTCGGCTCATTTCTGTGGATGTTAGCCCACGGATTCTGCCGCTGCATGGGGTTCCGGCGCAAGATTCTCGAAAAATCATACGAGGGGGTCCGCAAGAGGCCCGGCAAGAGGTCCATGTTGCCCGGCGGGGTTGGATGAGGCCTGGTTTGATTTTATGGGCCAAGGAAGTGTAAAGAGGCGATTTCGGCTCATTTCTGTGGGTGTTAGCCCACGGATTCTGGCGCTGCATGGGATTCCGGTGCAAGATTCTCAAAAAATCATACGAGGGGACCCGCAAGAGGCCCGGCAAGAGGTCCATGTTGCCCGGCGGGGTTGGATGAGGCCTGGTTGGATTTTATGGGCCAAGGAAGTGGAAACAGGCGATTTCGGCTCATTTCTGTGGGTGTTAGCCCACGGATTCTGGCGCTGCATGAGGTTCCGGCGCAAGATTCTCGAAAAATCATACGAGGGGGTCCGCAAGAGGCCCGGCAAGAGGTCCATGTTGCCCGGCGGGGTTAGATGAGGCCTGGTTGGATTTTATGGGCCAAGGAAGTGAAAATAGGCGATTTCGGCTCATTTCTGTGGGTGTTAGCCCACGGATTCTGGCGCTGCATGGGGTTCCGGCACAAGATTCTCGAAAAATCATACGAGGGGGTCCGAAAGAGGCCCGGCAAGAGGTCCATGTTGCCCGGCGGGGTTGGATGAGGCCTGGTTGGAGTTTATGGGCCAAGGAAGTGGAAACAGGCGATTTCAGCTCATTTCTGTGGGTGTTAGCCCACGGATTCTGGCGCTGCATGGGGTTCCGGTGCAAGATTGTCAAAAATTCATACGAGGGGGTCCGTAAGAGGCCCGGCAAGAGGTCCATGTTGCCCGGCAGGGTTGGATGAGGCCTGGTTGGATTTTATGGGCCAAGGAAGTGGAAACAGGCGATTTCGGCTCATTTCTGTGGGTGTTAGCCCACGGATTCTGGCGCTGCATGGGGTTCCGGCGCAAGATTCTCGAAAAATCATACGAGGGGGTCCGCAAGAGGCCCGGCAAGAGGTCCATGTTGCCCCGCGGCGTTGGATGAGGCCTGGTTGGAGTTTATGGGCCAAGGAAGTGGAAACAGGCGATTTCGGCTCATTTCTGTGGGTGTTAGCCCACGGATTCTGGCGCTGCATGGGGTTCCGGCTCAAGATTCTCGAAAAATCATACGAGGGGGTCCGCATGAGGCCCGGCAAGAGGTCCATGTTGCCCGGCGGGGTTGGATAAGGCCTGGTTGGATTTTATGGGCCAAGGAAGTGGAAACAGGCGATTTCGGCTCATTTATGTGGGTGTTAGCCCACGGATTCTGGCGCTGCATGGGGTTCCGGCGCAAGATTCTCGAAAAATCATACGAGGGGGTCCGCAAGAGGCCCGGAAAGAGGTCCATGTTGCCCGGCGGGGTTTGATGAGGCCTGGTTGGATTTTATGGGCCAAGGAAGTGGAAACAGGCGACTTCGGCTCATTTCTGTGGGTGTTACCCACGGATTCTGGCGCTGCATGGGGTTCCGGCGCAAGATTCTCGAAAACTCATACGAGGGGGTCCGCAAGAGGCCCGGCAAGAGGTCCATGTTGCCCGGAGGGGTTGGATGAGGCCTGGTTGGATTTTATGGGCCAAGGAAGTGGAAACAGGCGATTTCGGCACATTTCTATGGGTGTTAGCCCACGGATTCTGGCGTTGCATGGGGTTCCGGCGCAAGATTCTCGAAAAATCATACGAGGGGGTCCGCAAGAGGCCCGTTAAGAGGTCCATGTTGCCCGGTGGGGTTGGATGAGGCCTGGTTGGATTTTATGGGCCAAGGAAGTGGAAACAGGCGATTTCGGCTCATTTCTGTGGGTGTTAGCCCACGGATTCTTCTGCTACATGGGGTTCCGGCGCAAGATTCTCGAAAACTCATACGAGGGGGTCCGCAAGAGGCCTGGCAAGAGGTCCATGTTTCCCGGCGGGGTTGGATGCGGGCTGGTTTGATTTTATGGGCCAAGGAATTGGAAACAGGCGATTTCGGCTCATTTCTGTGGATGTTAGCCCACGGATTCTGCCGCTGCATGGGGTTCCGGCGCAAGATTCTCGAAAAATCATACGAGGGGGTCCGCAAGAGGCCCGGCAAGAGGTCCATGTTGCCCGGCGGGGTTGGATGAGGCCTGGTTTGATTTTATGGGCCAAGGAAGTGTAAAGAGGCGATTTCGGCTCATTTCTGTGGGTGTTAGCCCACGGATTCTGGCGCTGCATGGGATTCCGGTGCAAGATTCTCAAAAAATCACACGAGGGGACCCGCAAGAGGCCCGGCAAGAGGTCCATGTTGCCCGGCGGGGTTGGATGAGGCCTGGTTGGATTTTATGGGCCAAGGAAGTGGAAACAGGCGATTTCGGCTCATTTCTGTGGGTGTTAGCCCACGGATTCTGGCGCTGCATGAGGTTCCGGCGCAAGATTCTCGAAAAATCATACGAGGGGGTCCGCAAGAGGCCCGGCAAGAGGTCCATGTTGCCCGGCGGGGTTAGATGAGGCCTGGTTGGATTTTATGGGCCAAGGAAGTGAAAATAGGCGATTTCGGCTCATTTCTGTGGGTGTTAGCCCACGGATTCTGGCGCTGCATGGGGTTCCGGCACAAGATTCTCGAAAAATCATACGAGGGGGTCCGCAAGAGGCCCGGCAAGAGGTCCATGTTGCCCGGCGGGGTTGGATGAGGCCTGGTTGGAGTTTATGGGCCAAGGAAGTGGAAACAGGCGATTTCAGCTCATTTCTGTGGGTGTTAGCCCACGGATTCTGGCGCTGCATGGGGTTCCGGTGCAAGATTGTCAAAAATTCATACGAGGGGGTCCGTAAGAGGCCCGGCAAGAGGTCCATGTTGCCCGGCAGGGTTGGATGAGGCCTGGTTGGATTTTATGGGCCAAGGAAGTGGAAACAGGCGATTTCGGCTCATTTCTGTGGGTGTTAGCCCACGGATTCTGGCGCTGCATGGGGTTCCGGCGCAAGATTCTCAAAAAATCATACGAGGGGGTCCGCAAGAGGCCCGGCAAGAGGTCCATGTTGCCCGGCGGCGTTGGATGAGGCCTGGTTGGAGTTTATGGGCCAAGGAAGTGGAAACAGGCGATTTCGGCTCATTTCTGTGGGTGTTAGCCCACGGATTCTGGCGCTGCATGGGGTTCCGACTCAAGATTCTCGAAAAATCATACGAGGGGGTCCGCATGAGGCCCGGCAAGAGGTCCATGTTGCCCGGCGGGGTTGGATAAGGCCTGGTTGGAATTTATGGGCCAAGGAAGTGGAAACAGGCGATTTCGGCTCATTTATGTGGGTGTTAGCACACGAATTCTGGCGCTGCATGGGGTTCCGGCGCAAGATTCTCGAAAAATCATACGAGGAGGTCCGCAAGAGGCCCGGAAAGAGGTCCATGTTGCCCGACGGGGTTTGATGAGGCCTGGTTGGATTTTATGGGCCAAGGAAGTGGAAACAGGCGACTTCGGCTCATTTCTGTGGGTGTTACCCACGGATTCTGGCGCTGCATGGGGTTCCGGCGCAAGATTCTCGAAAACTCATACGAGGGGGTCCGCAAGAGGCCCGGCAAGAGGTCCATGTTGCCCGGAGGGGTTGGATGAGGCCTGGTTGGATTTTATGGGCCAAGGAAGTGGAAACAGGCGATTTCGGCTCATTTATGTGGGTGTTAGCCCACGAATTCTGGCGCTGCATGGGGTTCCGGCGCAAGATTCTCGAAAAATCATACGAGGAGGTCCGCAAGAGGCCCGGAAAGAGGTCCATGTTGCCCGGCGGGGTTTGATGAGGCCTGGTTGGATTTTATGGGCCAAGGAAGTGGAAACAGGCGACTTCGGCTCATTTCTGTGGGTGTTACCCACGGATTCTGGCGCTGCATGGGGTTCCGGCGCAAGATTCTCGAAAACTCATACGAGGGGGTCCGCAAGAGGCCCGGCAAGAGGTCCATGTTGCCCGGAGGGGTTGGATGAGGCCTGGTTTGATTTTATGGGCCAAGGAAGTGGAAACAGGCGATTTCGGCTCATTTCTGTGGGTGTTAACCCACGGATTCAGGCGCTGCATGGGGTTCCGGCGCAAGATTCTCGAAAAATCATACTAGGGGGTCCGCAAGAGGCACGGCAAGAGGTCCATGTTGCCCGGCGGGGTTTGATGAGGCCTGGTTGGATTTTATGGGCCAAGGAAGTGGAAACAGGCGATTTCGGCTCATTTCTGTGTGTGTTAGCCCACGGATTCTGGCGCTGCATGGGATTCCGGTGCAAGATTGTCGAAAAATCATACGAGGGGGTCCGCAAGAGGCCCGGCAAGAGGTCCATGTTGCTCGGCGGGGTTGGATGAGGCCTGGTTGGATTTTATGGGCCAAGGAAGTGGAAACCGGCGATTTCGGCTCATTTCTGTGGGTGTTAGCCCACGGATTCGGGCGCTGCATGGGGTTCCGGCGCAAGATTCTCGAAAAATCACACGAGGGGGTCCGCAAGAGGCCCGGCAAGAGGTCCATGTTGCCCGGCGGGGTTGGATGAGGCCTGGTTGGATTTTATGGGCCAAGGAAGTGGAAACAGGCGATTTCGGCTCATTTATGTGGGTGTTAGCACACGAATTCTGGCGCTGCATGGGGTTCCGGCGCAAGATTCTCGAAAAATCATACGAGGAGGTCCGCAAGAGGCCCGGAAAGAGGTCCATGTTGCCCGACGGGGTTTGATGAGGCCTGGTTGGATTTTATGGGCCAAGGAAGTGGAAACAGGCGACTTCGGCTCATTTCTGTGGGTGTTACCCACGGATTCTGGCGCTGCATGGGGTTCCGGCGCAAGATTCTCGAAAACTCATACGAGGGGGTCCGCAAGAGGCCCGGCAAGAGGTCCATGTTGCCCGGAGGGGTTGGATGAGGCCTGGTTGGATTTTATGGGCCAAGGAAGTGGAAACAGGCGATTTCGGCTCATTTATGTGGGTGTTAGCCCACGAATTCTGGCGCTGCATGGGGTTCCGGCGCAAGATTCTCGAAAAATCATACGAGGAGGTCCGCAAGAGGCCCGGAAAGAGGTCCATGTTGCCCGGCGGGGTTTGATGAGGCCTGGTTGGATTTTATGGGCCAAGGAAGTGGAAACAGGCGACTTCGGCTCATTTCTGTGGGTGTTACCCACGGATTCTGGCGCTGCATGGGGTTCCGGCGCAAGATTCTCGAAAACTCATACGAGGGGGTCCGCAAGAGGCCCGGCAAGAGGTCCATGTTGCCCGGAGGGGTTGGATGAGGCCTGGTTTGATTTTATGGGCCAAGGAAGTGGAAACAGGCGATTTCGGCTCATTTCTGTGGGTGTTAACCCACGGATTCAGGCGCTGCATGGGGTTCCGGCGCAAGATTCTCGAAAAATCATACTAGGGGGTCCGCAAGAGGCACGGCAAGAGGTCCATGTTGCCCGGCGGGGTTTGATGAGGCCTGGTTGGATTTTATGGGCCAAGGAAGTGGAAACAGGCGATTTCGGCTCATTTCTGTGTGTGTTAGCCCACGGATTCTGGCGCTGCATGGGATTCCGGTGCAAGATTGTCGAAAAATCATACGAGGGGGTCCGCAAGAGGCCCGGCAAGAGGTCCATGTTGCTCGGCGGGGTTGGATGAGGCCTGGTTGGATTTTATGGGCCAAGGAAGTGGAAACCGGCGATTTCGGCTCATTTCTGTGGGTGTTAGCCCACGGATTCGGGCGCTGCATGGGGTTCCGGCGCAAGATTCTCGAAAAATCACACGAGGGGGTCCGCAAGAGGCCCGGCAAGAGGTCCATGTTGCCCGGCGGGGTTGGATGAGGCCTGGTTGGATTTTATGGGCCAAGGAAGTGGAAACAGGCGATTTCAGCTCATTTCTGTGGGTGTTAGCCCACGGATTCTGGCGCTGCATGGGGTTCCGGCGCAAGATTCTCGAAAAATTACACGAGGGGGTCCTCAAGAGGCCCGGCAAGAGGTCCATGTTGCCCGGCGGGGTTGGATGAGGCCTGGTTGGATTTTATGGGCCAAGGAAGTGGAAACAGGCGATTTCGGCTCATTTCTGTGGGTGTTAGCCCACGAATTCTGGCGCTGCATGGGGTTTCGGCGCAAGATTCTCAAAAAATCATACGAGGGGGTCCGCAAGAGGCCCGGCAAGAGGTCCATGTTGCCCGGCGGGGTTGGATGAGGCCTGGATGGATTTTATGGGCCAAGGAAGTGGAAATAGGCGATTTCGGCTCATTTCTGTGGGTGTTAGCCCACGAATTCTGGCGCTGCATGGGGTTCCGGCGCAAGATTCTCAAAAAATCATAAGAGGGGGTCCGCAAGAGTCCCGGTAAGAGGTCCATGTTGCCTGGCAGGGTTTGATGAGGCCTGGTTGGATTTTATGGGCCAAGGAAGTGGAAACAGGCGACTTCGGCTCATTTCTGTGGGTGTTAACCCACGGATTCTGGTGCTGCATGGGGTTCCGGCGCAAAATTCTCGAAAAATCATACGAGGGGGTCCGCAAGAGGCCCGGCAAGAGGTCCATGTTGCTCGGCGGGGTTGGATGAGGCCTGGTTGGATTTTATGGGCCAAGGAAGTGGAAACCGGCGATTTCGGCTCATTTCTGTGGGTGTTAGCCCACGGATTCTGGCGCTGCATGGGGTTCCGGCGCAAGATTCTCGAAAATTCATACGAGGGGGTTAGCAAGAGGCCCGGCAAGAGGTCCATGTTGCCCGGCGGGGTTGGATGAGGCCTGGTTGGATTTTATGGGCCAAGGAAGTGGAAACAGGCAATTTCGGCTCATTTCTGTGGGTGTTAGCCCACGGATTCTGGCGCTGCATGGGGTTCCGGCGCAAGATTCTCGAAAATTCATACGAGGGGGTCCGCAAGAGGCCCGGCAAGAGGTCCATGTTGCCCGGCGGGGTTGGATGAGGCCTGGTTGGATTTTATGGGCCAAGGAAGTGGAAACAGGCGATTTCGGCTAATTTCTGTGGGTGTTAGCCCACGGATTCTGGCGCTGCATGGGGTTCCGGCGCAAGATTCTCGAAAAATCACACGAGGGGGTCCGCAAGAGGCCCGACAAGAGGTCCATGTTGCCCGGCGGGGTTGGATGAGGCCTGGTTGGATTTTATGGGCCAAGGAAGTGGAAACAGGCGATTTCGGCTCATTTCTATGGGTGTTAGCCCACGGATTCTGGCGCTGCATGGGGTTCCGGCGCAAGATTCACGAAAAATCATACGAGGGGGTCCGCAAGAGGCCCGGCAAGAGGTCCATGTTGCCCGGCGGGTTTGGATGAGGCCTGGTTGGATTTTATGGGCCAAGGAAGTGGAAACAGGCGATTTCGGCTCATTTCTGTGGGTGTTAGCCCACGGATTCTGGCGCTGCATGGGGTTCCGGCGCAAGATTCTCGAAAAATCACACGAGGGGGTCCGCAAGAGTCCCGGCAAGAGGTCCATGCTCCCCGGCGGGGTTGAATGAGGCCTGGTTTGATTTTATGGGCCAAGGAAGTGGAAACAGGCGATTTCGGCTCATTTCTGTGGGTGTTAACCCACGGATTCTGGCGCTGCATGGGGTTCCGGCGCAAGATTCTCGAAAAATCATACGAGGGGGTCCGCAAGAGGCCCGGCAAGAGGTCTATGTTGCCCGGCGGGGTTGGATGAGGCCTGGTCGGAGTTTATGGGCCAAGGAAGTGGAAACAGGCGATTTCAGCTCATTTCTGTGGGTGTTAGCCCACGGATTCTGGCGCTGCATGGGGTTCCGGTGCAAGATTGTCGAAAAATCATACGAGGGGGTCCGCAAGAGGCCCGGCAAGAGGTCCATGTTGGTCGGCGGGGTTGGATGAGGCCTGGTTGGATTTTATGGGCCAAGGAAGTGGAAACCGGCAATTTCGGCTCATTTCTGTGGGTGTTAGCCCACGGATTCTGGCGCTGCATGGTGTTCCGGCGCAAGATTCTCGAAAATTCATACGAGGGGGTCCGCAAGAGGCCCAGCAAGAGGTCCATGTTGCCCGGCGGGGTTGGATGAGGCCTGGTTGGATTTTATGGGCCAAGGAAGTGGAAACAGGCGATTTCGGCTAATTTCTGTGGGTGTTAGCCCACGGATTCTGGCGCTGCATGGGGTTCCGGCGCAAGATTCTCGATAAATCACACGAGGGGGTCCGCAAGAGGCCCGACAAGAGGTCCATGTTGCCCGGCGGGGTTGGATGAGGCCTGGTTGGATTTTATGGGCCAAGGAAGTGGGAACAGGCGATTTCGGCTCATTTCTGTGGGTGTTGGCCCACGGATTCTGGCGCTGCATGGGGTTCCGGCGCAAGATTCTCGAAAAATCACACGAGGGGCTCCGCAAGAGGCCCGACAAGAGGTCCATGTTGCCCGGCGGGGTTGGATGAGGCCTGGTTGGATTTTATGGGCCAAGGAAGTGGAAACAGGCGATTTCGGCTCATTTCTGTGGGTGTTAGCCCACGGATTCTGGCGCTGCATGGGGTTCCGGCGCAAGATTCTCGAAAAATCACACGAGGGGGTCCGCAAGAGGCCCGGCAAGAGGTCCATGTTGCCCGGCGGGGTTGGATGAGGCCTGGTTGGATTTTATGGGCCAAGGAAGTGGAAACAGGCGATTTCAGCTCATTTCTGTGGGTGTTAGCCCACGGATTCTGGCGCTGCATGGGGTTCCGGCGCAAGATTCTCAAAAAATTACACGAGGGGGTCCTCAAGAGGCCCGGCAAGAGGTCCATGTTGCCCGGCGGGGTTGGATGAGGCCTGGTTGGATTTTATGGGCCAAGGAAGTGGAAACAGGCGATTTCGGCTCATTTCTGTGGGTGTTAGCCCACGAATTCTGGCGCTGCATGGGGTTTCGGCGCAAGATTCTCAAAAAATCATACGAGGGGGTCCGCAAGAGGCCCGGCAAGAGGTCCATGTTGCCCGGCGGGGTTGGATGAGGCCTGGATGGATTTTATGGGCCAAGGAAGTGGAAATAGGCGATTTCGGCTCATTTCTGTGGGTGTTAGCCCACGAATTCTGGCGCTGCATGGGGTTCCGGCGCAAGATTCTCAAAAAATCATAAGAGGGGGTCCGCAAGAGTCCCGGTAAGAGGTCCATGTTGCCCGGCAGGGTTGGATGAGCCTGTTGGATTTTATGGGCCAAGGAAGTGGAAACAGGCGATTTTCGCTCATTTTTGTGGGTGTTAGCCCACGGATTCTGGCGCTGCATCGGGTTCCGGCTCAAGATTCTCGAAAAATCATACGAGGGGGTCCGCAAGAGGCCCGGCAAGAAGTCCATGTTGCCCGGCGGGGTTGGATGAGGCCTGGTTGGATTTTATGGGCCAAGGAAGTGGAAACAGGCGATTTCGGCTCGTTTCTGTGGGTATTAGCCCACGGATTCTGGCGCTGCATGGGATTCCGGCGCAAGATTCTCGAAAAATCATACGAGGGGGTCCGCAAGAGGCCCGTTAAGAGGTCCATGTTGCCCGGTGGGGTTGGATGAGGCCTGGTTGGATTTTATGGGCCAAGGAAGTGGAAACAGGCGATTTCGGCTCATTTCTGTGGGTGTTATCCCACGGATTCTTCTGCTACATGGGGTTCCGGCGCAAGATTCTCGAAAAATCACACGAGGGGGTCCGCAAGAGGCCTGGCAAGAAGTCCATGTTTCCCGGCGGGGTTGGATGAGGGCTGGTTTGATTTTATGGGCCAAGGAATTGGAAACAGGCGATTTCGGCTCATTTCTGTGGGTGTTAGCCCACGGATTCTGGCGCTGCATGGGGTTCCGGCGCAAGATTCTCGAAAAATCATACGAGGGGGTCCGCAAGAGGCCCGGCAAGAGGTCCATGTTGCCCGGCGGGGTTGGATGAGGCCTGGTTGGATTTTATGGGCCAAGGAAGTGTAAAGAGGCGATTTCGGCTCATTTCTGTGGGTGTTAGCCCACGGATTCTGGCGCTGCATGGGGTTCCGGTGCAAGATTCTCAAAAAAAATACGAGGGGACCCGCAAGAGGCCCGGCAAGAGGTCCATGTTGCCCGGCGGGGTTGGATGAGGCCTGGTTGGATTTTATGGGCCAAGGAAGTGGAAACAGGCGATTTCGGCTCATTTCTGTGGGTGTTAGACCACGGATTCTGGCGCTGCATGAGGTTCCGGCGCAAGATTCTCGAAAATTCATACGAGGGGGTCCGCAAGAGGCCCGGCAAGAGGTCCATGTTGCCCGGCGGGGTTAGATGAGGCCTGGTTGGATTTTATAGGCCAAGGAAGTGAAAATAGGCGATTTCGGCTTATTTCTGTGGGTGTTAGCCCACGGATTCTGGCGCTGCATGGGGTTCCGGCACAAGATTCTCGAAAAATCATACGAGGGGGTCCGCATGAGGCCCGGCAAGAGGTCCATGTTGCCCGGCGGGGTTGGATGAGGCCTGGTTGGATTTTATAAGCCAAGGAAGTGGAAACAGGCGATTTCGGCTCATTTATGTGGGTGTTAGCCCACGGATTCTGGCGCTGCATGGGGTTCCGGCGCAAGATTCTCGAAAAATCATACGAGGAGGTCCGCAAGAGGCCCGGAAAGAGGTCCATGTTGCCCGGCGGGGTTTGATGAGGCCTGGTTGGATTTTATGGGCCAAGGAAGTGGAAACAGGCGACTTCGGCTCATTTCTGTGGGTGTTACCCACGGATTCTGGCGCTGCATGGGGTTCCGGCGCAAGATTCTCGAAAACTCATACAAGGGGGTCCGCAAGAGGCCCGGCAAGAGGTCCATGCTGCCCGGAGGGGTTGGATGAGGCCTGGTTGGATTTATGGGCCAAGGAAGTGGAAACAGGCGATTTCGGCTCATTTCTATGGGTGTTAGCCCACGGATTCTGGCGCTGCATGGGGTTCCGGCGCAAGATTCACGAAAAATCATACGAGGGGGTCCGCAAGAGGCCCGGCAAGAGGTCCATGTTGCCCGGCGGGTTTGGATGAGGCCTGGTTGGATTTTATGGGCCAAGGAAGTGGAAACAGGCGATTTCGGCTCATTTCTGTGGGTGTTAGCCCACGGATTCTGGCGCTGCATGGGGTTCTGGCGCAAGATTCTCGAAATATCATACGAGGGGGTCCGCAAGAGGCCCGGCAAGAGGTCCATGCTGCCCGGCGGGGTTGGATGAGGCCTGGTTTGATTTTATGGGCCAAGGAAGTGGAAACAGGCGATTTCGGCTCATTTCTGTGGGTGTTAACCCACGGATTCTGGCGCTGCATGGGGTTCCGGCGCAAGATTCTCGAAAAATCATACTAGGGGGTCCGCAAGAGGCCCGGCAAGAGGTCCATGTTGCCCGGCGGGGTTGGATGAGGCCTGGTCGGAGTTTATGGGCCAAGGAAGTGGAAATAGGCGATTTCAGCTCATTTCTGTGGGTGTTAGCCCACGGATTCTGGCGCTGCATGGGGTTCCGGTGCAAGATTGTCGAAAAATCATACGAGGGGGTCCGCAAGAGGCCCGGCAAGAGGTCCATGTTGCTCGGCGGGGTTGGATGAGGCCTGGTTGGATTTTATGGGCCAAGGAAGTGGAAACCGGCGATTTCGGCTCATTTCTGTGGGTGTTAGCCCACGGATTCTGGCGCTGCATGGGGTTCCGGCGCAAGATTCTCGAAAAATCATACGAGGGGGTCCGCAAGAGGCCCGGCAAGAGGTCCATGTTGCCCGGCGGGGTTGGATGAGGCCTGGTTGGATTTTATGGGCCAAGGAAGTGGAAACAGGCAATTTCGGCTCATTTCTGTAGGTGTTAGCCCACGGATTCTGGCGCTGCATGGGGTTCCGGCGCAAGATTCTCGAAAATTCATACGAGGGGGTCCGCAAGAGGCCCGGCAAGAGGTCCATGTTGCCCGGCGGGTTTGGATGAGGCCTGGTTGGATTTTATGGGCCAAGGAAGTGGAAACAGGCGATTTCGGCTAATTTCTGTGGGTGTTAGCCCACGGATTCTGGCGCTGCATGGGGTTCCGGCGCAAGATTCTCAAAAAATCACACGAGGGGGTCCGCAAGAGGCCCGACAAGAGGTCCATGTTGCCCGGCGGGGTTGGATGAGGCCTGGTTGGATTTTATGGGCCAAGGAAGTGGAAACAGGCGATTTCGGCTCATTTCTGTGGGTGTTAGCCCACGGATTCTGGCGCTGCATGGGGTTCCGGCGCAAGATTCACGAAAAATCATACGAGGGGGTCCGCAAGAGGCCCGGCAAGAGGTCCATGATGCCCGGCGGGTTTGGATGAGGCCTGGTTGGATTTTATGGGCCAAGGAAGTGGAAACAGGCGATTTCGGCTCATTTCTGTGGGTGTTAGCCCACGGATTCTTGCGCTGCATGGGGTTCTGGCGCAAGATTCTCGAAATATCATACGAGGGGGTCCGCAAGAGGCCCGGCAAGAGGTCCATGCTGCCCGGCGGGGTTGAATGAGGCCTGGTTTGATTTTATGGGCCAAGGAAGTGGAAACAGGCGATTTCGGCTCATTTCTGTGGGTGTTAACCCACGGATTCTGGCGCTGCATGGGGTTCTGGCGCAAGATTCTCGAAAAATCATACGAGGGGGTCCGCAAGAGGCCCGGCAAGAGGTCCATGTTGCCCGGCGGGGTTGGATGAGGCCTGGTCGGAGTTTATGGGCCAAGGAAGTGGAAACAGGCGATTTCAGCTCATTTCTGTGGGTGTTAGCCCACGGATTCTGGCGCTGCATGGGGTTCCGGTGCAAGATTGTTGAAAAATCATACGAGGGGGTCCGCAAGAGGCCCGGCAAGAGGTCCATGTTGGTCGGCGGGGTTGGATGAGGCCTGGTTGGATTTTATGGGCCAAGGAAGTGGAAACCGGCGATTTCGGCTCATTTCTGTGGGTGTTAGCCCACGGATTCTGGCGCTGCATGGGGTTCCAGCGCAAGATTCTCGAAAATTCATACGAGAGGGTCCGCAAGAGGCCCGGCAAGAGGTCCATGTTGCCCGGCGGGGTTGTATGAGGCTTGGTTGGATTTTATGAGCCAAGGAAGTGGAAACAGGCAATTTCGGCTCATTTCTGTGGGTGTTAGCCCACGGATTCTGGCGCTGCATGGGGTTCGGGCGCAAGATTCTCGAAAAATCATACGAGGGGGTCCGCAAGAGGCCCGGCAAGAGGTCCATGTTGCCCGGCGGGGTTGGATGAGGCCTGGTTGGATTTTATGGGCCAAGGAAGTGGAAACAGGCGATTTCGGCTCATTTCTGTGGGTGTTAGCCCACGGATTCTGGCGCTGCATGGGGTTCCGGCGCAAGATTCTCGAAAAATCACACGAGGGGGTCCGCAAGAGGCCCGGCAAGAGGTCCATGTTGCCCGGCGGGGTTGGATGAGGCCTGGTTGGATTTTATGGGCCAAGGAAGTGGAAACAGGCGATTTCAGCTCATTTCTGTGGGTGTTAGCCCACGGATTCTGGCGCTGCATGGGGTTCCGGCGCAAGATTCTCGAAAAATAACACGAGGGGGTCCTCAAGAGGCCCGGCAAGAGGTCCATGTTGCCCGGCGGGGTTGGATGAGGCCTGGTTGGATTTTATGGGCCAAGGAAGTGGAAACAGGCGATTTCGGCTCATTTCTGTGGGTGTTAGCCCACGGATTCTGGCGCTGCATGGGGTTCCGGCGCAAGATTCTCGAAAAATCACACGAGGGGGTCCGCAAGAGGCCCGGCAAGAGGTCCATGTTGCCCGGCGGGGTTGGATGAGGCCTGGTTGGATTTTATGGGCCAGGGAAGTTGAAACAGGCGATTTCGGCTCATTTCTGTGGGTGTTAGCCCACGGATTCTGGCGCTGCATGGGGTTCCGGCGCAAGATTCTTGAAAAATCACACGAGGGGGTCCGCAAGAGGCCCGACAAGAGGTCCATGTTGCCCGGCGGGGTTGGATGAGGCCTGGTTGGATTTTATGGGCCAAGGAAGTGGAAACAGGCGATTTCGGCTCATTTCTGTGGGTGTTAGCCCACGGATTCTGGCGCTGCATGGGGTTCCGGCGCAAGATTCTCGAAAAATCACACGGGGGGGTCCGCAAGAGGCCCGGCAAGAGGTCCATGTTGCCCGGCGGGGTTGGATGAGGCCTGGTTGGATTTTATGGGCCAAGGAAGTGGAAACAGGCGATTTCAGCTCATTTCTGTGGGTGTTAGCCCACGGATTCTGGCGCTGCATGGGGTTCCGGCGCAAGATTCTCGAAAAATAACACGAGGGGGTCCTCAAGAGGCCCGGCAAGAGGTCCATGTTGCCCGGCGGGGTTGGATGAGGCCTGGTTGGATTTTATGGGCCAAGGAAGTGGAAACAGGCGATTTCGGCTCATTTCTGTGGGTGTTAGCCCACGGATTCTGGCGCTGCATGGGGTTCCGGCGCAAGATTCTCGAAAAATCACACGAGGGGGTCCGCAAGAGGCCCGGCAAGAGGTCCATGTTGCCCGGCGGGGTTGGATGAGGCCTGGTTGGATTTTATGGGCCAGGGAAGTTGAAACAGGCGATTTCGGCTCATTTCTGTGGGTGTTAGCCCACGGATTCTGGCGCTGCATGGGGTTCCGGCGTAAGATTCTCGAAAAATCACACGAGGGGGTCCGCAAGAGGCCCGACAAGAGGTCCATGTTGCCCGGCGGGGTTGGATGAGGCCTGGTTGGATTTTATGGGCCAAGGAAGTGGAAACAGGCGATTTCGGCTCATTTCTGTGGGTGTTAGCCCACGGATTCTGGCGCTGCATGGGGTTCCGGCGCAAGATTCTCGAAAAATCACACGAGGGGGTCCGCAAGAGGCCCGGCAAGAGGTCCATGTTGCCCGGCGGGGTTGGATGAGGCCTGGTTGGATTTTATGGGCCAAGGAAGTGGAAACAGGCGATTTCGGCTCATTTCTGTGGGTGTTAGCCCACGGATTCTGGCGCTGCATGGGGTTCCGGCGCAAGATTCTCGAAAAATCACACGAGGGGGTCCGCAAGAGGCCCGGCAAGAGGTCCATGTTGCCCGGCGGGGTTGGATGAGGCCTGGTTGGATTTTATGGGCCAAGGAAGTGGAAACAGGCGATTTCGGCACATTTCTGTGGGTGTTAGCCCACGGATTCTGGCGCTGCATGGGGTTCCGGCGCAAGATTCTCGAAAAATAACACGAGGGGGTCCTCAAGAGGCCCGGCAAGAGGTCCATGTTGCCCGGCGGGGTTGGATGAGGCCTGGTTGGATTTTATGGGCCAAGGAAGTGGAAACAGGCGATTTCGGCTCATTTCTGTGGGTGTTAGCCCACGGATTCTGGCGCTGCATGGGGTTCCGGCGCAAGATTCTCGAAAAATCACACGAGGGGGTCCGCAAGAGGCCCGGCAAGAGGTCCATGTTGCCCGGCGGGGTTGGATGAGGCCTGGTTGGATTTTATGGGCCAGGGAAGTTGAAACAGGCGATTTCGGCTCATTTCTGTGGGTGTTAGCCCACGGATTCTGGCGCTGCATGGGGTTCCGGCGTAAGATTCTCGAAAAATCACACGAGGGGGTCCGCAAGAGGCCCGACAAGAGGTCCATGTTGCCCGGCGGGGTTGGATGAGGCCTGGTTGGATTTTATGGGCCAAGGAAGTGGAAACAGGCGATTTCGGCTCATTTCTGTGGGTGTTAGCCCACGGATTCTGGCGCTGCATGGGGTTCCGGCGCAAGATTCTCGAAAAATCACACGAGGGGGTCCGCAAGAGGCCCGGCAAGAGGTCCATGTTGCCCGGCGGGGTTGGATGAGGCCTGGTTGGATTTTATGGGCCAAGGAAGTGGAAACAGGCGATTTCAGCTCATTTCTGTGGGTGTTAGCCCACGGATTCTGGCGCTGCATGGGGTTCCGGCGCAAGATTCTCGAAAAATAACACGAGGGGGTCCTCAAGAGGCCCGGCAAGAGGTCCATGTTGCCTGGCGGGGTTGGATGAGGCCTGGTTGGATTTTATGGGCCAAGGAAGTGGAAACAGGCGATTTCGGCTCATTTCTGTGGGTGTTAGCCCACGGATTCTGGCGCTGCATGGGGTTCCGGCGCAAGATTCTCGAAAAATCACACGAGGGGGTCCGCAAGAGGCCCGGCAAGAGGTCCATGTTGCCCGGTGGGGTTGGATGAGGCCTGGTTGGATTTTATGGGCCAAGGAAGTGGAAACAGGCGATTTCGGCTCATTTCTGTGGGTGTTAGCCCACGGATTCTGGCGCTGCATGGGGTTCCGGCGTAAGATTCTCGAAAAATCATACGAGGGGGTCCGCAAGAGGCCTGGTAAGAGGTCTATGTTTCCCGGCGGGGTTGGATGAGGCCTGGTTGGATTTTATGGGCCAAGGAAGTGGAAACAGGCGATTTCGGCTCATTTCTGTGGGTGTTAGCCCTCGGATTCTGGCGCTGCATGGGGTTCCGGCGCAAGATTCTCGAAAAATAACACGAGGGGGTCCGCAAGAGGCCCGGCAAGAGGTCCATGTTGCCCGGCGGGGTTGGATGAGGCCTGGTTGGATTTTATGGGCCAAGGAAGTGGAAACAGGCGATTTCGGCTCATTTCTGTGGGTGTTAGCCCACGGATTCTGGCGCTGCATGGGGTTCCGGCGCAAGATTCTCGAAAAATAACACGAGGGGGTCCTCAAGAGGCCCGGCAAGAGGTCCATGTTGCCCGGCGGGGTTGGATGAGGCCTGGTTGGATTTTATGGGCCAAGGAAGTGGAAACAGGCGATTTCGGCTCATTTCTGTGGGTGTTAGCCCACGGATTCTGGCGCTGCATGGGGTTCCGGCGCAAGATTCTCGAGAAATCACACGAGGGGGTCCGCAAGAGGCCCGGCAAGAGGTCCATGTTGCCCCGCGGGGTTGGATGAGGCCTGGTTGGATTTTATGGGCCAGGGAAGTTGAAACAGGCGATTTCGGCTCATTTCTGTGGGTGTTAGCCCACGGATTCTGGCGCTGCATGGGGTTCCGGCGCAAGATTCTTGAAAAATCACACGAGGGGGTCCGCAAGAGGCCCGACAAGAGGTCCATGTTGCCCGGCGGGGTTGGATGAGGCCTGGTTGGATTTTATGGGCCAAGGAAGTGGAAACAGGCGATTTCGGCTCATTTCTGTGGGTGTTAGCCCACGGATTCTGGCGCTGCATGGGGTTCCGGCGCAAGATTCTCGAAAAATCACACGAGGGGGTCCGCAAGAGGCCCGGCAAGAGGTCAATGTTGCCCGGCGGGGTTGGATGAGGCCTGGTTGGATTTTATGGGCCAAGGAAGTGGAAACAGGCGATTTCAGCTCATTTCTGTGGGTGTTAGCCCACGGATTCTGGCGCTGCATGGGGTTCCGGCGCAAGATTCTCGAAAAATAACACGAGGGGGTCCTCAAGAGGCCCGGCAAGAGGTCCATGTTTCCCGGCGGGGTTGGATGAGGCCTGGTTGGATTTTATGGGCCAAGGAAGTGGAAACAGGCGATTTCGGCTCATTTCTGTGGGTGTTAGCCCACGGATTCTGGCGCTGCATGGGGTTCCGGCGCAAGATTCTCGAAAAATCACACGAGGGGGTCCGCAAGAGGCCCGGCAAGAGGTCCATGTTGCCCGGCGGGGTTGGATGAGGCCTGGTTGGATTTTATGGGCCAGGGAAGTTGAAACAGGCGATTTCGGCTCATTTCTGTGGGTGTTAGCCCACGGATTCTGGCGCTGCATGGGGTTCCGGCGTAAGATTCTCGAAAAATCACACGAGGGGGTCCGCAAGAGGCCCGACAAGAGGTCCATGTTGCCCGGCGGGGTTGGATGAGGCCTGGTTGGATTTTATGGGCCAAGGAAGTGGAAACAGGCGATTTCGGCTCATTTCTGTGGGTGTTAGCCCACGGATTCTGGCGCTGCATGGGGTTCCGGCGCAAGATTCTCGAAAAATCACACGAGGGGGTCCGCAAGAGGCCCGGCAAGAGGTCCATGTTGCCCGGCGGGGTTGGATGAGGCCTGGTTGGATTTTATGGGCCAAGGAAGTGGAAACAGGCGATTTCGGCTCATTTCTGTGGGTGTTAGCCCACGGATTCTGGCGCTGCATGGGGTTCCGGCGCAAGATTCTCGAAAAATCACACGAGGGGGTCCGCAAGAGGCCCGGCAAGAGGTCCATGTTGCCCGGTGGGGTTGGATGAGGCCTGGTTGGATTTTATGGGCCAAGGAATTTGAAACAGGCGATTTCGGCTCATTTCTGTGGGTGTTAGCCCACGGATTCTGGCGCTGCATGGGGTTCCGGCGTAAGATTCTCGAAAAATCATACGAGGGGGTCCGCAAGAGGCCTGGTAAGAGGTCCATGTTTCCCGGCGGGGTTGGATGAGGCCTGGTTGGATTTTATGGGCCAAGGAAGTGGAAACAGGCGATTTCGGCTCATTTCTGTGGGTGTTAGCCCACGGATTCTGGCGCTGCATGGGGTTCCGGCGCAAGATTCTCGAAATATCACACGAGGGGGTCCGCAAGAGGCCCGAAAAGAGGTCCATGTTGCCCGGCGGGGTTGGATGAGGCCTGGTTGGATTTTATGGGCCAAGGAAGTGGAAACAGGCGATTTCGGCTCATTTCTGTGGGTGTTAGCCCTCGGATTCTGGCGCTGCATGGGATTCCGGCGCATGATTCTCAAAAAATCACACGAGGAGGTCCGCAAGAGGCCCGGCAAGAGGTCCATGTTGCCTCGCGGGGTTGGATGAGGTCTGGTTGGATTTTATGGGTTAAGGAAGTGGAAACAGGCGATTTCGGCTCATTTCTGTGGGTGTTAGCCCACGGATTCTGGCGCTGCATGGGGTTCCGGCGCAATATTCTCGAAAAATCATACGAGGGGGTCCGCAAGAGGCCCGGCAAGAGGTCCATGTTGCCCGGCGGGGTTGGATGAGGCCTGGTTGGATTTTATGGGCCAAGGAAGTGGAAACAGGCGATTTCGGCTCATTTCTGTGGGTGTTAGCCCACGGATTCTGGCGCTGCATGGGGTTTCGGCGCAAGATTCTCGAAAAATCACACGAGGGGGTCCGCAAGAGGCCCGGCAAGAGGTCCATGTTGCCCGGCGGGGTTGGATGAAGCCTGGTTGGATTTTATGGGCCAAGGAAGTGGAAACAGGCGATTTCGGCTCATTTCTGTGGGTGTTAGCCCACGGATTCTGGCGCTGCATGGGGTTCCGGCGCAAGATTCTCGAAAAATCACACGAGGGGGTCCGCAAGAGGCCCGGCAAAAGGTCCATGTTGCCCGGCGGGGTGGGATGAGGCCTGGTTGGATTTTATGGGCAAGGAAGTGGAAACAGGAGATTTTGGCTCATTTCTGTGGGTGTTAGCCCACGGATTCTGGCGCTACATAGGGTTCCGGCGCAAGATTCTCGAAAAATCAAACGAGGGGGTCCGCAAGAGGCGCGGCAAGAGGTCCATGTTGCCCGGCGGGGTTGGATGAGGCTTGGTTGGATTTTATGGGCCAAGGAAGTGGAAACAGGCGATTTCGGCTCATTTCTGTGGGTGTTAGCCCACGGATTCTGGCGATGCATGGGGTTCCATTGCAAGATTCTTGAAAACTCACACGAGGGGGTCCGCAAGAGGCCCGACAAGAGGTCCATGTTGCCCGGCGGGGTTGGATGAGGCCTGGTTTGATTTTATGGGCCAAGGAAGTGGAAATAGGCGATTTCGGCTCATTTCTGTGGGTGTTAGCCCACGGATTCTGGCGCTGCATGGGGTTCCGGCGCAAGATTCTCGAAAAATCACACGAGGGGGTCCGCAAGAGGCCCGGCAAGAGGTCCATGTTGCCCGGCGGGGTTGGATGAGGCCTGGTTGGATTTTATGGGCCAAGGAAGTGGAAACAGGCGATTTCGGGTCATTTCTGTGGGTGTTAGCCCACGGATTCTGGCGCTGCATGGGGTTCCTGCGCAAGATTCTTGAAAAATCACACGAGGGGGTTTGTAAGAGGCCCGGCAAGAGGTCCATGTTGCCCGGCGGGGTTGGATGAGGCCTGGTTGGATTTTATGGGCCAAGGAAGTGGAAACCGGCGATTTCGGCTCATTTCTGTGGGTGTTAGCCCACGGATTCTGGCGCTGCATGGGGTTCCAGCGCAAGATTCTCGAAAAATCACACGAGGGGGTCCGCAAGAGGCCCAAGAGGTCCATGTTGCCCGGCGGGGTTGGATGAGGCCTGATTGGATTTTATGGGCCAAGGAAGTGGAAACAGGCGATTTTGGCTCATTTCTGTGGGTGTTAGCCCACGGATTCCGGCGCTGCATGGGGTTCCGGCGCAAGATTCTCGAAAAATCATATGAGGGGGTCCGCAAGAGGCCCGGAAAGAGGTCCATGTTGCCCGGCGGGGTTGGATGAGGCCTGGTTGGATTTTATGGGCCAAGGAAGTGGAAACAGGCGATTTCGGCTCATTTGTGTGGGTGTTAGCCCACGGATTCTGGCGCTGCATGGGGTTCCGGCGCAAGATTCTCGAAAAATCATACGAGGGGGTCCGCAAGAGGCCCGGCAAGAGGTCCATGTTGCCTGGCGGGGTTGGATGAGGCATGGTTGGATTTTATGGGCCAAGGAAGTGGAAACAGGCGATTTCGGCTCATTTCTGTGGGTGTTAGCCTACGGATTCTGGCACTGCATGGGCTTCCGGCGCAAGATTCTCGAAAAATCATACGAGGGGGTCCGCAAGAAGCCCGGAAAGAGGTCCATGTTGCCCGGCGGGGTAGGATGAGGCCTGGTTGGATTTTATGGGCCAAGGAAGTGGAAACAGGCGATTTTGGCTCATTTCTGTGGGTGTTAGCCCACGGATTCTGGCGCTGCATGGGGTGCCGGCGCAAGATTCTCGAAAATTCATACCAGGGGGTCTGCAAGCGGCCCGGCAAGAGGTCCATGTTGCCCGGCGGAGTTGGATGAGGCCTGGTTTGATTTTATGGGCAAAGGAAGTGGGAACAGGCGATTTCGGCTCATTTCTGTGGGTGTTAGCCCACGGATTCTGGCGCTGCATGGGGTTCCGGCGCAAGATTCTCGAAAAATCATACGAGGGGGTCCGCAAGAGGCCCGGCAAGAGGTCCATGTTGCCCGGCGGGGTTGGATGAGGCCTGGTTGGATTTTATGGGCCAAGGAAGTGGAAACAGGCGATTTTGGCTCATTTCTGTGGGTGTTAGCCCACGGATTCTGGCGCTGCATGGGGTTCCGGCGCAAGATTCTCAAAAAATCATACGAGGGGGTCCGCAAGAGGCCCGGCAAGAGGTCCATGTTGCCCGGCGGGGTTGGACGAGGCCTGGTTGGATTTTATGGGCCAAGGAAGTGGAAACAGGCGATTTCGGCTCATTTCTGTGGGTGTTAGCCCACGGATTCTGGCGCTGCATGTGGTTCCGGCGCAAGATTCTCGAAAAATCATACGAGGGGGTCCGCAAGAGGCCCGGCAAGAGGTCCATGTTGCCCAGCGGGGTTGGACGAGGCCTGGTTGGATTTTATGGGCCAAGGAAGTGGAAACAGGCGATTTTGCCTCATTTCTGTGGGTGTTAGCCCACGGATTCTGGCGCTGCATGGGGTTCCGACGCAAGATTCTCGAAAAATCATACGAGGGGGTCCGCAAGAGGCCCGGCAAGAGTTCCATGTTGCCCGGTGGGGTTGGATGAGGCCTGGTTGGATTTTTTGGGCCAAGGAAATTAAAACAGGCGATTTCGGCTCATTTCTGTGGGTGTTAACCCACGGATTCTGGCGCTGCATGGGGTTCCGGTGCAAGATTCTCGAAAAATCATACGAGGGGGTCCGCAAGAGGCCTGGCAAGAGGTCCATGTTGCCCGGCGGGGTTGGATGAGGCCTGGTTGGATTTTATGGGCCAAGGAAGTGGAAACAGGCGATTTCGGCTCATTTCTGTGGGTGTTAGCCCACGGATTCTGGCGCTGCATGTGGTTCCGGCGCAAGATTCTCGAAAAATCATACGAGGGGGTCCGCAAGAGGCCCGGCAAGAGGTCCATGTTGCTCGGCGTGGTTGGATGAGGCCTGGTTGGATTTTATTTGCCAAGGAAGTGGAAACAGGCGATTTCGGCTCATTTCTGTGGGTGTTAGCCCACGGATTCTGGTGCTGAATGGGGTTCCGGCGCAAGATTCTCGGAAAATCATACGAGGGGGTCCGCAAGAGGCTCGACAAGAGGTCCATGTTGCCCGACGGGGTTGGATGAGGCCTGGTTGGATTTTATGGGCCAAGGAAGTTGAAACAGGCGATTTCGGCTCATTTCTGTGGGTGTTAGCCCACGGATTCTGGCGCTGCATGGGGTTCCGGCGCAAGATTCTCGAAAAATCATACGAGGGGGTCCACAAGAGGTCTGGCAAGAGGTCCATGTTGCCCGGCGGGGTTGGATGAGGCCAGGTTGGATTTTATGGGCCAAGGAAGTGGAAACAGGCTATTTCGGCTCATTGCTGTGGGTGTTAGCCCACGGATTCTGGCGCTGCATGGGGTTCTGGCGCAAGATTCTCGAAAAATCATACGAGGGGGTCCGCAAGAGGCCCGGCAAGAGGTCCATGTTGCCCAGCGGGGTTGGATGAGGCCTGGTTGGATTTTATGGGCCAAGGAAGTGGAAACAGGCGTTTTCGGCTCATTTATGAGGGTGTTAGCCCACGGATTCCGGCGCTGCATGTGGTTCCGGTGCAAGATTCTCAAAAAATCATACGAGGGGGTCCGCAAGAGGCCCGACAAGAGGTCCATGTTGCCCGACGGGGTTGGATGAGGCCTGGTTGGATTTTATGGGCCAAGAAAGTGGAAACAGGCGATTTCGGCTCATTTCGGTGGGTGTTAGCCCACGGATTCTGGTGCTGCATGGGGTTCCGGCGCAAGATTCTCAAAAAATCATACGAGGGGGTCCGCAATAGGCCCGGCAAGAGGTCCATGTTTCCCGGCGGGGTTGGATGAGGCCTGGTCGGATTTTATGGGCCAAGGAAGTGGAAACAGGCAATTTCGGCTCATTTCTGTGTGTGTTAGCCCACGGATTCTGGCGCTGCATGGGGTTCCGACGCAAGATTCTCGAAAAATCATACGAGGGGGTCCGCAAGAGGCCCGGCAAGAGTTCCATGTTGCCCGGTGGGGTTGGATGAGGCCTGGTTGGATTTTATGGGCCAAGGAAATGGAAACAGGCGATTTCGGCTCATTTCTGTGGGTGTTAGCCCACGGATTCTGGCGCTGCATGGGGTTCCGGTGCAAGATTCTCGAAAAATCATACGAGGGGGTCCGCAAGAGGCCTGGCAAGAGGTCCATGTTGCCCGGCGGGGTTGGATGAGGCCTAGTTGGATTTTATGGGCCAAGGAAGTGGAAACAGGCGATTTCGGCTCATTTCTGTGGGTGTTAGCCCACGGATTCTGGCGCTGCATGTGGTTCCGGCGCAAGATTCTCGAATAATCATACGAGGGGGTCCGCAAGAGGCCCGGCAAGAGGTCCATGTTGCTCGGCGGGGTTGGATGAGGCCTGGTTGGATTTTATTGGCCAAGGAAGTGGAAACAGGCGATTTCGGCTCATTTCTGTGGGTGATAGCCCACGGATTCTAGTGCTGCATGGGGTTCCGGCGCAAGATTCTCGGAAAATCATACGAGGGGGTCCGCAAAAGGCTCGGCAAGAGGTCCATGTTGCCCGGCGGGGTTGGATGAGGCCTGGTTGGATTTTATGGGCCAAGGAAGTTGAAACAGGCGATTTCGGCTCATTTCTGTGGGTGTTAGCCCACGGATTCTGGCGCTGCATGTGGTTCCGGCGCATGATTCTCGAAAAATCATACGAGGGGATCCACAAGAGGTCCGGCAAGAGGTCCATGTTGCCCGGCGGGGTTGGATGAGGCCTGGTAGGATTTTATGGGCCAAGGAAGTGGAAACAGGCGATTTGGGCTCATTTCTGTGGGTGTTAGCCCACGGATTCTGGCACTGCATGGGGTTCCGGCGCAAGATTCTATAAAACTCATACGAGGGGGTCCGCAAGAGGGCCGGCAAGAGGTCCATGTTGCCCGGTGTGGTTGGATGAGGCATGGTTGGATTTTATGGGCCAAGGAAGTGGAAACAGGCGATTTCGGCTCATTTCTGTGGGTGTTAGCCCACGGATTCTGGTGCTGCATGGGGTTCCGGTGCAAGATTCTCGAAAAATCATACGAGGGGGTCCGCAAGAGGCCCGGCAAGAGGTCCATGTTGCCAGGCGGGGTTGGATGAGGCCTGGTTGGATTTTATGGGCCAAGGAAGTGGAAACAGGTGATTTCGGCTCATTTCTGTGGGTGTTAGCCCACGGATTCTGGCGCTGCATGTGGTTCCGGCGCAAGATTCTCGAAAAATCATACGAGGGGGTCCGCAAGAGGCCCGGAAAGAGGTCCATGTTGCTCGTTGGGGTCGGATGAGGCCTGGTTGGACTTTATGGGCCAAGGAAGTGGAAACAGGCGATTTTGGCTCATTTCTGTGGGTGTTTTCCCACGGATTCTGGTGCTGCATGGGGTTCCGGCGCAAGATTCTCGGAAAATCAAATGAGGGGGTCCGCAAGAGGCTCCGCAAGAGGTCCATGTTGCCCGCCGGGGTAGGATGAGGCCTGGTTGGATTTTATGGGCCAAGGAAGTGGAAACAGGCGATTTCGGCTCATTTCTGTGGGTGTTAGCCCACGGATTCTGGCGCTGCATGGGGTTCCGGCGCAAGATTCTCGAAAAATCATACGAGGGGGTCCGCAAGAGGCCCGGCAAGAGGTCCATGTTGCCCGGTGGGGTTGGATGAGGCCTGGTTGGATTTTATGGGCCAAGGAAGTTGAAACAGGCGATTTCGGCTCATTTCTGTGGGTGTTAGCCCACGGATTCTGGCGCTGCATGGGGTTCCGGCGCAAGATTCTCGAAAAATCATACGAGGGGGTCCGCAAGAGGTCCGGCAAGAGGTCCATGTTGCCCGGTGGGGTTGTATGAGGCCTAGTTGGATTTTATGGGCCAAGGAAGTGGAAACAGGCGATTTCGGCTCATTTCTATGGGTGTTAGCCCACGAATTCTGGCGCTGAATGGGGTTCCGCCGCAAGATTCTCGAAAAATCATACGAGGGGGTCCGCAGGAGGCCCGGCGGGGTTGGATGAGGCCTGATTGGATTTTATGGGCCAAGGAAGTGGAAACAGGCGATTTCGGCTCATTTCTGTGGGTGTTAGCCCACGGATTCTGGCGCTACATGGGGTTCCGGCGCAAGATTCTCGGAAAATCATACGAGGGGGTCCGCAAGAGGCCCGGCAAGAGGTTAATGTTGCCCGGCGGGGTTGGATGAGGCCTGATTGGATTTTATGGGCCAAGGAAGTGGAAACAGGCGATTTCGGCTCATTTCTGTGGATGTTAGCCCACGGATTCTGGCGCAGCATGGGGTTCCGGTGCAAGATTCTCGAAAAGTCGTACGAGGGGGTCCGCAAGAGGCCCGGCAAGAGGTCCATGTTGCCCGGCGGGGTTGGATGAGGCCTGGTTGGATTTTATGGGCCAAGGAAGTGGAAACATGCAATTTCGGCTCATTTCTGTGGGTGTTAGCCCACGGATTCTGGCGCTGCATGGGGTTCCGACGCAAGATTCTCGAAAAATCATACGAGGGGGTCCGCAAGAGGCCCGGAAAGAGGTCCATGTTGCTCGTTGGGGTCGGATGAGGCCTGGTTGGACTTTATGGGCCAAGGAAGTGGAAACAGGCGATTTTGGCTCATTTCTGTGGGTGTTTTCCCACAAATTCTGGTGCTGCATGGGGTTCCGGCGCAAGATTCTCGGAAAATCAAATGAGGGGGTCCGCAAGAGGCTCCGCAAGAGGTCCATGTTGCCCGCCGGGGTAGGATGAGGCCTAGTTGGATTTTATAGGCCAAGGAAGTGGAAACAGGCGATTTCGGCTCATTTCTGTGGGTGTTAGCCCACGGATTCTGGCGCTGCATGGGGTTCCGGCGCAAGATTCTCGAAAAATCATACGAGGGGGTCCGCAAGAGGCCCGGCAAGAGGTCCATGTTGCCCGGTGGGGTTGGATGAGGCCTGGTTGGATTTTATGGGCCAAGGAAGTTGAAACAGGCGATTTCGGCTCATTTCTGTGGGTGTTAGCCCACGGATTCTGGCGCTGCATGGGGTTCCGGCGCAAGATTCTCGAAAAATCATACGAGGGGGTCCGCAAGAGGTCCGGCAAGAGGTCCATGTTGCCCGGTGGGGTTGTATGAGGCCTAGTTGGATTTTATGGGCCAAGGAAGTGGAAACAGGCGATTTCGGCTCATTTCTACGGGTGTTAGCCCACGAATTCTGGCGCTGAATGGGGTTCCGCCGCAAGATTCTCGAAAAATCATACGAGGGGGTCCGCAGGAGGCCCGGCAAGAGGTCCATGTTGCCCGGCGGGGTTGGATGAGGCCTGATTGGATTTTATGGGCCAAGGAAGTGGAAACAGGCGATTTCGGCTCATTTCTGTGGGTGTTAGCCCACGGATTCTGGCGCTACATGGGGTTCCAGCGCAAGATTCTCGGAAAATCATACGAGGGGTTCCGCAAGAGGCCCGGCAAGAGGTTAATGTTGCCCGGCGGGGTTGGATGAGGCCTGATTGGATTTTATGGGCCAACGAAGTGGAAACAGGCGATTTCGGCTCATTTCTGTGGATGTTAGCCCACGGATTCTGGCGCAGCATGGGGTTCCGGTGCAAGATTCTCGAAAAGTCATACGAGGGGGTCCGCAAGAGGCCCGGCAAGAGGTCCATGTTGCCCGACGGGGTTGGATGAGGCCTGGTTGGATTTTATGGGCCAAGGAAGTGGAAACAGGCAATTTCGGCTCATTTCTGTGGGTGTTAGCCCACGGATTCTGGCGCTGCATGGGGTTCCGGCGCAAGATTCTCGAAAAATCATACGAGGGGGTCCGCAAGAGGCCCGGCAAGAGGTCCATGTTGCCCGGCGGGGTTGGATGAGGCCTGGTTGGATTTTATGGGCCAAGGAAGTGGAAACAGGCGATTTCGGCTCATTTCTGTGGATGTTAGCCCACGGATTCTGGCGCTGCATGGGGTTCCGGCGCAAGATTCTCGAAAATTCATACGAGGGGGTCCGCAAGAGGCCCGGCAAGAGGTCCATGTTGCCCGGCGGGGTTGGATGAGGCCTGGTTGGATTTTATGGGCCAAGGAAGTGGAAACAGGCAATTTCGGCTCATTTCTGTGGGTGTTAGCCCACGGATTCTGGCGCTGCATGGGGTTCCGGCGCAAGATTCTCGAAAAATCATACGAGGGGGTCCGCAAGAGGCTCGGCAAGAGTCCCATGTTGCCCGGCGGGGTTGGATGAGGCCTGGTTGGATTTTATGGGCCAAGGAAGTGGAAACAGGCGATTTCGGCTCATTTCTGTGGGTGTTAGCCCACGGATTCTGGCGCTGCATGGGGTTCCGGTGCAAGATTCTCGAAAAATCATACGAGGGGGTCCGCAAGAGGCCCGGAAAGAGGTCCATGTTGCCCGGCAGGGTTGGATGAGGCCTGGTTGGATTGTATGGGCCAAGGAAGTGGAAACAGGCGATTTCGGCTCATTTCTGTGGGTGTTAGCCCACGGATTCTGGCGCTGCATGGGGTTCCGGCGCAAGATTCTCGAAAAATCATACGAGGGGGTCCGCAAGAAGCCCGGCAAGAGGTCCATGTTGCCCGGCGGGGTTGGATGAGGCCTGGTTGGATTTTATGGGCCAAGGAAGTGGAAACAGGCGATTTCGGCTGATTTCTGTGGGTGTTAGCCCACGGATTCTGGTGCTGCATGTGGTTCCGGCGCAAGATTCTCGAAAAATCATACGACGGGGTCCGCAAGAGGCCCGGTAAGAGGTCCATGTTGCTCGGCGGGGTTAGATGAGGCCTGGTTGGATTTTATGGGCGAAGGAAGTAGAAACAGGCGATTTCGGCTCATTTCTGTGGGTGTTAGCCCACGGATTCTGGTGCTGCATGGGGTTTCGGTGCAAGATTCTCGGAAAATCATACGAGGGGGTCCACAAGAGGCTCGGCAAGAAGTCCATGTTTCCCGGTGGGGTTGGATGAGGCCTGGTTGGATTTTATGGGCCAAGGAAGTGGAAACAGGCGATTTCGGCTCATTTCTGTGGGTGTTAGCCCACGGATTATTGCGCTGCATGGGGTTCCGACGCAAGATTCTCGAAAAATCATACGAGGGGGTCCGCAAGAGGCCGACAAGAGGTCCATGTTGCCCGGCGGGGTTGGATGAGGCCTGGTTGGATTTTATGGGCCAAGGAAGTTGAAACAGGCGATTTTGGCTCATTTCTGTGGGTGTTAGCCCACGGATTCTAGCGCTGCATGGGGTTCCGGCGCAAGATTCTCGAAAAATCATACGAGGGGGTCCGCAAGAGGTCCGGCAAGAGGTCCATGTTGCCCAGTGGGGTTGGATGAGGCCTGGTTGGATTTTATGGGCCAAGGAAGTGGAAACAGGCGATTTCGGCTCATTTCTGTGGGTGTTAGACCACGGATTATGGCGCTGCATGGGGTTCCGACGCAAGATTCTCGAAAAATCATATGAGGGAGTCCGCAAGAGGCCGGCAAGAGGTCCATGTTGCCAAGCGGGGTTGGATGAGGCCTGGTTGGATTTTATGGGCCAAGGAAGTTGAAACAGGCGATTTTGGCTCATTTCTGTGGGTGTTAGCCCACGGATTCTAGCGCTGCATGGGGTTCCGGCGCAAGATTCTCGAAAAATCATACGAGGGGGTCCGCAAGAGGTCCGGCAAGAGGTCCATGTTGCCCGGCGGGGTTGGATGAGGCCTGGTTGGATTTTATGGGCCAAGGAAGTTGAAACAGGCGATTTTGGCTCATTTCTGTGGGTGTTAGCCCACGGATTCTGGCGCTGCATGGGGTTCCGGTGCAAGATTCTCGAAAAATCATACGAGGGGGTTCGCAAGAGGCCTGGCAAGAGGTCCATGTTGCCCGGCGGGGTTGGATGAGGCCTGGTTGGATTTTATGGGCCAAGGAAGTGGAAACAGGCGATTTCGGCTCATTTCTGTGGGTGTTAGCCCACGGATTCTGGCGCTGCATGTGGTTCCGGCGCAAGATTCTCGAAAAATCATACGAGGGGGTCCGCAAGAGGCCCGGCAAGAGGTCCATGTTTCTCGGCGGGGTTGGATGAGGCCTGGTTGGATTTTATTGGCCAAGGAAGTGGAAACAGGCGATTTCGGCTCATTTCTGTGGGTGTTAGCCCACGGATTCTGGTGCTGAATGGGGTTCCGGCGCAAGATTCTCGGAAAATCATACGAGGGGATCCGCAAGAGGCTCGACAAGAGGTCCATGTTGCCCGACGGGGTTGGATGAGGCCTGGTTGGATTTTATGGGCCAAGGAAGTTGAAACAGGCGATTTCGGCTCATTTCTGTGGGTGTTAGCCCACGGATTCTGGCGCTGCATGGGGTTCCGGCGCAAGATTCTCGAAAAATCATACGAGGGGGTCCACAAGAGGTCCGGCAAGAGGTCCATGTTGCCCGGCGGGGTTGGATGAGGCCAGGTTGGATTTTATGGGCCAAGGAAGTGGAAACAGGCTATTTCGGCTCGAAGCTGTGGGTGTTAGCCAACGGATTCTGGCGCTGCATGGGGTTCTGGCGCAAGATTCTCGAAAAATCATACGAGGGGGTCCGCAAGAGGCCCGGCAAGAGGTCCATGTTGCCCAGCGGGGTTGGATGAGGCCTGGTTGGATTTTATGGGCCAAGGAAGTGGAAACAGGCGATTTCGGCTCATTTATGAGGGTGTTAGCCCACGGATTCCGGCCCTGCATGTGGTTCCGGTGCAAGATTCTCGAAAAATCATACGAGGGGGTCCGCAAGAGGCCCGGCAAGAGGTCCATGTTGCCCGACGGGGTTGGATGAGGCCTGGTTGGATTTTATGGGCCAAGAAAGTGGAAACAGGCGATTTCGGCTCATTTCTGTGGGTGTTAGCCCACGGATTCTGGTGCTGCATGGGGTTCCGGCGCAAGATTCTCAAAAAATCATACGAGGGGGTCCGCAATAGGCCCGGCAAGAGGTCCATGTTTCCCGGCGGGGTTGGATGAGGCCTGGTTGGATTTTATGGGCCAAGGAAGTGGAAACAGGCAATTTCGGCTCATTTCTGTGTGTGTTAGCCCACGGATTCTGGCGCTGCATGGGGTTCCGACGCAAGATTCTCGAAAAATCATACGAGGGGGTCCGCAAGAGGCCCGGCAAGAGTTCCATGTTGCCCGGTGGGGTTGGATGAGGCCTGGTTGGATTTTATGGGCCAAGGAAATGGAAACAGGCGATTTCGGCTCATTTCTGTGGGTGTTAGCCCACGGATTCTGGCGCTGCATAGGGTTCCGGTGCAAGATTCTCGAAAAATCATACGAGGGGGTCCGCAAGAGGCCTGGCAAGAGGTCCATGTTGCCCGGCGGGGTTGGATGAGGCCTAGTTGGATTTTATGGGCCAAGGAAGTGGAAACAGGCGATTTCGGCTCATTTCTGTGGGTGTTAGCCCACGGATTCTGGCGCTGCATGTGGTTCCGGCGCAAGATTCTCGAATAATCATACGAGGGGGTCCGCAAGAGGCCCGGCAAGAGGTCCATGTTGCTCGGCGGGGTTGGATGAGGCCTGGTTGGATTTTATTGGCCAAGGAAGTGGAAACAGGCGATTTCGGCTCATTTCTGTGGGTGATAGCCCACGGATTCTAGTGCTGCATGGGGTTCCGGCGCAAGATTCTCGGAAAATCATACGAGGGGGTCCGCAAAAGGCTCGGCAAGAGGTCCATGTTGCCCGGCGGGGTTGGATGAGGCCTGGTTGGATTTTATGGGCCAAGGAAGTTGAAACATGCGATTTCGGCTCATTTCTGTGGGTGTTAGCCCACGGATTCTGGCGCTGCATGTGGTTCCGGCGCATGATTCTCGAAAAATCATACGAGGGGATCCACAAGAGGTCCGGCAAGAGGTCCATGTTGCCCGGCGGGGTTGGATGAGGCCTGGTAGGATTTTATGGGCCAAGGAAGTGGAAACAGGCGATTTGGGCTCATTTCTGTGGGTGTTAGCCCACGGATTCTGGCGCTGCATGGGGTTCCGGCGCAAGATTCTCGAAAAATCATACAAGGGGGTCCGCAAGAGGCCCGGCAAGAGGTTCATGTTGCCCGGCGGGGTTGGATGAGGCCTGGTTGGATTTTATGGGCCAAGAAAGTGGAAACAGGCGATTTCGGCTCATTTCTGTGGGTGTTAGCCCACGGATTCTGGCGCTGCATGTGGTTCCAGCGCAAGATTCTCGAAAAATCATACGAGGGGGTCCGCAAGAGACCCGGCAAGAGGTCCATGTTGCCCGGCGGGGTTGGATGAGGCCTGGTTGGATTTTATGGTCCAAGGAAGTGGAAACAGGCGATTTCAGCTCATTTCTGTGTTTGTTAGCTCACGGATTCTGGCGCTGCATGGGGTTCCGGCGCAAGATTCTATAAAACTCATACGAGGGGGTCCGCAAGAGGGCCGGCAAGAGGTCCATGCTGCCCGGTGTGGTTGGATGAGGCATGGTTGGATTTTATGGGCCAAGGAAGTGGAAACAGGCGATTTCGGCTCATTTCTGTGGGTGTTAGCCCACGGATTCTGGTGCTGCATGGGGTTCCGGTGCAAGATTCTCGAAAAATCATACGAGGGGGTCCGCAAGAGGCCCGGCAAGAGGTCCATGTTGCCAGGCGGGGTTGGATGAGGCCTGGTTGGATTTTATGGGCCAAGGAAGTGGAAACAGGTGATTTCGGCTCATTTCTGTGGGTGTTAGCCCACGGATTCTGGCGCTGCATGTGGTTCCGGCGCAAGATTCTCGAAAAATCATACGAGGGGGTCCGCAAGAGGCCCGGAAAGAGGTCCATGTTGCTCGCTGGGGTCGGATGAGGCCGGGTTGGACTTTATGGGCCAAGGAAGTGGAAACAGGCGATTTTGGCTCATTTCTGTGGGTGTTTTCCCACGGATTCTGGTGCTGCATGGGGTTCTGGCGCAAGATTCTCGGAAAATCAAATGAGGGGGTCCGCAAGAGGCTCCGCAAGAGGTCCATGTTGCCCGCCGGGGTAGGATGAGGCCTGGTTGGATTTTATGGGCCAAGGAAGTGGAAACAGGCGATTTCGGCTCATTTCTGTGGGTGTTAGCCCACGGATTCTGGCGCTGCATGGGGTTCCGGCGCAAGATTCTCGAAAAATCATACGAGGGGGTCCGCAAGAGGCCCGGCAAGAGGTCCATGTTGCCCGGTGGGGTTGGATGAGGCCTGGTTGGATTTTATGGGCCAAGGAAGTTGAAACAGGCGATTTCGGCTCATTTCTGTGGGTGTTAGCCCACGGATTCTGGCGCTGCATGGGGTTCCGGCGTAAGATTCTCGAAAAATCATACGAGGGGGTCCGCAAGAGGTCCGGCAAGAGGTCCATGTTGCCCGGTGGGGTTGTATGAGGCCTAGTTGGATTTTATGGGCCAAGGAAGTGGAAACAGGCGATTTCGGCTCATTTCTATGGGTGTTAGCCCACGAATTCTGGCGCTGAATGGGGTTCCGCCGCAAGATTCTCGAAAAATCATACGAGGGGGTCCGCAGGAGGCCCGGCAAGAGGTCCATGTTGCCCGGCGGGGTTGGATGAGGCCTGATTGGATTTTATGGGCCAAGGAAGTGGAAACAGGCGATTTCGGCTCATTTCTGTGGGTGTTAGCCCACAGATTCTGGCGCTACATGGGGTTCCGGCGCAAGATTCTCGGAAAATCATACGAGGGGGTCCGCAAGAGGCCCGGCAAGAGGTTAATGTTGCCCGGCGGGGTTGGATGAGGCCTAGTTGGATTTTATGGGCCAAGGAAGTGGAAACAGGCGATTTCGGCTCATTTCTATGGGTGTTAGCCCACGAATTCTGGCGCTGAATGGGGTTCCGCCGCAAGATTCTCGAAAAATCATACGAGGGGGTCCGCAGGAGGCCCGGCAAGAGGTCCATGTTGCCCGGCGGGGTTGGATGAGGCCTGATTGGATTTTATGGTCCAAGGAAGTGGAAACAGGCGATTTCGGCTCATTTCTGTGGGTGTTAGCCCACGGATTCTGGCGCTACATGGGGTTCCGGCGCAAGATTCTCGGAAAATCATACGAGGGGGTCCGCAAGAGGCCCGGCAAGAGGTTAATGTTGCCCGGCGGGGTTGGATGAGGCCTGATTGGATTTTATGGGCCAAGGAAGTGGAAACAGGCGATTTCGGCTCATTTCTGTGGATGTTAGCCCACGGATTTTGGCGCTGCATGGGGTTCCGGTGCAAGATTCTCGAAAAGTCATACGAGGGGGTCCGCAAGAGGCCCGGCAAGAGGTCCATGTTGCCCGGCGGGGTTGGATGAGGCCTGGTTGGATTTTATGGGCCAAGGAAGTGGAAACAGGCAATTTCGGCTCATTTCTGTGGGTGTTAGCCCACGGATTCTGGCGCTGCATGGGGTTCCGGCGCAAGATTCTCAAAAAATCATACGAGGGGGTCCGCAAGAGGCCGGGCAAGAGGTCCATGTTGCCCGGCGGGGTTGGATGAGGCCTGGTTGGATTTTATGGGCCAAGGAAGTGGAAACAGGCGATTTCGGCTCATTTCTGTGGATGTTAGCCCACGGATTCTGGCGCTGCATGGGGTTCCGGCGCAAGATTCTCGAAAATTCATACGAGGGGGTCAGCAAGAGGCCCGGCAAGAGGTCCATGTTGCCCGGCGGGGTTGGATGAGGCCTGGTTGGATTTTATGGGCCAAGGAAGTGGAAACAGGCAATTTCGGCTCATTTCTGTGGGTGTTAGCCCACGGATTCTGGCGCTGCATGGGGTTCCGGCGCAAGATTCTCGAAAAATCATACGAGGGGGTCCGCAAGAGGCCCGGCAAGAGTCCCATGTTGCCCGGCGGGGTTGGATGAGGCCTGGTTGGATTTTATGGGCCAAGGAAGTGGAAACAGGCGATTTCGGCTCATTTCTGTGGGTGTTAGCCCACGGATTCTGGCGCTGCATGGGGTTCCGGTGCAAGATTCTCGAAAAATCATACGAGGGGGTCCGCAAGAGGCCCGGAAAGAGGTCCATGTTGCCCGGCAGGGTTGGATGAGGCCTGGTTGGATTGTATGGGCCAAGGAAGTGGAAACAGGCGATTTCGGCTCATTTCTGTGGGTGTTAGCCCACGGATTCTGGCGCTGCATGGGGTTCCGGCGCAAGATTCTCGAAAAATCATACGAGGGGGTCCGCAAGAAGCCCGGCAAGAGGTCCATGTTGCCCGGCGGGGTTGGATGAGGCCTGGTTGGATTTTATGGGCCAAGGAAGTGGAAACAGGCGATTTCGGCTCATTTCTGTGGGTGTTAGCCCACGAATTCTGGTGCTGCATGTGGTTCCGGCGCAAGATTCTCGAAAAATCATACGACGGGGTCCGCAAGAGGCCCGGCAAGAGGTCCATGTTGCTCGGCGGGGTTGGATGAGGCCTGGTTGGATTTTATGGGCGAAGGAAGTAGAAACAGGCGATTTCGGCTCATTTCTGTGGGTGTTAGCCCACGGATTCTGGTGCTGCATAGGGTTCCGGTGCAAGATTCTCGGAAAATCATACGAGGGGGTCCACAAGAGGCTCGGCAAGAAGTCCATGTTGCCCGGTGGGGTTGGATGAGGCCTGGTTGGATTTTATGGGCCAAGGAAGTGGAAACAGGCGATTTCGGCTCATTTCTGTGGGTGTTAGCCCACGGATTATGGCGCTGCATGGGGTTCCGACGCAAGATTCTCGAAAAATCATACGAGGGGGCCCGCAAGAGGCCGGCAAGAGGTCCATGTGCCCGGCGGGGTTGGATGAGGCCTGGTTGGATTTTATGGGCCAAGGAAGTTGAAACAGGCGATTTTGGCTCATTTCTGTGGGTGTTAGCCCACGGATTCTAGCGCTGCATGGGGTTCCGGCGCAAGATTCTCGAAAAATCATACGAGGGGGTCCGCAAGAGGTCCGGCAAGAGGTCCATGTTGCCCGGTGGGGTTGGATGAGGCCTGGTTGGATTTTATGGGCCAAGGAAGTGGAAACAGGCGATTTCGGCTCATTTCTGTGGGTGTTAGCCCACGGATTATGGCGCTGCATGGGGTTCCGACGCAAGATTCTCGAAAAATCATACGAGGGGGTCCGCAAGAGGCCGGCAAGAGGTCCATGTTGCCCGGCGGGGTTGGATGAGGCCTGGTTGGATTTTATGGGCCAAGGAAGTTGAAACAGGCGATTTTGGCTCATTTCTGTGGGTGTTAGCCCACGGATTCTAGCGCTGCATGGGGTTCCGGCGCAAGATTCTCGAAAAATCATACGAGGGGGTCCGCAAGAGGTCCGGCAAGAGGTCCATGTTGCCCGGCGGGGTTGGATGAGGCCTGGTTGGATTTTATGGGCCAAGGAAGTGGAAACAGGTGATTTCGGCTCATTTCTGTGGATGTTAGGCCACGGATTCTGGCGCTGCATGGGGTTCTGGCGCAAGATTCTCGAAAATTCATACGAGGGGGTCCGCAAGAGGCCCGGCAAGAGGTCCATGTTGCCCGGCGGGGTTGGATGAGGCCTGGTTGGATTTTATGGGCCAAGGAAGTGGAAACAGGCAATTTCGGCTCATTTCTGTGGGTGTTAGCCCACGGATTCTGGCGCTGCATGGGGTTCCGGCGCAAGATTCTCGAAAAATCATACGAATGGGTCCGCAAGAGGCCCGGCAAGAGTCCCATGTTGCCCGGCGGGGTTGGATGAGGCCTGGTTGGATTTTATGGGCCAAGGAAGTGGAAATAGGCGATTTCGGCTCATTTCTGTGGGTGTTAGCCCACGGATTCTGGCGCTGCATGGGGTTCCGGTGCAAGATTCTCAAAAAATCATACGAGGGGGTCCGCAAGAGGCCCGGAAAGAGGTCCATGTTGCCCGGCAGGGTTGGATGAGGCCTGGTTGGATTGTATGGGCCAAGGAAGTGGAAACAGGTGATTTCGGCTCATTTCTGTGGGTGTTAGCCCACGGATTCTGGCGCTGCATGGGGTTCCGGCGCAAGATTCTCGAAAAATCATACGAGGGGGTCCGCAAGAAGCCCGGCAAGAGGTCCATGTTGCCCGGCGGGGTTGGATGAGGCCTGGTTGGATTTTATGGGCCAAGGAAGTGGAAACAGGCGATTTCGGCTCATTTCTGTGGGTGTTAGCCCACGGATTCTGGTGCTGCATGTGGTTCCGGCCCAAGATTCTCGAAAAATCATACGACGGGGTCCGCAAGAGGCCCGGCAAGAGGTCCATGTTGCTCGGCGGGGTTGGATGAGGCCTGGTTGGATTTTATGGGCGAAGGAAGTAGAAACAGGCGATTTCGGCTCATTTCAGTGGGTGTTAGCCCACGGATTCTGGTGCTGCATGGGGTTCCGGTGCAAGATTCTCGGAAAATCAAACGAGGGGGTCCACAAGAGGCTCGGCAAGAAGTCCATGTTGCCCGGTGGGGTTGGATGAGGCCTGGTTGGATTTTATGGGCCAAGGAAGTGGAAACAGGCGATTTCGGCTCATTTCTGTGGGTGTTAGCCCACGGATTATGGCGCTGCATGGGGTTCCGACGCAAGATTCTCGAAAAATCATACGAGGGGGTCCGCAAGAGGCCGGCAAGAGGTCCATGTTGCCCGGCGGGGTTGGATGAGGCCTGGTTGGATTTTATGGGCCAAGGAAGTTGAAACAGGCGATTTTGGCTCATTTCTGTGGGTGTTAGCCCACGGATTCTAGCGCTGCATGGGGTTCCGGCGCAAGATTCTCGAAAAATCATACGAGGGGGTCCGCAAGAGGTCCGGCAAGAGGTCCATGTTGCCCGGTGGGGTTGGATGAGGCCTGGTTGGATTTTATGGGCCAAGGAAGTGGAAACAGGCGATTTCGGCTCATTTCTGTGGGTGTTAGCCCATGGATTATGGCGCTGCATGGGGTTCCGACGCAAGATTCTCGAAAAATCATACGAGGGGGTCCGCAAGAGGCCGGCAAGAGGTCCATGTTGCCCGGCGGGGTTGGATGAGGCCTGGTTGGATTTTATGGGCCAAGGAAGTTGAAACAGGCGATTTTGGCTCATTTCTGTGGGTGTTAGCCCACGGATTCTGGTGCTGCATGGGGTTCCGGTGCAAGATTCTCGAAAAATCATACGAGGGGGTCCGAAGAGGGCCGGCAAGAGGTCCATGTTGCCCGGCGGGGTTGGATGAGGCCTGGTTGGATTTTATGGGCCAAGGAAATGGAAACAGGCGATTTCGGCTCATTTCTGTGGGTGTTAGCCCATGGATTCTGGCGCTGCATGGGGTTCCGGCGCAAGATTCTCGAAAAATCATACGAGGGGGTCCGAAGAGGCCCGGCAAGAGGTCCATGTTGCCCGGCGGGGTTGGATGAGGCCTGGTTGGATTTTATGGGCCAAGGAAGTGGAAACAGGCGATTTCGGCTCATTTCTGTGGGTGTTAGCCCACGGATTCTGGCGCTGCATGGGGTTCCGGCGCAAGATTCTCGGAAAATCATACGAGGGGGTACGCAAGAGGCCCGGCAAGAGGTCCATGTTGCCTGGCGGGGTTGGATAAGGCCTGGTTGGATTTTATGGGCCAAGGAAGTGGAAACAGGCGATTTCGGCTCATTTCTGTGGGTGTTAGCCCACGGATTCTGGCGCTGCATGGGGTTCCGGCGCAAGATTCTCGAAAAATCATACGATGGGGTCCGCAAGAGGCCCGGCAAGAGGTCCATGTTGCCCGGCGGGGTTGGATGAGGCCTGGTTGGATTTTATGGGCCAAGGAAGTGGAAACAGGCAATTTCGGCTCATTTCTGTGGGTGTTAGCCCACGGATTCTGGCGCTGCATGGGGTTCCGGCGCAAGATTCTTGAAAAATCATACGAGGGGGTCCGCAAGAGGCCCGGCAAGAGTCCCATGTTTCCCGGCGGGGTTGGATGAGGCCTGGTTGGATTTTATGGGCCAAGGAAGTGGAAACAGGCGATTTCGGCTCATTTCTGTGGGTGTTAGCCCACGGATTTTGGCGCTGCATGGGGTTCCGGTGCAAGATTCTCGAAAAATCATACGAGGGGGTCCGCAAGAGGCCCGGAAAGAGGTCCATGTTGCCCGGCAGGGTTGGATGAGGCCTGGTTGGATTGTATGGGCCAAGGAAGTGGAAACAGGCGATTTCGGCTCATTTCTGTGGGTGTTAGCCCACGGATTCTGGCGCTGCATGGGGTTCCGGCGCAAGATTCTCGAAAAATCATACGAGGGGGTCCGCAAGAAGCCCGGCAAGAGGTCCATGTTGCCCGGCGGGGTTGGATGAGGCCTGGTTGGATTTTATGGGCCAAGGAAGTGGAAACAGGCGATTTCGGCTCATTTCTGTGGATGTTAGGCCACGGATTCTGGCGCTGCATGGGGTTCCGGCGCAAGATTCTCGAAAATTCATACGAGGGGGTCCGCAAGAGGCCCGGCAAGAGGTTCATGTTGCCCGGCGGGGTTGGATGAGGCCTGGTTGGATTTTATGGGCCAAGGAAGTGGAAACAGGCAATTTCGGCTCATTTCTGTGGGTGTTAGCCCACGGATTCTGGCGCTGCATGGGGTTCCGGCGCAAGATTCTCGAAAAATCATACGAGGGGGTCCGCAAGAGGCCCGGCAAGAGTCCCATGTTGCCCGGCGGGGTTGGATGAGGCCTGGTTGGATTTTATGGGCCAAGGAAGTGGAAACAGGCGATTTCGGCTCATTTCTGTGGGTGTTAGCCCACGGATTCTGGCGCTGCATGGGGTTCCGGTGCAAGATTCTCGAAAAATCATACGAGGGGGTCCGCAAGAGGCCCGGAAAGAGGTCCATGTTGCCCGGCAGGGTTGGATGAGGCCTGGTTGGATTGTATGGGCCAAGGAAGTGGAAACAGGCGATTTCGGCTCATTTCTGTGGGTGTTAGCCCACGGATTCTGGCGCTGCATGGGGTTCCGGCGCAAGATTCTCGAAAAATCATACGAGGGGGTCTGCAAGAAGCCCGGCAAGAGGTCCATGTTGCCCGGCGGGGTTGGATGAGGCCTGGTTGGATTTTATGGGCCAAGGAAGTGGAAACAGGCGATTTCGGCTCATTTCTGTGGGTGTTAGCCCACGGATTCTGGTGCTGCATGTGGTTCCGGCGCAAGATTCTCGAAAAATCATACGACGGGGTCCGCAAGAGGCCCGGCAAGAGGTCCATGTTGCTCGGCGGGGTTGGATGAGGCCTGGTTGGATTTTATGGGCGAAGGAAGTAGAAACAGGCGATTTCGGCTCATTTCTGTGGGTGTTAGCCCACGGATTCTGGTGCTGCATGGGGTTCCGGTGCAAGATTCTCGGAAAATCATACGAGGGGGTCCACAAGAGGCTCGGCAAGAAGTCCATGTTGCCCGGTGGGGTTGGATGAGGCCTGGTTGGATTTTATGGGCCAAGGAAGTGGAACCAGGCGATTTCGGCTCATTTCTGTGGGTGTTAGCCCACGGATTATGGCGCTGCATGGGGTTCCGACGCAAGATTCTCGAAAAATCATACGAGGGGGTCCGCAAGAGGCCGGCAAGAGGTCCATGTTGCCCGGCGGGGTTGGATGAGGCCTGGTTGGATTTTATGGGCCAAAGAAGTTGAAACAGGCGATTTTGGCTCATTTCTGTGGGTGTTAGCCCACGGATTCTGGTGCTGCATGGGGTTCCGGCGCAAGATTCTCGAAAAATCATACGAGGGGGTCCGAAGAGGGCCGGCAAGAGGTCCATGTTGCCCGGCGGGGTTGGATGAGGCCTGGTTGGATTTTATGGGCCAAGGAAGTGGAAACAGGCGATTTCGGCTCATTTCTGTGGGTGTTAGCCCATGGATTCTGGCGCTGCATGGGGTTCCGGCGCAAGATTCTCGAAAAATCATACGAGGGGGTCCGAAGAGGCCCGGCAAGAGGTCCATGTTGCCCGGCGGGGTTGGATGAGGCCTGGTTGGATTTTATGGGCCAAGGAAGTGGAAACAGGCGATTTCGGCTCATTTCTGTGGGTGTTAGCCCACGGATTCTGGCGCTGCATGGGGTTCCGGCGCAAGATTCTCGGAAAAGCATACGAGGGGGTCCGCAAGAGGCCCGGCAAGAGGTCCATGTTGCCTGGCGGGGTTGGATGAGGCCTGGTTGGATTTTATGGGCCAAGGAAGTGGAAACAGGCGATTTCGGCTCATTTCTGTGGGTGTTAGCCCACGGATTCTGGCGCTGCATGGGGTTCCGGCGCAAGATTCTCGAAAAATCATACGAGGGGGTCCGCAAGAGGCCCGGCAAGAGGTCCATGTTGCCCGGTGGGGTTGGATGAGGCCTGGTTGGATTTTATGGGCCAAGGAAGTGGAAACAGGCGATTTCGGCTCATTTCTGTGGGTGTTAGCCCACGGATTCTGGCGCTGCATGGGGTTCCGGTGCAAGATTCTGGAAAAAGCATACGAGGGGGTCCGCAAGAGGCCCGGAAAGAGGTCCATGTTTCCCAGCGGGGTTGGATGAGGCCTGGTTGGATTTTATGGGCCAAGGAAGTGGAAACAGGCGATTTCGGCTCATTTCTGTGGGTGTTAGCCCACGGATTCTGGTGCTGCATGTGGTTCCGGCGCAAGATTCTCGAAAAATCATACGACGGGGTCCGCAAGAGGCCCGGCAAGAGGTCCATGTTGCTCGGCGGAGTTGGATGAGGCCTGGTTGGATTTTATGGGAGAAGGAAGTGGAAACAGGCGATTTCGGCTCATTTCTGTGGGTGTTAGCCCACGGATTCTGGTGCTGCATGGGGTTCCGGTGCAAGATTCTCGGAAAATCATACGAGGGGGTCCACAAGAGGCTCGGCAAGAGGTCCATGTTGCCCGGCGGGGTTGGATGAGGCCTGGTTGGATTTTATGGGCCAAGGAAGTGGAAACAGGCGATTTCGGCTCATTTCTGTGGGTGTTAGCCCACGGATTATGGCGCTGCATGGGGTTCCGACGCAAGATTCTCGAAAAATCATACGAGGGGGTCCGCAAGAGGCCGGCAAGAGGTCCATGTTGCCCGGCGGGGTTGGATGAGGCCTGGTTGGATTTTATGGGCCAAGGAAGTTGAAACAGGCGATTTTGGCTCATTTCTGTGGGTGTTAGCCCACGGATTCTAGCGCTGCATGGGGTTCCGGCACAAGATTCTCGAAAAATCATACGAGGGGGTCCGCAAGAGGTCCGGCAAGAGGTCCATGTTTCCCGGCGGGGTTGGATGAGGCCTGGTTGGATTTTATGGGCCAAGGAAGTGGAAACAGGCGATTTCGGCTCATTTCTGTGGGTGTTAGCCCACGGATTATGGCGCTGCATGGGGTTCCGACGCAATATTCTCGAAAAATCATACGAGGGGGTCCGCAAGAGGCCGGCAAGAGGTCCATGTTGCCCGGCGGGGTTGGATGAGGCCTGGTTGGATTTTATGGGCCAAGGAAGTTGAAACAGGCGATTTTGGCTCATTTCTGTGGGTGTTAGCCCACGGATTCTGGTGCTGCATGGGGTTCCGGTGCAAGATTCTCGAAAAATCATACGAGGGGGTCCGCAAGAGGTCCGGCAAGAGGTCCATGTTTCCCGGTGGGGTTGGATGAGGCCTGGTTGGATTTTATGGGCCAAGGAAGTGGAAAAAGGCGATTTCGGCTCATTTCTGTGGGTGTTAGCCCACAGATTCTGGTGCTGCATGGGGTTCCGGCGCAAGATTCTCGAAAAATCATACGAGGGGGTCCGAATAGGCCCGGCAAGAGGTCCATGTTGCCCGGCGGGGTTGGATGAGGCCTGGTTGGATTTTATGGGCCAAGGAAGTGGAAACAGGCGATTTCGGCTCATTTCTGTGTGTGTCCCACGGATTCTGGCGCTGAATGGGGTTCCGGCGCAAGATTCTCGAAAAATCATACGAGGGGGTCCGCAAGAGGCCCGGCAAGAGGTCCATGTTGCCCGGTGGGGTTGGATGAGGCCTTGTTGGATTTTATGGGCCAAGGAAGTGGAAACAGGCGATTTCGGCTCATTTCTGTGGGTGTTAGCCCACGGATTCTGGCGTTGCATGGGGTTCCGGTGCAAGATTCTCGAAAAAGCATACGAGGGGGTCCGCAAGAGGCCCGGAAAGAGGTCCATGTTTCCCGGCGGGGTTGGATGAGGCCTGGTTGGATTTTATGGGCCAAGGAAGTGGAAACAGGCGATTTCGGCTCATTTCTGTGGGTGTTAGCCCAAGGATTCTGGTGCTGCATGTGGTTCCGGCGCAAGATTCTCGAAAAATCATACGACGAGGTCCGCAAGAGTCCCGGCAAGAGGTCCATGTTGCTCGGCGGGGTTGGATGAGGCCTGGTTGGATTTTATGGGCGAAGGAAGTGGAAACAGGCGATTTCGGCTCATTTCTGTGGGTGTTAGCCCACGGATTCTGGTGCTCCATGGGGTTCCGGTGCAAGATTCTCGAAAAATCATACGAGGGGGTCCGAATAGGCCCGGCAAGAGGTCCATGTTGCCCGGCGGGGTTGGATGAGGCCTGGTTGGATTTTATGGGCCAAGGAAGTGGAAACAGGCGATTTCGGCTCATTTCTGTGGGTGTTAGCCCACGGATTCTGGCGCTGCATGGGGTTCCGGCGCAAGATTCTCGGAAAATCATACGAGGGGGTCCGCAAGAGGCCCGGCAAGAGGTCCATGTTGCCCGGCGGGGTTGGATGAGGCCTGGTTGGATTTTATGGGCCAAGGAAGTGGAAACAGGCGATTTCGGCTCATTTCTGAGGGTGTTAGCCCACGGATTCTGGCGCTGCATGGGGTTCCGGCGCAAGATTCTCGAAAAATCATACGAGGGGGTCCGCAAGAGGCCCGGCAAGAGGTAAATATTGCCCGGTGGGGTTGGATGAGGCCTTGTTGGATTTTATGGGCCAAGGAAGTGGAAACAGGCGATTTCGGCTCATTTCTGTGGGTGTTAGCCCACGGATTCTGGCGCTGCATGGGGTTCCGGTGCAAGATTCTCGAAAAAGCATACGAGGGGGTCCGCAAGAGGCCCGGAAAGAGGTCCATGTTGCCCGGCGGGGTTGGATGAGGCCTTGTTAGATTTTATGGGCCAAGGAAGTGGAAACAGGCGATTTCGGCTCATATCTGTGGGTGTTAGCCCACGGATTCTGGTGCTGCATGTGGTTCCGGCGCAAGATTCTCGAAAAATTATACGACAGGGTCCGCAAGAGGCCCGGCAAGAGGTCCATGTTGCTCGGCGGGGTTGGATGAGGCCTGGTTGGATTTTATGGGAGAAGGAAGTGGAAACAGGCGATTTCGGCTCATTTCTGTGGGTGTTAGCCCACGGATTCTGGTGCTGCATGGGGTTCCGGTGCAAGATTCTCGGAAAATCATACGAGGGGGTCCACAAGAGGCTCGGCAAGAGGTCCATGTTGCCCGGCGGGGTTGGATGAGGCCTGGTTGGATTTTATGGGCCAAGGAAGTGGAAACAGGCGATTTCGGCTCATTTCTGTGGGTGTTAGCCCACGGATTATGGCGCTGCATGGGGTTCCGACGCAAGGTTCTCGAAAAATCATACGAGGGGGTCCGCAAGAGGCCGGCAAGAGGTCCATGTTGCCCGGCGGGGTTGGATGAGGCCTGGTTGGATTTTATGGGCCAAGGAAGTTGAAACAGGCGATTTTGGCTCATTTCTGTGGGTGTTAGCCCACGGATTCTAGCGCTGCATGGGGTTCCGGCGCAAGATTCTCGAAAAATCATACGAGGGGGTCCGCAAGAGGTCCAGCAAGAGGTCCATGTTGCCCGGCGGGGTTGGATGAGGCCTGGTTGGATTTTATGGGCCAAGGAAGTGGAAACAGGCGATTTCGGCTCATTTCTGTGGGTGTTAGCCCACGGATTCTGGTACTGCATGGGGTTCCGGCGCAAGATTCTCGAAAAATCATACGAGGGGGTCCGAATAGGCCCGGCAAGAGGTCCATGTTGCCCGGCGGGGTTGGATGAGGCCTGGTTGGATTTTATGGGCCAAGGAAGTGGAAACAGGCAATTTCGGCTCATTTCTGTGTGTGTCCCACGGATTCTGGCGCTGCATGGGGTTCCGGCGCAAGATTCTCGAAAAATCATACGAGGGGGTCCGCAAGAGGCCCGGCAAGAGGTCCATGTTGCCCGGTGGGGTTGGATGAGGCCTGGTTGGATTTTATGGGCCAAGGAAGTGGAAACAGGCGATTGCGGCTCATTTCTGTGGGTGTTAGCCCACGGATTCTGGCGCTGCATGGGGTTCCGGTGCAAGATTCTCGAAAAAGCATACGAGGGGGTCCGCAAGAGGCCCGGAAAGAGGTCCATGTTGCCCGGCGGGGTTGGATGAGGCCTGGTTGGATTTTATGGGCCAAGGAAGTGGAAACAGGCGATTTCGGCTCATTTCTGTGGGTGTTAGCCCACAGATTCTGGTGCTGCATGTGGTTCCGGCGCAAGATTCTCGAAAAATCATACGACGGGGTCCGCAAGAGGCCCGGCAAGAGGTCCATGTTGCTCGGCGGGGTTGGATGAGGCCTGGTTGGATTTTATGGGCCAAGGAAGTGGAAACAGGCGATTTCGGCTCATTTCTGTAGGTGTTAGCCCACGGATTCTGGTGCTGCATGGGGTTCCGGTGCAAGATTCTCGGAAAATCATACGAGGGGGTCCACAAGAGGCTCGGCAAGAAGTCCATGTTGCCCGGCGGGGTTGGATGAGGCCTGGTTGGATTTTATGGGCCAAGGAAGTGGAAACAGGCGATTTCGGCTCATTTCTGTGGGTGTTAGCCCACGGATTATGGCGCTGCATGGGGTTCCGATGCAAGATTCTCGAAAAATCATACGAGGGGGTCCGCAAGAGGCCGGCAAGAGGTCCATGTTTCCCGGCGGGGTTGGATGAGGCCTGGTTGGATTTTATGGGCCAAGGAAGTTGAGACCGGCGATTTTGGCTCATTTCTGTGGGTGTTAGCCCACGGATTCTAGCGCTGCATGGGGTTCCGGCGCAAGATTCTCGAAAAATCATACGAGGGGGTCCGCAAGAGGTCCGGCAAGAGGTCCATGTTGCCCGGCGGGGTTGGATGAGGCCTGGTTGGATTTTATGGGCCAAAGAAGTGGAAACAGGCGATTTCGGCTCATTTCTGTGGGTGTTAGCCCACGGATTCTGGTGCTGCATGGGGTTCCGGCGCAAGATTCTCGAAAAATCATACGAGGGGGTCCGAAGAGGCCCGGCAAGAGGTCCACGTTGCCCGGCGGGGTTGGATGAGGCCTGGTTGGATTTTATGGGCCAAGGAAGTGGAAACAGGCGATTTCGGCTCATTTCTGTGGGAGTTAGCCCACGGATTCTGGCGCTGCATGAGGTTCCGGCGCAAGATTCTCAGAAAATCAAACGAGGGGGTCCGCAAGAGGCCCGGCAAGAGGTCCATGTTGCCCGGCAGGGTTGGATGAGGCCTGGTTGGATTTTATGGGCCAAGGAAGTGGAAACAGGCGTTTCGGCTCATTTCTGTGGGTGTTAGCCCACGGATTCTGGCGCTGCATGGGGTTCCGGCGCAAGATTCTCGAAAAATCATACGAGGGGGTCCGCAAGAGGCCCGACAAGAGGTCCATATTGCCCGGTGGGGTTGGATGAGGCCTGGTTGGATTTTATGGGCCAAGGAAGTGGAAACAGGCGATTTCGGCTCATTTCTGTGGGTGTTAGCCCACGGATTCTGGCGCTGCATGGGGTTCCGGCGCAAGATTCTCGAAAAATCATACTAGGGGGTCCGCAAGAGGCCCGGCAAGAGGTCCATGTTGCCCGGCGGGGTTGGATGAGGCCTGGTTCGATTTTATGGGCCAAGGAAGTGGAAACAGGCGATTTCGGCTCATTTCTGTGGGTGTTAGCCAACGGATTCTGGCGCTGCATGGGGTTCCGGCGCAAGATTCTCGAAAAATCATACGAGGGGGTCCGCAAGAGGCCCGGCAAGAGGTCCATGTTGCCCGGCGGGGTTGGATGAGGCCTGGTTGGATTTTATGGGCGAAGGAAGTGGAAACAGGCGATTTCGGCTCATTTCTATGGGTGTTAGCCCACGGATTCTGGCGCTGCATGGGGTTCCGGCGCAAGATTCTCTAAAAACCATACGAGGGGGTCCGCAAAAGGACCGGCAAGAGGTCCATGTTGCCCGGCGGGGTTGGATGAGGCCTGGTTGGATTTTATGGCCCAAGGAAGTGGAAACAGGCGATTTCGGCTCATTTCTGTGGGTGTTAGCCCACGGATTCTGGCGCTGCATGGGGTTCTGGCGCAAGATTCTCGAAAACTCATACGTGGGGGTCCGCAAGAGGTCCATGTTGCCCGGCGTGGTTGGATGAGGCCTGGTTGGATTTTATGGGCCAAGGAAGTGGAAACAGGCGATTTCGGCTCATTTCTGTGGGTGTTAGCCCACGGATTCTGGCGCTGCATGGGGTTCCGGCGCAAGATTCTCGAAAAATCATACGAGGGGGTCTGCAAGAGGCCCGACAAGAGTTTGATGTTTCCCGGCGGGCTTGGATGAGGCCTGGTTGGATTTTATGGGCCAAGGAAGTGGGAACAGGTGATTTCGGCTCATTTTTGTGGGTGTTAGCCCACGGATTCTGGCGCTGCATGGGGTTCCGGCGCTAGATTCTCGAAAAATCATACGAGGGGGTCCGCCAGAGGCCCGGCAAGAGGTCCATGTTGCCCGGCGGGGTTGGATGAGGCCTGGTTGGATTTTATGGGCCAAGGAAGTGGAAACAGGCGATTTCGGCTCATTTCTGTGGGTTTTAGCCCACGGATTCTGGCGCTGCATGGGGTTCCGGTGCAAGATTCTCGAAAAATCATACAAGGGGGTCCGCAAGAGGCCCGACAAGAGGTCCATTTTGCCCGGCGGGGTTGGATGAGGCCTGGTTGGATTTTATGGGCCAAGGATGTGGAAACAGGCGATTTCGGCTCATTTCTGTGGCTGTTAGCCCACGGATTCTGGCGCTGCATGGGGTTCCGGCGCAAGATTCTCTAAAAACCATACGAGAGGGTCCGCAAAAGGACCGGCAAGAGGTCCATGTTGCCCGGCGGGGTTGGATGAGACCTGGTTGGATTTTATGGCCCAAGGAAGTGGAAACAGGCGATTTCGGCTCATTTCTGTGGGTGTTAGCCCACGGATTCTGGTGCTGCATGGGGTTCCGGCGCAAGATTCTCGAAAAATCATACGAGGGGGTCCGAATAGGCCCGGCAAGAGGTCCATGTTGCCCGGCGGGGTTGGATGAGGCCTGGTTGGATTTTATGGGCCAAGGAAGTGGAAACAGGCAATTTCGGCTCATTTCTGTGTGTGTCCCACGGATTCTGGCGCTGCATGGGGTTCCGGCGCAAGATTCTCGAAAAATCATACGAGAGGGTCCGCAAGAGGCCCGGCAAGAGGTCCATGTTGCCCAGCGGGGTTGGATGAGGCCTAGTTGAATTTTATGGGCCAAGGAAGTGGAAACAGGCGATTTTGGCTATTTCTGTGGGTGTTAGCCCACGGATTCTGGTGTTGCATGGGGTTCCGGCGCAAGATTCTCGAAAAATCATACGAGGGGGTCCGCAAGACGCCCGGCAAGAGGTCCATGTTACCCGGCGGGGTTGGATGAGTCCTGGTTGGATTTTATGGGCCAAGGAAGTGGAAACAGGCGATTTCGACACATTTCTGTGGGTGTTAGCCCACGGATTCTGGCGTTGCATGGGGTTCCGACACAAGATTCTCGAAAAATCATACCAGGGGGTCCGCAAGAGGTCCATGTTGCCGGCGGGGTTGGATGAGGCCTGGTTGGATTTTATGGGCCAAGGAAGTGGAAACAGGCGATTTCGGCTCATTTCTGTGGGTGTTAGCCCACGGATTCTGGCGCTGCATGGGGTTCCGGCGCAAGATTCTCGAAAAATCATACGAGGGGGTCCGCAAGAGGTCCATGTTTCCCGGCGGGCTTGGATGAGGCCTGGTTGGATTTTATGGGCCAAGGAAGTGGAAACAGGTGATTTCGGCTCATTTTTGTGGGTGTTAGCCCACGGATTCTGGCGCTGCATGGGGTTACGGCGCAAGATTCTCGAAAAATCATACGAGGGGGTCCGCCAGAGGCCCGGCAAGAGGTCCATCTTGCCCGGCGGGGTTGGATGAGGCCTGGTTGGATTTTATGGGCCAAGGAAGTGGAAACAGGCGATTTCGGCTCATTTCTGTGGGTGTTAGCCAACGGATTCTGGCGCTGCATGGGGTTCCGGCGCAAGATTCTCGAAAAATCATACAAGGGGGTCCGCAAGAGGCCTGGCAAGAGGTCCATGTTGCCCGGCGGGGTTGGATGAGGCCTGGTTGGATTTTTTTGGCCCAGGAACTGGAAACAGGCGATTTCGGCTCATTTCTGTGGGTGTTAGCCCACGGATTCTGGCGCTGCATGGGGTTCCGGCACAAGATTCTCGAAAAAGCATATGAGGGGGTCCGAAAGAGGCCCGGCAAGAGGTCCATGTTGCCCGGCGGGGTTGGATGAGGCCTGGTTGGATTTTATGGGCCAAGGAAGTGGAAACAGGCGATTTTGGCTCATTTCTGTGGGTGTTAGCCCACGGATTCTGGCGCTGCATGGGGTTCCGGCGCTAGATTCTCGAAAAATCATACGAGGGGGTCCGCAAGAGGCCCGGCAAGAGGTCCATGTTGCCCGGCAGTGTTGGATGAGGCCTGGTTGGATTTTATGGGCCAAGGAACTGGAAACAGGCGATTTCGGCTCATTTCTGTGGGTGTTAGCCCACGGATTCTGGCGCTGCATGGGGTTCCGGCGCAAGATTCTCGAAAAGTCATACGAGGGGGTCCGCAAGAGGCCCGGCAAGAGGTCCATGTTGCCCGGCGGGGTTGGATGAGGCCTGGTTTGATTTTATGGGCCAAGGAAGTGGAAACAGGCGATTTCGGCTCATTTCTGTGGGTGTTAGCCCACGGATTCTGGCGCTGCATAGGGTTCCGGCGCAAGATTCTCGAAAAATCATACGAGGGGGTCCGCATGAAGCCCGACAAGAGGTCCATGTTGCCCGGCGGGGTTGGATGAGGCCTGGTTGGATTTTATGGGCCAAGGAAGTGGCAACAGGCGATTTCGGCTCATTTCTGTGGGTATTAGCCCACGGATTCTGCCGCTGCATGGGGTTCCGGTGCAAGATTCTTGAGAAATCATACGAGGGGGTCCACAAGAGGACCGGCAAGAGGTCCATGTTGCCCGGCGGGGTTGGATGAGCCTTGGTTGGATTTTATGGATCAAGGAAGTGGAAACAGGCGATTTCGGCTCATTTCTGTGGGTGTTAGCCCATGGATTCTGGCGCTGCATGGGGTTCTGGCGCAAGATTCTCGAGAAATCATACGAGGGGGTCCGCAAGAGGCCCGGAAAGAGGTCCATGTTGCCCGGCGGGGTTGGATGAGGCCTGGTTGGATTTTATGGGCCAGGGAAGTGGAAACAGGCGATTTCGGCTTATTTTTGTGGGTGTTAGCCCACGGATTCTGGCGCTGCATGGGGTTCCGGCGCAAGATTCTCGAAAAATCATACGAGGGGGTCTGCAAGAGGCCCGCAAGAGGTCCATGTTGCCCGGCGGGGTTGGATGAGGCCTGGTTGGATTTTATGGGCCAAGGAAGTGGAAACAGGCGATTTCGGCTCATTTCTGTGGGTGTTAGCCCACGGATTCTGGCGCTGCATGGGGTTCCGGCGCAAGATTCTCTAAAAACCATACGAGAGGGTCCGCAAAAGGACCGGCAAGAGGTCCATGTTGCCCGGCGGGGTTGGATGAGACCTGGTTGGATTTTATGGCCCAAGGAAGTGGAAACAGGCGATTTCGGCTCATTTCTGTGGGTGTTAGCCCACGGATTCTGGTGCTGCATGGGGTTCCGGCGCAAGATTCTCGAAAAATCATACGAGGGGGTCCGCAAGAGGCCCGGCAAGAGGTCCATGTTGCCCAGCGGGGTTGGATGAGGCCTAGTTGGATTTTATGGGCCAAGGAAGTGGAAACAGGCGATTTTGGCTCATTTCTGTGGGTGTTAGCCCACGGATTCTGGCGCTGCATGGGGTTCCGGCGCAAGATTCTCGAAAAATCATACGAGGGGGTCCGCAAGACGCCCGGCAAGAGGTCCATGTTACCCGGCGGGGTTGGATGAGTCCTGGTTGGATTTTATGGGCCAAGGAAGTGGAAACAGGCAATTTCGACTCATTTCTGTGGGTGTTAGCCCACGGATTCTGGCGCTGCATGGGGTTCCGACACAAGATTCTCGAAAAATCATACCAGGGGGTCCGCAAGAGGTCCATGTTGCCGGCGGGGTTGGATGAGGCCTGGTTGGATTTTATGGGCCAAGGAAGTGGAAACAGGCGATTTCGGCTCATTTCTGTGGGTATTAGCCCACGGATTCTGGCGCTGCATGGGGTTCCGGCGCAAGATTCTCGAAAAATCATACGAGGGGGTCCGCAAGAGGCCCGGCAAGAGGTCCATGTTTCCCGGCGGGCTTGGATGAGGCCTGGTTGGATTTTATGGGCCAAGGAAGTGGAAACAGGTGATTTCGGCTAATTTTTGTGGGTGTTAGCCCACGGATTCTGGCGCTGCATGGGGTTACGGCGCAAGATTCTCGAAAAATCATACGAGGGGGTCCGCCAGAGGCCCGGCAAGAGGTCCATCTTGCCCGGCGGGGTTGGATGAGGCCTGGTTGGATTTTATGGGCCAAGGAAGTGGAAACAGGCGTTTCGGCTCATTTCTGTGGGTGTTAGCCAACGGATTCTGGCGCTGCATGGGGTTCCGGCGCAAGATTCTCGAAAAATCATACAAGGGGGTCCGCAAGAGGCCTGGCAAGAGGTCCATGTTGCCCGGCGGGGTTGGATGAGGCCTGGTTGGATTTTATGGGCCAAGGAAGTGGAAACAGGCGATTTCGGCTCATTTCTGTGGGTGTTAGCCCACGGATTCTGGCGCTGCATGGGGTTCCGGCGCAAGATTCTCGAAAAAGCATATGAGGGGGTCCGAAAGAGGCCCGGCAAGAGGTCCATGTTGCCCGGCGGGGTTGGATGAGGCCTGGTTGGATTTTATGGGCCAAGGAAGTGGAAACAGGCGATTTTGGCTCATTTCTGTGGGTGTTAGCCCACGGATTCTGGCGCTGCATGGGGTTCCGGCGCTAGATTCTCGAAGAATCATACGAGGGGGTCCGCAAGAGGCCCGGCAAGAGGTCCATGTTGCCCGGCGGTTTTTGATGAGGCCTGGTTGGATTTTATGGGCCAAGGAACTGGAAACAGGCGATTTCGGCTCATTTCTGTGGGTGTTAGCCCACGGATTCTGGCGCTGCATGGGGTTCCGGCGCAAGATTCTCAAAAAATCATACGAGGGGGTCCGCAAGAGGCCTGGAAAGAGGTCCATGATGCCCGGCGGGATTGGATGAGGCCTGGTTGGATTTTATGGGCCAAGGAAGTGGAAACAGGCGATTTCGGCTCATTTCTGTGGGTGTTAGCCCACGGATTCTGGCGCTGCATGGGGTTCCGGCGCAAGATTCTCGAAAAATCATACGAGGGGGTCCGCAAGAGGCCCGACAAGAGGTCCATGTTGCCTGGCGGGGTTGGATGAGGCCTGGTTGGATTTTATGGGCCAAGGAAGTGGCAACAGGCGATTTCGGCTCATTTCTGTGGGTGTTAGCCCACGGATTCTGCCGCTGCATGGGGTTCCGGCGCAAGATTCTTGAGAAATCATACGAGGGGGTCCACAAGAGGACCGGCAAGAGGTCCATGTTGCCCGGCGGGGTTGGATGAGCCTTGGTTGGATTTTATGGGTCAAGGAAGTGGAAACAGGCGATTTCGGCTCATTTCTGTGGGTGTTAGCCCATGGATTCTGGCGCTGCATGGGGTTCTGGCGCAAGATTCTTGAGAAATCATACGAGGGGGTCCGCAAGAGGCCCGGAAAGAGGTCCATGTTGCCCGGCGGGGTTGGATGAGGCCTGGTTGGATTTTATGGGCAGGGAAGTGGAAACAGGCGATTTCGGCTTATTTTTGTGGGTGTTAGCCCACGGATTTTGGCGCTGCATGGAGTTCCGGCGCAAGATTCTCGAAAAATCATACGAGGGGGTCTGCAAGAGGCCCGCAAGAGGTCCATGTTGCCCGGCGGGGTTGGATGAGGCCTGGTTGGATTTTATGGGACAAGGAAGTGGAAACAGGCGATTTCGGCTCATTTCTGTGGGTGTTAGCCCACGGATTCTGGCGTTGCATGGGGTTCCGGCGCAAGATTCTCGAGAAATCATACGAGGGGGTCCGCAAGAGGCCCAGCAAGAGGTCCATGTTGCCCAACGGGGTTGGATGAGGCCTGGTTGGATTTTATGGGCCAAGGAAGTGGAAACAGGCGATTTCGGCTCATTTCTGTGGGTGTAAGCCCACGGATTATGGCGCTGCATGGGGTTCCGGCGCAAGATTCTCGAAAAATCATACGAGGGAGTCCGCAAGAGGCCCGGCAAGAGGTCCATGTTGCCCAGCGGGGTTGGATGAGGCCTGGTTGGATTTTATGGGCCAAGGAAGTGGAAACAGGCGATTTCGGCTCATTTATGTGGGTGTTAGCCCACGGATTCTGGCACTGCATGGGGTTCCGGCGCAAGATTCTCGAAAAATCATACGAGAGGGTCCGCAAGAGGCCCGGCAAGAGGTCCATGTTGCCCGGCGGGGTTGGATGAGGCCTGGTTGGATTTTATGGGCCAAGGAAGTGGAAACAGGCGATTTCGGCACATTTATGTGGGTGTTAGCCCACAGATTCTGGCGTTGCATGGGGTTCCGGTGCAAGATTCTCGACAAATCATACGAGGGGGTCCGCAAGAGGCCCGGCAAGAGGTCCATGTTTCCCGGCGGGGTTGGATGAGGCCTGGTTTGATTTTATGGGCCAAGGAAGTGGAAACAGGCGATTTCGGCTCATTTCTGTGGGTGTTAGCCTACGGATTCTGGCGCTCCATGGGGTTCCGGCGCAAGATTCTCGAAAAATCATACGAGGGGGTCCGGAAGAGGCCCGGCAAGAGGTCCATGTTGCCCGGCGGGGTTGGATGAGGCCTGGTTGGATTTTATGGGCCAAGGAAGTGGAAACAGGCGATTTCGGCTCATTTCTGTGGGTGTTAGCACATGGATTCTGGCGCTGCATGGGGTTCCGGCGCAAGATTCCCGAAAAATCATACGAGGGGTCCGCAAGAGGCCCGGCAAGAGGTCCATGTTGCCCGTTGGGGTTGGATGAGGCCTGGTTGGATTTTATGGGCCAAGGAAGTGGAAACAGGCGATTTCGGCTCATTTCTGTGGGTGTTAGCCCACGGATTCAGGCGCTGCATGGGGTTCCGGCGCAAGATTCTCGAAAAATCATACGAGGGGGTCCGCAAGAGGCCCGGCAAGAGGTCCATGTTGCCCGGCAGGGTTGGATGAGGCCTGGTTGGATTTTATTGGCCAAGGATGTGGAAACAGGTGATTTCGGCTCATTTCTGTGGGTGTTAGCCCATGGATTCTGGCGCTGCATGGGGTTCCGACGCAAGATTCTCGAAAAATCATACGAGGGGGTCCCCAAGAGGCCGGCAAGAGGTCCATGTTGCCCGGCGGGGTTGGATGAGGCCTGGTTGGATTTTATGTGCCAAGGAAGTGGAAACAGGCAATTTCGGCTCATTTCTGTGGGTGTTAGCCCACGGATTCTGGCGCTGCATGGGGTTCCGGCGCAAGATTCTCGAGAAATCATACGAGGGGGTCCGCAAGAGGCCCAGCAAGAGGTCTATGTTGCCCAGCGGGGTTGGATGAGGCCTAGTTGGATTTTATGGGCCAAGGAAGTGGAAACAGGCGATTTTGGCTCATTTCTGTGGGTGTTAGCCCACGGATTCTGGCGCTGCATGGGGTTCCGGCGCAAGATTCTCGAAAAATCATACGAGGGGGTCCGCAAGACGCCCGGCAAGAGGTCCATGTTACCCGGCGGGGTTGGATGAGTCCTGGTTGGATTTTATGGGCCAAGGAAGTGGAAACAGACAATTTCGACTCATTTCTGTGGGTGTTAGCCCACGGATTCTGGCGCTGCATGGGGTTCCGACACAAGATTCTCGAAAAATCATACCAGGGGGTCCGCAAGAGGTCCATGTTGCCGGCGGGGTTGGATGAGGCCTGGTTGGATTTTATGGGCCAAGGAAGTGGAAACAGGCGATTTCGGCTCATTTCTGTGGGTATTAGCCCACGGATTCTGGCGCTGCATGGGGTTCCGGCGCAAGATTCTCGAAAAATCATACGAGGGGGTCCGCAAGAGGCCCGGCAAGAGGTCCATGTTTCTCGGCGGGCTTGGATGAGGCCTGGTTGGATTTTATGGGCCAAGGAAGTGGAAACAGGTGATTTCGGCTCATTTCTGTGGGTGTTAGCCCACGGATTCAGGCGCTGCATGGGGTTCCGGCGCAAGATTCTCGAAAAATCATACGAGGGGGTCCGCAAGAGGCCCGGCAAGAGGTCCATGTTGCCCGGCAGGGTTGGATGAGGCCTGGTTGGATTTTATTGGCCAAGGATGTGGAAACAGGTGATTTCGGCTCATTTCTGTGGGTGTTAGCCCATGGATTCTGGCGCTGCATGGGGTTCCGACGCAAGATTCTCGAAAAATCATACGAGGGGGTCCCCAAGAGGCCGGCAAGAGGTCCATGTTGCCCGGCGGGGTTGGATGAGGCCTGGTTGGATTTTATGTGCCAAGGAAGTGGAAACAGGCAATTTCGTCTCATTTCTGTGGGTGTTAGCCCACGGATTCTGGCGCTGCATGGGGTTCCGGCGCAAGATTCTCGAGAAATCATACGAGGGGGTCCGCAAGAGGCCCAGCAAGAGGTCTATGTTGCCCAGCGGGGTTGGATGAGGCCTAGTTGGATTTTATAGGCCAAGGAAGTGGAAACAGGCGATTTCGGCTCATTTCTGTGGGTGTAAGCCCACGGATTCTGGCGCTGCATGGGGTTCCGGCGCAAGATTCTCGAAAAATCATACGAGGGGGTCCGCAAGAGGCCCGGCAAGAGGTCCATGTTGCCCGGCGGGGTTGGATGAGGCCTGGTTGGATTTTATGGGCCAAGGAAGTGGAAACAGGCGATTTCGGCTCATTTCTGTGGGTGTTAGCCCACGGATTCTGGCGCTGCATGGGGTTCCGGCGCAAGATTCTCGAGAAATCATACGAGGGGGTCCGCAAGAGGCCCAGCAAGAGGTCCATGTTGCCCAGCGGGGTTGGATGAGGCCTGGTTGGATTTTATGGGCCAAGGAAGTGGAAACAGGCGATTTCGGCTCATTTATGTGGGTGTAAGCCCACGGATTCTGGCGCTGCATGGGGTTCCTGCGCAAGATTCTCGAAAAATCATACGAGGGGGTCCACAAGAGGCCCGGCAAGAGGTCCATGTTGCCCAGCGGGGTTGGATGAGGCCTGGTTGGATTTTATGGGCCAAGGAAGTGGAAACAGGCGATTTCGGCTCATTTATGTGGGTGTTAGCCCACGGATTCTGGCGCTGCATGGGGTTCCGGCGCAAGATTCTCGAAAAATCATACGATAGGATCCGCAAGAGGCCCGGCAAGAGGTCCATGTTGCCCGGCGGGGTTGGATGAGGCCTGGTTGGATTTTATGGGCCAAGGAAGTGGAAACAGGCGATTTCGGCTCATTTATGTGGGTGTTAGCCCACGGATTCTGGCGCTGCATGGGGTTCCGGCGCAAGATTCTCGAAAACTCATACGAGAGGGTCCGCAAGAGGCCCGGCAAGAGGTCCATGTTGCCCGGCGGGGTTGGATGAGGCCTGGTTGGATTTTATGGGCCAAGGAAGTGGAAACAGGCGATTTCGGCGCATTTCTGTGGGTGTTAGCCCACGGATTCTGGCGCTGCATGGGGTTCCGGCGCAAGATTCTCGACAAATCATACGCGGGGGTCCGCAAGAGGCCCGGCAAGAGGTCCATGTTGCCCGGCGGGGTTGGATGAGGCCTGGTTGGATTTTATGGGCCAAGGAAGTGGAAACAGGCGATTTCGGCTCATTTCTGTGGGTGTTAGCCCACGGATTCTGGCGCTGCATGGGGTTCCGGCGCAAGATTCTCGAAAAATCATACAAGGGTGTCCGCAAGAGGCTCGGCAAGAGGTCCACGTTTCTCGGCGGGGTTGGATGAGGCCTGGTTGGATTTTATGGGCCGAGGAAGTAGAAACAGGCGATTTCGGCTCATTTCTGTGGGTGTTAGCCCATGGATTCTGGCGCTGCATGGGGTTCCGGCGCAAGATTCTCAAAAAATCATACGAGGGGGTCCGCAAGAGGCCCGGCAAGAGGTCCATGTTGCCCGGCGGGGTTGGATGAGGCCTTGTTGGATTTTATGGGCCGAGGAAGTGGAAACAGGCGATTTCGGCTCATTTCTGTGGGTGTTAGCCCATGGATTTTGGCGCTGCATGGGGTTCCGGCGCAAGATTCTCGAAAATTCATACGAGGGGGTCCGCAAGAGGCCCGACAAGAGGTCCATGTTGCCCGGCGGGGTTGGATGAGGCCTGGTTGGATTTTAAGGGCCAAGGAAGTGGAAACAGGCAATTTCGGCTCATTTCTGTGGGTGTTAGCCCACGGATTCTGGCGCTGCATGGGGTTCCGGCGCAAGATTCTCGAAAAATCATACGAGGGGGTCTGCAAGAGGCCCGCAAGAGGTCCATGTTGCCCGGCGGGGTTGGATGAGGCCTGGTTGGATTTTATGGGCCAAGGAAGTTGAAACAGGCGATTTTGGCTCATTTCTGTGGGTGTTAGCCCACGGATTCTAGCGCTGCATGGGGTTCCGGCGCAAGATTCTCGAAAAATCATACGAGGGGGTCCGCAAGAGGTCCGGCAAGAGGTCCATGTTTCCCGGCGGGGTTGGATGAGGCCTGGTTGGATTTTATGGGCCAAGGAAGTGGAAAAAGGCGATTTCGGCTCATTTCTGTGGGTGTTAGCCCACGGATTCTGGTGCTGCATGTGGTTCCGGCACAAGATTCTCGAAAAATCATACGACGGGGTCCGCAAGAGGCCCGGCAAGAGGTCCATGTTGTTCGGCGGAGTTGGATGAGGCCTGGTTGGATTTTATGGGAGAAGGAAGTGGAAACAGGCGATTTCGGCTCATTTCTGTGGGTGTTAGCCCACGGATTCTGGTGCTGCATGGGGTTCCGGTGCAAGATTCTCGGAAAATCAGACGAGGGGGTCCACAAGAGGCTCGGCAAGAGGTCCATGTTGCCCGGCGGGGTTGGATGAGGCCTGGTTGGATTTTATGGGCCAAGGAAGTGGAAACAGGCGATTTCGGCTCATTTCTGTGGGTGTTAGCCCACGGATTATGGCGCTGCATGGGGTTCCGACGCAAGATTCTCGAAAAATCATACGAGGGGGTCCGCAAGAGGCCGGCAAGAGGTCCATGTTGCCCGGCGGGGTTGGATGAGGCCTGGTTTGATTTTATGGGCCAAGGAAGTGGAAACAGGCGATTTCGGCTCATTTCTGTGGGTGTTAGCCCACGGATTCTGGCGTTGCATGGGGTTCCGGCGCAAGATTCTCGAGAAATCATACGAGGGGGTCCGCAAGAGGCCCAGCAAGAGGTCCATGTTGCCCAACGGGGTTGGATGAGGCCTGGTTGGATTTTATGGGCCAAGGAAGTGGAAACAGGCGATTTCGGCTCATTTCTGTGGGTGTAAGCCCACGGATTATGGCGCTGCATGGGGTTCCGGCGCAAGATTCTCGAAAAATCATACGAGGGAGTCCGCAAGAGGCCCGGCAAGAGGTCCATGTTGCCCAGCGGGGTTGGATGAGGCCTGGTTGGATTTTATGGGCCAAGGAAGTGGAAACAGGCGATTTCGGCTCATTTATGTGGGTGTTAGCCCACGGATTCTGGCACTGCATGGGGTTCCGGCGCAAGATTCTCGAAAAATCATACGAGAGGGTCCGCAAGAGGCCCGGCAAGAGGTCCATGTTGCCCGGCGGGGTTGGATGAGGCCTGGTTGGATTTTATGGGCCAAGGAAGTGGAAACAGGCGATTTCGGCTCATTTATGTGGGTGTTAGCCCACAGATTCTGGCGTTGCATGGGGTTCCGGTGCAAGATTCTCGACAAATCATACGAGGGGGTCCGCAAGAGGCCCGGCAAGAGGTCCATGTTGCCCGGCGGGGTTGGATGAGGCCTGGTTTGATTTTATGGGCCAAGGAAGTGGAAACAGGCGATTTCGGCTCATTTCTGTGGGTGTTAGCCTACGGATTCTGGCGCTCCATGGGGTTCCGGCGCAAGATTCTCGAAAAATAATACGAGGGGGTCCGGAAGAGGCCCGGCAAGAGGTCCATGTTGCCCGGCGGGGTTGGATGAGGCCTGGTTGGATTTTATGGGCCGAGGAAGTGGAAACAGGCGATTTCGGCTCATTTCTGTGGGTGTTAGCACATGGATTCTGGCGCTGCATGGGGTTCCGGCGCAAGATTCCCGAAAAATCATACGAGGGGGTCCGCAAGAGGCCCGGCAAGAGGTCCATGTTGCCCGGCGGGGTTGGATGAGGCCTGGTTGGATTTTATGGGCCAAGGAAGTGGAAACAGGCGATTTCGGCTCATTTCTGACGGTGTTAGCCCACGGATTCAGGCGCTGCATGGGGTTCCGGCGCAAGATTCTCGAAAAATCATACGAGGGGGTCCGCAAGAGGCTCGGCAAGAGGTCCATGTTGCCCGGCAGGGTTGGATGAGGCCTGGTTGGATTTTATTGGCCAAGGATGTGGAAACAGGTGATTTCGGCTCATTTCTGTGGGTGTTAGCCCATGGATTCTGGCGCTGCATGGGGTTCCGACGCAAGATTCTCGAAAAATCATACGAGGGGGTCCGCAAGAGGCCCGGCAAGAGGTCCATGTTGCCCGGCGGGGTTGGATGAGGCCTGGTTGGATTTTATGTGCCAAGGAAGTGGAAACAGGCAATTTCGGCTCATTTCTGTGGGTGTTAGCCCACGGATTCTGGCGCTGCATGGGGTTCCGGCGCAAGATTCTCGAGAAATCATACGAGGGGGTCCGCAAGAGGCCCAGCAAGAGGTCCATGTTGCCCAGCGGGGTTGGATGAGGCCTGGTTGGATTTTATAGGCCAAGGAAGTGGAAACAGGCGATTTCGGCTCATTTCTGTGGGTGTAAGCCCACGGATTCTGGCGCTGCATGGGGTTCCGGCGCAAGATTCTCGAAAAATCATACGAGGGGGTCCGCAAGAGGCCCGGCAAGAGGTCCATGTTGCCCGGCGGGGTTGGATGAGGCCTGGTTGGATTTTATGGGCCAAGGAAGTGGAAACAGGCGATTTCGGCTCATTTCTGTGGGTGTTAGCCCACGGATTCTGGCGCTGCATGGGGTTCCGGCGCAAGATTCTCGAGAAATCATACGAGGGGGTCCGCAAGAGGCCCAGCAAGAGGTCCATGTTGCCCAGCGGGGTTGGATGAGGCCTGGTTGGATTTTATGGCCAAGGAAGTGGAAACAGGCGATTTCGGCTCATTTCTGTGGGTGTAAGCCCACGGATTCTGGCGCTGCATGGGGTTCCTGCGCAAGATTCTCGAAAAATCATACGAGGGGGTCCACAAGAGGCCCGGCAAGAGGTCCATGTTGCCCAGCGGGGTTGGATGAGGCCTGGTTGGATTTTATGGGCCAAGGAAGTGGAAACAGGCGATTTCGGCTCATTTATGTGGGTGTTAGCCCACGGATTCTGGCGCTGCATGGGGTTCCGGCGCAAGATTCTCGAAAAATCATACGATAGGGTCCGCAAGAGGCCCGGCAAGAGGTCCATGTTGCCCGGCGGGGTTGGATGAGGCCTGGTTGGATTTTATGGGCCAAGGAAGTGGAAACAGGCGATTTCGGCTCATTTATGTGGGTGTTAGCCCACAGATTCTGGCGCTGCATGGGGTTCCGGCGCAAGATTCTCAAAAACTCATACGAGAGGGTCCGCAAGAGGCCCGGCAAGAGGTCCATGTTGCCCGGCGGGGTTGGATGAGGCCTGGTTGGATTTTATGGGCCAAGGAAGTGGAAACAGGCGATTTCGGCGCATTTCTGTGGGTGTTAGCCCACGGATTCTGGCGCTGCATGGGGTTCCGGCGCAAGATTCTCGACAAATCATACGCGGGGGTCCGCAAGAGGCCCGACAAGAGGTCCATGTTGCCCGGCGGGGTTGGATGAGGCCTGGTTGGATTTTATGGGCCAAGGAAGTGGAAACAGGCGATTTCGGCTCATTTCTGTGGGTGTTAGCCCACGGATTCTGGCGCTGCATGGGGTTCCGGCGCAAGATTCTCGAAAAATCATACAAGGGTGTCCGCAAGAGGCTCGGCAAGAGGTCCACGTTTCTCGGCGGGGTTGGATGAGGCCTGGTTGGATTTTATGGGCCGAGGAAGTAGAAACAGGCGATTTCGGCTCATTTCTGTGGGTGTTAGCCCCTGGATTCTGGCGCTGCATGGGGTTCCGGCGCAAGATTCTCAAAAAATCATACGAGGGGGTCCGCAAGAGGCCCGGCAAGAGGTCCATGTTGCCCGGCGGGGTCGGATGAGGCCTTGTTGGATTTTATGGGCCGAGGAAGTGGAAACAGGCGATTTCGGCTCATTTCTGTGGGTGTTAGCCCATGGATTTTGGCGCTGCATGGGGTTCCGGCGCAAGATTCTCGAAAAATCATACGAGGGGGTCCGCAAGAGGCCCGGCAAGAGGTCCATGTTGCCCGGCGGGGTTGGATGAGGCCTGGTTGGATTTTATGGGCCGAGGAAGTGGAAACAGGCGATTTCGGCTCATTTCTGTGGGTGTTAGCCCACGGATTCTGGCGCTGCATGGGGTTCCGGCGCAAGATTCTCGAAATATCATACGAGGGGGTCCGCAAGAGGCCCGACAAGAGGTCCATGTTGCCCGGCGGGGTTGGATGAGGCCTGGTTGGATTTTAGGGGCCGAGGAAGTGGAAACAGGCAATTTCAGCTCATCTCTGTGGGTGTTAGCCCACGGATTCTGGCGCTGCATGGGGTTCCGGCGCAAGATTCTCGAAAGATCATACGAGGGGGTCCGCAAGAGGCCCGCCAAGGGGTCCATGTTGCCCGGCGGGGTTGGATGAGGCCTGGTTGGAGTTTTTGGGCCGAGGAAGTGGAAACAGGCGATTTCGGCTCATTTCTATGGGTGTTAGCCCACGGATTCTGGCGCTGCATGGGGTTCCGGCGCAAGATTCTCGAAAAATCATACGAGGGGGTCCGCAAGAGGCCCGACATGAGGTCCATGTTGCCCGGAGGGGTTGGATGAGGCCTGGTTGGATTTTATGGGCCGAAGAAGTGGAAACAGGTGATTTCGGCTCATTTCTGTGGGTGTTAGCCCACGGATTCTGGCGCTGCATGGGGTTCCGGCGCAAGAATCTCAAAAATTCATACGAGGGGGTCCGCAAGAGGCCCGGCAAGAGGTCCATGTTGCCCGGCGGGGTTGGATGAGGCCTGGTTGGATTTTATGGGCCGAGGAAGTGGAAACAGGCGATTTCGGCTCATTTCTGTGGGTGTTAGCCCACAGATTCTGGCGCTGCATGGGGTTCCGGCGCAAGATTCTCGAAAAATCATACGACGGAGTCAGCAAGAGGCCCGACAAGAGGTCCATGTTTCCCGGCGGGGTTGGATGAGGCCTGGTTGGATTTTATGGGCCGAGGAAGTGGAAACAGGTGATTTCGGCTCATTTCTGTGGGTGTTAGCCCACGGATTCTGGCGCTGCATGGGGTTCTGGCGCAAGATTCTCGAAAAATCATACGAGGGGGTCCGCACGAGGCCCGGCAAGAGGTCCATGTTGCCCGACGGGGTTGGATGAGGCCTGGTTGGATTTTATGGGCCGAGGAAGTGGAAACAGCGATTTCAGCTCATTTCTGTGGGTGTTATCCCACGGATTCTGGCGCTGCATGGGTTCTGGCGCAAGATTCTCGAAAAATCATACGAGGGGGTCCGCAAGAGGCCCGGCAAGAGGTCCATGTTTCTCGGCGGGGTTGGATGAGGCCTCGTTGGATTTTATGGGCTGAGGAAGTGGAAACAGGCAATTTCGGCTCATTTCTGTTGGTGTTAGCCCACGGATTCTGGCGCTGCATGGGGTTCCGGCGCAAGATTCTCGAAAAATCATACGAGGGGGTCTGCAAGAGGCCCGGCAAGAGGTCCATGTTTCTCGGCGGGGTTGGATGAGGCCTGGTTGGATTTTATGGGCCGAGGAAGTGGAAACAGGTGATTTCGGCTCATTTCTGTGGGTGTTAGCCCACGGATTCTAGCGCTGCATGGGGTTCCGGCGCAAGATTCTCGAAAATTCATACGAGGGGGTCCGCAAAAGGCCCGGCAAGAGGTCCATGTTAATCGGCGGGGTTGGATTAGTCCTGGTTGGATTTTATGGGCCGAGGAAGTGGAAACAGGCGATTTCGGCTCATTTCTGTGGGTGTTAGCCCACGGATTCTGGCGCTGCATGGGTTCCGGCGCAAGATTCTCGAAAAATCATACGAGGGGGTCCGCAAGAGGCCCGACAAGAGGTCCATGTTTCCCGGCGGGGTTGGATGAGGCCTGGTTGGAATTTATGGGCCGAGGAAGTGGTAATAGGCGATTTCGGCTCATTTCTGTGGGTGTTAGCCCATGGATTCTGGCGCTGCATGGGGTTCCGGCGCAAGATTCTCGAAAACTCATACGAGGGGGTCCGCAAGAGGCTCGGCAAGAGGTCCACGTTTCCCGGCGGGGTTGGATGAGGCCTGGTTGGATTTTATGGGCCGAGGAAGTGGAAACAGGCGATTTCGGCTCATTTCTGTGGGTGTTAGCCCACGGATTCTGGCGCTGCATGGGTTTCCGGCGCAAGATTCTCGAAAACTCATACGAGGAGGTCCGCAAGAGGCCCGGCAAGAGGTCCATGTTGCCCGGCGGGGTTGGATGAGGCCTGGCTGGATTTTATGGGCCGAGGAAGTGGAAATAGGCGATTTTGGCTCATTTCTGTGGGTGTTAGCCCACGGATTTTGGCGCTGCATGGGGTTCCGGCGCAAGATTCTCGAAAAATCATACGAGGGGGTCCGCAAGAGGCCCGGCAAGAGGTCCATGTTGTCCGGCGGGGTTGGATGAGGCCTGGTTGGATTTTATGGGCCGAGGAAATGGAAACAGGTGATTTTGGCTCATTTTTGTGGGTGTTAGCCCACGGATTCTGGCGCTGCATGGGATTTCGGCGCAAGATTCTCGAAAAGTCATATGAGGGGGTCCGCAAGAGGCCCGGCAAGAGGTCCATGTTGCCTGGCGGGGTTGGATGAGGCCTGGTTGGATTTTATGGGCCGAGGAAGTTGAAACTGGCGATTTCGGCTCATTTCTGTGGGTGTTAGCCCACGGATTCTGGCGCTGCATGGGGTTCTGGTGCAAGATTCTCGAAAAATCATACGAGGGGGTCCGCAAGAGGCACGGCAAGAGGTCCATGTTGCCCGGCGGGGTCGGATGAGGCCTGGTTGGATTTTATGGGCTGAGGAAGTGGAAACAGGCGATTTCGGCTCATTTCTGTGGGTGTTAGCCCACGGATTCTGGCGCTGCATGGGGTTCCGGCGCAAGATTCTCGAAAATTCATACGAGGGGGTCCGCAAGACGCCCGGCAAGAGGTCCATGTTGCCTGGCGGGGTTGGATGAGGCCTGGTTGGATTTTATGGGCCGAGGAAGTGGAAACAGGCGATTTTGGCTCATTTCTGTGGGTGTTAGCCCACGAATTCTGGCGCTGCATGGGGATCCGGCGCAAGATTCTCGTAAAATCATACGAGGAGGTCCGCCAGAGGCCCGGCAAGAGGTACATGTTGCCCGGCGGGGTTGGATGAGGCGTGGTTGGATTTTATGGGCCGAGGAAGTGGAAACAGGCGATTTCAGCTCATTTCTATGGGTGTTAGCCCACGGATTCTGGCGCTGCATGGGGTTCCGGCGCAAGATTCTCGAAAGATCATACGAGGGGGTCCGCAAGAGGCCCGCCAAGGGGTCCATGTTGCCCGGCGGGGTTGGATGAGGCCTGGTTGGAGTTTTTGGGCCGAGGAAGTGGAAACAGGCGATTTCGGCTCATTTCTATGGGTGTTAGCCCACGGATTCTGGCGCTGCATGGGGTTCCGGCGCAAGATTCTCGAAAAATCATACGAGGGGGTCCGCAAGAGGCCCGACATGAGGTCCATGTTGCCCGGAGGGGTTGGATGAGGCCTGGTTGGATTTTATGGGCCGAAGAAGTGGAAACAGGTGATTTCGGCTCATTTCTGTGGGTGTTAGCCCACGGATTCTGGCGCTGCATGGGGTTCCGGCGCAAGAATATCAAAAATTCATACGAGGGGGTCCGCAAGAGGCCCGGCAAGAGGTCCATGTTGCCCGGCGGGGTTGGATGAGGCCTGGTTGGATTTTATGGGCCGAGGAAGTGGAAACAGGCGATTTCGGCTCATTTCTGTGGGTGTTAGCCCACAGATTCTGGCGCTGCATGGGGTTCCGGCGCAAGATTCTCGAAAAATCATACGACGGAGTCAGCAAGAGGCCCGACAAGAGGTCCATGTTTCCCGGCGGGGTTGGATGAGGCCTGGTTGGATTTTATGGGCCGAGGAAGTGGAAACAGGCGATTTCGGCTCATTTCTGTGGGTGTTAGCCCACGGATTCTGGCGCTGCATGGGGTTCTGGCGCAAGATTCTCGAAAAATCATACGAGGGGGTCCGCACGAGGCCCGGCAAGAGGTCCATGTTGCCCGACGGGGTTGGATGAGGCCTGGTTGGATTTTATGGGCCGAGGAAGTGGAAACAGCGATTTCGGCTCATTTCTGTGGGTGTTATCCCACGGATTCTGGCGCTGCATGGGTTCTGGCGCAAGATTCTCGAAAAATCATACGAGGGGGTCCGCAAGAGGCCCGGCAAGAGGTCCATGTTTCTCGGCGGGGTCGGATGAGGCCTCGTTGGATTTTATGGGCTGAGGAAGTGGAAACAGGCGATTTCGGCTCATTTCTGTGGGTGTTAGCCCACGGATTCTGGCGCTGCATGGGGTTCCGGCGCAAGATTCTCGAAAATTCATACGAGGGGGTCCGCAAGACGCCCGGCAAGAGGTCCATGTTGCCTGGCGGGGTTGGATGAGGCCTGGTTGGATTTTATGGGCCGAGGAAGTGGAAACAGGCGATTTTGGCTCATTTCTGTGGGTGTTAGCCCACGGATTCTAGCGCTGCATGGGGTTCCGGCGCAAGATTCTCGAAAATTCATACGAGGGGGTCCGCAAAAGGCCCGGCAAGAGGTCCATGTTAATCGGCGGGGTTGGATTAGTCCTGGTTGGATTTTATGGGCCGAGGAAGTGGAAACAGGCGATTTCGGCTCATTTCTGTGGGTGTTAGCCCACGGATTCTGGTGCTGCATGGTGTTCCGGCGCACGATTCTCGAAAAATCATACGAGGGGGTCCGCAAGAGGCCCGGCAAGAGGTCCATGTTGCTAGGCGGGGTTGGATGAGGCCTGGTTGGATTTTATGGGCCGAGGAAGTGGAAATAGGCGATTTCGGCTCATTTCTGTGGGTGTTAGCCCACGGATTCTGGCACTGCATGGGGTTCCGGCGCAAGATTCTCGAAAAATCATACGAGGGTGTCCGCAAGAGGCCCGGCAAGAGGTCCATGTTTCTCGGCGGGGTTGGATGAGGCCTGGTTGGATTTTATGGGCCGAGGAAGTGGAAACAGGCGATTTCGGCTCATTTCTGTCGGTGATAGCCCACGGATTCTGGCGCTGCATGGGGTTCCGGCGCATGATTCTCAAAAAATCATACAGGGGGTCCGCAAGAGGCCCGGCAAGAGGTCCATGTTAACCGGCGGGGTTGGATGAGGCCTGGTTGGATTTTATGGGCCGAGGAAGTGGTAACAGGCGATTTTGGCTCATTTCTGTGGGTGTTAGCCCACGGATTCTGGCGCTGCATGGGGTTCCGGCGCAAGATTCTCGAAATATTATACGAGGGGGTCCGCAAGAGGCCTGGCAAGAGGTCCATGTTGCCCGGCGGGGTTGGATGAGGCCTGGTTGTATTTTATGGGCCGAGGAAGTGGAAACAGGCGATTTCGGCTCATTTTTGTGGGTGTTAGCCCACGGATTCTGGCGCTGCATGGGGTTCCGGCGCAAGATTCTCAAAAAATCATACGAGCGGGTCCGCAAGAGGCCCGGCAAGAGGTCCATGTTGCCCGGCGGGGTTGGATGAGGCCTGGTTGGATTTTATGGGCCGAGGAAGTGGAAACAGGCGATTTCGGCTCATTTCTATGGGTGTTAGCCCACTGATTCTGGTGCTGCATGGTGTTCCGGCGCACGATTCTCGAAAAATCATACGAGGGGGTCCGCAAGAGGCCCGGCAAGAGGTCCATGTTGCTAGGCGGGGTTGGATGAGGCCTGGTTGGATTTTATGGGCCGAGGAAGTGGAAATAGGCGATTTCGGCTCATTTCTGTGGGTGTTAGCCCACGGATTCTGGCGCTGCATGGGGTTCCGGCGCAAGATTCTCGAAAAATCATATGAGGGGATCCGAAAGAGGCCCAATAAGAGGTCCATGTTGCCCGGCGGGGTTGGATGAGGCCTGGTTGGATTTTATGGGCCGAGGAAGTGGAAACAGGCGATTTCGGCTCATTTCTGTGGGTGTTAGCCCACGGATTCTGGCGCTGCATGGGGTTCCGGCGCAATATTCTCGAAAAATCATACGAGGGGGTCCGCAAGAGGTCCATGTTTCCCAGCGGGGTTGGATGAGGCCTGGTTGGATTTTATGGGCCGAGGAAGTGGAAACAGGCGATTTCGGCTCATTTCTGTGGGTGTTAGCCCACGGATTCTGGCGCTTCATGGGGTTCCGGCGCAAGATTCTCGAAAAATCATACGAGGGGGTCCACAAGAGGCCCGGCAAGAGGACCATGTTTCCCGGCGGGGTTGGATGAGGCTTGGTTGGATTTTTTGGGCCGAGGAAGTGGAAACAGGCGATTTCAGCTCATTTCTGTCGGTGTTAGCTCACAGATTCTGGCGCTGCATGGGGTTCCGGCGCAAGATTCTCGAAAAATCATACGAGGGGGTCCGCAAGAGGCCCGGCAAGAGGTCCATGTTGCCCGGCGGGGTTGGATGAGGCCTGGTTGGATTTTATGGGCCGAGGAAGTTGAAACAGGCAATTTCGGCTCATTTCTGTGGGTGTTAGCCCACGGATTCTGACGCTGCATGGGGTTCCGGCGCAAGATTCTCGAAAACTCATACGAGGGGGTCTGCAAGAGGCACGACAAGAGGTCCATGTTGCCCGGCGGGGTTGCATGACGCCTGGTTGGATTTTATGGGCCGAGGAAGTGGAAACAGGGGATTTCGGCTCATTTCTGTGGGTGTTAGCCCACGGATTCTGGCGCTGCATGGGGTTCCGGCGCAAGATTCTAGAAAAATCATACGAGGGGGTCCGCAAGAGGCCCGGCAAGAGGTCCATGTTGCCCGGCGGGGTTGGATGAGGCCTGGTTGAATTTTATGGGCCGAGGAAGTGGAAACAGGCGATTTCGGCTCATTTCTGTGGGTGTTAGCCCACGGATTCTGGCGCTGGATGGGGTTCCGGCGTAAGATTCTCGAAAAATCATAAGAGGGGATCCGCAAGAGGCCCGGCAAGAGGTCCATGTTTCCCCGCGGGGTTGGATGAGGCCTGGTTGGATTTTATGGGCCGAGGAAGTGGAAACAGGCGATTTCGGCTCATTTCTGTGGGTGTTAGCCCACGGATTCTGGCGCTACATGGGGTTTCGGCGCAAGATTCTCGAAAAATCAAACGAGGGGTTCCGCAAGAGGCCCGGCAAGAGGTCCATGTTGCTCGGCGGGGTTGGATGAGGCCTGGTTGGAATTTATGGGCCGAGGAAGTGGTAATAGGCGATTTCGGCTCATTTCTGTGGGTGTTAGCCCACGGATTCTGGCGCTGCATGGGGTTCCGGCGCAAGATTCTCAAAAAATCATACAGGGGGTCCGCAAGAGGCCCGACAAGAGGTCCATGTTGCCCGGCGGGGTTGGATGAGGCCTGGTTGGATTTTATGGGCCGAGGAAGTGGAAATAGGCGATTTCGGCTCATTTCTGTGGGTGTTAGCCCACGGATTCTGGCGCTGCATTGGGTTCCGGCGCAAGATTCTCGAAAAATCATACGAGGGGGTCCGCAAGAGGCCCGACAAGAGGTCCATGTTGCCCGGCGGGGTTGGATGAGGCCTGGTTGGATTTTATGGGCCAAGGAAGTGGAAACAGGCGATTTCGGCTCATTTCTGTGGGTGTTAGCCCACGGATTCTGGCGCTGCATGGGGTTCCGGCGCAAGATTCTCGAAAAATCATACGAGGGGGTCCGCAAGAGGCTCGGCAAGAGGTCCATGTTGCCCGGCGGGATTGGATGAGGGCTGGTTGGATTTTATGGGCCGAGGAAGTGGAAACAGGCGATTTCGGCTCATTTCTGTGGGTGTTAGCCCACGGTTCTGGCGCTGCATGGGGTTCCGGCGTAAGATTCTCGAAAAATCATATGAGGGTGTCCGCAAGAGGCCCGGCAAGAGGTCCATGTTGCCCGGCGGGGTTGGATGAGGCCTGGTTGGATTTTATGGGCCGAGGAAGTGGAAATAGGCGATTTCGGCTCATTTCTGTGGGTGTTAGCCCACGGATTCTGGCGCTGCATGGGGTTCCGGCGCAAGATTCTCGAAAAATCATATGAGGGGATCCGAAAGAGGCCCAATAAGAGGTCCATGTTGCCCGGCGGGGTTGGATGAGGCCTGGTTGGATTTTATGGGCCGAGGAAGTGGAAACAGGCGATTTCGGCTCATTTCTGTGGGTGTTAGCCCACGGATTCTGGCGCTGCATGGGGTTCCGGCGCAATATTCTCGAAAAATCATACGAGGGGGTCCGCAAGAGGTCCATGTTTCCCAGCGGGGTTGGATGAGGCCTGGTTGGATTTTATGGGCCGAGGAAGTGGAAACAGGCGATTTCGGCTCATTTCTGTGGGTGTTAGCCCACGGATTCTGGCGCTTCATGGGGTTCCGGCGCAAGATTCTCGAAAAATCATACGAGGGGGTCCACAAGAGGCCCGGCAAGAGGACCATGTTTCCCGGCGGGGTTGGATGAGGCTTGGTTGGATTTTTTGGGCCGAGGAAGTGGAAACAGGCGATTTCAGCTCATTTCTGTCGGTGTTAGCTCACAGATTCTGGCGCTGCATGGGGTTCCGGCGCAAGATTCTCGAAAAATCATACGAGGGGGTCCGCAAGAGGCCCGGCAAGAGGTCCATGTTGCCCGGCGGGGTTGGATGAGGCCTGGTTGGATTTTATGGGCCGAGGAAGTTGAAACAGGCAATTTCGGCTCATTTCTGTGGGTGTTAGCCCACGGATTCTGACGCTGCATGGGGTTCCGGCGCAAGATTCTCGAAAACTCATACGAGGGGGTCTGCAAGAGGCACGACAAGAGGTCCATGTTGCCCGGCGGGGTTGCATGACGCCTGGTTGGATTTTATGGGCCGAGGAAGTGGAAACAGGGGATTTCGGCTCATTTCTGTGGGTGTTAGCCCACGGATTCTGGCGCTGCATATGGTTCCGGCGCAAGATTCTAGAAAAATCATACGAGGGGGTCCGCAAGAGGCCCGGCAAGAGGTCCATGTTGCCCGGCGGGGTTGGATGAGGCCTGGTTGAATTTTATGGGCCGAGGAAGTGGAAACAGGCGATTTCGGCTCATTTCTGTGGGTGTTAGCCCACGGATTCTGGCGCTGGATGGGGTTCCGGCGTAAGATTCTCGAAAAATCATAAGAGGGGATCCGCAAGAGGCCCGGCAAGAGGTCCATGTTTCCCCGCGGGGTTGGATGAGGCCTGGTTGGATTTTATGGGCCGAGGAAGTGGAAACAGGCGATTTCGGCTCATTTCTGTGGGTGTTAGCCCACGGATTCTGGCGCTACATGGGGTTTCGGCGCAAGATTCTCGAAAAATCAAACGAGGGGTTCCGCAAGAGGCCCGGCAAGAGGTCCATGTTGCTCGGCGGGGTTGGATGAGGCCTGGTTGGAATTTATGGGCCGAGGAAGTGGTAATAGGCGATTTCGGCTCATTTCTGTGGGTGTTAGCCCACGGATTCTGGCGTTGCATGGGGTTCCGGCGCAAGATTCTCAAAAAATCATACAGGGGGTCCGCAAGAGGCCCGACAAGAGGTCCATGTTGCCCGGCGGGGTTGGATGAGGCCTGGTTGGATTTTATGGGCCGAGGAAGTGGAAATAGGCGATTTCGGCTCATTTCTGTGGGTGTTAGCCCACGGATTCTGGCGCTGCATTGGGTTCCGGCGCAAGATTCTCGAAAAATCATACGAGGGGGTCCGCAAGAGGCCCGACAAGAGGTCCATGTTGCCCGGCGGGGTTGGATGAGGCCTGGTTGGATTTTATGGGCCAAGGAAGTGGAAACAGGCGATTTCGGCTCATTTCTGTGGGTGTTAGCCCACGGATTCTGGCGCTGCATGGGGTTCCGGCGCAAGATTCTCGAAAAATCATACGAGGGGGTCCGCAAGAGGCTCGGCAAGAGGTCCATGTTGCCCGGCGGGATTGGATGAGGGCTGGTTGGATTTTATGGGCCGAGGAAGTGGAAACAGGCGATTTCGGCTCATTTCTGTGGGTGTTAGCCCACGGTTCTGGCGCTGCATGGGGTTCCGGCGTAAGATTCTCGAAAAATCATATGAGGGTGTCCGCAAGAGGCCCGGCAAGAGGTCCATGTTGCCCGGCGGGGTTGGATGAGGCCTGGTTGGATTTTATGGGCCGAGGAAGTGGAAACAGGCGATTTCGGCTCATTTCTGTGGGTGTTAGCCCACGGAATCTGGCGCTGCATGGGGTTCCGGCGCAAGATTCTCAAAAAATCATATGAGGGGGTCCGCAAGAGGCCCGGCAAGAGGTCCATGTTGCCCGGCGGGGTTGGATGAGGCCTGGTTGGATTTTATGGGCCGAGGAAGTGGAAACATGCGATTTCGGCTCATTTCTGTGGGTGTTAGCCCACGGATTCTGGCGCTGCATGGGGTTCCGGCGCAAGATTCTCGAAAAATCATACGAGGGGGTCCGCAAGAGGGCCGGCAAGAGGTCCATGTTGCCCGGCGGGGTTGGATGAGGCCTGGTTGGATTTTATGGGCTGAGGAAGTGGAAACAGGCGATTTCTGCTCATTTCTATGGGTGTTAGCCCACAGATTCTGGCCCTGCATGGGGTTCCGGCGCACGATTCTCGAAAAATCATACGAGGGGGTCCGCAAGAGGCCCGGCAAGAGGTCTTTGTTGCTCGGCGGGGTTGGATGAGGCCTGGTTTGATTTTATGGGCTGAGGAAGTGGAAACAGGCGATTTCGGCTCATTTCTGTGGGTGTTAGCCCACGGATTCTGCCGCTGCATGGGGTTCCGGCGCAAGATTCTCGAAAAATCAAACGAGGGGGTCCGCAAGAGGCCCGAAAAGAGGTCCATGTTTCCCGGTGGGGTTGGATGAGGCCTGGTTGGATTTTATGGGCCGAGGAAGTGGAAACAGGCGATTCTTCTCATTTCTGTGGGTGTTAGCCCACGGATTCTGGCGCTGCATGGGGTTCCGGCGCAAGATTCTCAAAAAATCATACAACGGGGTCCGCAAGGGGCCCGGCAAGAGGTCCATGTTGCCCGCGGGGTTGGATGAGGCCTGGTTGGATTTTATGGGCCGAGGAAGTGGAAACAGGCGAGTTCGGCTCATTTCTATGGGTGTTAGCCCACGGATTCTGGCGTTGCATGGGGTTCCGACGCAAGATTCTCGAAAAATCATACGAGGGGGTCCGCAAGAGGCTCGGCAAGAGGTCCATGTTGCCGGGCGGGATTGGATGAGGCCTTGTTTGAATTTATGGGCCGAGGAAGTGGAAATAGGCGATTTCGGCTCATTTCTGTGGGTGTTAGCCCACGGATTCTAGCGCTGCATGGGGTTCCGGCGCAAGATTCTCGAAAATTCATACGAGGGGGTCCGCAAAAGGCCCGGCAAGAGGTCCATGATAATCGGCGTGGTTGGATTAGTCCTGGTTGGATTTTATGGGCCGAGGAAGTGGAAACAGGCGATTTCGGCTCATTTCTGTGGGTGTTAGCCCACGGATTCTGGCGCTGCATGGGGTTCCAGCGCAAGATTCTCGAAAAATCATACGAGGGGGTCCGCAAGAGGCCCGACAAGAGGTCCATGTTTCCCGGCGGGGTTGGATGAGGCCTGGTTGGAATTTATGGGCCGAGGAAGTGGTAATAGGCGATTTCGGCTCATTTCTGTGGGTGTTAGCCCACGGATTCTGGCGCTGCATGGGGTTCCGGCGCAAGATTCTCGAAAACTCATACAAGGGGGTCCGCAAGAGGCTCGGCAAGATGTCCACGTTTCCCGGCGGGGTTGGATGAGGCCTGGTTGGATTTTATGGGCCGAGGAAGTGGAAACAGGCGATTTCGGCTCATTTCTGTGGGTGTTAGCCCACGGATTCTGGCGCTGCATGGGTTTCCGACGCAAGATTCTCGAAAACTCATACGAGGAGGTCCGCAAGAGGCCCGGCAAGAGGTCCATGTTGCCCGGCGGGGTTGGATGAGGCCTGGTTGGATTTTATGGGCCGAGGAAGTGGAAACAGGCGATTTCGGCTCATTTCTGTGGTAGTTAGCCCACGGATTTTGGCGCTGCATGGGGTTCCGGCCCAAGATTCTCGAAAAATCATACAAGGGGGTCCGCAAGAGGCCCGGCAAGAGGTCCATGTTGTCCGGCGGGGTTGGATGAGGCCTGGTTGGATTTTATGGGCCGAGGAAGTGGAAACAGGCGATTTTGGCTCATTTTTGTGGGTGTTAGCCCACGGATTCTGGCGCTGCATGGGATTTCGGCGCAAGATTCTCGAAAAGTCATACGAGGGGGTCCGCAAGAGGCCCGGCAAGAGGTCCATGTTGCCTGGCGGGGTTGGATGAGGCCTGGTTGGATTTTATGGGCCGAGGAAGTTGAAACAGGCGATTTCGGCTCATTTCTGTGGGTGTTAGCCCATGGATTCTGGCGCTGCATGGGGTTCCGGTGCAAGATTCTCGAAAAATCATTCGAGGGGGTCCGCAAGAGGCATGGCAAGAGGTCCATGTTGCCCGGCGGGGTCGGATGAGTCCTGGTTGGATTTTATGGGCTGAGGAAGTGGAAACAGGCGATTTCGGCTCATTTCTGTGGGTGTTAGCCCACGGATTCTGGCGCTGCAAGGGGTTCCGGCGCAAGATTCTCGAAAATTCATACGAGGGGGTCCGCAAGACGCCCGGCAAGAGGTCCATGTTGCCTGGCGGGGTTGGATGAGGCCTGGTTGGATTTTATGGGCCGAGGAAGTGGAAACAGGCGATTTCGGCTCATTTCTGTGGGTGTTAGCCCACGAATTCTGGCGCTGCATGGGGATCCGGCGCAAGATTCTCGTAAAATCATACGAGGAGGTCCGCAAGAGGCCCGGCAAGAGGTACATTTTGCCCCGCGGGGTTGGATCAGGCCTGGTTGGATTTTATGGGCCGAGGAAGTGGAAACAGGCGATTTCGGCTCATTTCTATGGGTGTTAGCCCACGGATTATGGTGCTGCATGGTGTTCCGGCGCAAGATTCTCGAAAAATCATACGAGGGGGTCCGCAAGAGCCCCGGCAAGAGGTCCATGTTGCCCGGCGGGGTTGGATGAGGCCTGGTTGGATTTTATGGGCCGAGGAAGTGGAAATAGGCGATTTCGGCTCATTTCTGTGGGTGTTAGCCCACGGATTCTGGCACTGCATGGGGTTCCGGCGCAAGATTCTCGAAAAATCATACGAGGGTGTCCGCAAGAGGCCCGGCAAGAGGTCCATGTTTCTCGGCGGGGTTGGATGAGGCTTGGTTGGATTTTATGGGCCGAGGAAGTGGAAACAGGCGATTTCGGCTCATTTCTGTCGGTGATAGCCCACAGATTCTGGCGCTGCATGGGGTTCCGGCGCAAGATTCTCGAAAAATCATACGAGGGGGTCCGCAAAAGGCCCGGCAAGAGGTCCATGTTAACCGGCGGGGTTGGATGAGGCCTGGTTGGATTTTATGGGCCGAGGAAGTGGAAACAGGCGATTTTGGCTCATTTCTGTGGGTGTTAGCCCACGGATTCTGGCGCTGCATGGGGTTCCAGCGCAAGATTCTCGAAAAATCATACGAGGGGGTCCGCAAGAGGCCCGACAAGAGGTCCATGTTTCCCGGCGGGGTTGGATGAGGCCTTGTTTGAATTTATGGGCCGAGGAAGTGGAAATAGGCGATTTCGGCTCATTTCTGTGGGTGTTAGCCCACGGATTCTGGTGCTGCATGGGGTTCCGGCGCAAGATTCTCGAAAAATCATACAAGGGTGTCCGCAAGAGGCTCGGCAAGAGGTCCACGTTTCCCGGCGGGGTTGGATGAGGCCTGGTTTGATTTTATGGGCCGAGGAAGTAGAAACAGGCGATTTCGGCTCATTTCTGTGGGTGTTAGCCCATGGATTCTGGCGCTGCATGGGGTTCCGGCGCAAGATTCTTGAAAAATCATACGAGGGGGTCCGCAAGAGGCCCGGCAAGAGGTCCATGTTGCCCGGCGTGGTTGGATGAGGCCTGGTTGGATTTTATGGGCCGAGGAAGTGGAAACAGGCGATTTCGGCTCATTTCTGTGGGTGTTAGCCCATGGATTTTGGCGCTGCATGGGGTTCCGGCGCAAGATTCTCGAAAAATCATACGAGGGGGTCCGCAAGAGGCCCGACAAGAGGTCCATGTTGCCCGGCGGGGTTGGATGAGGCCTGGTTGGAATTTATGGGCCGAGGAAGTGGAAACAGGCGATTTCGGCTCATTTCTGTGGGTGTTAGCCCACGGATTCTGGCGCTGCATGGAGTTCCGGCGCAAGATTCTCGAAAATTCATACGAGGGGTCCGCAAGAGGCCCGACAAGAGGTCCATGTTGCCCGGCGGGGTTGGATGAGGCCTGGTTGGATTTTAGGGGCCGAGGAAGTGGAAACAGGCAATTTCAGCTCATCTCTGTGGGTGTTAGCCCACGGATTCTGGCGCTGCATGGGGTTCCGGCGCAAGATTCTCGAAAAATCATACGAGGGGGTCCGCAAGAGGCCCAGCAAGAGGTCCATGTTGCACGGCGGGGTTGGATGAGGCCTGGTTCGATTTTATGGGCCGGGGAAGAGGAAACAGGCAATTTCGGCTCATTTCTGTGGGTGTTAGCCCACGGATTCTGGCGCTGCATGGGGTTCCGGCGCAAGATTCTCGAAAAATCATACGAGGGGTTCCGCAAGAGGCCCGGCAAGAGGTCCATGTTGCCCGGCGAGGTTGGATGAGGCCTGGTTGGATTTTATGGGCCGAGGAAGTTGAAACAGGCGATTTCGGCTCATTTCTGTGGGTGTTAGCCCACGGATTCTGGCGTTGCATGGGGTTCCGGCGGAAGATTCTCAAAAAATCATACGAGGGGGTCCGCAAGACGCCCGGCAAGAGGTCCATGTTGCCCGGCGGGGTTGGATGAGGCCTGGTTCGATTTTATGGGCCGGGGAAGTGGAAACAGGCAATTTCGGCTCATTTCTGTGGGTGTTCGCCCACGGATTCTGGCGCTGCATGGGGTTCCGGCGCAAGATTCTCGAAATATAATATGAGGGGGTCCGCAAGAGGCCCGGCAAGAGGTCCATGTTGCCCGACGGGGTTGGATGAGGCCTGGTTGGATTTTATGGGCCGAGGAAGTGGAAACAGGCGATTTCGGCTCATTTCTGTGGGTGTTAGCCCACGGATTCTGGCGTTGCATGGGTTTCCGACGCAAGATTCTCGAAAAATAATATGGGGGGTCCGCAAGAGGCTCAGCATGAGGTCCATGATGCCCGGCGGGGTTGGATGAGGCCTGGTTGGATTTTATGGGCCGAGGAAGTGGACATAGGCGATTTCGGCTCATTTCTGTGGGTGTCAGCCCACGGATTCTGGCGCTGCATGGGGTTCCGGCGCAAGATTCTCGAAAAATCATATGAGGGGGTCTGCAAGAGGCCCAGTAAGAGGTCCATGTTTCCCGGCGGGGTTGGATGAGGCTTGGTTGGATTTTATGGGCCGAGGAAGTGGGAACAGGCGATTTCGGCTCATTTCTGTGGGTGTTAGACCACGGATTCTGGCGCTGCATGGGGTTCCTGCGCAAGATTCTCGAAAAGTCATACGAGGGGGTCCGCAAGAGGCCCGGCAAGAGGTCCATGTTGCCCGGCGGTGTTGGATGAGGCCTGGTTGGATTTTATGGGCCGAGGAAGTGGAAACAGGCGATTTTGGCTCATTTCTGTGGGTGTTAGCCCACGGATTCTGGCGCTGCATGGGGTTCCGGTGCAAGATTCTCGAAAAATCATATGAGGGGGTCCGCAAGAGGCCCTGCAAGAGGTCCATGTTGTCCGGCGGGGTTGGATGAGGCCTGGTTGGATTTTATGGGCCGAGGAAGTGGAAACAGGCGATTTCGGCTCATTTTTATGGGTGTTAGCCCACGGATTCTGGCGCTACATGGGGTTCCGGCGCAAGATTCTCGAAATATTATACGAGGGGGTCCGCAAGAGGCCTGGCAAGAGGTCCATGTTGCCCGGCGGGGTTGGATGAGGCCTGGTTTGATTTTATGGGCCGAGGAAGTGGAAACAGGCGATTTCGGCTAATTTCTGTGGGTGTTAGCCCACGGATTCTGGCGCTGCATGGGGTTCCGGCGCAAGATTCTCGAAAAATCATACGAGGGGATCCGTAAGAGGCCCGATAAGAGGTCCATGTTGCCCGCGTGGTTGGATGAGGCCTGGTTGGATTTTATGGGCCGAGGAAGTGGAAACAGGCGATTTCGGCTCATTTCTGTGGGTGTTAGCCCACGGATTCTGGCGCTGCATGGGGTTCCGGCGCAATATTCTCGAAAAATCATACGAGGGGGTCCGCAAGAGGCCCGGCAAGAGGTCCATGTTTCCCAGCGGGGTTGGATGAGGCCTGGTTGGATTTTATGGGCCGAGGAAGTGGAAACAGGCGATTTCGGCTCATTTCTGTGGGTGTTTGCCCACGGATTCTGGCGCTTCATGGGGTTCCGGCGCAAGATTCTCGAAAAATCATACGAGGGGGTCCGCAAGAGGCCCGGCAAGAGGACCATGTTTCCCGGCGGGGTTTGATGAGGCCTGGTTGGATTTTTTGGGCCGAGGAAGTGGAAACAGGCGATTTCGGCTCATTTCTGTCGGTGTTAGCTCACAGATTCTGGCGCTGCATGGGGTTCCGGCGCAAGATTCTCGAAAAATCATACGAGGGGGTCCGCAAGAGGCCCGGCAAGAGGTCCATGTTTCCCGGCGGGGTTGGATGAGGCCTGGTTGGATTTTATGGGCCGAGGAAGTTGAAACAGGCAATTTCGGCTCATTTCTGTGGGTGTTAGCCAACGGATTCTGGCGCTGCATGGGGTTCCGGCGCAAGATTCTCGAAAAATCATACGAGGGGGTCCGCAAGAGGCACGGCAAGAGGTCCATGTTGCCCGGCGGGGTTGGATGAGGCCTGGTTGGATTTTATGGGCCGAGGAAGTGGAAACAGGCGATTTCGGCTCATTTCTGTGGGTGTTAGCCCACGGATTCTGGCGTTGCATGGGGTTCCGGCGCAAGATTCTCGAAAAATAATATGGGGGGTCCGCAAGAGGCTCAGCATGAGGTCCATGATGCCCGGCGGGGTTGGATGAGGCCTGGTTGGATATTATGGGCCGAGGAAGTGGACATAGGCGATTTCGGCTCATTTCTGTGGGTGTCAGCCCACGGATTCTGGCGCTGCATGGGGTTCCGCGCAAGATTCTCGAAAAATCATACGAGGGGGTCCGCAAGAGGCCCAGTAAGAGGTCCATGTTTCCCGGCGGGGTTGGATGAGGCTTGGTTGGATTTTATGGGCCGAGGAAGTGGGAACAGGCGATTTCGACTCATTTCTGTGGGTGTTAGACCACGGATTCTGGCGCTGCATGGGGTTCCGGCGCAAGATTCTCGAAAAGTCATACGAGGGGGTCCGCAAGAGGCCCGGCAAGAGGTCCATGTTGCCCGGCGGTGTTGGATGAGGCCTGGTTGGATTTTATGGGCCGAGGAAGTGGAAACAGGCGATTTCGGCTCATTTCTGTGGGTGTTAGCCCACGGATTCTGGCGCTGCATGGGGTTCCGGTGCAAGATTCTCGAAAAATCATATGAGGGGGTCCGCAAGAGGCCCGGCAAGAGGTCCATGTTGTCCGGCGGGGTTGGATGAGGCCTGGTTGGATTTTATGGGCCGAGGAAGTGGAAACAGGCGATTTTGGCTCATTTTTATGGGTGTTAGCCCACGGATTCTGGCGCTACATGGGGTTCCGGCGCAAGATTCTCGAAATATTATACGAGGGGGTCCGCAAGAGGCCTGGCAAAAGGTCCATGTTGCCCGGCGGGGTTGGATGAGGCCTGGTTTGATTTTATGGGCCGAGGAAGTGGAAACAGGCGATTTCGGCTCATTTCTGTGGGTGTTAGCCCACGGATTCTGGCGCTGCATGGGGTTCCGGCGCAAGATTCTCGAAAAATCATACAACGGGGTCCGCAAGGGGCCCGGCAAGAGGTCCATGTTGCCCGGCGGGGTTGGATGAGGCCTGGTTGGATTTTATGGGCCGAGGAATTGGAAACAGGCGATTTCGGCTCATTTCTGTGGGTGTTAGCCCACGGATTCTGGCGCTGCATGGGGTTCCGGCGCAAGATTCTCGAAAAATCATACGAGGGGATCCGCAAGAGGCCCGGCAAGAGGTCCATGTTGCCCGGCGGGATTGGATGAGGGCTGGTTGGATTTTATGGGCCGAGGAAGTGGAAACAGGCGATTTCGGCTCATTTCTGTGGGTGTTAGCCCACGGTTCTGGCGCTGCATGGGGTTCGGCGTAAGATTCTCGAAAAATCATATGAGGGTGTCCACAAGAGGCCCGGCAAGAGGTCCATGTTGCCCGGCGGGGTTGGATGAGGCCTGGTTTGATTTTATGGGCCGAGGAATTGGAAACAGGCGATTTCGACTCATTTCTGTGGGTGTTAGCCCACGGATTCTGGCGCTGCATGGGGTTCCGGTGCAAGATTCTCGAAAAATCATACGAGGGGGTCCGCAAGAGGCCCAAAAAGAGGTCCATGTTTCCCGGTGGGGTTGGATGAGGCCTGGTTGGATTTTATGGGCCGAGGAAGTGGAAACAGGCGAGTTCGGCTCATTTCTGTGGGTGTTAGCCCACGGATTCTGTCGCTGCATGGGGTTCCGGCGCAAGATTCTCATAAAATCATACGAGGGGGTCCGCAAGAGGCCCGGCAAGAGGTCCATGTTTCCCGGCGGGGTTGGATGAGGCCTGCTTGGATTTTATGGGCCGAGGAAGTGGAAACAGGCAATTTCGGCTCATTTCTGTGGGTGTTACCCCACGGATTCTGGCGCTGCATGGGGTTCCGGCGCACGATTCTCGAAAAATCATACGAGGGGGTCCGCAAGAGGCCAGGCTAGAGGTCCCTTTTGCCCGGCGGGGTTGGATGAGGCCTGGTTAGATTTTATGGGCCGAGGAAGTGGAAACAGGCGATTCTGCTCATTTCTGTGGGTGTTAGCCCACGGATTCTGGCGCTGCATGGGGTTCCGGCGCAAGATTCTCGAAAAATCATACAAGGGGGTCCGCAAGGGGCCCGGCAAGAGGTCCATGTTGCCCGGCGGGGTTGGATGAGGCCTGGTTGGATTTTATGGGCCGAGGAATTGGAAACAGGCGATTTCGGCTCATTTCTGTGGGTGTTAGCCCACGGATTCTGGCGCTGCATGGGGTTCCGGCGCAAGATTCTCAAAAAATCATACGAGGGGGTCCGCAAGAGGCCCAGCAAGAGGTCCATGTTGCCCGGCGGGATTGGATGAGGGCTGGTTGGATTTTATGGGCCGAGGAAGTGGAAACAGGCGATTTCGGCTCATTTCTGTGGGTGTTAGCCCACGGATTCTGGCGCTGCATGGGGTTCCGGCGCAAGATTCTCGAAATATCATACGAGGGGGTCCGCAAGAGGCCCGGAAAGAGGTCCATGTTGCCCGGCGGGGTTGGATGAGGCCTGGTTGGATTTTATGGGCCGAGGAAGTGGAAACAGGCGATTTCGGCTCATTTCTGTGGGTGTTAGCCCACGGATACTGGCGCTGCATGGGGTTCCGGCGCAAGATTCTCGAAAAAACATACGAGGGGGTCCGCAAGAGGCCCGGCAAGAGGTCCATGTTGCCCGGTGGGGTTGGATGAGGCCTGGTTGGATTTAATGGGCCGAGGAAGTGGAAACAGGCGATTTCGGCTCATTTCTGTGGGTGTTAGCCCACGGATTCTGTCGCTGCATGGGGTTCCGGCACAAGATTCTCGAAAAATCATACGAGGGGGTCCGCAAGAGGCCCGGCAAGAGATCCATGTTGCCCGGCGGGGTTGGATGAGGGCTGGTTGGATTTTATGGGCCGAGGAAGTGGAAACAGGCAATTTCGGCTCATTTCTGTGGGTGTTAGCCCACGGATTCTGTCGCTGCATGGGGTTCCGGCGCAAGATTCTCATAAAATCATACGAGGGGGTCCGCAAGAGGCCCGGCAAGAGGTCCATGTTTCCCGGCGGGGTTGGATGAGGCCTGCTTGGATTTTATGGGCCGAGGAAGTGGAAACAGGCAATTTCGGCTCATTTCTGTGGGTGTTACCACACGGATTCTGGCGCTGCATGGGGTTCCGGCGCACGATTCTCGAAAAATCATACGAGGGGGTCCGCAAGAGGCCAGGCTAGAGGTCCCTTTTGCCCGGCGGGGTTGGATGAGGCCTGGTTAGATTTTATGGGCCGAGGAAGTGGAAACAGGCGATTCTGCTCATTTCTGTGGGTGTTAGCCCACGGATTCTGGCGCTGCATGGGGTTCCGGCGCAAGATTCTCGAAAAATCATACAAGGGGGTCCGCAAGGGGCCCGGCAAGAGGTCCATGTTGCCCGGCGGGGTTGGATGAGGCCTGGTTGGATTTTATGGGCCGAGGAATTGGAAACAGGCGATTTCGGCTCATTTCTGTGGGTGTTAGCCCACGGATTCTGGCGCTGCATGGGGTTCCGGCGCAAGATTCTCAAAATATCATACGAGGGGGTCCGCAAGAGGCCCAGCAAGAGGTCCATGTTGCCCGGCGGGATTGGATGAGGGCTGGTTGGATTTTATGGGCCGAGGAAGTGGAAACAGGCGATTTCGGCTCATTTCTGTGGGTGTTAGCCCACGGATTCTGGCGCTGCATGGGGTTCCGGCGCAAGATTCTCGAAAAATCATACGAGGGGGTCCGCAAGAGGCCCGGAAAGAGGTCCATGTTGCCCGGCGGGGTTGGATGAGGCCTGGTTGGATTTTATGGGCCGAGGAAGTGGAAACAGGCGATTTCGGCTCATTTCTGTGGGTGTTAGCCCACGGATTCTGGCGCTGCATGGGGTTCCGGCGCAAGATTCTCGAAAACTCATACGAGGGGGTCCGCAAGAGGCCCAGCAAGAGGTCCATGTTGCCCGGTGGGGTTGGATGAGGCCTGGTTGGATTTAATGGGCCGAGGAAGTGGAAACAGGCGATTTCGGCTCATTTCTGTGGGTGTTAGCCCACGGATTCTGGCGCTGCATGGGGTTCCGGCGCAAGATTCTTGAAAAATCATACGAGGGGGTCCGCAAGAAGCCCGGAAAGAGGTCCATGTTGCCCGGCGGGGTTGGATGAGGCCTAGTTGGATTTAATGGGCCGAGGAAGTGGAAACAGGCGATTTCGGCTCATTTCTGTGGGTGTTAGCCCACGGATTCTGGCGCTGCATGGGGTTCCGGCGCAGGATTCTCGAAAATTCATACGATGGGGTCCGCAAGAGGCCCGGCAAGAGGTGCATGTTGCCCGGCGGGGTTGGATGAGGCCCGGTTGGATTTTATGGGCTGAAGAAGTGGAAACAGGCGATTTCGGCTCATTTCTGTGGGTGTTAGCCCACGGATTCTGGCGCTGCATGGGGTTCCGGCGCAAAATTCTCAAAAAATCATACGAGGGGGTCCGCAAGAGGCCCGGCAAGAGGTCCATGTTGCCCGGCGGGGTTGGATGAGGCCTGGTTGGATTTTATGGGCCGAGGAGGTGGAAACAGGCGATTTCGGCTCATTTCTATGGGTGTTAGCCCACGGATTCTGGCGCTGCATGGGGTTCCGGCGCAAGATTCTCGAAAAATCATACGATGGGGTTCGCAAGAGGCCCGGCAAGAGGTCCATGTTTCCCGGCGGGGTTGGATGAGGCCTGGTTGGATTTTATGGCCCGAGGAAGTGGAAACAGGCGATTTCGGCTCATTTTTGTGGGTGTTAGCCCACGGATTCTGGCGCTGCATGGGGTTCCGGCGCAAGATTATCGAAAAATCATACGAGGGGGTCCGCAAGAGGCCCGAAAAGAGGTCCATGTTGCCCGGCGGGGTTGGATGAGGCCTGGTTGGATTTAATGGGCCGAGGAAGTGGAAACAGGCGATTTCGGCTCATTTCTGTGAGTGTTAGCCCACGGATTCTGGCGCTGCATGGGGTTCCGGCGCAAGATTCTCGAAAAATCATACGAGGGGGTCCACAAGAGGCCCGATAAGAGGTCTATGTTGCCCGGCGGGGTTGGATGAGGCCTGGTTGGATTTTATGGGCCGAGGAAGTGGAAACAGGCGATTTCGGCTTATTTCTGTGGGTGTTAGCCCACGGATTTTGGCGCTGCATGGGGTTCCGGCGCAAGATTCTCGAAAAATCATACGAGGGGGTCCACAAGAGGCCCGGCAAGAGGTCCATGTTGCCCAGCGGGGTTGGATGAGGCCTGGTTGAATTTTATGGGCCAAGGAAGTGGAAACAGGCGACTTCTGCTCATTTCTGTGGGTGTTAGCCCACGGATTCTAGCGCTGCATGGGGTTCCGGCGCAAGATTCTCGAAAAATCATACGAGGGGGTCCGCAAGAGGCCCGGCAAGAGGTCCATGTTGCCCGGCGGTGTTGGATGAGGCCTGGTTGAATTTTATGGGCCGAGGAAGTGGAAACAGGCGATTTCGGCTCATTTCTATGGGTGTTAGCCCACGGATTCTGGCGCTGCATGGGGTTCAGGCGCAAGATTCTCGAAAAATCATACGAGGGGGTCCGCAAGAGGCCCGGCAAGAGGTCCATGTTGCCCGACGGGGTTGGATGAGGCCTGGTTGGATTTTATGGGCCGAGGAAGTGGAAACAGGCAATTTCGGCTTATTTCTGTGGGTGTTAGCCCACGGATTCTGGCGCTGCATGGGGTTCCGGCGCATGATTCTCGAAAAATCATATCAGGGGGTCCGCAAGAGGCCCGGCAAGAGGTCCATGTTGCCCGACGGGGTTGGATGAGGCCTGGTTGGATTTTATAGGCCGAGGAAGTGGAAACAGGCGATTTCGGCTTATTTCTGTGGGTGTTAGCCCACGGATTCTGGCGCTGCATGGGGTTCCGGCGCAAGATTCTCGAAAAATCATACAAGGGGGTCCACAAGAGGCCCGGCAAGAGGTCCATGTTGCCCGGCGGGGTTGGATGAGGCCTGGTTGAATTTTATGGGCCGAGGAAGTGGAAACAGGCGACTTCGGCTCATTTCTGTGGGTGTTAGCCCACGGATTCTAGCGCTGCATGGGGTTCCGGCGCAAGTGTCACGCCCTAAGCCCCATTAAGGCGGACTGGCACCCGTTGCCGACAAGGCTCGGGAGAACCAACATATAACTATACACCTGCTATGAACATTTAAGAGGTTTCCATACTCAATAGGCTGTCAAATGAAAGTAAACTGTACAAACAAACCAAAAGTAAATGCATAGGACTAGGCCGTTGGAGCCACGATGTCTATAATACACTATATGACCACACTTTAATATACATAGTCTACAAAGCCTCTAAGTAAGGAACAATAACCAAATGGGTCGGGACAGGCCCCGCCTCATGGCCAACTATACAATACAAAATGCAAGTTCTAAACACATAAGCCCCGAAGCAACCTGGAGCTTAGTAATAGCAGCTGGAAGTCCTGTACTCTTACTGGGGAGATCTAGTAGCTCCTGTACCTGCAGCATGAAATGCAGGTCCCCCGTAAGGGACGTCAGTACGAGGTAATGTACTGAATATGTAAGGCAGGAAATACTGTATATGCAATATCAACTCAAGTGAAAGCTAAGACCACCTTTAGTCATACTGTGGAATCATGTACTTTATGTCTTTTTATTACTGTATCTTTCTTTACTGTATAATCTGTGCACAATATATCATGTAAATGACCAGCTGATCAGTGGTAAATCTGTAATGGGATCGTCCCTGGCTAGGTGCTTCCTTCACCCCTCGGGCTACCACCCAAATGAGATCGTCCCTGGCTAGGTGATTCTTCCACCCCTCGGGCTACCACTCATTTATAATAATGGGATCGTCCCTGGCTAGGTGCTTCCTTCACCCCTCGGGCTACCACCCAAATGAGATCGTCCCTGGCTAGGTGATTCTTCCACCCCTCGGGCTACCACTCATTTATAAGCAACTGTAACTTATCTTTGGTTTACTTTGAGATGGTTCTTTTGGTGGTCATAATCTTTGGAACTGTGGGAGTATGCACATGTGACATATGAACAACCATACAGGATAATACTCCAATGAAAGGAGAGATACACAACTCATGAATCATATGAAGGATTAAACAACACATAGACTTTGTTTGATAAAGGAATTCATGTGTTTTTGGTATTCAAGTACATATGCAGCTTGATAATGACTATGTATGGAGACATATGGACATGGTAAAGAGTGGAGACACGGTTGGTAGCCATGTCGGAGTTTGTACGTGCCTTTATGTGCCAAGGAAGACTATAGATTTCATGCCAAGTAAGAGGAAATCAAGTTGCCTTACATACCTCGCTGTACTATGTCATTATTACCTCGGGGTAGTATCCTTTTCCTCCAAACACTTATCTACAACATATTAGGTGATAAAACTAGTGTTAGTAGTTAATAAACACGTCTTAGTAATCCAATTTCACCCAAAAACAACATCCGGGCAGCAAGCTCGGAATTAGCAACCAAGGAGTATTCTTTCAACATTTCCACTCCTAATCGTATTTTCTAACATACATTCCCATATACATGTCATATCCAGCTATGTTTAGTCCCATAACAGCATTATAACAACTCATACAATACAGCATACCACAACTTTACACAACACGTAAGTAGACAACGCAATATTGCGTCCTTCCGCTACATTTCGACGTTAACCATTCCAAATGCGTTCCAAACTTACCCAAACTGTCCTCAACATATTTACACATAATTACAGTCCTAAACCAGTCCAAGAACAGTCCCTAAGTATATGAAAAACGTGGGACAACAATTCCCAAAAACAGTCCACAAATTCTTACAAATGACCGGAATTAAGACATCATTTAAGAACTTGTTTTTGCGGAAGGTACAAGTGGTCCAGCAGCCTTATTACATCATTATGGACCCAAGAATTCTCAAAAACATACATATTACTTCATAAATCAGCCAACCAACAAGATAAAAGTCTCATATTTAACAAGAAAAGTGAACCACAAAATTGGAACACATGCTGTCCCAAAATTCCTGCACAATACAACCAACATACTCTTCATGTCTTTCATGGAAAAATTACACCAAACCATGGGTATTTTTTTACTTACCTTAACTCTCAAGTATTAGGTCCTCCTCAAGAACCCTAGAAGTAAGTCTTGGCTGCTTTAGAAAATGAAGAGAGAGCAAAAAGGAAACTTAAGAGAAATCTGAAATTTAGGCTTAAGAAAATGGCTGAAAGTTGCTGCTGGTTGCTCCCTTTTATAGGCCACTTTTGGCCGACTTTTCTTTGGGCTTTTAGCCTTATTTTAGTAAGGTTATGGGGCAGCAGCTTGGCCCTTTCATTTGGGCCCTATTGGGCTTCAAATGGGATGGGCTTTGTTGCAAACATTTACTCCCCAAGCCCACTTAGTTTGGGCTTAAATTTTGAATTGGATTGTAATTGTAATTTGGCCCTTTTTCTTATCTATATTAGGCTGCAAATGTTGTCCTTTAATGATGCTAAACCATAGGTCCAAATGGCACCTTTAACTCGGGGTTTATTCTTTATCGGACTTGAACAAATTCGGCGTTGGGCCTTGTCTCCGTTTACCGAGCTTGTTAAGCATGTAGGTGACTCACCTACTAGCTTGCTAAGTCCCTCAAGCACCTCAATTATTTTACTTCATTTAAGGTCACACTCTCCTTAACTCGACTTAAAAATTATATACGCTCGGTCATCTTAAGCGTTAGACGTGCATATAGCCCTTTAATCTAAAAGTCACGCACTTTTAAAAATATGTGCGGATTTGACCTTGCCATATCACGTTTCATTTGTGTTGGACTAGTACATGTATGATGTGGGGTGTTACATCCTCCCCCCCTTAGGAACATTCGTCCCCGAATGTAAGCATAATTGAATAGGTTAAACAAGTTTAAACTTTCGTGTAAACAGACTTTTGAAAACATAATAAGAATTCATATTCACATACCTACTACTCCTTTAACTCTGTATCTTGGACTTCCTCTTTAGCTTCAAATAAATAAGGATATTTAGATCTCATTGCTTCCTCAGCCTCCCACGTTATCTCTTCTACCTGTTGGTTCCTCCAAAGCACTTTTACTGAAGGTATTTCTTTATTCCTTAGCTTTCTAACTTGTCGGTCTAGGATAGCAATAGGTAGCTCTTCATAGGTGAGATCTTCCGTAACCTGCATATCTTCAATAGGAGTAATACGAGATGGGTCACCTATACATTTTCGGAGCATTGAGACATGAAAAACTGGATGAACCATTGAAAGCTCCTGGGGTAACTCTAATTCATATGCAACTTGTCCAAACCTTTTAATAATCTTATATGGCCCTATGTAACGTGGGCTTAGTTTCCCTTTCTTACCAAATCTCATAACACCTTTCATTGGAGACACCTTTAAGAATACCCACTCTCCTACTGAGAACTCCAGTCCTCTTCTTCTAGCATCTGCATATGATTTGTGACGGCTTTGGGCTGTTTCTAGCCGTTGTCGTATTACCTTGACTTTTTCCATGGCTTGTTGGACTAGATCTGGACCAAGCAAGGTGGTTTCACCCACTTCAAACCATCCTATGGGTGATCTACATTTCCTTCCATACAAAGCTTCATACGGTGCCATCTTGATGCTTGAATGGTAGCTATTATTATAGGCAAATTCAATAAGTGGCAAATGGTCCACCCAACTACCTTTGAAGTCTAATGCACAAGCCCGCAACATATCTTCAAGTGTTTGAATGGTGCGTTCTGCTTGACCATCTGTCTGTGGGTGGAAAGCTGTACTTAAATTCACTTGTGTCCCTAAGCTCCTCTGGAAGGATTTCCAAAACTTTGCGGTGAACTGAGCTCCCCGATCAGATATAATGGATATTGGAACCCCATGTAGCCTAACTATTTCCTTAAGGTATAGCTGTGCATACTCTTCAGCTGTATAGTCACTCTTAACTAGTAAGAAGTGTGCTGACTTTGTAAGTCTATCAACTATTACCCATATGGAGTCAAACTTCTGAAATGAGCGAGGCAACCCAGTAACAAAATCCATATTAATCATATCCCACTTCCATGTTGGAAGTTCTATACATTGCATGTAACCCCCCGGCTTTTGGTGCTCTACCTTAACTTGTTGGCAATTCGGACATTGAGCCACAAATTCTGCAAGGTCCTTTTTCATTCCTTCCCACCAAAACATCTCCTTCAGGTCATGCTACATCTTAGTTGATCCTGGATGAATAGTATATCTTGAATGATGGGCTTCTTCCATTATTCTCCTTCTTAGTCCATTTATATTAGGAACACACAATCTGTTTTGACAGTAAAGTACTCCATTTTGGGCAAGTTCAAAGCCCTTCATTATGCCTTGACTTACCTTCTCCTTAAGTCGCCGTAGAATAGGATCTTTGAACTGTTTTTCCCTTACCTCTGTTATCAATGAAGACTCCGCAGCATTATGCACAACAACCCCTTCCTTTGGAGTTTCAATGAGGTGCACTCCCAAATTGGCTAATTGACGTAGATCCTTAGCGACTCCTTGCCTTACCACCATCTGATCATCAATATTCACAACTGCCTTGCGGCTCAAAGCATCGGCTACCACATTTGCTTTCCCTGGATGGTATAGTATATCAACATCGTAATCCTTTATTAGCTCCAGCCACCTCCACTGCCTTAAATTTAGGTCTTTCTGTTTAAATATGTACTGTAAGCTCTTATGATCAGTATATATGTCAACATGAACCCCATACAAATAATGGCGCCATATTTTCAAGGCAAACACAACAGCTGCTAATTCAAGGTCATGTGTCGGGTAGTTTTTCTCATGTGGCCGCAGTTGTCTTGAGGCATAAGCAATTACCCTACCATGTTGTGTCAATACACACCCTAAGCCAACCCCCGAAGCATCACAATATACCGCATACCCCTCTGAGCCTTCTGGAAGCACTAATACAGGTGCAGAAGTTAGCCTGCTTTTCAACTCTTGAAAGCTTCTTTCACATGCATCATTCCATTGAAATTTGGTCGCCTTATGTGTCAACTTTGTTAGAGGTGCAGAAATAGAAGAAAAACCTTCGACAAATCTTCTATAATAACCTGCCAACCCTAAGAAGCTTCGAACTTCGGTGGGCGTTGTTGGCCTTGGCCAATCCTTCACCGCCTCTATCTTTTGTGAATCAACCCTTATCCCTTCATCGGATACAATATGACCCAAGAATGCCACTGATTTCAACCAAAATTCACATTTGGAAAACTTGGCATACAATTGCCGATCACGAAGAACTTGTAATACCTGCCGTAAGTGATTTGCATGGTCCTCGTTTGATCTTGAATACACCAAAATGTCATCTATAAATACTATCACAAAGACATCCAAGAACGGCTTGAATACCCTGTTCATTAAGTCCATGAAAACTGCTGGTGCATTTGTCAGCCCAAATGACATAACAAGAAATTCAAAGTGTCCATAGCGTGTCCTAAAGGCTGTCTTGGGTATATCTTTTTCCCTCACTCTCACTTGGTGATAACCTGACCTCAAATCAATTTTTGAAAAACATTTGGCACCCTGTAACTGATCAAATAAATCATCAATCCTGGGGAGGGGGTATTTGTTTTTAATTGTCACCCTGTTCAGTTGCCGGTAATCAATGCACATTCTCAAGGTGCCATCCTTTTTACGTACAAATAACACTGGTGCACCCCAAGGGGACACACTAGGTCTTATAAAGCCCTTTTCTAACAAATCTTTTAATTGCTCCTTTAACTCACGTAACTCTGCCGGAGCCATTCTATATGGAGGGATAGAAATAGGTTGAGTGCCTGGGAGTAAATCAATGCCAAAATCTATCTCTCGTTCTGGAGGCAAACCTGGAAGCTCTTCGGGAAACACATCAACAAATTCATTCACTACTGGAACAGATTGAAGAGTTGGTGACTCAGCCTCCATATCCCTTACTCTAACTAGATGACAAATATACCCCTTTGACATCATCTTCCTTGCCTTAAAATAGGAAATAAACTTCCCCTTTGGTGCCCCAACATTACCTTCCCATTCAAGGACTGCCTCATTTGGAAAGTGGAAATACACTCTCTTAGATCGGCAATCCACAGTAGCATAGCATGAAGCTAACCAATCCATGCCCATTATAACATCGAATTCCACCATATCTAACTCAACAAGGTCCGCCCACGTATCACGGTCACAAACAGTTACAACACAATCATAATAGACCCTTATAGCTATAATAAATTCACCGGTTGGCGTAGATACCTCAAATGGCTCATTCAATAATATAGGTGTTCTTTTAAGCTTCCCAGCCACTAGTGGTGTAATATATGATAATGTAGAACCAGGGTCAATTAATGCATACACATTATGTGAAAAGATGGACAATGTACCTGTGACCACATCGGGTGAAGCTTCTAAATTTTGCCGACTTCCCAGAGCATAAGTGCGATTTTGGGCTCCGCTGGGGCTAGCTGCTCCTCTACCACCTCTACCACGGCCTGTAGGCATTTGCTGACCCCTACTAAAGGGAGGAACTGACGATGATGATGCAACAGCTGACCCAGCAGGTTGTGCCATATCACCCATACGTCTTCTCGGGCAATCTCTTATCACATGCCCTGGTACACCACACCAATAACAGGCATCTGTCCCAACACGGCATATACCTGAATGACTCCTCCCACATTGCTTGCAAGACTGCCTAGGAGGAATCTGCTGGCTGGCCGAATATCCTGTAGTCCGTGCACCTTGTCCCTCACTTCTTTGATTAAACTGATTACCTCTAGGCCCTTGAAATTGCGGTGGAGCACTGACTGCAGAATATGAGGATGATGGTCTAGGTGGTCTACTAGAAAATCGGGGCCTGACATCACCTTGGGACGATACAAACTGCCCTGTAGATCTGGCCCTCTTGGACTGGCCCCTTTCTATATCTTGTGTCCTTCTCCTTTGCCTCTGGTCTTCTAGTTTCTGGGCAAATGCTTGCATCCTTGCTATATCCATGTCTTTATTCAGTGAAGCAATAGTACAGTCTCTTACCAGATATGTATCCAACCTGTCCACATACCGATGAACTCTATCTGCCATAGTAGCAACCACATTAGGAGCATACCTGGCCAAGGAGTTAAACTGGAGGCTATACTCCCTCACGCTCATACCCCCTTGATGGAGATTCAGAAATTGATCTGCACGGGCCTCTCGGATCTCATATGGCAAGTAGTGGTCAAGAAAGGCCTCTTTGAACTCCTTCCAAGTAGTTGGAGGCGCATCTATACCCTTGGATTGCTTCCAAGATTCATACCACAATATAGCCACACCCTTCAATCTATATGCTGCCAGTTCTACAGCTTCTGTACCACTCACATGCATAACATCTAAAGTGCGCTGGATCTGGTCGATAAAGTCCTGCGGATCCTCATTAGAATCTGACCCGGTGAAAGTTGGAGGGTCCAAATTAAGGAAGTCACGTATTCTCGTGCTGGCTGCCCTATCCACACCACGTGCACCTACAATTGGGCCCTCTTGCCTTTGGCTTTGGCTAGCAACTATGCGGGTCAATAATTGGACCGCATTTCTCAGATCCTGCACACCAGCATCGGTAGGTGGTTCTGAGGGAGTTTCACTACGACCTGGTTCATCAGGAGCTGGAGGAGTTGGAGATGTTTGGGACAGAGACTCATCTTGGGCCTCATCTCGTCGTCTCACCCGACTGGGCATACCAATTACCACTTCCACCTCCTTCTCCTTGCCTTTGCTTTTCCTTGTTTCAGGCATGCTTACTATACAAAATAATTTAGAGGTCAGAAAATAATCAACCTACATCACTTGGCTCTATGGCACGATCTAAAGAATGAAAAGAAAGTGACAACTCCTAAATGCCACGTAGCCTCCTGCTTATAAATGTGGTGCACAACACATCCATAAACAAGACTCTACATAGACACGGCTTTGTAGACTCCCTAGGACGACCCGCTCTGATACCACTTCTGTCACGCCCTAAGCCCCATTAAGGCGGACTGGCACCCGTTGCCGACAAGGCTCGGGAGAACCAACATATAACTATACACCTGCTATGAACATTTAAGAGGTTTCCATACTCAATAGGCTGTCAAATGAAAGTAAACTGTACAAACAAACCAAAAGTAAATGCATAGGACTAGGCCGTTGGAGCCACGATGTCTATAATACACTATATGACCACACTTTAATATACATAGTCTACAAAGCCTCTAAGTAAGGAACAATAACCAAATGGGTCGGGACAGGCCCCGCCTCATGGCCAACTATACAATACAAAATGCAAGTTCTAAACACATAAGCCCCGAAGCAACCTGGAGCTTAGTAATAGCAGCTGGAAGTCCTGTACTCTTACTGGGGAGATCTAGTAGCTCCTGTACCTGCAGCATGAAATGCAGGTCCCCCGTAAGGGACGTCAGTACGAGGTAATGTACTGAATATGTAAGGCAGGAAATACTGTATATGCAATATCAACTCAAGTGAAAGCTAAGACCACCTTTAGTCATACTGTGGAATCATGTACTTTATGTCTTTTTATTACTGTATCTTTCTTTACTGTATAATCTGTGCACAATATATCATGTAAATGACCAGCTGATCAGTGGTAAATCTGTAATGGGATCGTCCCTGGCTAGGTGCTTCCTTCACCCCTCGGGCTACCACCCAAATGAGATCGTCCCTGGCTAGGTGATTCTTCCACCCCTCGGGCTACCACTCATTTATAATAATGGGATCGTCCCTGGCTAGGTGCTTCCTTCACCCCTCGGGCTACCACCCAAATGAGATCGTCCCTGGCTAGGTGATTCTTCCACCCCTCGGGCTACCACTCATTTATAAGCAACTGTAACTTATCTTTGGTTTACTTTGAGATGGTTCTTTTGGTGGTCATAATCTTTGGAACTGTGGGAGTATGCACATGTGACATATGAACAACCATACAGGATAATACTCCAATGAAAGGAGAGATACACAACTCATGAATCATATGAAGGATTAAACAACACATAGACTTTGTTTGATAAAGGAATTCATGTGTTTTTGGTATTCAAGTACATATGCAGCTTGATAATGACTATGTATGGAGACATATGGACATGGTAAAGAGTGGAGACACGGTTGGTAGCCATGTCGGAGTTTGTACGTGCCTTTATGTGCCAAGGAAGACTATAGATTTCATGCCAAGTAAGAGGAAATCAAGTTGCCTTACATACCTCGCTGTACTATGTCGTTATTACCTCGGGGTAGTATCCTTTTCCTCCAAACACTTATCTACAACATATTAGGTGATAAAACTAGTGTTAGTAGTTAATAAACACGTCTTAGTAATCCAATTTCACCCAAAAACAACATCCGGGCAGCAAGCTCGGAATTAGCAACCAAGGAGTATTCTTTCAACATTTCCACTCCTAATCGTATTTTCTAACATACATTCCCATATACATGTCATATCCAGCTATGTTTAGTCCCATAACAGCATTATAACAACTCATACAATACAGCATACCACAACTTTACACAACACGTAAGTAGACAACGCAATATTGCGTCCTTCCGCTACATTTCGACGTTAACCATTCCAAATGCGTTCCAAACTTACCCAAACTGTCCTCAACATATTTACACATAATTACAGTCCTAAACCAGTCCAAGAACAGTCCCTAAGTATATGAAAAACGTGGGACAACAATTCCCAAAAACAGTCCACAAATTCTTACAAATGACCGGAATTAAGACATCATTTAAGAACTTGTTTTTGCGGAAGGTACAAGTGGTCCAGCAGCCTTATTACATCATTATGGACCCAAGAATTCTCAAAAACATACATATTACTTCATAAATCAGCCAACCAACAAGATAAAAGTCTCATATTTAACAAGAAAAGTGAACCACAAAATTGGAACACATGCTGTCCCAAAATTCCTGCACAATACAACCAACATACTCTTCATGTCTTTCATGGAAAAATTACACCAAACCATGGGTATTTTTTTACTTACCTTAACTCTCAAGTATTAGGTCCTCCTCAAGAACCCTAGAAGTAAGTCTTGGCTGCTTTAGAAAATGAAGAGAGAGCAAAAAGGAAACTTAAGAGAAATCTGAAATTTAGGCTTAAGAAAATGGCTGAAAGTTGCTGCTGGTTGCTCCCTTTTATAGGCCACTTTTGGCCTACTTTTCTTTGGGCTTTTAGCCTTATTTTAGTAAGGTTATGGGGCAGCAGCTTGGCCCTTTCATTTGGGCCCTATTGGGCTTCAAATGGGATGGGCTTTGTTGCAAACATTTACTCCCCAAGCCCACTTAGTTTGGGCTTAAATTTTGAATTGGATTGTAATTGTAATTTGGCCCTTTTTCTTATCTATATTAGGCTGCAAATGTTGTCCTTTAATGATGCTAAACCATAGGTCCAAATGGCACCTTTAACTCGGGGTTTATTCTTTATCGGACTTGAACAAATTCGGCGTTGGGCCTTGTCTCCGTTTACCGAGCTTGTTAAGCATGTAGGTGACTCACCTACTAGCTTGCTAAGTCCCTCAAGCACCTCAATTATTTTACTTCATTTAAGGTCACACTCTCCTTAACTCGACTTAAAAATTATATACGCTCGGTCATCTTAAGCGTTAGACGTGCATATAGCCCTTTAATCTAAAAGTCACGCACTTTTAAAAATATGTGCGGATTTGACCTTGCCATATCACGTTTCATTTGTGTTGGACTAGTACATGTATGATGTGGGGTGTTACAGCAAGATTCTCGAAAAATCATACGAGGGGGTCCGCAAGAGGCCCGGCAAGAGGTCCATGTTGCCCGGCGGGTTTGGATGAGGCCTGGTTGAATTTTATGGGCCGAGGAAGTGGAAACAGGCGATTTCGGCTCATTTCTATGGGTGTTAGCCCACGGATTCTGGCGCTGCATGGGGTTCCGGCGCAAGATTCTCGAAAAATCATACGAGGGGGTCCGCAAGAGGCCCGGCAAGAGGTCCATGTTGCCCGACGGGGTTGGATGAGGCCTGGTTGGATTTTATGGGCCGAGGAAGTGGAAACAGGCGATTTCGGCTTATTTCTGTGGTTGTTAGCCCACGGATTCTGGCGCTGCATGGGGTTCCGGCGCATGATTCTCGAAAAATCATACGAGAGGGTCCGCAAGAGGCCCGGCCAGAGGTCCATGTTGCCTGGCGGGGTTGGATGAGGCCTGGTTGGAATTTATGGGCCGAGGAAGTGGAAACAGGCGATTTCGGCTCATTTCTGTGGGTGTTAGCCCACGGATTCTGGCGCTGCATGGGGTTCCCGCGCAAGATTCTCGAAAAATCATAAGAGGGGGTCCGCAAGAGGCTCAACAAGAGGTCCATGTTGCCCGGCGGGGTTGGATGAGGCCTGGTTGGATTTTATGGGCCGAGGAGGTGGAAACAGGCGATTTCGGCTCATTTCTGTGGGTGTTAGCCCACGGATTCTGGCGCTGCATGGGGTTCCGGCGCAAGATTCTCGAAATATCATACGAGGGGGTCCGCAAGAGGCCCGGCAAGAGGTCCATGTTTCCCGGCGGGGTTGGATGAGGTCTGGTTGGATTTTATGGGCCGAGGAAGTGGAAACAGGCGATTTCGGCTCATTTCTGTGAGTGTTAGCCCACGGATTCTGGCGCTGCATGGGGTTCCGGCGCAAGATTCTCGAAAAATCATACGAGGGGGTCCGCAAGAGGCCCGGCAAGAGGTCCATGTTGCCCGGCGGGGTTAGATGAGGCCTGGTTGGATTTTATGGGCCGAGGAAGTGGAAACGGGCGATTTCGGCTCATTTCTGTGGGTGTTAGCCCACGGATTCTGGCGCTGCATGGGGTTCCGGCGCAAGATTCTCAAAAAATCATACGAGGGGGTCCGCAAGAGGCCCAGCAAGAGGTCCATGTTGCCCGGCGGGGTTGGCTGAGGCCTGGTTGGATTTTATGGGCCGAGGAGGTGGAAACAGGCGATTTCGGCTCATTTCTGTGGGTGTTAGCCCACGGATTCTGGCGCTGCATGGGGTTCCGACGCAAGATTCTTTAAAAATCATACGATGGGGTCCGCAAGAGGCTCGGCAAGAGGTCCATGTTTCCCGGCGGGGTTGGATGAGGCCTGGTTGGATTTTATGGCCCGAGGAAGTGGAAACAGGCGATTTCGGCTCATTTCTGTGGGTGTTAGCCCACGGATTCTGGCGCTGCATGGGGTTCCGGCACAAGATTCTCGAAAAATCATACGAGGGGGTCCGCAAGAGGCCCGGCAGGAGGTCCATGTTGCCCGTGGGGTTGGATGAGGCCTGGTTGGATTTAAAGGGCCGAGGAAGTGGAAACAGGCAATTTTGGCTCATTTCTGTGGGTGTTAGCCCACGGATTCTGGCGCTGCATGGGGTTCCGGCGCAAGATTATAAAAAAATCATACGAGGGGGTCCGCAAGAGGCCCGAAAAGAGGTCCATGTTGCCCGGAGGCGTTGGATGAGGCCTGGTTGGATTTAATGGGCCGAGGAAGTGGAAACAGGCGATTTCGGCTCATTTCTGTGGGTGTTAGCCCACGGATTCTGGCGCTGCATGGGGTTCCGACGCAAGATTCTCGAAAAATCATACGATGGGGTCCGCAAGAGGCCCGGCAAGAGGTCCATGTTGCCCGGCGGGGTTGGATGAGGCCTGGTTGGATATTATAGGCCGAGGAAGTGGAAACAGGCGATTTCGGCTCATTTCTGTGGGTGTTAGCCCACGGATTCTGGCGCTGCATGGGGTTCCGGCGCAAGATTCTCGAAAAATCATACGAGGGGGTCCGCAAGAGGCTCGGCAAGAGGTCCATGTTGCCCGGCGGGGTTGGATGAGGCCTGGTTGGATTTTATGGGCCGAGGAGGTGGAAACAGGCGATTTCGGCTCATTTCTGTGGGTGTTAGCCCACGGATTCTGGCGCTGCATGGGGTTCCGGCGCAAGATTCTCGAAAAATAATACGAGGGGTTCCGCAAGAGGCCCGGCAAGAGGTCCATGTTTCCCGGCGGGGTTGGATGAGGCCTGGTTGGATTTTATGGGCCGAGGAAGTGGAAACAGGCGATTTCAGCTCATTTCTGTGGGTGTTAGCCCACGGATTCTGGCGCTGAATGGGGTTCCGGCGCAAGATTCTCGAAAAATCATAAGAGGGGGTCCGCAAGAGGCCCGGCAAGAGGTCCATGTTGCCCGGCGGGGTTGGATGAGGCCTGGTTGGATTTAAAGGGCCGAGGAAGTGGAAACAAGCAATTTTGGCTCATTTCTGTGGGTGTTAGCCCACGGATTCTGGCGCTGCATGGGGTTCCGGCGCAAGATTATCAAAAAATCATACGAGGGGGTCCGCAAGAAGCCCGAAAAGAGGTCCATGTTGCCCGGCGGCGTTGGATGAGGCCTGGTTGGATTTAATGGGCCGAGGAAGTGGAAACAGGCGATTTTGGCTCATTTCTGTGGGTGTTAGCCCACGGATTCTGGCGCTGCATGGGGTTCCGGCGCAAGATTCTCGAAAAATCATACGATGGGGTCCGCAAGAGGCCCGGCAAGAGGTCCATGTTGCCCGGCGGGGTTGGATGAGGCCTGGTTGGATATTATAGGCCGAGGAAGTGGAAACAGGCGATTTCGGCTCATTTCTGTGGGTGTTAGCCCACGGATTCTGGCGCTGCATGGGGTTCCGGCGCAAGATTCTCGAAAAATCATACGAGGGGGTCCGCAAGAGGCTCGGCAAGAGGTCCATGTTGCCCGGCGGGGTTGGATGAGGCCTGGTTGGATTTTATGGGCCGAGGAGGTGGAAACAGGCGATTTTGGCTCATTTTTGTGGGTGTTAGCCCACGGATAATGGCGCTGCATGGGGTTCCGGCGCAAGATTCTCGAAAAATAATACGAGGGGGTCCGCAAGAGGCCCGGCAAGAGGTCCATGTTTCCCGGCGGGGTTGGATGAGGCCTGGTTGGATTTTATGGGCCGAGGAAGTGGAAACAGGCGATTTCAGCTCATTTCTGTGGGTGTTAGCCCACGGATTCTGGCGCTGAATGGGGTTCCGGCGCAAGATTCTCGAAAAATCATACGAGGGTGTCCGCAAGAGGCCCGGCAAGAGGTCCATGTTGCCCGGCGGGGTTGGATGAGGCCTGGTTGGATTTTATGGGCCGAGGAAGTGGAAAAAGGCGATTTCAGCTCATTTCTGTGGGTGTTAGCCCACGGATTCTGGCGCTTCTTGGGGTTCCGGCGCAAGAATCTCGAAAAATCATACGAGGGGGTCCGCAAGAGGCCCGGCAAGAGGTCCATGTTGCCCGGCGGGGTTGGATGAGGCCTGGTTGGATTTTATGGGCCGAGGAAGTGGAAACAGGCGATTTCGGCTCATTTCTGTGGGTGTTAGCCCACAGATTCTGGCGCTGCATGGGGTTCCGGCGCAAGATTCTCGAAAAATCATACGAGGGGGTCCGCAAGAGGCCCGGCAAGAGGTCCATGTTGCCCGGCGGGGTTGGATGAGGCCTGGTTGGATTTTATGGGCCGAGGAAGTGGAAACAGGCGATTTCGGCTTATTTCTGTGGGTGTTAGCCCACGGATTCTGGCGCTGAATGGGGTTCCGGCGCAAGATTCTCGAAAAATCTTACGAGGGGGTCCGCAAGAGGCCCGGCAAGAGGTCCATGTTGCCCGGCGGGGTTGGATGAGGCCTGGTTGGATTTTATGGGCCGAGGAAGTGAAAACAGGCGATTTCAGCTCATTTCTGTGGGTGTTAGCCCACGGATTCTGGCGCTTCATGGGGTTCCGGCGCAAGATTCTCGAAAAATCATACGAGGGGGTCCGCAAGAGGCACGGCAAGAGGTCCATGTTGCCCGGCGGGGTTGGATGAGGCCTGGTTGGATTTTATGGGCCGAGGAAGTGGAAACAGGCGATTTCAGCTCATTTCTGTGGGTGTTAGCCCACGGATTCTGGCGCTTCATGGGGTTCCGGCGCAAGATTCTCGAAAAATCATACGAGGGGGTCCGCAAGAGGCCCGGCAAGAGGTCCATGTTGCCCGGCGGGGTTGGATGAGGCCTGGTTGGATTTAATGGGCCGAGGAAGTGGAAACAGGCGATTTCGGCTCATTTCTGTGGGTGTTAGCCCACGGATTCTGGCGCTGCATGGGGTTCCGGCGCAAGATTCTCGAAAAATCATACGAGGGGGTCCGCAAGAGGCCCGGCAAGAGGTCCATGTTGCCCGGCGGGGTTGGATGAGGCCTGGTTGTATTTTATGGGCCGAGGAAGTGGAAACAGGCGATTTCGGCTCATTTCTGTGGGTGTTAGCCCACGGATTTTGGCGCTGCATGGGGTTCCGGCGCAAGATTCTCGAAAAATCATACGAGGGGGTCCGCAAGAGGCCCGGCAAGAGGTCCATGTTGCCCGGCGGGGTTGGATGAGGCCTGGTTGGATTTTATGGGCCGAGGAAGTGGAAACAGGCAATTTCGGCTCATTTCTGTGGGTGTTAGCCCACGGATTCTGGCGCTGCATGGGGTTCCGGCGCAAGATTCTCGAATAATCATACGAGGGGGTCCGCAAGAGGCCCGGCAAGAGGTCCATGTTCCCCGGCGGGGTTGGATGAGGGCTGGTTGGATTTTATGGGCCGAGGAAGTGGAAACAGGCGATTTCGGCTCATTTCTGTGGGTGTTAGCCCACGGATTCTGGCGCTGCATGGGGTTCCGGCGCAAGATTCTCAAAATATCATACGAGGGGGTCCGCAAGAGGCCCAGCAAGAGGTCCATGTTGCCCGGCGGGGTTGGATGAGGCCTGGTTGGATTTTATGGGCCGAGGAAGTGGAAACAGGCGATTTCGGCTCATTTCTGTGGGTGTTAGCCCACGGATTCTGGCGCTGCATGGGGTTCCGATTCAAGATTCTCGAAAAATCATACGAGGGGGTCCGTAAGAGGCCCGGCAAGAGGTCCATGTTGCCCGGCGGGGCTGGATGAGGGCTGGTTGGATTTTATGGGCCGAGGAAGTGGTAACAGGCGATTTCGGCTCATTTCTGTGGGTGTTAGCCCACGGATTCTGGCGCTGCATAGGGTTCCGGCGCAAGATTCTCAAAAAATCATACGAGGGGGTCCGCAAGAGGCCCGGCAAGAGGTCCATGTTGCCCGGCGGGGTTGGATGAGCGCTGGTTGGACTTTATGGGCCGAGGAAGTGGAAACAGGCGATTTCGGCTCATTTCTGTGGGTGTTAGCCCACGGATTCTGGCGCTGCATGGGGTTCCGGCGCAAGATTCTCGAAAAATCATACGAGGGGGTCCGCAAGAGGCCCAGCAAGAGGTCCATGTTGCCCGGCGGGGTTGGATGAGGCCTGGTTGGATTTTATGGGCCGAGGAAGTGGAAACAGGCGATTTCGGCTCATTTCTGTGGGTGTTAGCCCACGGATTCTGGCGCTGCATCGGGTTCCGGTTCAAGATTCTCAAAAAATCATACGAGGGGGTCCGTAAGAGGCCCGGCAAGAGGTCCATGTTGCCCGGCGGGGTTGGATGAGGCCTGGTTGGATTTTATGGGCCGAGGAAGTGGAAACAGGCGATTTCGGCTCATTTCTGTGGGTGTTAGCCCACGGATTCTGGCGCTGCATGGGGTTCCGGTTCAAGATTCTCGAAATATCATACGAGGGGGTCCGCAAGAGGCCCGGCAAGAGGTCCATGTTGCCTGGCAAGGTTGGATTAGGCCTGGTTGGATTTTATGGGCCGAGGAAGTGGAAACAGGCGATTTCGGCTCATTTCTGTGGGTGTTAGCCCACGGATTCGGGCGCTGCATGGGGTTCCGGCGCAAGATTCTCAAAAAATCATACGATCCGTGGGGTAACACCAATAGAAAAGTGCCCAAATCGCCTATTTCCTCTTCCTTGGCCCATAAAATCCTATCAGGCCTCCGCCAACCCCGTCGGGCCACCTGGGCCTCTTGCCGGGTCAGTTGCAAGCCCACTCGTATGATTTTTTTGGAAAATTGCACTGGACCCCCATGCAGCACCAAAATCCGTGGGCTAACACCCACAGAAAATTGCCCAAATCGCTTGTTTCCACTTCCTTGGCCCATAAAATCCTACCAGGCCTCCGCCAACCCCACTAGGCCGCCGGGGCCTCTTTCTGGTTCAGTTGCGGACCCACTCTTATGATTTTTCGAGAAAATTGCTCCGGACCTCCATGCAGCGCCAAAATCCTTGGGCTAACACCCACAAAAAAGTGCCCAAATCCCCTGTTTCCTTTCCTTGGCCCATAAAATCCTACTAGGCCTCCGCCAACCCCGCCGAAGCACCAGGGCCTCTTACGGGTCACTTGCGGACCCACTCGTATGATTTTTCGGGAAAAGTTGCGCCGGACCCCCATGCAGCGCCAAAATCCGTGGGCTAACACCTACAGAAAAGTGCCGAAATCACTTGTTTCCACTTCCTTGGCCCATAAAATTCTTCCAGGCTCCGCCAACCCCACCGAGCCACCTAGGCCTCTTGCTTGGTTATTTGCAGACCCACTCGTATGATTTTTTAGGAAAATTGCATCGGACCCCCTTGCAGCGCCAAAATCCGTGGGCTAACACCAACAGAAAAGTGCCCAAATCGCCTGTTTCCATTTTCTTGGCCCATAAAATCCTACCAAGCCTTCGCCGACTCCGCTGCGCCCCCTGGGCCTCTTGTCGGTCAGTTGCGACCCACTCGTATGATTGTTTGGGAAAATTGCACCGGACCCCCATGCAGCGCCAAAATCCGTGGGCTAACACCCATAGAAAAGTGCCCAAATCGCCTATTTCAACTTCCTTGCCATCAAATCCTACCAGGCCTCCGCCAACCCCGCCGGGCCACTTGGGCCTCTTGCCGGGTCAATTGCTGACCCACTCGTATAAGTTTTCGAAAAAATTGCGCTGGACCCCATGCAGCGCAAAATCCGTGGGCTAACACCCACAGAAAAGGTGGCCAAATCGCCTGTTTCAACTTTCTTGGCCCATAAAATCCTACCAAGCCTCCGCCAACACCGCCGGGCTACCTGGGCCTCTTATCGGGTCAGTTATGGACCCACTCATATGATTTTTTAGGAAAATTATGCAGGACCCCCATGCAGCGCCAAAATCCGTGGGCTAACACCCACAGAAAAGTGCCCAAATCGCCTGTTTCCTCTTCCTTGGCCCATAAAAACCTACCAGGCCTCCGCCAACCCCGCCGGGCCACCTCGGCCTCTTGCTGGGTCACTTGTGGACCCACTCGTATTATTTCTTTTGGAAAATTGTGCCCAACCCCCTTGCAGCGCCAAAATCTGTGGGCTAACACCCACAGAAAAGTGCCCAAATCGCCTGTTTTCACTTCCTTGGCCCATAAAATCCTACCAGGCCTCCGCCAACCCTGCTGCGCCCCATGGGCCACTTTTCGAGTCAGTTACGGACCCACTCGTATGATTTTTTGGGAAAATTACGCCGGACCCCCATGCAGCGCCAAAATCCGTGGGCTAACACCCATAGAAAAGGTGCCCAAATCGCCTGTTTCAACTTCCTTGGCCCATAAAATCCTACCAGGTCTCCGCCAACCCCGCCGGGTCACCTGGGCCTTTTGTCGGGTCACTTGCTGACCTACTCGTATAATTTTTCAAAAAATTTGCGCTGGACCTCCATGCAGCGCCAAAATCCGTGGGCTAACACCCACAGAAAAGGTGCCCAAATCGCCTGTTTCAACTTCCTTAGCCCATAAAATCCTACCAGGCCTCTGGCAACCCCGCCAAGCCACCTGGGCCTCTTTTCGGGTCAGTTACGGACCCACTAATATGATTTTTAGGGAAAATTGCGCAGGACCCCCGTGCAACGCCAATATCCGTGGGCTAACACCCACAAAAAAGTGCCCAAATTGCCTGTTTCCTCTTTGTTGACCCATAAAAACCTACCAGGCCTCCGCCAACCCCGCTGGGCCACCTGGGCATCTTGCTGGGTCAGTTGCAGACCCAGTCGTATGATTTTGTTTTTGGAAAATTACGCCCGACCCCCTTGCCGCACCAAAATCCGTGGGCTAACACCCACAGAAAAGTGCCCAAATCGCCTGTTCTCACTTCCTTGGCCCATAAAATCCTACCAGGCCTCCGCCAACCCCGCTGCGCCACCTGGGCCTCTTGTCGGGTCAGTTGTCGACCCACTCATATGATTTTTTGATAAAATTGCGCCGGACCCGCATGCAGCGCCAAAATCCGTGGGCTAACACCCACAGAAAAGGTGCCCAAATGCCTTGTTTCACCTTCCTTGGCCCATAATATCCTACCAGGCCTCTGCCAAACCTGCCAGGCCATTTGGGCCTCTTGTCGAGTCAGTTACGGACCCACTCATATGAGTTTTCGGGAAAATTGTGCCGGGCCCCATTGCAGCGCCAAAATCCGTGGGCTAACACCCACAGAAAAGTGCCCAAATCGCCTGCATGAACTACCTTGGCCCATAAAATTCTACCAGGCCTTTGTCAACCCCGCCGGGCCACCTGGGTCTCTTGTCGGGTCAGTTACGAACCCACTCATATGCTTTTTCGGGAAAATTGCGCAGGACCCCCGTGCAGCACCAAAATCCGTGGGCTAACACCCATAGAAAAGTGCCAAATAGCCTGTTTCCTCTATCTTGGCCCATAAAAACCTACCAGGCCTCCGCCAACCCCGCCCGGCCCCCTGGCCTCTTGCCGAGTCAGTTTCGGACACACTCTTATAATTTTTTGGAAAAATTGCGCCGGACTCCCATGTAGCGCCAAGATTCGTGGGCTAACACCCACAGAAAAGTGCCTAAATCGCCTGTTTCCACTTCCTTGGCCCATAAAATCCTACAAGGCCTCCGCCAACCCCGCCGGGCCACCTGGGCCTCTTGGCGGGTCAGTTGCGGACCCACTAGTAATATTTTTTGGGAAAATTGCGTCGAACCCCCATGCAGTGCCAAAATCCGTGGGCTAACACCCACAGAAAAGTTCCCAAATCGCCTGTTTCCTCTTCCTTCGCCCATAAAATCCTACCAGGCCTCTGCCAACCCCGCCGGACCACCTAGGTCTCTTGTTGTGTAAGTTGCGGACCCACTCGTATGATTTTTCGGGAAAATTGCGCCAGACCCCCACGCAGAACCAAAATCCGTGGGCTAACACTAAGAGAAAAGCGCCCAAATCGCTTTTTTCCTCTTTCTGGTCCATAAAATCCTACCAGGCCTCTGCCAACCCCGTCGGGCCACCTGGGCCTCTTGCTGGGTCAGTTGTGGACCCACTCGTATGATATTTCAGAAAAATTGCGCCGGACCCCCATACAGCGCCAAAATCCGTGGGCTAACACCCACAGAAAAGTGCCCAAATCGCCTGTTTCCTCTTCCTTGACCCATAAAATCCTACCAGGCCTCCGCCAACCCCGTCGGGCCACATGGGCCTCTTCCCTGGTCAGTTGTGGACCCACTCGTGTGATTGTTTTTGGAAAATTACACTAGACCCCCATGCAGCGCAAAAATCCTTGGGCTAACACCTACAGAAAAGTGCCCAAATCGTCTGTTTCCACTTCCTTGGCCCATAAAATTCTACCAGGCCTCCGCCAACCCCGCCGAGCCACCTACGCCTCTTGCTAGGTTAGTTACGGACCCACTCGTATGATTTTTCGAGAAAATTGCGCCAGACCCCCATGCAGCGCCAAAATCCGTTTGCTAATACCCACAGAAAAGTGCCCAAATCGCCTGTTTCCACTTCCTTGGCCCATAAAATCCTACCAGGCCTCCGCCAACCCCGCCGGGCCACCTGGGACTCTTGCCGGGTCAGTTGCGGATCCACTCGTATGATTTTTCAGGAAAATTACGCTGGACCCCTATGCAGCACAAAAATCCATGGGCTGACACCCATAGAAAAGTGCCCAAATTGCCAGTTTCCTCTTCTTTGGCCCATAAAATCGTACTAGGACACCGCCAACCCAGCAGCGCCACCTAGGCCTCTTGGCGGGTTAGTTGTGGATCTACTCGTATGATTTTTCGGGAAAATTGTGCCAGACCCCCATGCATCACCAAAATCCGTGGGCTAACACCCACAGAAAAGTGCCCAAATCGCATGTTTCCATTTCCATGGCCCTTAAAATCCTACCAGGACTCCGCCAACCCCGTCGGGCCACCTGGGCCTCTTGCCGGTTCAGTTGCGGACCCACTCGTATGATTTTTTGAGAAAATTACCCCGGACCCATGCAGCGCCAAAATCCGTGGGCTAACACCCACAGAAAAGTGCCCAAATCGCCTGTTTCCACTTTCTTGCCCACAAAATCCTACCAGGTCTACGCCAACCCCGCTGGGCCACCTGGGCCTCTTGCCAGGTCTGTTGCGGACCAACTCGTATGACTTTTTTGGAAAATTGCGCTGGACCCCCATGCAGCACCAAACTCTTTGGGATAACACCAACAGAAAAGTGCCCAAATCCCCTGTTTCCACTTCCTTGGCCCATATAATCCTACCAGGCCTCCGCCAACCCTACTGTGCTACCTGGGCCTCTTGTCGGGTCAGTTGCGGACCCATTTGTATGATTTTTTGGGAAAATAGCGTCGGATCCCCAAGCAGCGCCAAAATCCGTGGGCTAATACCCACAAAAAAGTGCCCAAATCGCCTGTCTCAACTTCCTTGACCCATAAAATCCTATTAGGCCTCTGCCAAACCCGCCGGGCCACTTGGGCCTCTTGTCGAGTTGGTTACGGACCCACTCGTATGATATTTCAGAAAAATGCGCCGGACCCCATGCAGCACGAAAATCCGTGGGCTAACACCCACAAAAAAGTGCCCATATCGCCTGTTTCCATTTCCTTGGCCCTTATAATCCTACCAGGACTCCGCCAACCTCGCCGGGCCACCTGGGCCACTTGCCGAGTCAATTGCGGACCCACTCGTATGATTTTTTGAGAAAATTACCCCGGACCCCCATGCAGCGCCAAAATCCGTGGGCGTTACCCACAGAAAAGTGCCCAAATCGCCTGTTTCTACTTTCTTGCCCATAAAATCCTACCAGGCCTACGCCAACCCCGCCGGGCCACCTGGGCCTCTTGCTGAATCTGTTGCGGACCAACTCGTTTGATTTTTTTGGAAAATTGCACTGGACCCCCATGCAGCACCAAAATCCTTGGGCTAACACCAACAGAAAAGTGCCCAAATCACCTGTTTCCACTTCCTTGGCCCATAAAATCCTACCAGGCCTCCGCCAACCCTACTGCACCAACTGGGCCTCTTGTCGGGTCAGTTGCGGACCCATTCGAATGATTTTTGGGGAAAATAGCGCCGGACCCCCAAGCAATGAAAAATCCGTGGGCTAATACCCACAAACAATTGCCCAAATCGCCTGTCTCAACTTTCTTGGCCCATAAAATCCTACCAGGCCTCTGCCAATCCCACCGGGCCACCTGGGCCTCTTGTTGGGTCAGTTACGGAACCACTCGTATGATTTTTCGGGAGAATTGCGTCGGACCCCCATGCAGCGCAAAAACCTGTGGGCTAACACCCACAGAAAAGTGCCCAAATCGCCTGTTTCCACTTCCTTGGCCCATAAAATCCTAACAGGCCTCCGCTAACCCCACAGGGCAACCTAGGACTCTTGTCGGGTCAGTTGCGGACCCACTTGTATGATTGTTCTAGAAAATTGCGCCAGACCCGCATGCAGCGCAAAATTCCGTGGGATAACACCCACAAAAAAGTGCCCAAATCGCCTGTTTCCACTTCCTTGGCCCATAAAATCCTACCGGGCCTCCGCCAACCCAGCTGGGCCACCTGGGCCTCTTGTCCGGTCAGTTGCGGACCCACTCGTATGATATATCGGAAAAATTGTTCTGGACCCCCATGCAGCACCAAAATCCGTGGGCTAACACCCACAGAAAAGTGCCCAAATCGCCTGTTTCCTCTTTCTTGGCCCATAAAATCCTACCACGCCTCCGCCAACCCCGCCGGGCCACTTGGGCCTCTTGCCGGGTCAATTGCAGACCCACTCATATGATTTTTCGGGAAAATTGCGCCGGACACCCATGCAGCGCCAAAATCTGTGGGCTAACACCCACAAAAAAGTGCCCAAATCGCTTGTTTCCTCTTCCTTGGACCATAAAATCCTACCAGGCCTCCGCCGACCCCGCCGGGCCACCTTGCTCTCTTGCCGGGCCAGTTGTAAACCCACACGTATGATGTTTTGGGGAAATTGCGTCGGACCCCATGCAGCGCCAAAATCCATGGGCTAACTAACACCCACAGAAAAGTGCCCAAATCGCCTGTTTCCTCTTCTTTGGCCAATAAAATCCTACCAGGCCTCCGCCAACCCGCCGTGCCACCTAAGCCTCTTGCCGGGTCAGTTGGGGACCCACTCGCATGATTTTTCAGAAAAATTGCACCGGACCCCATGCAGCGCCAAAATCCGTAGGCTAACACCCACAGAAAAATGCCCAAATCTCCTGTTTCACTTCCTTGACCCATAAAATCCTAATAGGCCTCCGCCAACCCCGCCAGGCCACCTGGGCCTCTTTCCGGGTCTTTTGCAGACCCACTCATATGATTTTTTGAGAAAATTGCGTCGGACCCCCATGCAGCGCCAAAATTCATGGGCGAACACCCACAGAGAAAGTGCCCATATCGCCTGTTTCCTCTTCCTTGGCCCATAAAATCCTACCAGGCCTCCACCAAACCTGCGGGGCCACTTGGGACTCTTGCCAGGTTAGTTGCGGACCCACTCGTATGATATTTTTGGAAAATTGCGCCGGATCCCCATGCAGCGCCAAAATTCGTAGGCTAACACCCACAAAAAAGTGCGAAAATCGTCTGTTTTCACTTCCTTGGACCGTAAAATCCTACCAGGCCTCCGCCAACCCCGCCAAGCTACCTGGACTTCTTGCCGGGTCAGTTACAGACCCGCTCGTATGATTTTTTAGAAAAATTGCGCCGGACCCCCATGCAGCGCCAAAATCCGTGGGCTAACACCAACAGAAAAGCGCCCAAATAGCCTGTTTCCACTTCCTTGGCCTATAAAATCCTACCAGGCCTCCGTCAACCCGGCGGGGCCACGTAGGACTCTTGCTGGGTCAATTGCAGACCCACTCGAATAATTATTCGGGAAAACTGCGTCGGAGCCACATGCAACGCAAAATTTCCGTGGGTTAACACCCACAGAAAAGTGCCAAAATCGCCTGTTTCCACTTTCATGGCCCATAAAATCCTACCAGGCCTCCGCTAACCCTACCTAGCCACCTGGGCCTCTTGCCGGGTCAGTGGTGGACCCACTCGTATGATTTTTTGGGAAAATTTTGCCAAACCCCCATGTAGCGCAAAAATCTGTGGGCTAACACCCAATGAAAAGTGCCCAAATCACCTGTTTCCTCTTCCTTGGCCCATAAAATCCTACCAGGCCTCTGCCAACCCCGCTAGGCCACCTGGGCCTCTTGCCGGGTCAGTTGCGAAACCAATCGTATGATTTTTCAAGAAAATTGCGCCGGACCCTCATGCAGCACAAAAATCTGTGGGCAAACACCCACAGAAAATTGCCCAAATCGCCTGTTTCCACTTCCTTGGCACATAAAATCCTACCAGGCCTCCGCCAACCCTGCCGGGCCACCTGGGCCTCTTTCCAAGTCAGTTGCGGACCCACTCATATGATTTTTTGGGAAAATTGCATCAAACCCGCATGCAGCGCAAAAATCCGTGAGCTAACACCCACAGAAAAGTGCCCAAATCGCCTGTTTCCATTTCCATGGCCCAAATCGCCGAGCCACTTGGGCCTCTTGCTGGGTCAAATACAGACCCAATCGTATGAGTTTTCGAGAAAATTGCGCCAGACCCCCATGCAGCGCCAAAATCCGTGTGCTAACACCTAAATAAAAGTGCCCAAATCGCCTGTTTCCACTTCCTTGGCCCATAAAATCCTACCAGGCCGCCGTTAACCCCGCCGGGCCACCTTGGCCTCATGTCGTGTCAGTTGCGGACCCCTTCGTATTATTTTTCAGGAACATTGTGCTGGATCCCCATGCAGCGCCAAAATTCGTGGGTTAACAGCCACAGAAAAGTGCCCAAATCGCCTGTTTCCACTTTCTTGGACCATAAAATCCTACCAGGCCTCCGCCAACCCCGCTGGGCCACCTGGGCCTCTTGCCGGATCAGTTGCGGACCTACACGTATGTGTTTTTTTTTAAAATTGCGCCAGATCCCCATGCAGCGGCAAAATCCGTGGGCTAACACCCACATAAAAGAGCCCAAATCGCCTGTTTCTACTTCCTTGGCCCATAAAATCCTACCAGGCCTCCACCAACCCCGTCGGGCCACCTGTGCCTCTTGCGGGGTCAGTTGCGGACCCACTCATATGATTTTTTGGGAAAATAGCACTGGAACCCCATGTAGCGCAAAAATCCGAGGGCTAACACCCACAGAAAAGTGCCAAATCGCCTGTTTCCTCTTCCTTGGCCCATAAAATCCTACCAGGCCTCCGCCAACCCCGCCGGGCCACTTGGGCCTCTTGTTCGGTCAGTTGCGGGCCCACTCGTACTATATTTTGAGAAAATTGCGCTGGACCCCCATGCAGCACCAAAATCCGTGGGCTAACACCCACTGAAAAGTGCCCAAATCGCCCGTTTCCACTTCATTGGCTTATAAAATTCTACCTGGCCTCCGCCAACCCCGTCGGGCCACCTGGGCACCTTGCGGGGTCAGTTGCGGACCCACTCGTATGATATTTTTAAGAAAATTGCTCCGGACCCCTATGCAGCGCCAAAATCCGTAGGCTAACACCCACAGAAAAGTGCCCAAATCGCCTGTTTCCACTTCCTTGGCCCATAAAATCCTACCAGGTAATCGCCAACCCCGCCGAGCCACCTAGGCCTCTTGTCGGGTCAGTTGCAGACCCACTACTAAGATATTTTGGGAAAATTGCGCCGGACCCCAATGCAACGCAAAAATCCATGGGCTAACACCCACAGAAAAGTTCCCAAATCGCCTGTTTCCACTTCCTTGGCCCATAAAATCCTACCAGGCCTCCGCCAACCCCGCCGGGCTACCTGGGCCTCTTGCCGGGTTAGTTGCGGACCCACTGATATGATTTTTTGGAAAATTGCGCCGGACTCCCATGCAGTACCAAAATTCATGGGCAAACACTCACAGAAAAGTGCCCAAATCGCCTTTTTCCTCTTCCTTGGCCCATAAATTCCTACCAGGCCTCCGCCAACCCCGCCGGGCCACCGGGGCCTCTTGTTGGGTCAGTTGTGAACCCACTCGTATGAGGTTTTGGGAATCTTTCGCCGGACCCCATGTAGCGCCAAAATCCGTGGGCTAACACCCTAGAAAAGTGCCTAAATCGCCTGTTTCCACTTCCCTTGCCCATAAAATCCTACCAGGCCTCCGCCAATCCCGCCGGGCCCCTTGGCCCTCTTTCTGGGTCAGTTGCGGACCCACTCGTATGATTTTCGGGAAAATTGCGCCGAACCCCCATGAAACGCCAAAATCAGTTGGCTAACACCCACTAAAAAGTACCCAAATCGCCTGTTTCCACTTCTTTAGCCCATAAAATCCTACCAGACCTCTGCCAATCCCGCCAGGCCACTTGGGCCTCTTTCTGGATCAGTTGCGGACCCACTCGTATGATTTTCAGGAAAATTGCGCCGGACCCCCATGAAACGCCACAATTTGTGGGCTAACACCCACAAAAAAGTGCCCAAATCGCCATTTTCCATTTCCTTGGCCCATAAAATCCTACCAGGCCTCCGCCAACCCCGCCGGGCAACCTGAGCCTTTTGCTGGGTCAGTTGCGGACCCACTCGTATGATTTTTTAGAAAAATTGCGCCAGACCTCCATGTAGCGCCAAAATCTGTGGGCCAACACACATAGAAAAGTGCCGAAATCGCCAGTTTCCACTTCCTTGGCCCATAAAATCTGACCAGGCCTCCGCCAACCCCTCCGGGCCACCTTGGCCTCTTGCCGGGTCACTTTTGGACCCACCCATATGATGTTTCTGGAAAATTGCGGCGGACCCCCATGAAGTGCCAGAATCCGTGGGCTAACACCCACAAAACAGTGCCCAAATAGCCTGTTTCCACTTCCTTGGCCAATAAAATCCTACCAGGCCTCCGCCAACCCCGTCGGGCCACTTGGGCCTCTTGCCGGGTCAATTGCGGACCCACTCGTATGATTTTTTGAAAAACTTGCGCCGGATCCTCATGCAGCGCCAAAATCCGTGGGTTAACACCCACAGAAAAGTGCCCAAATCGCCTGTTTCCACTTCCTTTGCCCATAAATTCTTACCAGGCCTCCGCCAACCTGGCCGGGCCATCTGGGCCTCTTGCCGGGTCAGTTGCAGACCCACTCGTATGATTTTTTGGAAAAATTGCGTCGGACCCCCATGCAGAGCCAAAATCCGTGGGCTAACACCCATAGAAAAGTGCCCAAATAGCCTGTTTCCTCTTCTTTGGCCCATAAAATCCTACCAGGCCTCTGCCAACCCCGCCGGGCCACCTGGGCCTCTTGCCGGGTCAGTTGTGGACCCACTCGTATGATTTTTCGGAAAAATTGCGTCGGACCCCCACGCAGCGCCAAAATCCATAGGCTAACACCCACAGAAAAGTGCCCAAATCGCCTGTTTCCTCTTCCTTGGCCCATAAAATCCTACTAGGCCTCCGCCAATCCCGCCGGGCCACCTGGGCCTCTTGTCGAGTCCGTTGCGGACCCACTCGTATGATTATTTGGGAAAATTGTGTCGGACCCCCATACAGCGCAAAAATCAGTGGGCTAACACCCAAAGAAAAGTGCCCAAATCGCCTGTTTCCCCTTCTTTGGCCCATAAAATCCTACCAGCCCTCTGCCAACCCCGCCGGGCCTCCTCGACCCCTTGCCGGGTAAGTTGTGGACCCACCCGTATGAATTTTCGGGAAAATTGCACTGGACCCCCATGCAGCACCAAAATACGTGGGCTAACACCCACAGAAAAGTGCCCAAATCGTCTGTTTCCTCATCCTTGGCCCATAAAATCCTACCAGACCTCCGCCAAACCCGCCGGGCCACCTGGGCCTCTTGCCGAGTCAGTTGCGGACCCACTCTTATGATTTTTTAGTAAAATCACGCCGAACCCCCATGCAGCGCCCGAATTCGTGGGCTAACACCCACATAAAAGTGCCCAAATTACCTGTTTCCACTTCCTTGGCACATAAAATCCATCCAGGCCTCTGCCAACCCTGCCGGGCCAACTGGGCCTCTTGCCAGGTAAGTTGCGGACCCAGTCATACAATGTTTCATGAAAATTGCGCCGGACCTCCATGCAGCGCCAGAATCCGTGGGCTAACACCCACGGAAAAGTGCCCAAATCGCTTATTTCCACTTCCTTGGCCCATAAACTCCTACCAGACCTCCGCCAACCCCGTCGGGCCACATGGGCCTCTTGCCGTGTCAGTTGTGGACCCACTCGTATGATTTTTTGGGAAAATTCCCCTAGACCCCCATGCAGCGCCAAAATCTGTGGCCTAACACCCACAGAGAAGTGCCCAAATCGCCTGTTTCCACTTCCTTGGCCCATAAAATCCTACCAGGCCTCCGCCAACCCAGCCGGGCCACCTGGGTCTCTTGCCAGGTCAGTTGCGGACCCACTCGTATGACGTTTTGGGAAAATTGCGCTGGACCCTCATGCAGCGCCAAAATCCGTGGGCTAACACCTAGAGAAAAGTGCCCAAATCGATTGTTCCCACTTCCTTGGCCCATAAAATCTTACCATGCCTTCGGCAACAGTGTCGGGCCACCTGGGCCTCTTGCTGAGTCAATTGTGGATCAACTCGTATGATTTTATGGGAAAATTGCGCCGGACTCCCATGCAGCACCAAAATCAGTTGGCTAACACCCACTAAAAAGTGCCCAAATCGCCTGTTTCCACTTCTTTGGCCCATAAAATCCTACCAGACCTCCGCCAATCCCGCCAGGCCACTTGGGCCTCTTTCTGGATCAGTTGCGGACCCACTCGTATGATTTTCGGGAAAATTGCACCGGACCCCCATGAAACGCCAAAATCTGTGGGCTAACACCCACAGAAAAGTGCCTAAATCGCCTGTTTCCTCTTTCTTGCCCTTAAAATCCTATCAGGATTCCGCCAACCCCACCGGGCCACCTGAGCCTCTTGCCTGGTAAGTTGCGGACCCAGTCGTATGATTTTTCGGGTAAATTACGCCGAACCCCCATGCAGAGCCAAAATCCGTGGGCTAACACTCACAGAAAAATGCCCAAATAGCATGTTTCCTCTTCCTTGGCCCATAAAATCCTACCAATCCTCCGCCAATCTCGTCAGGCCACCTGGGCCTCTTGGCGGGTCAGTTGCGGACACACTCATATGATTTTTAAGGAAAATTGCGCCGGACCCCATGCAGCGCCAAAATCCGTGGGCTAACACCCACAGAAAAGTGCCAAAATTGCATGTTTCCACTTCCTTGACCAATAAAATCCTTCCAGGCCTCCACCAACCCCGCCGGGCCACCTGGGCCTCTTACCGGGTCACTTGCGAACAGACTCGTATGATCTTTTGGGAAAGATTGCGCCGCACCACCATACAGCGCCCAAATTCGTAGGCTAACACCCACAGAAAAGTGCCCAAATTGTTTGTTTCCTCTTCCTTGGCCCATAAAATCCTACCAGGCCTCTGCCAACCCCGCCGGGCCACCTGGGCCTCTTGCCGGGTCTTTTGCGGACCCACTCGTATGATTTTTTGGTAAAATTGCGCCGGACCGTCATGCAGCGCCAAATTCTGTGTGCTAACACCCACACAAAAGTGCCCAAATCGCCTGTTTCCACTTCCTTGGCCGAGAAAATCCTACCAGGCCTCCCCCAACCCCGCTGGGCCACCTGGGCCTCTTGCAGGGTCAATTGCGAACCCACTCGTATGTTTTCTAAGAAAAATTGCGCCAAACCCCCATACAGCACCAAAATCCGTGGGCTAACACTCACAGAAAAGTGCCCAAATTGCCTGTTTCCACTTCCTTGGCCCATAAAATCCTACAAGGCCTCCGCCAACCCCGCCGGGCCTCTTGCCGGGTAAGTTACGAATCCACTCGTATGATTTTTTTGGAAAATTACGCCGGAACCCCATTCATCGCCAAAATCCATTGGTTAACACCCACAGAGAAGTTCCCAAATCGCCTGTTTCCACTTTCTTGGCACAAAAAATCCTACCAGGCCTCTGGCAACCCTGCCGGGCCACGTGGGCCTCTTATCGGGTCAGTTGCGGACCCACTCGTATGATTTTTCTGGAAAATTTTGCTGGACCCCATGCAGAGCCAAAATCCGTGGGTAACACCCACAGAAAAGTGCCCAAATAGCCTGTTTCCTCTTCCTTGGCCCATAAAATCCTACCAGGCCTCCGCCAACCCCATCGGGCCACCTGGGCCTCTTGTCGGGTCAGTTGCGGACACACTCGTATGAGTTTTCAGGAAAATTGTGTCGGACCCCCACGCAGCGCCAAAATCTGTGGGCTAACACCCATAGAAAAGTGCCCAAATCACCTTTTTCCACTTTCTTGGACCATAAAATCCTACCAAGCCTCCACCAACCCCTCCGGGCTACCTTGGCCTCTTGACGGGTCAGTTGCGGACCCACACGTATGATTTTTTATGAAAATTGTGTCGGACCCCCATGCAGCGCCAAAATACGTGGGCTAACACCCACAGAAAAGTGCCCAAATCACCTGTTTCCTCTTCCTTGGCCCATAAAATCCTACCATGCCTCTGTCAACCCCATCGGGCTACCTGGGCCTCTTGCCGAGTCAGTTTCGGACCCACTCGTATAATTTTTCGGGAAATTTGCGTCGAACCCCCACGCAGTGCCAAAATCCTTGGGCTAACACCCACAGAAAAGTGCCAAAATCGCCTGTTTCCACTTCCTTGGCCCATAAAATCCTACCAGGCCTCCGCCAACCCCGCCGGGCCTCTTGCCGGGTAAGTTACGAATCCACTCGTATGATCTTTTTGGAAAATTGCGCCGGACCCCCATGCATCGCAAAAATTCGTTGTCTAACACCCACAGAAAAGTGCCCAAATCGCCTGTTTCCACTTTCTTGGCCCATAAAATCCTACCAGGCCTTTGGCAACCCTGCCGGGCCACGTGGGCCTCTTATCGGGTCAGTTGCGGACCCACTCGTATGATTTTTCTGGAAAATTTTGCTGGACCCCATGCAGAGCCAAAATCCGTGGGCTAACACCCATAGAAAAGTGCCCAAATAGCTTGTTTCCTCTTCCTTGGCCCATGAAATCCTACCAGGCCTCCGCCAACCCCGCCGGGCCACCTGGGCCTCTTGCCGGGTCAGTTTCAAACCCACTCATATGATTTTTCGGAAAAATTGCGCCGGACCATCATGCAGCGCCAAAATCCGTGGGCTAACACCCACGTAAAAGTGCCCAAATCGCTTGTTTCCTCTTTCTTGGCCCATAAAATCCTACCAGGCCTCAGCTGGGCCACCTGGGCCTCTTGCCGGGTCAGTTGCGGACCCACTCGTATGATTTTTCGAGAAAATTGCGCCAGACCCCCATGCAGCGCCAAAATCCGTGGGCTAACACCCACAGAAAAGTGCCCAAATCGCTTGTTCCCCCTTCCTTGGCCCATAAAATCCTACCAGGCCTCCGCCAACCACGTCGGGCCACCTGGCCTCTTGCCGGGTCAGTTGCGGACCCACACGTATGATTTTTCAATAAAATTGCGCCAGACCCCCATGCAGCACCAAAATCCGTGGGCTAACACCCATAGAAAAGTGCCCAAATCGCCTTTTTCCACTTCCTTGGCCCATAAAATCCTACCAGGCCTCCGCCAACCCCTTCGGGCCACCTAGGCTTCTTGCCGGGTCAGTTGCGGACCCACTCGTATGATTTTTTGGGAAAATTGCGTCGAACCCCCATGCAGCGCCAAAATCCATAGGCTAACACCCACAGAAAAGTTCCCAAATCGCCTATTTCCACTCCCTTGGCCCATAAAATCCTACCAGGCCTTCGCCAACCCTGCCGGTCCACCTGGGCCTTTTGCCGGGTCAGTTGCGGACCCACTCGTATGATGTTTCAAGAAAATTGCGCTGGACCCCTATGCAGCGCCAAAATCCGTGGGTTAACACCCACAGAAAAGTGCCCAAAACGCATGTTTTCTCTTTCTGGGCCCATAAAATCCTACCAGGCCTCCGCCACCTCGTCTGCCAACCTGGGCCTCTTGTCGGGTCAGTTGCGGACCCATTCGTATGATTTTTTGGGAAAATTGCACTGGACCCCCATGCAGCGCCAAAATCCGTGGGCTAACACCCACAGAAAAGTGCCCAAATCCCCTCTTTCCTTTTCCTTGGCCCATAAAATCCTACCAGGCCTTCGCCAACCCTGTCGGGACACCTGCGCCTCTTGTCGGGTCAGTTGCGGACCCACTCGTATGATTTTTTTAGAAAATTGCGCTGGACCCCATGTAGCGCCAAAATCCACGGGCTAATACCCAAAGAAATGTTCCCAAATCGCCCTTTTCCACTCCCTTGGCCCATAAAATCCTACTAGGCCTCCGCCAACCCCGCCGGGCCGCCTGGGCCTCTTGCCAGGTCAGTTGCAGACCCACGCGTATGATTTTTTGGGAAAATTGCATCGGACTCCCATGCAGCGCCAAAATCCGTGGGCTAACACCCATAGAAAAGTGCCCAAATCGCCTGTTTCCACTTCCTTGGCCCATAAAATCCTACCAAGCCTCCGCCAACCCCGCCAGGCCACCTGGGCCTTTTTCCGGGTGAGTTCCGAATGCACTCGTATGATTTATTGGGAAAATTGCGCTGGACCCCCATTCAGCGCCTAAATCCATGGGCTAACACCCACAGAAAAGTTCCCAAATTGTCGGTTTCCTCTTCCTTGGCCCATAAAATCCTACCAGTCCTCCGCCAACCCCGCCGGACCACCTGGGCCTCTTGCCGGGTCAGCTGCGGACCCACTCGTATGATTTTTTGGGAAAATTGCACCGGACCCCCATGCAGCGCAAAAATCCGTGGGCTAACACCCACAGAAAAGTGCCAAAATCGCCTGTTTCCACTTCCTTGGCCCATAAAATCCTACCAGGCCTCCGCCAACCCCGCCGGTCCACCTGGGCCTCTTGCCGGGTATGTTGCGGACCCCATCGTATGATTTTTCAGGAAAATTGCGCCGGACCCCCATGCAGCGCCAAAATCTGTGGGCTAACACCCACAGAAAAGTGCCCAAATTGCCTGTTTCCTCTTCCTCGGCCCATAAAATCCTGCATGGCCTCCGCTAACCTCGTCGGGCCACCTGAACCCTTGTCGGGTCAGTTGCGGATCCACTCGTTTGATTTTTTATGAAAATTGCGCCGGACCCCCATGCAGCGCCAAAATCCGTGGGCTAACACCCACAGAAAAGTGCCCAAAATCGGTTGTTTCCACTTTCTTGGCCCATAAAATCCTACCAGGCCTCCGCCAATCCCGCCGGGCCACCTGGGCCCCTTTGCTAGGTCAGTTACGGACCCACTCGTATGATTTTTTGGGAAAATTGCGCCGGACCCTCATGCAGCACCAAAATCTTTGGGCTAATACCCAAACAAAAGTGTCCAAATCGCCTATTTCCTCTTCCTTAGCCCATAAAATACTACGAGGCCTCCGCCAACCCCGCTAGGCCACTTTGGCCTCTTGTCGAGACAGTTGAAGACCCACTTGTATGATTTTTCAGGAAAATTGTGTCGGACCCCTATGCAGCGCCAAAATTCATTGGCTAACACCCACAGAAAAGTGCCCAAATCGCCTGTTTCCACTTCCTTGGCCCATAAAATCCTATTACGCCTCCGCCAACCACGCTGGGCCACCTGGGCCTCTTGCCGGGTCAGTTGCAGACCCACTCGTATGATTTTTCGAGAAAATTTTGCTTGACCCCATGCAGCGCCAAAATTCGTGGGCTAACACCCAAAGAAAAGTGCCCAAATCGCCTGTTTCCTCTTCTTTGGCCCATAAAACCTTACCAGGCCTCCGCCAACCACGCCGGGCCACCTGGGCCTCTTGCCGGGTCAATTGCGGACCCACTTGTATGATTTTTTGAGAAAATTGCGCCGGACCCCCATGGAGCGCCAAAATCCGTGGGCTAACATCCATAAAAAAGTGCCCAAGTCGCCTGTTTCCACTTCCTTGTCCCATAAAATCCTACCAGGCCTCCGCAGACACCGCCGGTCCACCTGGGCCTCTTGGCGGGTATGTTGAGGACCCCGACGTATGATTTTTCAGGAAAATTGCGCCAGACTCCCATGCAGCTCCAAAATCCGTGGGCTAACACCCAAAGAAAAGTTCCCAAATCGCCTGTTTTCTCTTCCTCGGCTCATAAAATCCTACCAGGCCTCACCTAAGCCTCTTGCCGGGTTAGTTGCGGACCCACTCGTATGATTTTTTGGAAAAATTGCACTCGGCCCCCCATGCAGCTCCAAAATCCGTGGGCTAACACCCACAGAAAAGTTCCCAAATCGTCTGTTTACACTTCCTTGGCCCATAAAATCCTACCAGGCCTCCGCCAATCCCGTCGGGACACCTGGGCCGCTTTGTCGGGTCAATTGCGGACCCACACGTATGATTTTTTAGGAAAATTGCGCCAGACCCCATGCAGCGCCAAAATACGTGGGCTAACACCCACAGGAAAGTGCCCAAATCGCCTGTTTCCTCTTCCTTGGCCCATAAAATCCTACCAGGCCTCTGTCAACCCCGTCGGGCCACCTGGGCCTCTTGACGAGTCAGTTTCGGACCCACTCGTATAAGTTTTTGGGAAATTTGCGCCGGACCCCACGCAGTGCCAAAATCCTTGGGCTAACACCCACAGAAAAATGTCAAAATCGCTTGTTTCCACTTCCTTGGCCCATAAAATCCTACCAGGCCTCCGCCAACCCTGCCGGGCCACCTGGGCCTCTTGCCGGGTCAGTTTCGAACCTACTCATATGATTTTTCGGGAAAATTGCGTCGGACCCTCATGCAGCGCCAAAATTCGTGGGCTAACACCCACATAAAAGTGCCCAAATCGCCTGTTTCCTCTTTCTTGGCGAATAAAATCCTACCAGGCCTCCGCTGGGCCACCTGGGCCTCTTGCCGAGTCAATTGCGGACCCACTCGTATGATTTTTTGGGAAAATTGCGCTGGACCCCCATGCAGCGCCAAAATCCGTGGGCTAACACCCACAGAAAAGTGCCCAAATTGCCTGTTTCCACTTCCTTGTCCCATAAAATCCTACCAGGCCTCCGCCAACCCCGCCGGGCCACCTGGGCCTCTTGCCGGGTCAGTTGTGGACCCACTCGTATGATGTTTTTGGAAAATTGAGCTGGACCCCCATGCTGCATCAAAATCCGTGGGCTAACACCCACAGAAAAGTGCCCCAATCGCCTGTTTCCACTTCCTTTGCCCATAAAATCCTACCAGGCCTGCGCCAACCCCGCCGGGCCACCTAGGCCTCTTGTTGTGTCAGTTGCGGACCCACTCGTATGATTCTTTGGGAAAATTGCGTCGGACCCCTATGCAGCGCCAAAATCCGTGGGATAACACCCACAGAAAAGTGCCCAAATCATGTGTTTCCTCTTCCTTAGCCCATAAAATCCTAGCAGGCCTCCGCCAACCCCGCCAGGCCACCTGGGCCTCATGCTGGCTCAGTTGCGGACACACCGGTATGATTTTTCGAGAAAATTGCACCAGACCCCCATGCAGCGCCAATCCGTAAGCTAACACCCACAAAACAATTCCCAAATCGCCTGTTTCCACTTTCTTGGCCCATAAAATCCTACCAGGCCTCCGCCAACCCAGCCGGGCCACCTAGGCCTCTTGCCGTGTCAGTTGCGGACCCACTCGTATGATTTTTTGGGAAAGTTGCGCTGGACTCCCATGCAGCGCCAAAATCCGTTGGCTAACACCCACAGAAAAGTGCCCAAATCGCCTGTTTCCTCTTCCTTGGCCCATAAAATCCTACCAAGCCTCCGCCAACCCCGCCGGGCTACCTGGGCCTCTTGTCGGGTCAGTTGCGGACCCACTCGTATGATTTTTCGGGAAAATTGCGTCGGACCCCCATGCAGCGCCAAAATCCATGGTCTAACACCCACAGAAAAGTGCCCAAAATGCCCGTTTCCACTTCCTTGGCCCATAAAATCCTACCAGGCCTCCGCAGACATCGCCGGTCCACCTGGGCCTCTTGCCGAGTATGTTGAGGACCCCGTCGTATGATTTTTCAGGAAAATTGGACTCCCATGCAGCTCCAAAATCCGTTTGCTAACATCCAAAGAAAAGTGCCCAAATCGCTTGTTTCCTCTTCCTCGGCTCATAAAATCCTACCAGGCCTCCGCTAACTCAGTCGGGCCACCTGAGCCTCTTGCCGGGTCAGTTGCGGACCCACTCGTATGATTTTTTGGATAAATTGTGCTCGGCCCCCCATGCAGCGCCAAAATCCGTGGGCTAACACCCACAGAAAAGTGCCCAAATCGTCTGTTTACACTTCCTTGGCCCATAAAATCCTACCAGGCCTCCGCCAATCCCGCGGAACACCTGGGCCGCTTTGCCGGGTCAATTGCAGACCCACACGTATGATTTTTTATGAAAATTGTGTCGGACCCCCATGCAGCTCCAAAATACGTGGGCTAACACCCACAGAAAAGTGCCCAAATCACCTGTTTCCTCTTCCTTGGCCCATAAAATCCAACCATGCCTCTGTCAACCCCGTCGGGCCACCTGGGCCTCTTGCCAAGTCAGTTTCGGACCCACTCGTATAATTTTTCTGGAAATTTGCGTCGGACCCCCACGCAGTGCCAAAATCCTTGGGCTAACACCCACAGAAAAGTGTCAAAATCGCCTGTTTCCACTTCCTTGGCCCATAAAATCCTACCAGGCCTCTGCCAACCCCGCCAGGCCACCTGGGCCTCTTGCCGGGTCAGTTTCGAACCCACTCATATGATTTTTTGGGAAAATTGCGCCGGACCCTCATGCAGCACAGAAATCTGTGGGCTAACACCCACATAAAAGTGCCCAAATCGCCTGTTTCCTCTTTCTTGGCCCATAAAATCCTACCAGGCCTCCGCTGGGCCACCTGGGCCTCTTGCCGGGTCAGTTGCGGACCCACTCATATGATATTTTGGGAAAATTGCGCTGGACCCCCATGCAGCACCAAAATCCGTGGGCTAACACCCACAGAAAAGTGCCAAAATCGCTTGTTTCCACTTCCTTGGCCCATAAAATCCTACCAGGCCTCCGCTGGGCCACCTGGGCCTCTTGCCGGGTCAGTTGCGGACCCACTCGTATGATATTTTCGGAAAATTACGCCGGACCCCGATGCTGCGTCAAAATTCGTGGGCTAACACCCACAGAAAAGTGCCCCAATCGCCTGTTTCCACTTCCTTTGCCCATAAAATCCTACTAGGCCTGCGCCAACCCCGCCGGGCCACCTAGGCCTGTTGTTGTGTCAATTGCGGACACACTCGTATGATTCTTTGGGAAAATTGCGCCGGACCCCTATGCAGCGCCAAAATCCGTGGGATAACACCCACAGAAAAGTGCCCAAATCGCGTGTTTCCTCTTCCTTAGCCCATAAAATCCTAGCAGGCCTCCGCCAACCCCGCCAGGCTACCTGGGCCTCATGCCGGCTTAGTTGCGGACCCACCCGTATGATTTTTCGAGAAAATTGCACCAGACCCCCATGCAGCGCCAAAATCCGTAAGCTAACACCCACAAAAAAGTTCCCAAATCGCCTGTTTCCACTTCTTTGGCCCATAAAATCCTACCAAGCCTCCGCCAACCCCGCCGGGCCACCTGGGCCTCTTGTCGGGTCAGTTGCGGACCCACTCGTATGATTTTTTGAGAAAATTACGCCGGACCCCATGCAACCCCAAAATCCGGGGGCTAACACCCACAGAAAAGTGCCTAAATCGCCTGTTTCCTCTTCCTTGGTTCATAAAATCCTACCAGGCCTCCGCCAACCCGTTGGGCCACCTGGGCCTCTTGCCGGGTCAGTTGCGGAACCACTCGCATGATTTTTTGGGAAAGTTGCGCCGGACTCCCATGCAGCGCCAAAATCCGTTGGCTAACACCCACAAAAAAGTGCCCAAATTGCCTGTTTCCTCTTCCTTGGCCCATAAAGTCCTACCAGGCCTCCGCCAACCCCGCCGGGCTGCCTGGGCCTCTTGTCGGGTCAGTTGCGGACCCACTCGTATGATTTTTCAGGAAAATTGCGTCGGACCCCCATGCAGCGCCAAAATCCATGGTCTAACACCCACAGAAAAGTGCCCAAAATGCCCGTTTCCACTTCCTTGGCCCATAAAATCCTACCAGGCCTCCGCCAACCCCGTCGGGCCACCTGGGCCTCTTGCTGGGTCAGTTGCGGACCCACACGTATGATTTTTGGGGAAAATTACGCCGGACCCCCATGCAGTGCCAAAATCATGGGCTAACACCCAGAAAAAGTGCCCAAATCGCCTGTTTCCACTTCCTTGGCCCATAATATCTTACTAGGCCTCCGCCAACCCAGCCGGGCCACCTGGGCACTTTTCTGTGGGTGTTAGCCCACGAATTTTGGCGCTGCATGGGGGTTCGGCGTAATTTTCCCAAAAAATCATACGAGTGGGTCCGCAACTGACCCGACAAGAGGCCCAGGTGGCGGAGCGGGGTTAGCGAAGGCCTGGTAAGATTTTATGGGCCAAGGAAGTGGAAACAGGCGATTTAGGCACTTTTCTGTGGGTGTTAGCCCAAGGATTTTGGCGCTGCATGGGGTCGGACGCAATTTTCCAAAAAAATCATACGAGTGGGTCCGCAACTGACCCGGCAAGAGGCCCAGGTGGCCCGGCGGGGTTGGCGTAGGCCTGGTAGGATTATATGGGCCAAGGAAGTGGAAACAGGCGATTTGGGCACTTTTCTGTGGGTGTTAGCCCACGGATTTTGGCACTGCATGGGGGTCCGGGGCAATTTTCTCGAAAAATCATATGAGTGGGTCAGCAACTGACCCGGCAAGAGGCCCAGGTGGCCTGGCGGGGTTGGCGGAGGCCTGGTTGGATTTTATGTGCCAAGGAAGTGGAAACAGGCGATTTGGGCATTTTTCTGTGGATGCAATGTGTCTTAAAGGCCCAATAATAGGGAATGACTCCAGCCTATCAGGTTTACTTTATGAAAAACTACTTAATTATACAAATATTTTTATTATATTGATCAACTTTTTTCATAATTTCAAATAATTATATATTATCTCATTAATTAATAATTTCATATCATATTTTAAATAAGATATACTTAGATACATGTAATTTTACTACTAGATATATTTTGAAATACAAATACATAGAGAGAGAAAGACGAGCGAGATTGGAAGCAGGTGAAAGAGTTAGTGTATCACAAATGGACATTAAATACATGTATTTGGAATGCCAGATACCTTATATACCATAGATATATAGGGAGATACATGAGCGAGAGAGTTAATGTATCCAAAATACATATGAATCCACTTGAATATAATGTATTTGGAATAAATCACACTTAATTTTGATCTTATGTTTCGAGATACATGTATCTGGATATGCCAGATATATATATTTGAGATCGAAATTTGGCAGGAATAGTAATTTTAAAAATTCTTGAATAAATACATAACTAAGGCCCAATAATAAGTAGACCATGAAACCCCAACTCCAAAAAATTTCATGAGAAGTTGATAAGGTGAAATGGAAATCTGACAAATGGATAAGAAAATGTACAAAAATCCCAACTACCTAATATTTCAAGGAAAATAGAAGAAAATAATGACTTTTGAGTATCACCTCTAATAAGTTCCACACACCACATTTGATTCTTGAATGGACTACTAAAAAAGATTTTCTTTGCTATAAAAATGGCTGCCTTGACACGTGTATCTCCTTACCAATGCCATAAATTAAGTTTGGTAAATCAGAGACTTCCAGAATTCTCTTCTTCACTTGTAACCACTACCTCATCACTTGTTTCATTTCCAAAGAAAAACAAGAAATTTAGCAGATTCTCAGTTTTGGCCATGGCTGATTTGAACACAAGCACTGTTCTTGTTACTGGAGCTGGTGGCAGAACTGGTAAAGTTTCCTTTTTTTCCCTTTTGGGGTTTCTTGATTTTGATTGTCTTTCATGACGTTGTGTTACCTGTAGGTCACGGATTCAAGCTATTCTTGCATTAATGTAGATTATGGGGTGCAATTCAGTGTGAAGATTAATTTTTTTTTTGGTTATCTCAGTGTTACTGCTGTAACTATGCTATTTTGTGGCTATGGGTTGCAATTCAGTATAAAGATTAATTTTTTTTTCCAAAAATTGTTTATGTAGATTTTAGGGTGCTAATTCTGGGGGATTCTGTTTATAATTTTGGCTTTGGGGGGAGGTAATGTTAATGGATAATGTGAGATTGATGCGTTGGGATTTGTATGAGTGTGATAACAATGAGACCTAGCTAAGGCACATGATGATTACACATTCATATTATTTGGTAGAAAATTGTTGAGAGGAGATCAGCTAATACATTCTTTTTATGGTGTTCGGGCTTGCTTGTTCGCACCTTGACTAATTCCACGTGGTACTTGCTACCTTCGGTCTTGAATAGATGGGAAGAAATCACGTAGTGGTGTTCTTGCGAGCAGATTTGAGTTTTGAGACCTCATGGTTCTTAGTCCACTTCATTGACCATTAGACCACACCTTTGGGTGCAGATCAGTGATACATATTGTTCTAGAAGATAAAGCTTTTTGTCTTTCTTTTCTTCCCTTCAAAAAGAATACTCTAAAAGAAGAACTAGGAGCTCAAGCGATGAGATTCAATTTCGCGTTAAGTCCTATTACAACAATATGTAAACTGTTGTCGTATTAGCATTGCTTCTCAAATCTATAGAGAGGCTCTTGATAGCTTTCCAAGAATGTACTTTTCTTCTGGTTGTGGTATTATTTTTCCATTATTAGGAGCTAGGATCACCCATCAATTAGGTCGTTTCTGATAGTTAAGGTGGTCATATACTCGTAGCTTGTATGCTCTGAAACCAATTTAGTTGGTCTATTGGTTATTTATCATCACATTTCAATTGTCTGTTTATTAATTAATACATGAATGCTAAGTTGCTCGGACTCTTCACTTTTGGTGCCGCACCCGTATCGACACAACATGGGTGTGGGTGTAGGTGTGGGATCCTTGTCCGATTTGGTCAATCGATTTTGGGTACTTTGACCAAAATTGATGGGGAAAGGTTGGACTGTTTAACGATTTCTGTAATCAATACAAAAGGTAAGGTGAAATTGAAGAAAATGGAATATCTTTTACATAGAAATTTCTATGTCACGCCTTTTTCCTTAATCTCCTTCTAGGATTTTCTTCAAGTTCTCCACATAATATCTTATAATTTAGGTTTTATCACTCTATTTTTAGATATTTCGATCATTTTTAGGCGAATCCCCGCACCCGTATCCATACATGGATCCATATCCCCGAATATTAAAAATTAGATCATGAAGGATCCAACCTCGAAATCTGCACCCGTATCGGACACCCGCACCCGAGTCTGAGCAACTTAGCATGAATGAACTTAAAATAGTTTAAGAACTTCTGCACAATGAATTTAGTTCCAATTGAAGAAAATATAACCTGAGTATTCCAGACTCCCGAGATACAATTTCTCTTGGAATTTTGTCATTTTGGTGAATGACTAATGCTAGAATTAATCATGTCAACTGTCTATGAGCTTTAGGGTATGATGTAAATTGGTTTTTTCCTGTTCCTAACATGATCAACAAGTCCGCCTGTCTTCATTTGACAAGTCGTTTATGTTGTAGGATCAATTGTCTATAAGAAGTTGAAGGAGAGATCAGAAAAATATACAGCTAGAGGATTGGTTAGAACAGAGGAAAGTAAACAAAAAATTGGTGGTGCAGATGATGTTTATATTGGTGATATCAGGAATTCCGAGAGTCTTGTTCCTGCTATACAAGGTATCGATGCTCTCGTTATTCTTACAAGTGCTGTTCCAAAAATGAAACCCGGATTTGATCCAACAAAAGGTGGAAGACCTGAATTCTATTTTGAGGATGGGGCATATCCTGAACAGGTACATCATGCTTTGGGTACTCATATCTGTCCTCAGGTTTTTAGTTGGCATTATCTGACACAAAATTTACTTTGTATTTTTAGGTAGATTGGATTGGCCAACAGAACCAAATAGATGCTGGTATGGAGCAATCTTGGACAATTTTGGCATTTAAAATGTACTTGTATCTGCTTATCTAAGATATACAATATGCATTCTACAGCTAAAGCTGCTGGTGTGAAGCAGATCGTACTAGTTGGGTCAATGGGAGGTACAAATCCTAACCACCCGTTGAACAGTTTGGGGAATGGGAATATATTGGTTAGTAACTTGATTCTTTTCCTTGATCTTTTTCCTGCAAAAGTACTCCCTTTCCTTTATTTCTGCTGCCATTTTGACTGCCGTATTGCCCGACGATTTCCATAGCTGCAAAAATATCGTTGCTGCATGCATAATGTTATGTGTCCCATCTTTGTACTGTTTCTCATAGTTGAATATCAGAAGCTATACAAAGTCACATTAGATGTAATATACTTCCACCATTTTAATTTGTTTGTTTGGTTTTGACTTGGCACGGAGTCTAAAAAAGTGAGGAAGACTTTTGAATCTTGTGGTCTTAAAATAAAGATACATAGAATGTACAAAAATAACTTTTAATCTTGTGGTCTCAAACATGCATGTGAAAAGTTGAAATTGAAAAGTTGCCAAAAAAGGAAAGGGACATTCTTGTTTTAAATGGACTAAAAAGTAAAAGAATACAAACCAAAAAAGAAAGCAAGACAAACAAATTGAAACGGAGGGAGTATGTTTTTGTAATAAGTGTATTCCTCAATGGTGCTTGCAGTGCATGAACAAATTTGACGTTACAACTTATATGGATGTTAAGTTGGTCCTGCCCTTGCATCTTAGGAGAGGATAACTATTTTCCAATTATGCGTATTTGAAAGACAATGTAACTTGATGGGAATTGATAATGTTACATTGCTGACTCTGACAAACTTTTATTTGGATGTTGCTTGATTAGTTTCTCACTATTACCTTTTGACTTTCTGTCTATTGTGGGAAATTGTTGTCATTCATAAATACTAGCAGACTAACTTTTATGAAGGTTACAGGTCTGGAAGAGAAAGGCTGAACAATATTTGGCTGATTCTGGAATTCCATATACAATTATAAGGTTTGTTCAATTCTCATATCTGTATGAATATTACTTTGTGGCTGAATAGATATGGCAAAAGCACTGAATTCTCAATTATAATAACCAAACGTTCTCGTAGTAGTTATTTATGCCATATTAGGTGTGGAATAAACAAAAAACTGTGAGTCACTAGTTTAGAGCACTGTCCTACTCGTATAGAAAGTCTTTTAGAAGTTTTTACTTTCAAACAGTTTGTAGAATATATTCTCTAAGGCTTGCAAATATATTTTTAAATCAGTAAAACAATTTGCATATTTGAAAGAAATTTGAAGCAAATTTGGGAAATTATTAGCAGTTAAGAAACGTTCCACCGAGTCAAAAAAATTGCTGGGTCAGGAATATATGGTGCTCTCATAAATAAGAAGGATGGCTTTGCAATGTCCATGACGAGGGGAAGAGGGCTGATGAGGACGATTCAAAGAGAAGGATTCACAGGCATCTAAGATACCAATCTTCTGAAAAAAGTGTGCATATGGCCGTTGGCATACCCACATCAGAAAGGGACAGAAGAGTCAAGTGCTATAAGAGCACAAGTTCACACGGTACGATGCTTTTGGGCTCGTCGATGGTGTTGCTGTCCTACGGACAAATCTGTGAGATCTGTTGGAGCAAAGCGGACAATACGTGTGATGGGCTTGAACTGTGATTAATATGGGCTCAGACAAACTCTCACTGAATGATGGCGGGGCAAGCCTCAGCAAGAATGATGAGTATGACTCACATGATGGAAGTTAGGCTAAAGAGGGTAGAGAAGGACTGCTAGGCTGACAGGTATTTGAAGGGGAAGGGGTGTGAAGTGTTATATAAGAAAGCACACAAGTTAGCATGATGCTATTGGGCTCATAAACCCAAGGGATAAATCTGTGAAAGTTGTGAGGCCAAAGTGTACATGCTTCAAGGCAAATGACAGTTTCTCTATTCTTAAGGCTAAATTCATCCCACAATATACACTTCTGTGCAAATAGAGTTCAATGAGTCTCGAAGATAAAGTGAAACCAAAAATAAATAAAAATTTGACTACGTAATGCATACAAAACTAAATTCCTGAGCATGTACTAGGAAGAGCAGCTAACCTACTGAAGTAACCCAATAATATATTTTGGAATGCTGATCAAAATATTTAAGAAAGGTAGAAGAGATTGATTGTTGTATATTTTGTTTTATATTTCAGTGGTGTTATCCTTCATCACTATGGAGATCACGTAATTCCAAAGAACACACTTTGACCCCAGGGTCCCCTTTACTTACGTCTTTTTGGAAAAGATCACCGTTTATACATCTAGTCCAGAACACTAGTATAAAGGAAGGATCAAGAATGAAAAACTGTTATATTTTGGCAGCAGTTCGCTCTCTCTCAAACTAGAAATTTGATAAGAGAAATGCGAAAAGAATTCTTCCAGTAATAGTTCTAGTAAAACATATCCATTGTAAAGTTATCTATTATCTTCCATAAGATAGGGAAACAAATTGTCAATCGATCAGCTATAATTTACCCAAAGTCTTACCTAATGTAAAGTACCATCATGTGTAGAATAGAATACTGGAAGTGGAAGTTATTTGGATAAAGCAACTACAGAACTTACCAAGAACCCAAGCAATCCATCAAAAAGCTTTCACTGGAATCACCAGTAAGAAATATGTTTACATCATGCTTCCAGGTATCTTGTGTCACTGGTAGATAAAGGTAATCTCCTCTTCGGGATGAGACTCATGGTTGTCAATAATAGATTACCTAGAGAAATCGGTAAAAGAAATTTCTACCCAAGATTTAATAGTTGTTTCATTCTCAGCCTCGGTGAAGTCCATCTTGTTGTAAAACAGAAAAAGAGAAATTTATACCTGGAAATAACTGATAATTGAGTTAACAGTGATTCTTACCTAGTTGGTGATGTTGAAGTATACGACCAACTCATCTAAAAGCTAAGGCAGTTGGAAAGAACACTTATTTATGTAAGGCATAACACATAGATAGACACCTTAACTTGGGAGATAAACACTAACTAGATTATGTGCATCTAGAAACCTCAACTTCTCACCATTGTGTCTGTTTAGCACTCCAACTTACAATCTAGACACCTCCATTATTAACGTGTCATGTTAGCGTCGAGTGTCCATGCGACATAACACGGACGAGTTGAGGTGTTTGGATGTGCATTTTTAAAGTTGGAGTGTATAGTTGTCAGTTGAAGCCAAGTTAAGGTGTCTATCTATGTATTATGCCTCTTATGTAATTATATTTTCTTTTTTCAATAATCCCCCTCGCATGCAAGCCCAGTTCTCTTTTATGATACAAGCACATGGCTGTTGAAGTGTGTGGCAAATTCATTTGAAAGCTAAGCTATTAGAGAAAGTTTAATTTTATATATTCAATTCTGTCTTCAAGTGGTGAATACAGAAAACTGTAGTTCTTCCTTGAAAAATACTTATTTTATCTAATGTTTATGCCCTCATACTTATTCTTTTTCCACTCACCTGATAATTATTCAAGTGAAATGACCTCCACGGGTCCACGTTACAATCATCTCCAATTTCGTTGCTCAAGATTTGTTGTTTGATCACCATTTTTATGTTTCGTCTTTGTTCAGGGCTGGAGGGTTACAAGATACAGAAGGTGGTATAAGGGAACTACTTGTTGGAAAGGACGATGAGCTTCTCGCGACAGAAACTAAAACTGTTACCAGAGCTGATGTTGCAGAAGTCTGCATTCAGGTACATTAATGGCCTCGGCTCTTTTTCAGTTCTATGTAGATGGTTTGCTGTTTCTTTGGTCAGCTTCAATGCTTCATTTTGTCAAACCTCGTTCTATAGAGCATTGCTCTCTGTTTGCTAATCTTGTAAGACTAAAGTCCTCGAGGCATTTTGATGTCAACAGGCACTGCAGTATGAGGAAGCAAAATTTAAGGCATTTGATCTGGCCTCAAAACCTGAGGGAAGTGGCACTCCAACTAAGGATTTCAAGTCTCTATTTGCACAAATCACTACTCGTTTCTGATAGATTTCTCACCAGGACCATGTCCAAAATTTACATCACTGTTTTCTGCCAACATTTGTTCAAAGGGGAGGTTATAAACTTAAGGTAGATAGGCATCTGAAGTTTGGTTGTACCATTGCAGCTCCCTCCCTATAACCCCCCCACCCCACCTCCCCTCCTGGCGCTTAACAGCTAACCTCATCGACACCATGGCAAACTCAGAGATGACTTGCCAATAGTTCATTGATCCAGTAGAGGTTATGGATGTGCCTCTATCTTGATTTTTTTCACGTTTGTAAGGCAAATAACTAAATAAGCATTGTTGAACTAATGCAAGTGGCAATCTACTATGTTATCTTTACTTGTTTGCTTATGCATGCTTCACCAAATAATGTTTCATCTTGTTTTAATTTGTTTATCTCATTTTTGGTGTTTTATAAATTTAAAAACTGTGTAAAAATTTATTACTAATCATGATAATTGACAACTTAACATAATTAAAGCATGTTACATAAAAGCATAAAAAATACTATAAATCATGATAATTGAAGACTTAAAATATTTTAAAAACAAATTTCAATTGATTATTGAAATTAATCTATCAATGTCACATAAAATGGGACAACAGAAGTAAAATGTATTATTTATTTAGTAAACTATATAATAAATATTGTAAATCTAGATGATTAACAATAGTACTATATCTATATATGAAAATTAATTAAAAAATACTATGAATCACAAGAATTAACAACTTAAAATATTTAAAAGATATATAAAAAGTTCCATTAACACTCAAATCGGTGTCACATAAATGGGATAGATGAATAACATATATTATTTAAAAATGACGTAAATATAAAATAGGTCACAATAATTAAAAAAGTAAAAATTAAAAGACAGAAAAAATTTTGATTTCGAAATTTTATCAGCACCGCATCAATTGGGACAAAGAAAGTAACATATATTATTGATAAAACTATTAAAAACAACCATGGACTTGACACAAGTTATTAGTTTCATCCTCGAACTATTGACAGACTTAGAAACACCCCTCAATTTGATTAACTTAACTAAAAAAAACACCCCCGAACTATCACAAATATTAAATACACCTCTTAACTTTGCAAAAATTTAGGGGTGTATTTCACTCTTATAACATATACTAGTATATTTATATACTGAAGTACATGATTACATCTGTCATTTATTGATGTGTTATATTGTACTTCAGTTCTTCTGATATTTCATTGGTCCAAGAAAACATTATTATTTTAATGAAAAATTATTGGGAAGCACTGTCTTTACCAATGGTGTTTCAGCCGTTATTTTGTGTTTATCAACATATTATATACTAAAAGAACAACATATTTTTATATACTAAAATTCTCTTTGGCTGGTTTTGACTATAATTTAAATTAAAATTAAAAAATAAGTCCCACCAAAGTCTCTAGAAGAGCACTATAATTTGTGGTCCCTAAACATGAGACATTTCTTTTAAAAAAATCAATTATTTATTTTTAACTCTGTCTTCATGGAAAGATGCACATTAATGGATTTGAAATTTATAGGAGTAATTTTAAATTAATTTATAATTTTAATGTATAAATACTTAATTACGAATCCATAACCTTCAAATTTTAGCTCTGCCTCTATCATGTACCTCAAGTTAGTATATCTTCAAAACACGAGTTAGTATATCTTCAACACAACCTCCGGGACCTTTATTTAAGTATTACTAAATAGAGGAGAAAGAAATCATAAGGCGAGAATCAAACCCTGATAAGCTATTGAGATTCTCATTTTGACAAAGAACACTCTACAACATGAATATGAGCTTAAAATACTCACAAGAATCCTAGAATAAGCTCTGCTTTCTGTCCCACAGCTAAACAACATCACTATTTTCCAAGTTTTGTTATCAGTTGGACTTAAAGGTCCCCACAAATATTTTAAATGCAATTTGTTAAGAAGTCACATGGCAAATCATGAAGGATTTTCTCTCATAATTTTTCTATACCATTAGTTTAAGTTACTTGCAGTTAAATTATACATACAGTAAAAAACATTGAACAAACTAACATATACTGCAAGTTCACAAAATTCCAGAACACATATCTGATGCACACTTTGCAGCAATGGTTTGTCAGTTAGCTCTTCAACTAATGATTTTATGGTCTTGGTCATCTTCTATGGAACATCAATTCAACTCCCTCGTTTTGTATGTTGATGATCATCACCAAGAACATGCACCGAAGCCTCATCTTGACTGATTATCAGATGGTTATTGAAGTGTATGCTGCAGTATTTAGCCCCGTCCATATTAGAAACTCGAAGAGTTTAGCCACCAAATGATTTTCTTGTTAATTCTGCGAGCAATCTTTATTACTGTATCAAGACAATGAGCTACCAGTTACCTGTGACATTGGCAAATTGTGTCAAATTTTAGAGTATTAGCAAAAAGAATAACATAAATACATCAAGAGTCTTACAAACTGTATTGCTGCATTTGATCTTCAAATATTTAGATGGACTGGGGATTCAAAAGCGTGTGTTCCAAGTTTCTTACACAGGTTTCCAACAAGATAAGGCGTAAATTGTTCTTCCTTTCCACCCCAGCAGCAACCACTGGCTATCTTCATCGATTACAAAGTCTCTATGATATCCTAACCTCACTTTCTCTACTGCCTTATTTATGAATTCCTCACGGTCAAAAGGTATCTGTGTAAACCTTGCCCCCAGAATACGAGCTTGCCACTGCCTGTATGTCTCTGGACGTTCAACCCTTTCCCACCCCTCACAAGCTATGACATTCAGGGCTTCTCTTCCAAAGATCTCTTTCTCAATTAATCGTCTTTCTGGAATCTCACGGGGAACAACAGTTTCAAGCATATCAAAAAGTGCAGAAAAGTGAAATAAGGCCTCGCGAAACCGTGTGACAAAAAATGGGGCGCTATAGGCCCCATTGACAATACCATGGACAAAGATATCTGGATTGATCTTCCTTATGAGGTTGAGAACGACAGTTCTTGGACTTTCAACTGCGATAGTCTCATCATGTAGGTTCTTAAAACGATACAAGCAGTTGACAGCAAGAAATTCATCCTTGTCGAGCTTTAAATCCTCAACTGTGATTGTCTCCCATTTCTTTGCAATTGCATGGTATTCAAATGGAACATTGAAGGACCGAGCATAATCAGCCAAACGGTGACCTGTTTCCTCAATCTGTTCCGCTGGCCTGAAGCCTGGTTGGGGAAACTCTATGCCAGTAATACGAAGCCTTGGTGGCCCCCCTTCTCTTTCTGCAATACGTTGGATGAATGTAGGCCATTGGAAACCATACAGGATGCCAAAGTCAATGACATGAACCCTTGTTGCATTCTCTGCCTTTATCATGATTGTCTTGTTTGAAGCGAAACTAGAAATCTTCCTGAATGGGCTAGATGCAAGATACAAATGGTAGGCCTTCAAAAGATCAGCTGCAGATGTTCGTTTATTGACAAGGGCTTTATAAATCTGGCTTCCAGTACCAGCCAACCGTGCCTCGAGACCATCTGCAAAGCAATGAGCCAATCTCTGGTTTCCATCCCCAAAAGGGGATGAATGTTGTCTGATCTGTTTCAAAAGTTCATTTGCAGTCCTGGAATCGTCAGCAGCAACAGCCTGTGCACAAGTTATCATGAGAGTTCTCAAGTCTATGACTTCCTTCTTTCCACCCTGTTTCTTCCCACGGGCCTTTCCTCCTTTTGATCCTTTTGATATCTGCACTGTGGTTTTGCTTTTAGCATTCCTCAGGTTTTGCTGATAAGCTTCTAGTGCTTCTCCTCCCTTCCCCATGCTATTTAGCAAGACTATATCGAACTCCTCAGATCGTAGAGTTGATTCTGTAAAAACAGCTGCCTGTTTGCTGCTCCTTTCTTCCTCGATATAATTATCACCCCTCAGAGGATTTTTCTTCCCTCTCGCCACAGTTGATGAAGTCTCTCCCTCATCCTTTTCCTCCACCCGTGCAGCCGCATTACCAGCTTGCCTTTTGGGCTCCCAAGGAGGCAAGTCATTTGTATCTACACTGTTCAACAACTTATTACTAGTCGGGAGGAACTTACTTGCTTCTTCAACTCCTTTCTGAAAGTTCAAAATAGATTGACTCTCATCATATGTACCAGGAATATGAAAAGAACTAACAGGAGAGTCTAAGAATCCATCTACAACATTACTCCCACTATTTGATGAGCATACTGAAGAATACGAGGTATTATGAAATGAAAGTCCTTCGAAGTAAGAAGAATTGCAATAAGTGGACATGTTAACCCCCCTTGAATCAACTAGGTAACCACTACTGTCACCAGTATTACTTGCGGAATTGTATATACTTCCCGCGAAGTGGTCATCAGGATTCTCACTGTTCCGATCAGTAAACACGTTTTGCTCCGGTGATGGTGGATACTTCTTACCAAGGGCCTCGTAGAGTGACTTCTCTTTGGCTTGAAGTTCCAAGGACTCCTGAAGCATATCTGACTTGTCCTCCATGTCTTCTTCCATTAGCATCCGATTTATATAGCTCAAAACGGCATCCGTGAAATCAATATCTTCATTGAAGTCGTCCTCAACGCCAAGGTCAGTTCTTGATTCTATATTAGTCCGTAAATGGTCACCACTCATAAATCCAACAGCATCAAAATTGTGTTGGACAAAGCTATTTTCATGTCTAGGACCATTCGGTAGCTTATGATCTGAATAAGCAAGTTCAAATCTTGGTCCATTAACCATCCTCTGATTTGAAGAAAAAGGTAATAGTTGGTTCTCTAATCGAAAATTATTCAAAGAACTCGGATTTCCATTAAACCTCGGATCCATTAAACATCAAAGTCAATGATTCATCTGTGACAACCATACACAATTCAAGCTCAAACGTGGAACAAACACAAGTAATATCTCTCATAAAATAGCAAAAAAGACAGAAACTTTAACAACCCCATAAAATCAAGAAAACAAACAGCAGATTCAGCAACAATCACTATTCAACAGACTGCCACAAGTAATATCTCCCAGAGAGAAAGAAGAAGCAAAAAAGACAGAAACTTTAACAACCCCACAATATCAAGAAAACAAACAGCAGATCCTGCATTAACAAAATTGAATCTTTAACACTATTTAAAAGACTGCTCCTTTAGTCAGCAAAAACATGCACTGTCAATTCTAAATCCTACAAATAATCCATACTCACTGACGTCAGCATAAAATTGAGCTCAAATTTAAAGTGCTTACTTCAAGAAAAGAAACCCCTTGTTAAGCAAAACAGAACTACCTTAAATAAAATAAAGAAAAAAATGAGAAAGAAAAGCATACCTTAAACCTATGGAGAAGCAAACAGAGAGAGAGAAGAAGAAATGTGAGTGTCTTTGTAAGATTCTTGTATAAGAAACAGAGGAGATGGTAACCCGTAATAGCAAGTCATCGGTCAATGACGTGGAAATCCTAGGAGTCACCAAGCCTAGTGGTATGGTCGTAAAAGATCCAACTTTCTTTTTAAAAATAAATAAATAAATAATTTATATATTTAATTATTCCCCCTGTTCCATATTAAATGGACAATTTTCATTTTACACGGTTATTAAGAAATCATTAATGCATTAGTGAACTTTATCATTTTATCCTTATTAGGGTAACAAAATTAAACACAACCCGCGGAGCCACAAGCCGCCTGGTAGGATTTTATGGGTCAAGCAACAGGGAACAGGTGATTTCGATAGTTTTCGTGGGTGTTAACTCACGATTTGTGGCGTTGCCCGGGTTCTAGGCCAAGTTTCTCAAAAAATCACACTGACCCATCCGTAACGAGTCAGTTAAGAGCCTCGATGGCCCGGCGTCGCCGCAGGATGCTTGGTAGGATTTTATGGGCCAAGCAACGCGAAACTTGTGAATTTTGCTATTTTTCATGGATTTTAGCCCACAGTTTGTGGCGTTGCACGGGGATCTGGGCCAATTTTCTCATAATATTACATCGATCCATCCGTAATGAACTCGGCAAGAGCCCCAAGTGGCCCCGCGGTGCCGCAGGATGCCTTGTAGGATTGTATGGGCCAAGCAACAGGAAACATGCGATTTTGGCAGTTTTTCGTGGGTGTTAGCCTACGGTTTATGGCGCGTCCTGGGAATCCGGACCAACTTTCTCGAAAAATTACACGAATCCAGCAAAAGCACCTGGTGGTCGGCGGTGCCACAGGACACCTGGTAAGATTTTATGGTCCAAGCAACAGGAACCAGGTGATTTTAGCAGTTTTTCGTGGGTGTTAGCCCACGGTTTGTGGCGTTGTCCGGGGATATGGGCCAATTTTCCCAAAAAATTATATTGACCCGTTCGTAACGAGTTCGGAAAGAGCCCCAAATGGCCTTGCAGCTCCGCAAGACGCCTAATAGGATTTTATGGGCCAAGCAATAGGAAACAGGTGATTTTGGCAGTTTTTCGTGGGTGTTAGCCCACAGTTTGTGGCGCTGCTACGGGATCCGGGCCAACTTTCTCAAAAGGTTACATCGACCTGTCCGTAACGAGCCCGGTAAGAGCCTAGGTAGTTCGGCGGTGCCACGGGATGCCTGGTAGGATTTTATGGTCCAAGCAATGAGAAACAGGCAATTTCGACAATTTTTCGTGGGTATTATCCCACGGTTTATGATGCTGCCTAGGGATCCGAGCCAACTTTCTCGAAAAATTATATCGACCCCTCTGTAACGGGCCCGGCAAGAGCCTTAGGTGGTCTGGCGGTGCGGCAAGACACCTGATAGGTTTTTATTGCCCAAGCAATAGGAAACAAGCGATTTCAGCAGCTTTTTGTGGGTGTTCACCCACGGTTTGTGGCGTTGCACGGGGATCTAGGCCAACTTTCTCGAAATATTAAACCGATCCATCCGTAACGAGCTCGGCAAGAGCCCCAGGTGGCTCCGCAACGCCACAGGACGCTTTGTAGGATTTTATGGGCCAAGCAACAGGAAACATGCGATTTCTCCAGTTTTTCATATGTTAGCCCATGGTTTGTGGCGCTTCCCAATGATCCGAGCCAACTTTCCCATACATTTACACCGACACATCTGTTACAAGCCTAACAAAAGCCCTAGTTGGCCCGGCGGCGTCGCAGGAGGCGTAGTAAGATTTTATAGGTCAACCAATAGGAAGTAGGCGATTTTGGTAGTTTCTCGTGGGTGTTAGCCCACGATTTGTGGCGCTGCCCGGGGATCCGGGCCAACTATCCCAAAAAATTACACCGACCCGTCTGTAACAAGCCCGGCAAGAGCCCCAGGTTGCCTTACGTTGCCGAAGGATGCCTAGTAGGATTTTATGGCCCAAGCAACAGGAAACAGGCGATTTCGACAGTTTTTTGTGGGATAGCCCATGGTTTGTGGCGCTTTCTGGAATCCGAGCCAACTTTCTTGAAAAATTACACCAACCCGTCTGTAACGAGCCCGGCAAGAGCCCCAGGTGGCCCAGCAGCGCCGCAGGACGCCTTGTAGGATTATATGGGCCAAGCAACTGAAAACTACTAAACAAGTGATTTCAATAGTTTTTCATGGGTTTTAGCCCACGATTTGTGGCTCAGCCTGGGGATTCGTGGCAACTTTCCAGAAAAATTACACTGACCCGTTTAAAATGAGCCCGGCAAGAGCCTCAGGTGGCCCAGCGGCCCGTCAGGACATCCAGTAGGATTTATGGGCCAAACAATAGGAAATAGGCGATTTCGTTAGCTTTTCATGGGTGTTAGCCCACGGTTTGTGGCACTGCCCGGGGATACGGGTCAACTTTCTCAAAATATTACACCGATCCATCTGTAACAAGTACGGCAAAAGCCTCAGGTGGACCGACAGCGTCATAGGACGCCTAATAGGATTTTATGGGTCAAGCATCAAGAAATAGGCGATTTTAACAGTTTTTCATGGGGTTAGCCCACGCTTTATGATGCTGCCCAGAGATCCGCGCCAACTTTCCTATGATGAGGTGTTATTCGCTTTTGAGAATGAAAACAAGGGTACCATTGTAATGCAATGAAATAAATGCATTCCAATTTTTTTTTGAAAATATTCCAAATTCTTAAATGATAGAATTCTCTTATTATATAGAGTTTGAAGTGTTTGCTTCAATAAGGGCATTTTCAAAAAAAAAAAATTATTTTAATTTAATTAGTAGTACAATTTTATTAAAATTATGATACCCGCTTTAACGATGATCTTTAGTTTTAAATTCATATTCTTTATTTATAACTTTATTATTTTGAATGCCGGAAATATTCGTATATATTTTGCAACTGCTTTGAGTAAAAAATCAATCATCAATAATGAAGAATACTTTGATTATAAACATCTCAATGGGCCTCTTCACATTAGATTTGCATGAAAAATAAGAAGATATTTACTACCATATACAGATATATAATATATTATATTTTAGAGTAAAAATTTTAAATTATTTAATCAATACTACATAAAATTTATCAATATTTATAACATTTATTTTACACTCAATGAAATGGTTTAATATCATCTAATCAATATCACATAAAAAATAAACTTAATTTATGAATAAATATTAGACTTGTGCATACCACAAATTGTTTGTAACTAGTTTAACTAACAAAAGTCACATCTTCCGCCGTTTAATGGCATTTTCATTATGAACAGTCACAGTAATCTAGCTGAACTAATATGTTACAGTCATGAAGTGAGGTCCCAATAGGTATTTACATAATCTTCTTCCATCCAATTCATCGAAATAATGAGTCATTATCAATATCGATACATTTGACATCGCCAAATACTCAGTTAACATATTAAGTAGGTAGATATGCTTTAATGGCATTTTCTTGATGGACAGTCACAGTCGTCTAGCTGAACAGCTTACAGCAAATTTACCTCCTGCAGCTGAATTTTTGACATACAGTACTCCTGGTTTTACGACCAAGCTCGATGACTCTCAAAGATTTAAACGTAAGGTTAGTAGCTAATCGATTATATGGTAACACAGAAGAAAGATAGCTAACAGTTTTCCATAACAAAAGTTAAGTGAGCAATACATAAAACTTATCAAATTAAGAGTTTTACATGATACTTGAAGACAAACCCCCAACCCCCAAAAAAGAGTGAAAGTGTCGCGAAAGCACTAAATCGGTGATTTTGGAGAGATCAAACTTTTTGTATACATAATTCCTTGCTTTAGGGTATTGATTCCGAATACCCTACCTGGTCTATACATCTGTAGTTGAGTAGCAGCACTTCACCATCGGCAAACATATATATAGGTATCCAAGATTCTTTGACACCATAATCCTTCATTACCTACAACTAATAAGGATCATGAGCATAATAAAAGCAAAGCATTCCTACCACTGAAACTCCATGTTTGATTAGACTACTGACTTTTTCCAACATTGGCTCTAGCAAAGTGTATCTCTCCGTACACCTCATCTGAAATACTAAATGAAACCACAAAAAGATCTCGTACTGAACCAACCAAATGAAATGCTCCATGTAGAAACGCAAAAGAATCAACAGGACGACTCAACTAAGGTTCAAAGCCAGCTTGACATTTAATGTTTTCTCTCCATGAACCACTTTTTAGCACTAGAATTTCAATGCTAGGATAGTTAAGGATTTTGTTATCATTTCAATGACAGGATAGTTAAACTTAAGGATTTTGTTATCCTCACAGACGGGCCATTGGATAACAAGAAACTTTTTGGAATTTATGTCATTCATGGCATGTCTGTGATGCTTCATCTTTAAGTAAGGCTGAGAGATTAATATTTTTCAAAATTTTAAAACACATTAAAATCAAAGAAGAGACAACCTTCTGAGGATATCCGTTATTTCTTCTTGGAAGTGAATTTGTTTTCTTAAACCATCGTTAGGCCCATAAAGAAGATAACTAACCTGATGATTTTTCCCCCTACAAATTAAAATAAAAATTATAATAGCTCTACTTTGTTCTTTATGTTGATGTATAACTTTATGTAAAGATATAAAACATACAATTCATTCCAAACACTATATTCATTAAAATAGTATAATACGATGATAAATAATGAAACAATACGTAACAAATATAATGTAGTATGAATTTGGTGAAAAAGGCAAGTGGTTTGAAGTTTTATGAAAAATACGTAACAAGTTCTATGTTGATTAAACAATTAAGCTAATTAAAATGGCAAAAGAATGAAAATTTTCATGGTGGCACAAGGGGCAGAGCCGCTGAGGTAGAGCTTTTACCCTAACAATATATTTGTATCAAGAAATTTATTAAGCATATACATCGTGAAATTTCTGACTACACGATTCGTGGATGCTGCAATTACCAACAGAAAAAGAGTTACCTAATAATAAAACACGTAATTTATCAACAGATTCATTTGTCCATAGTTGCATTTGATAGCATATAGCCATACACTAACAGTAAAGAACAAAGCAATAGTAGTGATTGACACTATTGATAGTTGCATGAATTTACTAAGCCATACTTTTGGATAGCAGTTCAACTATAGATGTAAATCAAAATTTAAGCTCAACATAAGACATATATTAATCATATAGTAATGCCATATTATTCACGTCGATTTTGATAATATTACACGAACTGACCTTAATTACACAGAAAAGAAAATTCCAGGTAAAACGTATTACCTTTTCATGTGGGTGAATCCAATTTTCGCCAACCCAGTCAAGAAAACAAATGGCCTTTGGAGTTGGCAGCTGGATGTTGATTCAGTAGCTCCACAGTGATGGTATCCAGAAAAACTAGTTAAAACAAGAATAAAAAGAATAACTGAACAAAGTTAAGAAAGAGGCTCAGATTTTCGCCTATTCAATCAAAGAAAAGGAAGAGCAGAGTTTGAACAGCGCCCTGGCTGCAAGTAACAGTTGCCTTATAATAAAGCCTTCCAATGAACTCGCCAAGCCAGACCACGAATCAACTCTATTCTTGACTTTTCATTTTTCATTATGAATAATATTCACTGCCTCTGAAATATGGAGCGTTCACAAGGCATGAAAATTTGAATATATGGAAAAATGCAGCAACAAATCTTGATTCCATTCCCTTTGTACTTGTCTCATATCAGTACCCAACAATTTGTGGAAATTGTATAAATGGATACATAAAAAGTTTCTTCCTCAAAGGGGACTCTTCCTGATATAAACTGATCATACGAAGAACGATAGAGAGAGACTTCAGTTATGTAGAACTATACTTTAAACAGAAAAAAGGCTCAGATTTGAGTTAAACAATCAGAAAAAAGAGTCAATTCACCATGGCTGCAAAAAGCTCCCTCACGAATTCCTTTCTTTGCCTAGCTAAGATATGAATCAGCTCAAAAAACTGATTTTCAATGTTCCTGGAGAATATCATCATAAGCCTTATTCAAAAAGTATAGAGTTGAGGATTTGGGGTTTCCAGGCTAAGTTACAAGGGGCAAAATATGTATTTTCACGTATCATTACCATAATCATGGCAATCATATCATCATCATCATGAAGAGCATTCTGCTAATTGAAAGGGCTGTTAAACTTTATATTTATAACAAAACATAGGAAAAATCATTGGCAAAATTGACACTTAGGAGAAAGAGAATAACCACCCTTAGAAAATCTATACTATTCGCGAGTTCAATGATAAGCCTCATTCCCTGAACACAACAGATACTTGAGAGGCTCAGAATTGCTTTTTCTCAGAAAGAAGCTATACTATGCCATGGCTGCTAGCATTAATAGCCCAGTGAGATGAAACAATATAGTTCCCTTACCTCATAGACCCCTAGAGCTGCCACGCCAGTTTACAACAAAGTTCAACTATCTGATTCTTAAGAGTGAACATCTCCATTGCCTCATTGAACATATTAGATGTTGCTCAGACTGAATCCTATAGGGTATTCAGGTTCCTGAGAACCCCCATTGAATTGAGTGACCATTTAAGAAATTTACCATAGACTTTAGCAATCATATTTTGTAAAATATGAACATGCAAAGAGAAAGGGACAATGTCATGGCTGCAGACGACAGTTTAAATCCGTACTGGGTTGCCCTGCCAAGATACGGGTCAGATTTTCTCAAATCATTGAAGTAACAAGTTTTTACACAGATTGCCCCCAAAGCAGGGAGCTTTTGTCTCTACAAAAGAACGGCCTGTTTAGAGAACTTTTGTCTCACTCAACACAAGTTATGTAGGAATGAAGAATAAGTTGAGTATAGCATAAAAAGCCTCATTCTTTCAACAAAAACAGAGATTTGGGAGGCTCAGATTCACCTTTCTCAAACATAAGCTAAACCCCACCATGGCTGCAACCTTAAGGAGCCTTTGAGAGGCAAAAGCCCAAATAGCTCCAATATCTCACAAGACGCCCCAAAAGCTGCCACACTGAGATATAGTGAAGCGCAACCATCTGATGAGTAAAGAATGAAAATCATCACAGCCTCATTATGGGCCTCATGTCGAAAGTCTTATTTTGTAGATGAAATGACACAAGCTAGCCACTTTCCAGAGCACAATGGGATCACACTAAGGGGTCGTTTGGGGGTGTATAACAATAACAACAACAATAACCCAATGAAATCCCACTACGTAAGGTCTGGGGAGGGTATAATATACGCACACCTTACATTATAGTGAACATTGAAACATTTTCCTCCATACCAAATACACCCGTAAGTGATAATTGAGCCTCAGATCGTATTTATGCTCAAGCAAAGAAAGTCCAGTCACGCCATGGCTGCAAATACTCCCAGGTTGCATGCAACAAAATCACAGGCATCCGGATCATTGCCCCACCAAGATACCGACCAGGTACTCTCAATGCTCAATTACTAGCTCAAAGGATAGATTGAAAGATCATCATCGATAAGAGACCAATTTTGACATTTTCTCATGATGTGTGTTAGTGTTTGTATGCATACAGAGGGTTTTTCCATCAATTATGTTCTGAACTCTTTGAGTCCCGGAACATCCAGGCAGACTAGTTGGAAACTTAAGGCTCAGATATGCAAAAAATTGGGGCAAAGAGAAGGCGACAACCGCCTGGCTGCAAAAAAACCAGTTGCATGTGAAAGAGAAGACTCAATCACATGTCATCTGGGTTTGCCATGCCAAGATACGAGTCAGATTGTCTCGATGCCCCAAACATCAGCCCAATTTAGCAAATATCATCACTGCCTAAAAAATGGGAACTTCCCCCCAAAGAACCCCTTTCAACAACCTTAACAAGAAAATGTAACAAGGGCCTGTTTGGATGGGACTTATTTTTAAGTGGCTTTAAAACATAAGCATAAAACAAATGACCTTAGCTCAGAGGGTCATTTGCACTTTTATCGTGTGCCCTTAAGGAACTTATGACCTGCAGTTAAATGTAACTCAGAAAATAGAATAGTACAACTGCCATCGCCACCATTGAAGGCAATGGCAACAAACATCTTGTTTCCACTTTTGTAGAGAGTTGTTGGCTTGGTTAAAGGAGAAGTCATAGGCCAATCAGAGAGGGCAACCACCCTCCAAAGAATTTCCTTTTTCCTCTCTGTTGGCCTCATTCTTCATGCTGGGCTTAGCTTTCCATTACTGAGTCATTGCACTCTTGCTCCGATATTGTGTAGGTCTTTAATAACAAACAACCTTTTTGCTATTAAGCAAAAGGTTTTTAAGAGGGTTTTTTCGTCATTTAGGTTCAGAACTCTTTGAGTCCTGGAACATCCAGTCGGACTAGTTGGAAATTAGAGCTCAGATATGAGAAAAATTGGGGCAAAAAGAAGGCGACAACCGCCATGGCTGCAAAAAATCCAGTTGCATGTGAACGAGAAGACTCAATCACATGCCATCCAGATTAGCCATGCCAAAATACGGGGTCAGATTGTCTCCATGCCCCAAACATCAGCCCGTAGTAGCAAATATCATCACTGCCTAAAAAGGAAAACTTACATAGATATACTATATTAAGATAATATTCACCACTTATAGCAACAACAATTTTTTTCGTTGAACACTTATAATACATTTATAATACAGTTTTTAATACATGTTACAAACTATTTATAAAACATATATAATAAAAATTTTATTGATGAATAATACATTTATCACACTTTAATACACTTATAATACATTGTATCAATTTCTTACCAAACAAGCAAAATATATTTTAAGACATTTATAATTCATTTTTAATAGAAGTGCAAATTTATCATGGTATTGCTATATATTGCGATAAATGATAATAAATAAATAAAAAAATCATTAAAATTAGTAATTATATATTAAAAAGTACTCGCCAAGTAATTTTTCCACCTAAAAAAGGGAACTTTTCAAGAAGAGCCCATTTGAACTACCTTAATGAGAAAATGTAACAAGGGGTTGTTTGGATGGGCTTATTTTTAAGTGGCTTTGAAATATAAGCATAAAACAAATAATCTTAGCTCAAAGGGTCATTTGCACTTTTGTCTTGTGCCCTTAAAGAACTTATGACCATGTAACTAAATGTAGCTCAGAATGATCAGAAAATTGAATAGTACAACTGCCATCAGCATCACATCGCCACCATTTTAGGCGATGGCAACAAACATCTTTTCTTGTTTCCACTTTTGCATAGGGTTGTTGGTTTGGTTGAAGGAGAAATCATAGGCCAATCAGAGAAGGCAACCACCCTACAAAGAAATTCCTTTTTTCTCTTTGTTGGCCTCATTCTTCATACTGGCTGAGCTTCCATCACTTGGCCTAATATACATCCTCATAATAAACAACTTTTTCGCTAGACATAAGTTTATATTTTTGTATAATTTCAGTTTCACAAGAACTCATGTCCCTGAAACATGCAATTTTATACCTATAGCGGCAATCAAAACAAACATAATTGCCTTACTAATCATACCATGCCATATCATGGAAAACCACCATCCAAACAAGATGTAAAAGGGAGTATTAATTGACTAGAGGGAAGAACAAATCATTGACATACTGGAGATGAAAAGATCCCCTTTTTCCCTGTTTGCCTCAGTCTTTTGAGCTAAAATGAACTGGGTTTCCATCAAATTTGAAATTGAGGCTCAGATCTGTGTAAAATGTGGGGCAAAGAGGAGAAAAAGACAACAACGCCATGGCTGCAAAACTGAACCGGTTTGACAGATCAGGATTTTGCCCCGCAAAGATACGAATCGGGTTTTTCTCCATGCCCCGAATTTCAACCCAGAATCATCACAGCAATATCATCATTGCCTCTCTTTTGTATAGCAATTTGTGGAGAGCTTTGAAAACCTAAGGAAAATGGAAAAAGAGGGAGTAATAATTAGCAGTACTAGTATATTGTTGGTATCAACATTGCATCAACAACCTTAGAGGGTTGTTGATTTGATCGGACGGAGAAATCATAGGCCAGTCAGAGAAGGCAACCACCCTCCATGAAATCTATTTTTTTCTTCTCTCAGCTGACCTCATTATTCCTTCTGGGCTGCACTGATCCTTGTGTTCAGTAAAATGCTCTTTATATAGACAGAGAGTCGAGTAAAAAGAATTGACAGTAAGTTATTGCTACTTTGTAAATAAAGAGTTCAAGAGTAAGCATTACACAATTTTCAAGATGATTTTTCTAAAAAAGAAAAAGAGAGAGTGAATCATCCTACCGCATATCCCAGTGAAACAGCAAGCAACGAAGCTCTTTTTCTAATAATAAGAGTTTATCATTAATCAAATTTTTTATAGTGTACACAAGGGGAGCCTAATAAGGTCTTTCACCGAAAAGGAAAGCGTCAAAACAGAAGGAAATAAGTATGGCCGGATTTCTCTTGATTATCAATGAATTTTAATGTTTGAATGGAGATTCCAAACAGTAAAGCATATCTAATTTTATTTATTTTCTAATTTTTTTCTTGAATAAATCATGGATCTTCTAGGATATTATTAAGGATCTCATCAAATAACTGACGTAATATCTACGATTAGATTAAAAAAGCATAGGCGTCAAACAATTTTGTGGAAAAAAAACTACTTGAATAAAGGGACAAACTAAGACAGCTTACCGACCAAACTCAAGGTATTAAGCATAACAGACATTTTGTTCTTGGAGATAGTTGCATTTTGCTTGAGTTATTTATATGAGGAAAAGAAAAGCAAGCAAGGTAAACAAAAAATTATTCCTTTTCCTTGAACTCCCCCAATAAAATATCCTACTTTTCTCGAAGAAGAATCGAATGAATTATATGTAGTGATCAATAGATTAAGCTTATTCCATATCTACACATACTAAAAGTATAGAAAAATTCGAATAAAAATCTAATCTATTCTATAGATATTTAGGCTAGAGTTGAAAAACAAACAAGTACAATATATATTAAAACGTTTATAATACATTTATATTGCATGCACACTTCATTTTTAATACAAGTGTATATTTTTATCGTAGTATCGCTAAAATTAGTAACTACTAATGAAAAAGTACTCGCCCGAGTAATTTTTCCAACTAAAACATGGTAACTTTTCAAGAAGAGCCCATTTGAACAACCTTACAAGAAAATGTAACAAGGGCCTATATGGATGGGCTTACTTTTAAGTGGCTTTAAAACATAAGTATAAAACAAATGGCCTTAGCTCATAGGGTCTTTTGCACTTTTGTCGTGCGCCCTCAAAGAACTTATGATCGTGTAATTAAATGTAGCTCAGAATGATCAGGAAATAGAATTGTAAAACTGCCTTCATAATCAGATCGCCACCATTGAAGGCGATGGCAACAAACATCTTTCTTGTTTCCACTTTTGCAGAGGGTTGTTGGTTTGGTTAAAGGAGAAATCATAGGCCAATCAGAGGGGCAACCACCCTCCAAAGAAATTCCCTTTTTCTCTCTGTTGGCCTCATTCTTCATAAAAGCTGAGCTTCCATCACTTGGCCTAATTTAAGCCCTCGTAATAAACAACTTTTCCCTAGACATAAGTCTATATTTTTGTATAATTTCAGTTTCACAAGAACTTATGTCCCCAAAACATGCAATTTTATACCTATAACAGCAATCAAAACAACTGTGGTTTCTTTACTAATCATACCATACCATATCAGGGAAAACCACCGTCCAAACAAGATGTAAAAAGAAGCATTATTTGACTGGAGGGAAGAAGAAATCATTGACATACCGGAGATGAAAAGATCCCATTTTTCTCGGTTTGCCTCAGTCTTTTGAGCTAAAATGAACTGGGTTTCCATCAAATTTGAAATTGAGGCTCAGATTTGTGTAAAATGTGGGGCAAAGAGGAGAAGAAGACAACAACGCCATGGCTGCAAAACTGAACCGGTTTGACTGATCAGGATTTTGCCCCGCCAAGATACGAATCGGGTTTTTCTCCATGCCCCGAATTTCAGCCCAGAATCATCACAGCAATATCATCATTGCCTCTCTTTTGTATAGCAATTTGTGGAGAGCTTTGAAAACCCAAGTAAAATGGAAAAAGAGGGAGTAATAATTAGCAGTACTAGTATATTGTTGGTATCAACATGGCAACAACAACCTTAGAGGGCTGTTGATTTGGTCGGACGGAGAAATCATAGGCCAGTCAGAGAAGGCAACCACCCTCCATGAAATCCATTTTTTTCTTCTCTCAGCCAACCTCATTATTCCTTCTGGGCTGCACTGATCCTTATTGTGTTCAGTAAAATGCTCTTTATATAGACAGAGAGTCGAGTAAAAAGAATTTGTAAATAAAGAGTTCAAGAGTAAGCATTACACAATTTTCAAGATGATTTTTCTAAAAAAGAAAAAGAGAGTGAATCATCCTATCGCATATCCCAGTGAAACAGCAAGCAACAAAGCTCTTTTTCTAATAATAAGAGTTTATCATTAATCAATTTTTTTATAATGTACACCAGGGGAGCCTAATAAGGTCTTTCACCGAAAAGGAAAACGTCAAAACAGAAGGAAATAAGTATAGCCGGATATCTCTTGATTATCAATGAATTTTAATGTTTGAATGGAGATTTCAAACAGTAAAGCATATCTAATTTTATTTCTTTCTAATTTTTTTCTTGAATAAATCATGGATCTTCTAGGATATTATTAAAGATCTCATCAAATGACTGACGTAATATCTACGATTAGATTAAAAAAGCATAGGCGTCAAACAATTTTGTGAAAAAAAACTACTTGAATAAAGGGACACACTAAGACAGATACCGACCAAACTCAAGGTATTAAGCATATCAGACATTTAGTTCTTGGAGATAATTGCATTTTGCTTGAGTTATTTATATGAGGAAAAAAAAAAGCAAGCAAGGTAAACAAAAAATTATTCCTTTTCCTTGAACTCCCCCAATAAAATATCCTACTTTTCTCGAAGAAGAATCGAATGAATTATATGTAGTGATCAATAGATTAAGCTTATTCCATATCTACACATACTAAAAGTATAGAAAAATTCGAATATAAATCTAATCTATTCTATAGATATTTAGGCTAGAGTTGAAAAACAAACAAGTAAAATATATTTTAAAACGTTTATAATACATTTATATTGCATGCACTTCATTTTTAATACTAGTGTATTTTTATTGTAGTATCGCTAAAATTAGTAACTACTAATGAAAAAGTACTCGCCCGAGTAATTTTTCCAACTAAAACATGGTAACTTTTCAAGAGGAGCCCATTTGAACAACCTTACAAGAAAATGTAACAAGGGCCTATATGGATGGGCTTACTTTTAAGTGGCTTTAAAACATAAGTATAAAACAAATGGCCTTAGCTCATACGGTTATTTACAGTTTTGTCGTGCGCCCTCAAAGAACTTATGATCGTGTAATTAAATGTAGCTCAGAATGATCAGGAAATAGAATTGTAGAACTGCCTTCAGCATCAGATCGACACCATTGAAGGCGATGGCAACAAACATCTTTCTGGTTTCAACTTTTGCAGAGGGTTGTTGGTTTGGTTAAAGGAGAAATCATAGGCCAATCAGAGGGGGCAACCACCCTCTTAAGAAATTCCCTTTTTCTCTCTGTTGGCGTCATTCTTCATAAAAGCTGAGCTTCCATCACTTGGCCTAATTTACGCCCTCGTAATAAACAAATTTTCCCTAGACATAAGTTTATATTTTTGTATAATTTCAGTTTCACCAGAACTTATGTCCCCAAAACATGCAATTTTATACCTATAACAGCAATCAAAACAACTGTGGTTGCCTTACTAATCATACCATACCATACCAGGGAATACCACCGTCCAAACAAGATGGAAAAAGAAGCATTATTCACTGGAGGGAAGAAGAAATCATTGACATACCGGAGATGAAAAGATCCCATTTTTCTCGGTTTGCCTCAGTCTTTTGAGCTAAAATGAACTGGGTTTCCATCAAATTTAAAATTGAGGCTCAGATCTGTGTAAAATGTGGGGCAAAGAGGAGAAGAAGACGACAACGCCATGGCTGCAAAATTGAACCGCTTTGACTGATCCGGATTTTGCCCCGCCAAGATACGAATCGGGTTTTTCTCCACGCCCCGAATGTAGCCCAGAATCATCACAGAAAAATCATCATTGCCTCTCATGTGTATAGCAATTTGTGGAGAGCTTTGAAAACCCAAGTAAAATGGAAACAGAGGGAGGTAAAATGGAAAGAGAGAGAGAGTAATAATTAGCAGTACTTGTATATTGTTGGTATCAACATTTTGCAGTATTAACCTTAGAGGGTTGTTGATTTGATCGGACGGAGAAATCATAGGCCAATCAGAGAAGGCAACCACCCTCAATGAAATCCATTTTTTTTTTCCTCTCAGTTGGCCTCATTCTGGGCTGTACTGATCCTCTTTATTTGAGTAAAATGCTCTTTATATAGATAGAGAGTTCAGTAAAAAGACTTGATTGATTATTATTGCTACTAAATAAAGAGTTTGGGAGTAAGCATTACATAATTTTGAAGAGGATTTTCTGAAAAAAGAAAAGAAAGAGAGAATGAATCATTCATCGCAATAAGTTCTTGTGAATTTATCATTAACCAAATTTTTATAATATATGATAAAATCTAATAAGGTCTTTCACTAAAAAAAAAAGCATTAAAAAAGAAGGGAATAAGTTAAGCTGAATTTCTGGTGATTATCAATGAATGTCAACGTTTGAATGGAGATTTCAAACGATAAAGTTTATATAATTTTTATTTATTTTATATTTTTATTTTCTCAAATAAATCATGAATTTTCTAGGATATTATTAAGGATCTCATCAAAAACTTATAGTAACTTGTCAAACAAAGACTAAGATCACTGATATAATACCTACGATTAGATTCAAGAAAGCAAAAATGTCGGACAATTTTTGCCAAAGAAAAAACTACTTGATTAAAGGAACAAATTAAGACTGAATACCGATCAAACTCAAGGTAATAAGCATAACTGACATTATATTCTTGGAGATAATTGCATTTTGATCGAGTTATTCATATAAAAAATTGAAAAGCAAGTAAGGTAAACAAAAAAATCTTCCTTTTCCAATTCAACCTAACTTGCATATCATTTGTAGCATTTAAAGATCGCTCAATAGAAATTAGGTAATTTTTATTTTATTTTTCATGTGTGTTAGCCCATAAATTTTTTGGTGGATGATTTTCAATCAGTTCTTCTGCAAAATCTTTACAAAATCCTCCGTAATGGCTTAGAGGGACTGCTTAATCAAAATTAGGCGATTTTTTTGTTTTTGTATGCTTTAACCAATAATTTTTTTGGTGATATGACTTCCGATCAAATTTCCCCTAAAGCATTTATAGAACCGTCTTCAATGACACGAGAAAGAATTTCAATAATCTCAATCTAATTCACATGGCGTTTTTATCATCTAGGGGTCTTAAACGATTTTCTCCATTTTTATGTGTATTAGTCCATACGATCATTTAGCTATTAATTTTTATTTAAATAATACAATATGATACATGATATAATATAACATAACATGTAACAATAATCTAAATCAGTGTTAAAGTCATGCTTTTATAGTTTATCAATTTTCGACCTACATAAAATAACACATGAATTAAGTTACAACTTTACGTATATTTTAGCTATGGGAGCTATAACGAAACAACTTGTTTAGTGTGCAAAATTTTATACATACTCCCTCCGATCTCTTCTATATGTCACCTTTTATAATTGCATTTATATTTAAAATAGTGACTTAATTATTTTGTCCTTATCTAATAGTTTTTCAGTTCTTCTAGTTGGTCAAATATATCATTTCAAAGATCATTAACTAATTATCAAAAGTAAAATAGAAAAAACAATCCCATTTATATATTGATTTTGTGAAACCGCAAGTTTAAAAGATTCTCTTTTCTTAAATTGTGTCAGAATCAAATGATATTACAAATTACTATTTATGTTGGTTTTAATATCTGAATAACTCAATTTCAAAAGTTATTAATTGCAGCAACAATACATGGATCCTCAATATTCACTTCCATTTCCTTTGGACTTGTCTCACATCAGTACCCAAAAATTTGTGGAAATTGTAAAGATGGATACATAAAAAGTTTTTTTCAAAAGGGGACTCTTCCAGATATGAAATGATCATACAATTGAAGCTCTGATCCTCATTTATGCTCAGGCAAAGGAAGTCCAGCCACGCATGGCTGCAAAATTCGCAAGTTGCATGCAACAAAATCACAGGCATCCGGGTTCTGGGCCGCCAAGATACTGGCTGGGTTCATATTTTGTTGATATCAGCATGCAAAGAGGAATGGACAATGCCATGGCTGCATACGCCAGTTTACAGATGATGTCATACCAGGTCGCCCTGCCAAGATATGGGTCAGATTTTCTCAACGCATTAAAGTAACAAGTTTTTGCACAAATTCCCCCAAGATAGGGAACTTTCATCTCAGCATTAGTTTAGAGAACTTTTGTTTTGCTCGGCATAAGTTCGGTAGGATTAAGTTATGCGGCATAAGTTGTGTAGTGTAAAAAGCCTCATTCTTTCAACACAAACAGAGATCTGGGAGGCTCAGATCCACCTTTTATCAAACATAAGTTAAGCCCCACCATGGCTGCAAGCTTAAGAAGCCTTTGTGAGAGGAAGAAACCAAAATAGCTCCAATATCTCACAAGACCCCCAAAAGCTGCCATGCCAATATATCATGAAGCTCGACCATCTGATGAGTAAAGAATAAAAATCATCACAGCCTCATTTTGAAGGCCTTATTTGTCAAAATGACATAACATAGCTACTTTCAAAACCACAATGGATCACACTAAGTATGTTGTTCTACACAAAGTAGCCACTTTAGGGCTGATTCACTACAACAAAAAAGGGATTTGTGGCAATAATATAATTGCCACTAGAATATGTTTAGCGGTAATAATATATATGAGTATTTATAACCACCACTCTATATAAATGCCGCTAAAGACTTTAGCCGCTCTAAATGCAATGACATTAACTCAACTGTCGCTAAAAGAAAAATCTATTGCAACTAAATGTCTCATTTATCGTACTGTCCGCTAAAATATTTTCCTAATAGACCCATAAGTGACAATTGAGGCTCTGATCCTTATTTATACTCGGAGAAGAAAGTCCAGCCATGCCATGGTTGCAAATATTCGCAAGTTGCATGCAACAAAATCACAGGCATCTGGGTCATTGCCCCGCCAAGATACTAGCCGAATACTCAATGCTTAAATTAAAGGCTCAAAAGGATAGATTGTAAGTTCATCACTACCCCAGCAAGGGACCAATTTCGACATTTTTTTATGATGTGTGTGCATACAGAAGGTTTCTCGTCATTTAGATTCAGAACTCTTGGAAACATCCAGTTGAACTAGTTGGAAATTAAGGCTCAGATCTGCATAAAATCAGGGCATAGAGAAGGCCGCAACTGCCATAGCTGCAAAAGAACCAGTTGCTTGTGAAAGAGAAGACTCAATCACATGCCAACCGGTTTTGCCATGACAAGATACGGGAAATATTGTCACTGCATAAAAAATGGGAACATTTTCAGAAGAGCCCGGTTCAACAACCTTAACAAGAAAAATTAATAAGAACCCGTTTGGATGGGCTTAGTTAAGTGCCTTCTAAGCATTAGCAAGAAACAAATGAGACCTTAGCTCAGAGGATCATTTGCACTTTGCATTGTGCCCTTTAAAAAACTTATGAAAGTGCAAGTAAATGTAGCTCAGGATGATCAGAAAACAGAATAGTACAACTGTCATCAGCATCACATCGCCACAAGTGAAGGCTATGACAACCAAACATCATTTCTTGTTTCCACTTTCGTAGAGGGTTGTTGGTTTGGTTAAAGGAGAAATCACAGGCCAATCAGAGAGAGCAACCACCCTCCAAAGTACTATCCCATTTTCTACCTGTTGGACTCATTCTCACCTTTGCCTCTATTTTGTGTTTCTTTAATTTATACTCCCATAAAGCAACTTTTTTGCAAGACATAAGTTTATATTTTTCTGTCTAGTTTCAGCTTCTGAAGAACTTGTGTCCTCAAAACAGGCAATTTTATACCCATAGCAGCAATGTAAACTGTAAGTTCCCAAAATTCAGGAAATTACACCAAAAGCTAAAAAGAGTATTGCTGGACTAGAGCAAAGAAGAAATCATCGACATACCAGAGATGAAAAAATCCCCATCTTTCTCCGATTGCCGAACAACTCTTTTGGGCTAAAAAATGAACTGGGTTTCCATCTGGAATTGAAGTTGAGGGTCAGATATATTGTATATATTTAAATCTACAATGGTTCCAGAGAAGAAGATGAAAGAGGTTCCAAAAGGAAGTAGCTGCTGCAATTTATGGTGCTATGATATATCACACTTGGTGAGCAAGGAACAATGAAGATTTTCAGAACATACATGTATATACAAGTTTTGTTATAGCACAAATCCAAAGGGAGATGATAAATACATTACACTGCTCCAAAAGAGCTCATAGATGCACTTATTGTCTAGAATTTGTAACTAGTCGTTGGGATCGTAATACTGGATGCTCCTTAATTCTGTAAATAGAATGGTAATATTTCACAGTTATTCCCCCCCCCCCCCCCCCCAAAAAAAAAGAAAAAAATTTGACAATATTCAATGAACAGATAAGCAAATTCCAGGTAAAAGTAATTACCTTCCGTCAACCAAAACAAGTTAACAAATGCATGTACTCTAATGAAGAAACATTTTTTTTCTTTGGGTTTTGGCTTTGGCAGCTGTTGATTTCAGTGGTTCTACAGTGCCGGTCATCTAAACCTCTTTCCAGACAGACAAGAAAAGGTAAAAGTAAATGAATAAAGTTAAGAATGAGGCTCAGATTTTCGCCAAGTTAATCAAAGAAAAGGAAGAGCAGAGTTTGAATAGTGCCCTGGCTGCAAGCAACAGTTGCCTTATAAGACCTTCTGATTGAACTTGTCAAGCCAAGCCACGAATCAACTCTAAACTTTCTTCACTTTTCGTTTTCATTATGAATAATCTTCACTGCCTCAAAAACTTGGAGCGTTCAAGATTGAAACAAAGTATGAAAATTTGAATATTGGGTAGATAAATGCAGCAACATATGGATCCTCAATGTTCACTTCCATTCCCTTTGGACTTTGTCTCATATCAGTACCTAACAATTAGGGAAATTGTAAAGATGGATACATAAAAAATTTCTTTCTCAAAGGGGACTCTTCATGGTATGAACTGATCATATGAAGAATGGCAGAGAGGGACATTATATTATAGAACTATAATTTAAACAGAAAGAGGCTCAGCTTTAAGTGAAAATCAATCATAAAAAAGCACCAATCCACCATGGCTGCAAAAAGCACCCTCACAAATTCCCCTGCCTTTGCCTAGCCAAGATATGAATCAGCTCAAAAATCTGATTTTCAAGCTTCCTGGAGAAGAATATCATCACAGCCTTATACAAAAAGTTAAAGGGTTGATGATTCGGGGTTTTCCGGACAAGTTGAGGGGGTAAATATGAATTTTCCCATATTATTAGCATAATCATGGCAATCATATCATCGTCATCATCGTCGTCGTCATCATGAAGAGCATTCTTCTAATTGAAAGGGCTGTTGAACTTTATACTTGTAACAAAAGCACAGGAAAAATCATTGGCAAAATTGAACTTAGGAGAATGAGAGTAACCACCCTTAGGAAAACTCTACCATTCCCAAGTTCAATAAGAACCCTTATTCTCTGAACACAACAGATACTTGGGAGGCTCAGATTTGCTTTTTCTCAGAAAAAAATCTACACTATACCACAGCTGCTAGCATTAACTATGCCATGGCTGCTAGCATTAATCTTATAGGGTATTTAGGTTCCTAAGAACCCCCATTGAGTTGAGTTGAGTGCCCATTTGAGTATAATTTACCAGACTTTAGGGCTCATATTTTGTTGTATATGAACATGCAAAGAGAAAGGGACAATGCCATGGCTGCAGACGCCAGTTTAGATGAAGCCATACCGGGTCGCCCTGCCAAGATACAGGTCAGATTTTCTCAACGCATTGAAGTACTCCCTTATGTGACACGCTTTCCCGGTCAGTCCGTCCCAAAAAGTATGTCACCTTACTACAATTAGAAACATTTTAACTTTAAAGTTTCCGTTTTACCCTTAATGAAACATTGTTTTAGACCAAAGTTTCAAAAGTCTTCCTTTTTTCTTAAACACCGTGCCAATTTAAACGGTGCCACATAAAATGGGATGGGCGTAACAATTTTTTGCTGGTTGACCCGAAATAGAGAGTTTTTGTCTCTGGCGTAAGTTTAGAGAACTTTTGTCCTGCTCGGCATAAGTTATATAGGAATTACATTATGCGGCATAAGTTGGGTACAATAAAAAGACTCATTCTTTCAACACGAGATTAGGGAGGCTCAAATTCGCCTTTTCTCAAGCATAAGCTAAACCCCACCATGGCTGCAAACTTAAGGAGCCTTTGTAAGAGGCAGAAACCCCAAATAGCTCCAATATCTCACACCCCCCCCCCCCCCCAAAAAAAACCAAAAGAAAAAGATTGGAAAATAACACAAGGTAGCCACTTCAGGGCTGATTCTACTATAACAAACAAAGGATTTTGTGGCAATAATATATTTGGCCGCAATAATATATGAGTATTTATAACCATCACTATATAAATGACGCAATATTTTTGAGACGAGGGTCTTTCGAATACAGCCTCACTATCTCACTGAGGCAGTGATAAGGTCTACGTAAATTTTACCCTCCCCAAATCCCACCTGTGTGATTCCACGGAGTATGTTGTTGTTACTGCATAAATGCCACTAAAGGCTTTAGCGATTCTAGCAGCAATGTCATTAACTCAATTGTCGCTAAATGTTTTTGCAGCAATAAAATTGCCGCTAAATGTTCGCTAAAACATTTTCCTCGATACTAAATACACCGTATTTATGCTCAGGCAAAGAAAGTCCAGTCACGCCATGGCTGCAAATATTCCCAAATGGCATGCAACAAAATCACTGGCATCAGGGTCATTGCCCCGCCAAGATACAAGTTGGGTACTCAATGCTAAATTACTACCTCAAATCACTGCCCCAATAAGGGACCATTTTTGGCATTTTCTCATCATGATGTGTGTTTATGTGTGTGTGCGCGCATTCAGAGGGTTTCTGTTGTCATTTAGGTTCAAAACTCTTAGAAACATCCAGTCGGTCTAGTTGGAAATTAAGGCTCAGATCTGCAAAAGGATGGGGCAAAAAGTAGGCAACAACCAACATGGCTGAAAAAGAACCAGTTGCATGTGAAAGAGAAGACTCAATCACAAGCCATCCTGGTTTGCCATGGCAAGATATGGGTCCAATTATCTTCATGCCCCAAATATCACCCAAATTAGCAAATACCGTCACTGCCTAACTTTTCCATAAGAGCCTCTTTGAACAACCTTCACAAGAAAAATTTAACAAGGACCTGTTTGAGTTGGACTTATTTTAGGTGGCACTAAAGCATAACCCAACATTGGCTCAGAGAGTCATTTGCACTTTTCCATGTGCCCTTAAAGAACTTATGACCATGCAGCTAAATGTACTACAGCCGTCAGAATCACATCGCCACCATTGAAGGTAATGGTGACAAACATTGCTTCTTGTTTCCAATCTTGTAGAGGGTTGTTGATTTGGTTAAATGAGAAATCATAGGCCATTGAGAGAGGGCAACCACCCTATAAAGAACTCCGCGTTATCTCTCTGTTGGCCTCGTTCTTGATACTGGATTGAGCTTCCATTATTCCCACTTTTGCCCCAATTTTGTGTTGGTCTCGTAAGAAACAACTTTTTTGCGAGACATAAGTTTATATTATTGTATAGTTTCAGTTTCTAAAAGGATTTATGTCCCAAAAACATGCAATTTATACACTCACTTAATATCCAGGAAATAATACCATAAGCTAAAATGAGCAAAGAAGAAATCATTGACATACCGGAGATGAAAAAGATCCCCATTTTTCTCCCATTGCCTCAGCTTCTGAGCAAAAGTGAACTAGGTTTATATCAGATCTGGAATTGAAATTGAGGCTCAGATCTGTGTAAAATGGGGGAAAAGAGGATAAGACACCGATAACGCCATGGCTGCAAAAATGAACCAATTTTGCATGATTCGGATTTTGCCCCGCCAAGATACGAATCGGGTTTTCTCCATTCCCTGAATTTCAGCCCAGAATCATCACTGCCTCTTTCCATCATTTCTACAGCAACTTGTGGACAGTTTTCAAAACCAAGTAAAAATGGAACCAAGGAAGTAACAATTGTTTTTTCTTTTCCTGGAAATTTGACAAGAATCTAACGGAGAAATCATGGGCCAATCAGAGAGGGTAACCACCCTCCATGAAATCCGTTTTTCCTTCTCTCTGTTAGCCTCATTCTTCCTTCTGGGCTAAACTAATCCTCATTTTCTTGAGTACATACTCTTATTATTTTCATATCTAGCATCTTCTGCTTTTTTGCTTTTGGGGCCTGATATTTTTGAGATGAGGATTTTCCAGAGACAGCCTCTCTATCTTTATGAGGTAGTGGTAAGGTTTGTGTATATTTTACCCTCCTCAAAACCCACTTGTAGGATTCCACAGGTATGTTGTTGTTTTACATACTCTTTATACATAGAGAGGCTATACAGAGTTAGAGCAAGGGCGGCTCAACCCTAAAGCCATTAAAGCAATGGCTCCCAAAAAAAGAACCAAAAACCTCCAAATTCAGTTCGCTTAAATACGAAGACATACATAAATTCGACCAATTAAACGAAGAAACAAAAGCAGATGAAGGAGATACATACATAAAAGAGACAACCAGATCCGATGAAAGCATTGTAAAATGTTAGTATGAATTGTCTGTATAACCCCAATAAGCACACTTGAAAGAAACAAAATGCATAAGGCTTGTTTGGCAGGTGGATAGAGTTATGTGCATTATTTAGTGGCAGCTAAATGTACTACTGTCATCAGCATCACATTGCCGCCATTGAAGGTAATGGTGACAAACATTGTTTCTTGTTTCCAATCTTGTAGAGGGTTGTTGATTTGGTTAAATGAGAAATCATAGGCCATTGAGAGAATACAACCACCCTTCAAAGAACTTCGTTTTTATCTCTCTGTTGGCCTCATTTTTCATACTGGGCTGAGCTTTCATTATTCCCACTTTTGCCCCGATATTGTGTCGGTCTTTAACATAGCTCGCGTACAAACAACTTTTCGCGAGACATAAGTTTATATTTTCGTATAGTTTCAGTTTCTAAAAGGATTTATGTCCCCAAAACATGCAATTTTATACACCCACTTAATATCCAGGAAATAATACCATAGCTAAAAGAGCAAAAAAGTAATCATTGACATACGGGAGATGAAAAAAATCCCCATTTTTCTCCAATTACCTCAGCTTCTGAGCTAAAATGAACTGGTTTTACATCAGATCTGGAATTTAAATTGAGGCTCAGATCTGTATAAAATGGGGGCAAAGAGGAGAAGAAGACGACAACGCCATGGCTGCAGAAATGAACCGGTTTTGCATGATTCGGATTCTGCCCCGCCAAGATACGAATCGGGTTTTCTCCATGCCCCGAATTTCAGCCCAGAATCATCACTGCCTCTTTCCATCTTTTCTACAGCAATTTGTGGACAGTTTTTAAAACCAAGCAAAAGATGGAACCAAGGAAGCAATATTTGTTTTTTCTTTTTATGGAAATTTGACAAGGAGGGTTGTTGGTTTTTGGTCTGACGGAGAAATCATAGGCCAATCAGAGAGGGCAACCACCCTCCATGAAATCCATTTTTTTTTCTTCACTCTCTGTTGGCCTCATTCTTCCTTCTGGGCTGAACTAATCCTCATTTTCTTGAGTACATACTCTTCATTATAAAGATAGAGAGACTATACAGAGTTAGAGCAAGGGCGGTTCAACCCTAAAGCCACTAAAGCAAAGGCTTTAGGCTTAAAAAGGAACCAAAACCCCCATATTCAGTTCGCTCAAATACATACTACATCCGAAGACGCAATAAAGTAGTAAGTTCGACTAAGCGAAGAAGCAAAAGCACTGAGCAGAAGAGTGAAGATGAAGGAGATACATACATCAAAAGAGACGACCAGATCTGATGAAAAATGGAAATTGTGAGACTTGTCCACTTGGAAGAAGCAAAATACCCCTGCCCTAGAATATTAAAATATATATATATATATATATATATATATATAGATGTATTTATTGTTATTATTAAATTAAAAAAAAGAAAAAATGCCTAAAATGCTCTTGAACTATTAGAAATGATACAAAAATGTCGTTTATCCACCTATTGAACCTAAAATGTCCATGTTATCCACCTTTGGATCAAAAAATGTCTTCATTAGTTTCAAGGGATAAGTGAGTCAAAAAAGTGAATGAAGGACATTTTTTAACCCAAAGATAGATGACAGGGGCATTTTAGGCCTGGTAGGTGGATGAATGGCATTTTTGTACTGTTTCCAATAGTTCAAGGGCATTTTAGACCCTTCTCTGTTAAAAAAATACGCCTATTTTAGTTGTCATGTTTAGGGTTGTTCATGATTTGGATAAAAATCGATTCAAATCGAAGAATTGAACCAAATCGATTAAATAAATCAATTTTATTTGGGTTTGATTTGATTTGATTTTAGTTTTTCAAAAACTGAAAAAATAACCAAATCGAACCGATAAATTATATTCATATATTTTATACATAATACATTACTTATAAAAATAATTTTTATCATGTAATCTACTTATGAAAGTATAAATGTTCTCATAATAAACATTTATCTTATTAGTTTCATGTATATAAATGTTTGTGACAGTTCTTGGTGGGACTAGAATGTCACTATCTCTTCCTTCTAGGCCAAAATGGTGAATGTTAAAACTTTTCTCACAGTAAACTTAATGATTGAAAGTTCTATAACATCAGTCGTTCTAACTATCTTTTATTTTGAATGGATTGCTGTCGCTTTTTCTTCATTTCAAAGGTATCATTGTTTTTATTTTAGTGTATGGTTAATATCCGAATAATCGAACCAAATCAAACCAAAACCGATAACAACCAAACCGATAAATGTATATTATAATTAAGTTGGATTGGTTTCGAGAATTCAAAAACCGAATTAAGTTGGTTTGGTTTTTGTTTTGACCAATAATCGACTCAAACCGACCCACGAACACCCTTTCATGTTGCTTTTCGAAAGTCAATAAATACATCTTAAAATATTAGTTAATGTTTAAAAATGGAAACTGTGACAATTAAAATGAAATAAAGGGAGTAATAATTTATTGGTTATCTCTTAATTCATCTGAGTCACTTCAACTTGAATCAATCATATTTATATATTGACTTTGTTAGATGTAAAACTCGGTAAAATTACCCTGCCAAGATCAGGTCAGATTTTCTCAACGCATTGAAGTAACAAGTTTTCGCACAGATTGCCCCAAAATAGGTTATGCGGCATTGGTTGTGTAGCATAAAAAGCCTCATTCTTTCAACACAAAAGAGATTTGGGGGGCTCAGGTTCGCCTTTCCTCAAACATAAGCTAAACCCCACCATGGCTGCAACCTTAAGGAGCCTTTGAGAGGCAGAAAACCCAAATAGCTCCAATATCTCATAAGACCCCCCAAAAGCTGCTTTGCCAAGATATAGTGAAGCTCACCCATATGATGAGTAAAGAATGAAAATCATCACAGCCTCATAATGGGCCTCACTGTCAAAAGTTTTATTTGTAGAAATGACACAAAGGTAGCCACTTTCCAGACCACAATGGGATCACACTAAGTATGTTACTATACAAAGGTAGCCACTTTAGGCCTGATTCTTCATTCTACTACAACAAACAAAGCATTTCGTGGCAACAACTGCCATGGCTTCCAAAGAACCAGTTGCTTGTGAAAAAGAAGCCTCAATCACAAGCCAACCAGGTTTGCCATGCCAAGATACAGGTCAGATTGTTTCATACCCCAAACATCAGACAAAGTAGCAAATATCGTCACTGCCTTAAAAAATGGGAACTTTTCCAGAAGAGCCCGTTTGCACAACCTTAACAAGAAATATTTAATAAGAGCCTGTTTGGATGGACTTAGTTTAAGTGCCTTTTAAGCATTAGCATAAAACAAATGAGACCTTAGCTCAACGGATCATTTGCACTTTTGCCTTGTGCCCTTATTTGGAGGGTTGTTACCCGTTGTATCGTATTGCTTAATACAACGCTTGTAGTGTTACATAAATTCTGTTATATCGTATCATTTAAATCCATCATTAAGTAACGATGAGAAGACTCATGTTGCAACGACCTATTTGGTGTGATATTTTCTTCTCACTTTGTCTTTACTTATTATGTAATAATTCTATTTTATCATTTGCGGTACCTTTTCATAGTAGCTCTACACCGTATCCCACAATTTCTTGTACGTTTATCATTCAAATTATGGATACGTGACATTGTGTAACGACACAGAACGATATAATCTATCCAAAAATTGCATTCATTAAAACAATACAGTATAATACGATACAACACAATACAATACGATACGTTATGAAAGAATTACATAACAACCATCCAAACAAAGTGTTAAAAGAACTCATGACTGTGCAACTAAATGTAGCTCAGGATGACCAGAAAATTGAACAGTACACCTGCCATCAGCATCACATGACCGCCATCGAAGGCGATGGCAATATACGTTGTTTCTTGTTTCCACTGTTGTAGAGGGTAGTTAGCTTGGTTAAAGGAATAATCATTGGCCAATCAGAAGAGGCGACTACCCTCCAAAGAAATTCCCTTTTTCTCCCTGCTGTCCTCATTCTTCATACTGGGCTGAGCTTCCATTACTGGGTCATTGTACTTTTGCCCCTATTGTGTGTGGGTCTTTAATCTATGCACTCATAACAAACCAACTCTTTTGCAGGACATAAGTTTATATTTCCATATAATTTCAGTTTCTAAAGAATTTACATCCCCAAAACATACAATTTATACCCATTTTACACCAAAAGCTAAAAGGAGAGTTGATTAGAGCTAAAGAAGAAATCATTAACATACCGGAGATGAAAAGATCCCTATTTTTTTCCGATTGCCTCAGTCTTTCGAGATAAAATGAACTGCATCAAATCCAGATCCGGTTTTTCAATTGAGACTCAGATCTATGTAAAATGGAGCAAAGAGGAGAAGACGACGTCAACGCCATGGCTGCAAAAGTGAACCAGTTTGCATTATTCAGGTTTTGCCCGCCAAGATACGAGTCAGGTTTTTCTCCATGCCCCAAAATTCAGCCCAGAATCATCACAGCAATATATCATCACTGCCTCTTTTCATCTTCTCTACAGCAACTTGTGGACAGTTTTCCAGACCAAGTAAAATGAAACAAAGGAAGTAATAATTTTTTTTCTTTTGTTGGAAATTTGATGAGGGTTGTTGATTTAATCAGACAGAGAAATCATAGGCCAATCTAAGAAGAGAACCCCCTCTATGAAATCCTTTCTTTTCTCTCTTTTGCCTCTTTCTTCATTCTGGGCTGAACTGATCCTCATTTTCTTGAGTAAAAGACTTTATAAAGATAGATAGGATATAGAGAGTTGAGAAAATTGAATAAAAGGTGTCAAATATTGTACTATTTGTTTTTGGTCAATTCTCATGTGTGTGTGTGTGTGTGGATACAGAGGAATTTTTTGTCGCTTATGCTCAGAACTCTTTGAGTCCTGGGACATCCAGCCGGACTAGCTGGAAATTGAGGCTCAGATCTGCAAAAATTGGAGCAAAGAGAAGGTGATAACCGCCATGGCTGCTAAAGAACCAGTGACATGTGAAAGAGAAGACTCAATCACAAGCCATCCGGGTTTGCCATACCAAGACACGGGTCAGATTGTCTCATGCCCCAAACATCCGCCCAAATTAGCAAATATCATCATTGCCTAAAAGATTGGGAACTATTCCCATAAGAGCCTGTTTGAACAACCTTAACAAGAAAATTTTAACAACAGCCTGTTTGGATTGGACTTAGTTTAAGTGGCTTTAAACCATGAGCCAGCCTTAGCACAGAGATTCATTTGCACTTTTTTGTCCCGCGTCCTAAAAGAACTTATGACCATGCAACTAAATGTAGCTTAGAATAATCAGAAAATTGACTAGTACAACTGCCATCAGCATCACATCGCCACCATTGAAGGCGATGGCAACAAACATTGCTTCTTTCCACTTTGTAGAGAACTGTTGGTTTGGCTAAGGCAGAAATCATAGGCCAATCAAAGAGGGCAACCACCCTCCAAGGAAATTCCCTTTTTCTCTCTGTTGGCCTCATTCTTCATACTGGGTTGAGCTTCCAGCACTTGGCCTAATTTACAGCCTCGCAATAAACAACTTTTTCCCTAGACATAAGTTTGTATTTTCGTATAATTTCAGTTACACAAGAATTTATGTCCCCAAAACATGCAATTTTATACCTATTGCAGCCATCAAAACAAACATGGTTGCCTTATAACCATACCAATCATGGCAAACCGCCATCCCAAGTTCCAAACAAGATGTAAAAAGGAGTATTGATTGACTAGAGGGAAGAAGAAATCATTGACATACCGGAGATGAAAAGATCCCATTTTTCTCCGTTTGCCTCAGTCTTTTGAGCTAAAATGAACTGGGCTTCCATCAAATTTGAAATTGAGGCTCAGATCTGTGTAAAATGTGGGGCAAAGAGGAGAAGACGACAACACCGCCATGGCTGCAAAAATGAACCGGTTTGAATGATCCAGATTTTGCCCCGCCAAGATACGAATCAGATTTTCTCCATGCCCCGAAATTCAGCCCAGAATCATCCCAATAATATCATCACTGCCTCTTTCCATCTTTTCTACAGCAATTTGTGGATAGTTTTCAAAACTAAGTGAAAATGGAACCAAGGAAGTAATACTTTTTTTTCTTTTTTCTTTTTTCTTTTGGGGAAAATTTGACAAAGGCAAGTTGTTGATTTTATTGGACGGAGAAATCATAGGCCAATCAAAGAAGGCAACCACCCTCCATGAAATCCATTTTTTCACTTCTCTCAGTTGGCCTCATTCTTCATTCTGAGCTGAACTGAAGAACCAAAAGCATTTGTCTTTAGCAGCCATGGCCGATGTTTTTTTCTTTTTTTAATTAATAGTAACAGTAAATACATATTTTTTTATATTCCAGGGTAGGGTATTTTGTTGTTTCCAAGTGTGCTATCGGTCTCCCAATTTCCATTTTACATCAGATCTGGTCGTCTCTTTTTATGTATGTATCTCCTTATCTTCACTCTTCTGCTCAATGCTTTTGGTTCTTCAGTTCCAACAACCTTAACAAGAGCCTGTTTGGATTGGACTTAGTTTAAGTGGCTCTAAAGCATAAGCCGGCTTTAGCACAGCGGTTGATTCGCACTTTTGTCCCGCCTCCTTAGAGAACTTATGACCATGCAACTAAATGTACCTCAGAATAATCAGAAAATTGAATAGTACAACTGCCATCAGCATCACATCGCCACCATTGAAGGCGATGGCAACAAACATTGCGTCTTTCCACTTTGTAGAGGGTTGTTGGTTTGGCTAAAGTAGAAATCATAAACCAATAAGAGAGGGCAACCACCCTCCAAAGAAATTCCCCTTTTCTCTCTGTTGGCCTATTCTTCATACTGGGTGGAGCTTCCATCACTTGGCCTACTTTACACCCTCGTAATAAACAACTTTTTCCCTAGACATAAGTTTATATTTTCATATAATTTCAGTTACACAAGAATTTATGTCCCCAAAACATGCAATTTTATACCTATTGCCGCAATCAAAACAAACGTGGTTGCCTTATAACCATACCATACCACTCACGGAAAACCACCATCCAAACAAGAGGTAAAAAGGAGTATTGTTGACTAGAGGGAAGAAGAAATCATTGACATACCGGAGATGAAAAGATCCCATTTTTCTCCGTTTGCCTCAGTCTTTTGAGCTAAAATAAACTTGGTGTCCATCAAATTTGCAATTGAGGCTTAGATCTGTGTAAAATGTGGGGCAAAGAGGAGAAGAAGAAGAAAGCGCCATGGCTGCAAAAATGAACCGGTTTGACTGATCCGGGTTTTGCCCCGCCAAGATACGAATCGGGTTTTCTCCATGCCCCGAAATTCAGCCCAGAATCATCCCAATAAAATCATCACTGCCTCTTTCCATCTTTTCTACAGCAATTTGTGGACAGTTTTCAAAACCAAGTAAAAATGGAACAAAGGAAGCAATAATTTTTTTCTTTCTTTTCTGGGGAAAATTTGACGAGGAGGGTTGTTGATTTGATTGGACGGAGAAATCATAGGCCAATCAAAGAAGGCAACCACCCTCCATGAAATCCATTTTTTCACTTCTCTCAGTTGGCCTCATTCTTCATTCTGAGCTGAACTGAAGAACCAAAAGCATTTGTCTTTAGCAGCCATGGCCGATGTTTTTTTCTTTTTTTAATTAATAGTAACGATAAATACATATTTTTTTATATTCTAGGGTAGGGTAGTTTGTTTTTCCAAGTGTGCTATCGGTCTGGTGCTTGATTAGGTCGTCTCTTTTCATGTATCTCCTTCATCTTCACCCTTCTGCTCAATGCTTTTGGTTCTTCAGTTCAAACAACCATAACAAGAAAATTTAACAAGCGCCTGTTTGGCTTGGACTTAGTTTAAGTGGCTTTAAAGCATAAGCCGGCCTTAGCACAGCGGTTGATTCGCACTTTTGTCCCGCCTCCTTAGAGAACTTATGACCATGCAACTAAATGTACCTCAGAATAATCAGAAAATTGAATAGTACAACTGCCATCAGCATCACATCGCCACCATTGAAGGCGATGGCAACAAACATTGCGTCTTTCCACTTTGTAGAGGGTTGTTGGTTTGGCTAAAGTAGAAATCATAAACCAATCAGAGAGGGCAACCACCCTCCAAAGAAATTCCCATTTTCTCTCTGTTGGCCTCATTCTTCATACTGGGTGGAGTTTCCATCACTTGGCCTACTTTACACCCTCGTAATAAACAACTTTTTCCCTAGACATAAGTTTATATTTTCGTATAATTTCAGTTACACAAGAATTTATGTCCCAAAAACATGCAATTTTATACCTATTGCCGCAATCAAAACAAACGTGGTTGCCTTAATCATACCATACTACATCACGGAAAACCACCATCCAAACAAGAGGTAAAAAGGAGTATTTTTGACTAAAACGAAGAAGAAATCATTGACATACCGGAGATGAAAAGATCCCATTTTCTCCGTTCGCCTCAGTCTTTTGAGCTAAAAATACAATGAACTGGGTTTCCATCAAATTTGTAATTGAGGCTCAGATCTGTGTAAAATGTGGGGCAAAGAGGAGAAGAAGACGACAGCGCCATGGCTGCAAAAATGAACCGGTTTGACTGATCCGGATTTTGCCCCGCCAAGATACGAATCGGGTTTTTCTCCCTGCCCCGAAATTCAGCCCAGAATCATCACAGCAATATCATCACTGCCTCTTTCCAGCTTTTCTACAGCAATTTGTGGACAGTTTTCACAACCAAGTAAAAATGGAACAAAGGAAGCAATAATTTTTTTTTCTTTTTTTGGGGAAATTGAACAAGGAGAGTTGTTGATTTGATTGGACGGAGAAATCATAGGCCAATCAAAGAAGGCAACCACCCTCCATGAAATCCATTTTCACTGCTCTCTGTTGGCCTCATTCTTCATTCTGAGCTGAACTGATTCACATTTTCTCGAGTAAAAGACTCCTTATATAGGGAGGCAATACAGAGCTATGCTAACTGGTGAAGGAGAAATGTAATTCCAATTTTGCCCTCATGGCTCGGTATACTAAGCTTTCGCTACATTTGGATTTGGAGAAGAACCAAACCACATAGTCTAGCGTGCATAGTCTTATTTATGTTACTAAATTTTGTTAAATATAATGATAAAAGTATTAAGGAATCATTTTGCTACCGATATTCATTAAAACATGATAATATGATACAATACAAATACAAAACAACATAAAGCAAAAAATTTTGAAATACAATTATCTAAATTGAGTGCTAGAATTATGCGTGTATTAATAATATAAAGATTAGTCATGTAAAAAAATTTATTTATTTACTAGAATTATGCATATATTAATAATATAGAGATTGGTCATATAAAGGACTTATTTATTTATGTATTAGAAATTCAATTTTCTACTTACATAAAATAATGCTACCATATCAATTGAGTTATAACTACAACTAGTGTGCTAAATTTTATATGCATAACAACTAATATAGTATTTTCTATGTTACAATTTACATGACACATCCATCTTAAAAGTTATACATATATCTAAAATTGTTTTTAGACCATAAACTTCAAAAGCCTTCATTAAATTTTGCATCAAATCAGATAGTACCACATAAATTAGGAGTAAGACATAACTATCTAGATATCATAGAACTTGGTAATTCATTTTTACCAATGAACACAAATTATATCTTTTTGGGGGTAAAAATTGTTCATTCCAGTTCTCCACAAATGGTAAAGTTTCATGAGCCTGAACACCTTCATATTTTTTCTTTGATAATGGTGAATTATATATTAACCAGCACAAAGGGTGTGCTGAAGCCTCCGTAAATATTTCAAAAATAAAAGAACAGAAACAGCAACTAAACATGCCTAGTTCATCATCATTTTCACTTCTTTACACCAAAAATGAAAAAGCAGTATGCAGTTCAAGCTTCATCTTCTGAATGGAGCTGCTTTTCTCATCAAAACACCTAGCATTCCTCTCCTTTCAGGCTTATCCGCCATTTCTTCTGCTTAATGTAGCTGCCCATATTGTTCCAACAACTCAAAAATATCTGTTGTTGTCCGTGGCATAGTCCATCTGACCTTAAGTGGCTGGAAAAGAGAAAAAGAAAGGTAGACATTCATCAATAGACGTTAAGAGGTAAAAACGCTCATAGTAAAACATAATTTTCAGTCCAACACTTGACCATTACTAGTAAAAATGTATAAGATTTTGTTTGCTGCAAATCCAAAAGCAAAGCTGAAAACCAAAACTGCAGATGATTTTAAAAAGATTTGCGGCTCATAATAAGCAATTGATCACAGGCATTGTGTTCTTTGACACTGCCATGGCTGCAAACCTTATAGTCCAGGTTGCCCCACCAAGATACAGGGGTAAAACAACAATGCCCAAGTCCATCTGATCACTAAAATTATCATCACAGCCCTGTTATTTTCCCTTTTCCAGCACATTGTTGCATGGTTTTGCTGTTGATTTGTCACGGAGATGCAACCTTTGAGGAACAGAGTATAACAGCCAGAGAAAATGATCAAAATAGTACTTAATATATGAGGGTTGATTACACAAACACATATAAAGAAAAAGAAGCTGTTGAGGTTAGAGCTAAAAGAAAATGAGTTTTGTGGGATATAACCATTAGTGTAATTAATTTTTACACTGCCGAAAGGATATCTATAGGTAAGTCTACTTAAAATGTAGTCTGCAATCTTAAAAATAAGATGGCCTACCTGCCACAAAATATAAATGTAACCTGATAATGTGTAAAATTATTCACGTTGACAGCATATATAACTCAAACTCAAGAAATAGACATCATAGACATGATGGAAATGGTCAACCATGCTGAAAATGCTGTCATTCTTAGTTGATGCAATTGCATATCTCAGTTATTCCAAGAAATTTTTGAAAGATTTAGTTCCATGATCACTTTATATTTGGCTCCTCAACAACAGTATGAAATAATAGTTCTATGCTGAATCTAAATCTCAGTTTTGACTAGGCATGAAATATCACCAAAAACAAAATCATAGTTCCTAAATCTAATTGAATTGCTTGAAATTCCCCTCCATGGAGTCAGAATTCAACTATGTAAACCATAACCTCCCTCCAATCGACAACAAGCCACTCAAAGTAAAAGTGAACCTGAGCTACTAAATTATAGACCAAAGAACCATGAAAAGAAAGATCAGACGTGTTATAGCACTTGTGGCTCAGCTCGAGCAGAGTAGCAATGGAACACCATATGGATGCGTCTGTGCTTTGGTTGCTGCTCTCGGAAGCTGTTATAGCCTTCTTAGTAACTACACAAATATACATACGCATATAGTAAGCTTTTTGAACGCTGCAAAACTCAAGTGGAAAGATTTGATGCTTACCCAAACACAAAGGCCTCTTGACTTTTAGACAACTATAATCGTAAGCTTATCATAAGGACAACCATTCTCAGAATAAAATGAAGATTATGACTTTTATACAAGAACATGAAAAAATGAACTAATAGGTAATGGAAAATTGAATACTGCGCTATTCTGGAAAATTCTAAAGTTTGAGCAAATCTTTCTCATAAAAGAGTATTTCGCAAAGTGAAAAAGATTTTTTTTTTAATAAATAAAATATAAATAACAATTTATCACTTTCTGAAACACACTTTTATGAGAGAGATTTGCTCAAACTTCCCAAAAAGCATATTGATTTGATTACAAAAACCACACCTCATTTCTTTTAAATTTAAACATCCTTATTTGGGTTTTCAACTTTCCTACTACCAATCAGCCCTGGGAATAGGAACAAAATTTGGAGACAACATAGAGTGAAGAGTTTCACGACCATGATAATTTTCCCTGACTAACATCTGGCCTCAAAATCATTTGAATCAAATGTATTTAGCCTCCTTTCAAATATTTCTAGTAAAACTATTTGCAAAGAGACCAGTCAAACAAATGTAAACAAACAAAGAATGAGGCTCAGATCTTCGCCTATTTTATCAAAGGAAAGAGCAAAGTCAACACTGCCATGGCTAGAATCATCGGTTGCCTTATAAAAAAGACCTTCCAATTTTTCTTGCCAAGCCAGGCCATGCATCAACTCCAAAAAAAAATTCACTTTTCATTTTTAATAAGAATAATCATCATTGCCTCTGAATTCTTCCTGCTCTTAAATTGATTTCTTGATGCTCGATTGATAAGAAGAAAAGGAACAGAAGCATTTTCAGCAGCAGCAGCAACAACAACAACAACAACAACATGCCTCATTCTTAAAGCTGGTATTAAGATGAAAATGACATGGGCTTCAACCCAACATGGTCCTGAACTCAAATTCTGAAATATCCACAGAAGGACCCAATGGAAATTGAGGCTCAGATCTGCGAGTAAATGGGGAAAAGAGAAGGTGACAATGTCATGGCTGCAAAAGAACTGGTTGTGAAAGAGAACTCTATCACAAACCATTCAGGTTTGCCAGCCTTCATACTGGGGTAAACTTTGACTATTGCTTAAATAGCAGTTCTAAAAGGTTATCTATGCACTTCTGCCTACATACAAATGCCTGCTGTTTGAGCAAAGAAGAAATCGTCGACATACCGGAGATGGTCAACCCCTGAAAAAATCCACATTTTTCTCCGATTGCCTCAGTCTTTTGAGCCAAAATAAACTGTTCTTCCATCTAATGAGAGACTGATTTAGAGTCATGCAGATTCTACAATGACAAATTGGCAATTGAGGCTCAGATCTGTCTAAATGGGGCAAAGAGAAGACAACGACTCCATGGCTGCAAAATGAACCAGTTGCATGATCAACGTTTGCCCCGCCACAATACGAGTTGGGTTTCTCCATGCCCGATTTTCAGCCCTGATTATAAATATCATCACTGCCTCTTTCGAAAGATGGAATCTTTTCTGTAGCAATTTTTGGACAGTTTCAAGGCAAAGTATATTGGAACAGAGGCAGTAGTACTACTGCAGCTATCACCATCACATCAATGGCAATAGATATTTGCCTTCTTGGAAAATTTCCACAGATAAGAGGGCTGTTGGTTTGGTTGAAGGAGAAATCATAGGCCAATCAGAGATGGCAACCACCGTCCAAGAAATGCATGTTCTCTGTGTTGGCCTCATTCTTCGAGATGATTCTCATGGTTGAGTAAAAAACTATAGATCGAGCTACGGTGTTGGAATTAATTTTAACTATAGAAAGCTAGGGTGTGTTCAGCATGGAGGAAAACATTTTCCGGTCCCGAGAAAGAGACCACGCCTTGGCTGCAGATACCGGCTTGCAGATGATGCCATGCCGGCTCACCCTGCCAAGGTACAGGTCGGATATTATCAATGCAAGAAGATAGATAGCCCAAAAAAGAAGCAGCCATTCGAGCGTGTCACTGTTAAACACAAAGTCAAAGGTTTAATCCGTTCCTCTAGCATTTTCAATCAATAGTATATTTGCACATGGGGTAGTTGTTGATAGATTCATTTATATGGGCCTGCATGAATATGCAAATGCAGATATTTTCTATCTAAATATCTATCTAGTCAACACAGTCAATGGGAAAACAAAGTGCTTTTGGCATTGAAATCATGTGATCATGGAAGAAGAAAAAGTACACATCTTTTATGGTACCTCGTTCATAGATCTGGAGCTTGAGCTAGAAATCAGGAGGAGACATTGATGGATTTTAATGACAACCTTGAATGAACAGGATCTGTTCTATTGGCTCGTACCACTGTATGCTTGCGTTCTGAAGGATTTCAAAGGAAAGAGAACCCAGTTCGATTCCCAGAAATTTAAGGCTCAAATATGATCTTGATCAGGCAAAGAGAAGGCGACCACACAATGGCTGCAAAATCACTGCTTGCATGCAAAAGAGAGAATCCCAAATGCCAACCATCCACTGATTTGCCAGGCCAAGATACGGGTCAAATTGTCCACATTCCAGGTTCAGTAGCCCAGAAAGTGAAACATCATCATCGCTGCCGCTTCTCATGACTGCAAAAAGCAAACATCTTTGTGAGAAGCACATATACCTACCTCACAAATTCCCCTACTTTTGCTTAGCGAAGATACTAATCAGCTCAAAAATCTGATTGTCAAGCTCCAGGAGAATATCATCACAGCCTCATTCACAATGTTCAGGGTTTAGAATTCAGGTTTTCGGGACAAGTTGGGGGTTCAAATATGTACTTTTCCTTATTGTTACAATAGCCATGGCTAATCATCGATCATCATTATCATGGTCAAGAGCATACTTGACATTAGCTGATGAAAAGGGTTGTTAATCTTTCTTTTTGTAACAGAAGTGCTGGAGGAAAAAACATCAGCTAAATTGAACTTCAGAGAAAGTGAATAACCACCCTGCTGATTTTCTCAGACATAAGCTAAACCCCTGCAACCTTAAGAAGTCTTGGTAAGATTTAGAAACCTGAATAGCTCCCATATCTCACAAGACCCCCAAAAGATGCCACACTAAGATATGCAAAGAGAAAGTGACACATGGCATGGCTGCAGACACCAGTTGCAAGGTTGCCATAACGGGTTGCCCTGCCAAGATACATGTCAAATTTCCTCAAAGCTGGTAAGTAGGTAGACCAGAAGAAAGCAATCATCACAGCCTATTTCAGTATCCCTTCTCTGCAAATCAGCAGTGCTAACATACCAGGTCGCCCCGCCAAGATATGGGTAGGATTTTCTCTACGCATTAACCTGACGGAAGTTATTTTTACTGTTTTGTCAATAATTTTCTTTCTTCAATATTTTCATCCTAGCTTTTTATATTTTTCAAACCTGTTCTGTAAAATCCTTTTCTTGACCCAAGGGTTTATTAGAAACAGCCTCTCTACTCTACCAAAGGTTGGGGTAAGTTAGTCGTACACCCCATCCTCCCCATACCCCACCTTATGGGATCACACTGGGTAATGTTGTAGTAACATGGGGGAAGTGCATAGATATCCCTTTTTGTGACACCTTACTAAGTGGACCTTGAGGCTCAGATCTATGCAAAATGGGAACAACGAGAAGACGACAACGTCATGGCTGCAAAATAAACAAATTGCATGATCCAAGTTTGCCCTAAAATGAAACGGAGGGAGTACCATTGATATCAGCATCACATCAATGGCAACAGATACTTCCCTTCTTTCTTGGTCAAAAGTAAACCGAACCATAAACACCCCTAAACATACCAATGGAAAAAAGAAGTGGGTTATTGGTTGGCCTAATTCTTCCTCCTGGGCTCAGATCTTTAATTTATCTCAGGCATTGAGTTATTTGACACTGCTGTCCTGCCAAGATAGGGGCCTGAAATGATAATGCCTGATTCCATTTGCTCAGTAGGATAATCATCATAGCCCATTATTTTCCTTTTGCATTTCATTGTTGTATTCTTTTGCTGTTGATTCTCCAGGAAACTGCAGCCTCTGAAGAACAGAATATCACAGTAACAGAAAACTAAGACAAAATAATCAAAGATGGTCCTTAATATTAGTTAGAGCAAAGATATAGAAATCATAGGCATCATGGAGATGGTCAACCACCCTGAGAAGCTCCCATTTTTTCTCCAATTGCCTCATTCTTTTAACTAAACTTCGAGAGAACAGAAATAAGGTGTTCAAGAAAAACTGAATAACCCAAATGTTCACCAAACAAGAGGTCCGGGGTTCAAATCTGCTACAAATCTAGTTTCCAATTGGGGCTCAGATATGCGAAAAAAGGGGCAAGGAGAACGTGACAGCGCCATGGCTGCAAAGGAACCGGTTGCATGTGAATAAGACGACCCAATCACAAACCATCCGGGTTTGCCATGCCAAGATGCGGGTCAGATTGTCCCCATGCCCCAAACATCAGCCCAGGCTTACAATATCATCACAGCCTCTTCAGAAAGATGAGAACTTTCCCACATGTAGACATTTGGACAATTTCGAGCAATTTTAACAAACATAAGATAAAATCAGAGTAAGTTTGCTAAGCTCAGAGGAAACAGCAAAGAGTAGTAGTACTACTGAAGAGGGTTGTTGATTTTGTTTATGGGATATCATAGGTTGATCAGAGGGGGCAACCACCCTCCAAGAATTCCCTTTTCTCTCTGTCGGCCTCATGCCTAATAGTGGGCTGAACCTCCATTTTTGAATCTTATGTTTGCTCGGACTCTCCAAAAATGTTGCCGCACCCGTGTCAGATTCTTGCACAACTTTGGAAGAAGAATCCAACGCACACCTGTCAGCATATTTTTAGTTAAAATTACTGGAACACAGGAGATGGTCGACCACCCTGAAAAATCCCTTTTTTTAATCCGATCACCAAATTGTTTAGCTAAAATTTGGAGAACTGCATCAAAAAAATGGGGTGCTAAACAAAAATGAAGAACTCAACTGAATATCACAGTTCCCGAGAACGACCATCCATTCAAGATCATCAAATGGTTGTCATACACTTTAGGGCTCAAATTTTGCTGTTCTACAAACATGGAAGGAGAAAACGCCATTGCCATGGCTGCAATACATCGGTTCACAAATGGATGCCTTACCGAGTCCCCACCAAGGTCTGGGTCAGATTTTCTCAACTCCATGAAGAAGACTATAGCCCAAAAAGAAGCAATTCATATCACAGCCCATTTTCAGATCAAATCAACATTCTTGTAACTGGCCAGTTAAAAGAGACTACCTTGTGTCATTTCTACGTTGTATTTACAGGAACATAAAAAGTGACTGTTTGCCAAAACCAGCTGCAGTAGCAGAAGCAGGAATTGGAAGAAGCATATATACACACGAAATCAACATTCTTGGTTCTTTTTTTCTTCTGATAGGGTTGTTAGTATTTTATGAATGGAGAAGAATCATGGACATAGAAGAGAGGGGGCAACCACCCTTTACAGAAAATCCCATCTTTCTGATATCATTCTTCCTTTCTGGGCTAAAATATGGTGAGAATTCTGCCATAAGCATTATCATCACAGGCTCTTCTGAAAGATGAAAACTTTCCCACCAGCAAGCATTACAATTTTGAGCAATTTTTAACAAACAAAAGCAAATATTAGATGGATGTTTGGTCTAAAGCTCAGAGGAAACAGAAAAGAACAAGTCCTTCTGAAGAGGGTTGTTAATTTTGTTTATAGGGAAATCATAGGCCAAGCAGAATGGGTAACCACCCTTCAAGAATTCCCTTTTCTTTCTGTGCCCTCATTCTTTATAATACAGGGGTATATTTGGCCCTTTTCCGTTCTTCATACTGGGCTGAACCTCTATTTTTCAATGCTTTACATGAAAACGCAACCACACAGAAGCAAAGTAATCACAGAAAGAGACACAAATACGTACATATACACGTGTGTATATACATGCGTATGTATGTCAACATATATGTATATCTATGTGTGTGTGTGTGTATATATATGTGTATGTATGTATGTAGTCAACCAGCCTGAAAATCCCTTTTTTCTCTTTGGTTGCATCATTTTTTAGCTAAAATTTTATGAACTGCATCTGAAATTGAGTGCTCAAGAAAAACTGAATAACCCAATTGAGTTTCCAGCTGCGTAAAACTTTTAGGGCTCAGAGTTTGCTGTATATAAGCATGCAATAAAATATCAACACACTCGATGGCTGCAGACATCGATTTGCAAATGGATGCCATACCAGGTCGCCTCGCCAAGATGTGTCAGATTTCTCAACACGGTGAAGTAGATTATAACCAAGAAAGAAGCAAATCGTCATCGCCCATTATATCATATCAATCAACATCAGTTATCTTGTGGCCTTAGAACCATTAAAAGTGTGGAAATTATATGCAATGACATTCTTGTAGATCACCTTCACTTGTGGGATTCCACTTGGTATGTTGTTGTTGTTGACATTCTTGTAGATCACCACCTTCTTGTGTCATTTCACAATGTTTTTACAGGGACATACAAATTGATATTAGTGAATATCAGTCGTAGAAATCCCGAAATGATTAGTGTATATTTCACGATAAAAAAGAACAATACAAGGAAAACTCGTCCATAGAAAAGTACCATTGGCTAACAAGAACTTTTTGGAAACTTTTCTTATTCTTGGCATGATTGAAATGCTTCATCTTAAGGTAAGAATAGGAGATTAATGTCTACCAAACACTTGGAACACATTTGAATCGAGAAGAGACCACACAGGTTTTGTAAAACACTACACTTTTGTGTGAAGTAAAACACACTGATTTATAAGAGAGACTATATAGGGCTCAGATTTTGCTGTATATGAACATGCAAAGAGAAAACAACACACGCCATGACTGCAGACACCGGTTTGCATACAATGCCATACTAGATTGGCTAGCCAAGATACAGGCCAGATTTTCTCAAGGCAGTAAAAATAAGCAGTCATCATCACAGCGCATTCTCAGGTGATCTGTGAAGATCAACATAGAAAGATCAAAAATCTTCACTACCTTGTCAAACTTATTTGCTAAGGAGTGGTTACAAAAATAGGAAGTTAATTTCATCATGTTCCATCACACCAAAGACAACATAAGAGTAATACTGAGGCTCAAATCTGCTGATAAGACAAGAAAATGGAGGCATAGCCATGGCTGCAAACACCGGCTGCATGATAAAATCACTAGTCATCGGGGTTGCCTCGCCAAGATACAGTGCCTCTATTTTCTTGCCCCATTAAGTTGCTCAAACAAAAAGAAGGGAAAAAAATATCATCATAGCCCAATATTCTCTATCTATATATCTATCTATCAACAACATTCACTGAAAAAGCAAAATGCTTTTGGCGTAACTGCAGACTTACAAGGTCTATTATGTTAACTTCTCTGTAATATCATGTGGTTATACCTAAGAAACATATAAAGCATCCATCTTTTTGGGATACAGTGGAACTTCTTTGTCACGTATTATTTCCACAAGTGGGGTCTAAGGAGAGTGGGGCATACGCAGACCACCCCTACCTTCGTAGGCTAGAGAGGTTGTTTCTAATGGACGCTCGACTCAATAAAAGAGAAAGCAACCACACCATGGCTGCAAAATCACCAGTTGCATGCAAAAAAGAGAGCCTAAATTGCAGGCCATCCTGGGATTTGCCAAGCCAAGATACGGGTAGGACTGTCCTCAATGCCACATTTTTTTAGCCAAGATTATTAAACATCATCATCATCAGAGCCTCTCACACAATTACTCCAAAGGGGAAAAACAAAAAAAGCAGCAAACACCCACTGAGATGTACAGCTATGCATATATTTCTTCGTTTGTATATATCATGAACAAAGGGCTGTTGATTTAGTTGCCAAAAAAAAAAGAATCATTGGCACAACAGAGATGGGACACCACCCTTAACAAAAAATCCCTTCTCTATTAACCTCATTTTTCTTTATAGGTAAACATTCTTAAGGAAAATTCCCCAACTTACCAAACACTGATGAAATTCATCATAAAAGAAAAACATTTTCCTCCATACTAAACACACCCTTTTAGAATAACAATACAATACAAGAGATAAGACCATCTCCAAACAAGCTACAGAGTAAAAGTTGAAGTTTAGATAGTTGATAATACAAAATAAGAGAACGAAAACATCGCCATGGCTGCAAACCTCGGGTTGCATTCCGGGTCGCCCCTCCAAGATACGGGTCACTAAATTTCATAAATTGTAGCCTCAAAATCTCTTCTTTGTGGAGATAAATTTAGTTCAACTCCATAGCTTCAAGAATTATTTTGAGTCAACTATTTGAAGGTCTGTTTGATTTTTTCCCCTTTTTTCATAAGAGAAATCATTGGAGTTGCAGAGAGGGGCAAACCACCCTTGGATAAAATCCTCCTCTCTACAATCCTTCTCTCTTGTCTCTGAGCTTTGGCTCTTCAGCTTATAGCTCGTCAATGGAAGTTCATCAGCATATATAAAGAAGAGATGTTTCTAATTTTGTCCTCTTATGAATACTTATTTACTGCTTATTGTAGTAATAGTTTAGCCTCGTACATGTCGAAATGGAAGGGCATTTTCGTCTAATTAATCCAATTTCATTTAAGTAGAGGGGAAAATGCTCAATTTATAATCACACAATTGACTTATAAATCATAAATTTTAAAGATAAATAATGCGATACTTGATCAAAGATTACAAGTAAGAACATTTAGAAATACGCACTTATGTAATGATTTTATTCTTAATGATAAAATATCAAGATTTTGCGCTCATCATGTTTTAGTTGCTAGCCGAATTTATTATTTATTGCCATGTGAATAGATTGCAATATATACTCCAAATAATTTGGTTAAAAGTTGTTATTGCAATTTTTAAATGAATATGTAAATAATGTCACCCTATAATAAAGTATTATTTGAAGGATGCAATAGTTTCATGATTCGATTCCTTGACATTGAGCTATTTAAAGAATATATTTTTTTTAAAAAAAATTGTAACGCGTGGTACATTTCGAGTCCATTTTGGACTCCTCCTTACATGTTCTTGAGTATCAAATCGGATTGAATCTTATTCGAGCAAAGCGAAAGTTCATACATCGATTTTGGAGGTCAAAAATAAGTCGAATACACTTGGTATACGTCCAATATATGGGAAATACAGAGCAGTATATATTAGGTACGCAACAATATATATGATATACATCTGATACACACAAATTGTATACACTATATCCAGTGCAGAAAATGGGCCAAAATCCAAACTTAGCAGCTGAAGGACGTAAGTACTGGCCCAACTTCTTCTTCTCCCTTAATTTTACTTATCCAATTGTTTACTTGTAATTACTTTGTTAACTCTAACTATAATCTTTAGATTAACTCATTTAAGTTTCTCAAAGATGACCCATGTTTATTATGATTATATATTTCATTTAAATAGCTTTATTTTCTTAATTATTTTCGACAAAATTCATTCTTTCCAATTATTTTAAATGTTAAGTTAATAGATCAAATCGAACCATGGAAACTAACTTAGCAAGATTGGGTGACTTGTAGAAGGCAAAATAAAGCTAAGTGACTATAATGATTAGTTACCAAAAATTAAAAGTGACCATCCAAGCTTCTGACTCTATTTCTTTAAAGACGTGTAACTAAAAATCACGATAAATAAGTTAATCTCTGATGGCCTATTTGACTATTGACTCATTGTTGTGTTGTTTTCAAGTTAAAGCTCGACAATCTAGATATGCCCCAAAGCAGGTAAACTATAATTCCAACAGAAAAATAGGTATATATATAATTACAAGTTAAGCAACTAATAACTAAAAAATTACTTTTAATGGAAAAAAGGTAAATAAATTAAGAAGAAATGAATTAAGTCAATATATTAGTTGTAAAGTGAGTTGGGTTAGGCACAACCACCCTACTTGACAATGTCCAACAAATCCATTGAAAGTTAGATGATTATGTCAAATAGAAGCTATTTATTTATGATTTCTTAAGTAATTTAGGACATTATAAATGTTTGTTGTGATAATAAATAAAAATGAGGAATTTTCGCATATAATTACTCCAAAAATATCTTATTTATGTTTCATAGCTATAATTTGGGTAATTACGTTTCGTAATTGTAGTTATATTAGCATTTGTGAAATTCGTGCAACATTTGTATATATTTGTATAATTCGTTGTACAATTCGCAGTTTTTGCATAGCGTTTGTATATTTTGGTATACGATTGGTATACAACGTTTGCATGATTCGCTATACAATTCACAGTGTTTGTACATTTCGCTATACAATCAAAGGGAGTAACAGATTTGGACGCACATTGTTTGTTAATAAAAAGATATTTCTTCATATTTTATTTATAATTACAATTTATTTTCTATCACTTTTAAAATATCTTGCAAACAAATTAAATTTACAAAATATAAATTTATATTCGTTTCTATTTATGTCCTTAATATATATTAACTGCATGCTTGTCAATTTTAAATTCAACATGGTTGTCCATTCATAAGAAATAAAAACATCAAAGAAAGAAAAAATAAATATACACACACACGTAACTTATTAAATTCAAACTACAAATGCACCACATGCAATGAATTAATGAGTTTAAAACCATATTATAAATGAGTTTGAATTTCACGTGTCAAAAATTATCATACAAAATATAATTGGATGAATAAAATGACCTTTTCATAGTTAATTAAAAAATTCAGACCCAAGCCATATTAATGAAAAAAATATTATTGTTAGAAAACATTTTTTTTTATAAGTATAACTGCATGACTTGAATTTAAATCAGTCGAATCAGTAAGGTTAGAAAATAGTTATTAAGGTTCAAACTGATTAAAACATTATTCATTTCTAAGGAGTGATCATGGAGCTATAAACATGTCTACATGGACACACAAGCATAGCTCTAAAGATGTTAATTTATATCACGAGACATAAATTATTACTCTCAGAGTGTGATGCGATGAATGAGATAATTTTTATGTGATAATTAGATCTCAGGTTTGAGTCATTAGAATGAAGAAGTACAGTACTTTTTCTTAATAAGCTCTGCATTATAGTGATGAAGTCAATTATTTAACTTAGTCAAAATCCTAAGAACAGTTCAACTGCTAACTATATAAGCAAAACTTTGTGCTCATCATGATCACAATTTTCTTTTTTATTACATGTGTCATCACTTTTGATTTAGAAAGAATCATATGTATAAATCAAGCAAAAAAAAATACAATTATTGTAAATAGTTACTTGCATTTATTAAAAAAGATAATTCATCATGCAAAATATCCTGTGTTAGTGAGATTTGGTAAAAATAATATTCTAAGAAATGTGATATGGATAATCTAATCTATGTTAACGATGTTTTTAAATAACTTTAGGAGATACTAAACTAAATAATATTTATATAGCTAATTGTCTAAATACATACTAATATTTATTTTAAAAGCTAATATTAATTTTGTTACAAATCAACATGCTTAAAGAATTTCCACACATTCAAAATTAGAACTAAAGGAAAAGTAAAAGAATGGTTGGAAAGAGATTATTTTTTATTAAAAGATATCAAAAGTAGGGACAAATACTTTTTACTTTAAAAATTTATTCGCTAAACACAAATTGCTTCACGTTAATTTTGTTTGAAATAATTTTCAAAATAAGTTGATTATAGAAATTTGACCAAACATACTATAAATATAATAAATTTGAGTACTTATAAAGTGAGAAAAAATGCACATCACAATCAATACGACCTTTAGGGTAAAATAAGAATTGAAGATATGACAAGCAGTGCTTAATATGAGTTTTCTCCTGCCCCAGACAGCTTCGAGGTTCCCATCGATTACAGAGGTTTCTACCACAAATCACATACAGCGAATAAATTGGATTCTATATAACCCTTTCCTTTACTTTTCACTATAACATCATCTGTAGCGGCATAGGAGCCGACTCGGCATCAGCGGCTTCGTGCCGCACTGGAGTAATCCAATATGTGGTTCCGCGCGTTCCACCACTTCTCCGTTCATTTCCAATACTGATCGTGAAACACCATGAGCAGCAGGATGTTGAGGTCCGAAATTCGAAGTGAAATTTTTGATTTGCCTGTTCTTAGTCGTCATGGGAAAGAAATACAGAAATAAGAAAGAGATTATTCCCTTAGAGCTTGTCCAATACCACCAGTTTGCATAAATCTAAATTAGTCGAGTTCTAAAACAGAGCATCGAAATGAGTAAAAGATAAAAATAAGAAATTGACCATTTCCAATATTTTAATAAAAAATTATCCACAAAATATACAATTTTCAAAACTAACTTTAACTATTTATAGAAAACAAGTCCAAAAAAATTAAAGGCTATATAAGGTGAAGTGTGTAAAAGGAAAGTACCAGCTCGTCGGCAAAGAAAGCTAATCATCTTCGTATGAATCAATCAACCAGTTTCAATCCTTGACTTTATCCTCTCTTCCAAGCCAAGTTAGCTCCTTTTTTTTCTGTACAAATCGTGCACTATTGGAAATTAAACTTTCCGGCATAAATTTTCAGCATTCTTGATTTTCCGGCGAGATGGCCGGAGGAGTTCCTCCACAGCCGGAGATCCAAATCCAGGTCCATTCGAAGAAAGGGGGTAACTCAGTATACCCACTCGAGCCAGCTACGACAACAACAGCATCATCAGGACCTGGCTTTTATAGAGAAATTAAGCATTTCAAGAAGTGGTTTCCATGGTTGATACCATCTTTCGTTATAGTCAATGTAGTGACATTTTTGGTGACTATGTATGTGAATAATTGCCCCCACAACTCTGTTTCTTGTGTTGCTGGATTCTTGGGTAGGTTTTCGTTTCAGCCTTTCAGTGAGAATCCTCTTCTTGGGCCTTCTTCAACCACGTATGTATCTCTCTCCTATCCCCCCCTTTCTTTTCCTTCTATAATTTGATTTGAAGCATTTTTTTGTGAAATCTGTAAGCTTTATGGTGTAATGATCCTCTCTTTTAAGAGGAAACCAAAGGGAGTGACAAAGGGAAGGAATTGGCCTAGTAATCCATGAAGTGAATTGAGCACCTTGAGCTCTCAGGCTCAAATCCCAGCCAGCAGAGATAAAACACTAAGTGATTTCTTCCCATCTGTCCTAGCATTAGTGAACAGAGTCAATCTGGTATCTATTGCTGGTGGGAGGTGGTGGAGTATTCTCTGGAATTAGTTGAGGTGTGGGCAAACTGGTCTGGACACCAAGATTATCAAAAAAATAAAATGAAGTGATGGGTGTGGTTGTACTGTCGAAGAAAAACCTTTAGATTCCAGGTAGAAGTTAATGGGTAGGTCTACCAGCACCTATACTTGTGTGTTGTAGCAGGTTACCTGGTTAATTAGTGGAGGGACAGCATTGCACCTAAGGAATGGATATGCCGGGTAACTTGTGGAAGTGTCAATTTTATAACAAGTTGAAGTTTTTTTTGTTTGTGTGTTCACTTATGTGTGTGGTGGAGCTTTAGTTGTTTGCGTTAGCTTGAATAAGATGAGAAAATACTCAATTTGATTATAGATTTGCCCTTTTTGATCAAGTTGTCAATAGCTCTGTGATGGACTTTATTTGGATGAGCATATGTAGAGAAGGGAACTGGATCATCCCTCTCAGCTGAGGTTTGGCTACCAAATCTTCTGTCTTGGTTAGAATTTATGTGGTACAGATTGAGTTAGGCACACAGGAGGTGCGGAAAGTAAGCGGGATCAAAGAGAGAGTTGGACATGCTTTTTAGTCTGGCTTCCAATGCTGTATCTGAAAACATTTCAGACATCTTTTGTCTCTCTTTTATGAAGATACAAATTAAGCTACAAGGAGCTTTCATTTAAAGTTTGTGCTTTAATTACTTAGCTTCACTTTGTACCATAGGTTGCACTTAAGGTTCTTGCTTCATGTTGCATCAAGAGAGAGTGAAAATTGAACGAAAGATACGACCCTAATGCAGAAAAAGCAAAATTAAATTAACTGGCTCATCCTCATGTTAGACATGTATCATCTTTCGGCAAATTTATTCACCTTATATGGAGTTCTTTTTTCTTGTGTGAAGATAATTTTTTTTATTTGCACCGGGTGTCCAAGTCTCTTTGAGCCCCGACTAATCCTAGGGGTGCACATGCCTAGGCAAGGAGTTTCCCGCAAGTGCACCACGGTTAATTCAGGTTTTACCCAGTCCGATGGCCCTCAGAAATTGTTTGCACCCAGTGGGTTTCGAACTTGAGACCTTGAAAGGGAGCAAACTCCAAGGCTCAAGTCAATTGCACCAGGTCAACCCCTGAGGGTTTTTCGTGTGAAGATAATTTTGTGAGCACCAGATTACAATAATCCCTTTATGAAAAATACTTCGAGGCAGCTTTTCTAGGGAGAGAACCATCAGTAAGGCTACACATTTTGTAAAGTTTATTGGATGTGGCATATTGTAAGGGTTATCTTTTACGTGAATGCTACAACTTGTTGCAGAAGATGAAAACTTTGCATTCCCAAGCTAATTTTGTTTTGTTAGAAGGGAGAAAAAGAAGAGAAGAAAGACTTCTTATTGAATTGCTTAGTGTTGAACTACAAATAAAAGGACTCTTTATATTGGTGTTTAAACTGCATCAGATGAGGAGTTCTTAGACCATGGTTGCTGAGAGAAATTCTTTTTGGCTATCCCAAGGGGATGGTTGAGTTGTTGAGGCATAGCAGTTGGCAACATATGTGAAACTATGGCCTATGTCATATCATATTGGGTAGTTGGTGCGGTATAACTTTGTACATGATAATCGAGATCCTTTATGCAATTGGGTGAAGTTTTCTGGTTGAGGAAAAAATCCAGTTTGCATTCCTCAGCCTTCTTATTCTTTGTTCTCCCATAATCTACTGGCTTCCGGTACTAGTATTGTTTTTTTGTTTCATGTGACCTAAGAAATTTGGTTAGTACTTTTTCTTTTGGTGAGGACAATTTAGCTAGTCTTCAAATATGGATTGATTAAGGTAGTTCATTATTCGTTGTGTCTGTTCATAGTTCCATATTTACTTAATTCTTTGTTTGACTAGAACTACAAAGACTAAACAATGACACCTAATTTAAGAATCAGTTGTGAAGATATATGAATCCTCCATATCCATTTTGCTTGATTTGGGCCCATTTCATTTTATTACTCATTAAATTTATCTTTTAGGAAAAATTAAGGGTTTTCTAAAATGAGAAAGGGCAAGGGCAAGCCCGGTGCACTAAAGCTCCCGCTATGCGCAGGGTTCGGGGAAGGGCCCGACCACAAGGGTCTATTGTACGCAGCCTTACCTTGCATTTCTGCCAGAGGCTGTTTCCAAGGCTTGAACCCGTGACCTCCTGGTCACATGACAACAACTTTACCAGTTACTCCAAGGCTCCCCTTAAAAATTCATACCAATGTTATCAAAGTGCAAAAAAGTACTTTCAATATTCATCATGCCACCTTTGAGCCAGTACAGTTGGCTAGTCATGCACTTCAATATTGCTGATCTAATTGCTGGAACTTGTTGATCTCTTACTGCATTGAGGTTGATGAATGAATTTGCATTTTTTTTTAAAGATTTTGATTTTCTATGCTAGTGAATTAATTCTTCTTGCTTAAACGTAAGCTACAATGGAATAGATGAATATCAAACATGTAAAAAGCTGTTATCTTTTCCTTTTTGTTTAGACTAGAGAAGATGGGTGCTTTAGACGTGAATAAGGTGGTCCACGAACATCAAGGGTGGCGCCTTATTACTTGCATGTGGTTGCATGGTGGAGTTTTTCATTTACTGGCGAATATGCTGAGTCTTCTAGTGATTGGCATTCGGCTGGAGCGAGAGTTTGGATTTGGTATGTTGTACATATTCAGAGCTTTTACCTGCATTTACATTTCGTTTTTCCTCTACATGTCTCTTATCAAAGATCTTAGAAATTTTTATCTTGTAGCAGATTCACAATAAATGTTATGTTGCATTTCCAAAAGAACTTCAGATTTTAGGAGCTATGACAGCTGCTACAACTTTCATTCATTTGTAAGCCACGGGATTTTTAAGCTCATGCTTCTATTAGCTGATATTATAATTCGAGAAAGCAGAATTTAAGACCTACTTATCACTATTAGTAAAAAAGATTGAAATGGTTACTTGTATATAGTATGTTGCTGATTGATGATGCATCTCACGTTTTTGTTGATAAAGCTAATAAAATTTCATCAGACAGAGGACTCAAGGAGCCCCGGTACAAGAAATGTACCAAAAAATACAAACCCTTGTACAATGTGGTTTTATACAAAAGACTCTTCTATACATATAAGAACCTAGGAACCTCATGGATGCACCAAAAATATAAGAAATAAGATATTATTCCTCAAGTGTACACTATCTTTCTGTACTCCATGAAAAGCTCTTCTTCTTCTCCGCCTATGTATGATCGACATAAGTGCTAAATGGGAAACATCTCATGCGTTGCGTGTACTCTTCCGTTCTTCTAACAATCCAACTAAACATTGCTTCCTTAATAGTGCATTACATCACCAATTGAAGTCCAAACCATCTCAGTAATTTCGGCCACTAACCAGATGCTATCCAACAATGTAAAAGGAGATTGTTCATGCCTTCTCCTGAGCTTTTACACATTAAGCATCAACATAAGTAATATTTCTCTTCTTTAAATTCTTGACTGTCAAGATAACCCCCTTTTACGGCTAGCTATAAAGTGATCATTCTCTTCTTTAATTCTCAATCATCAAGATCACCCACTTGGCAGCTAGCCAAGTGGAAAAAACACATTTTTCCTGGCTCAGGAGTCAGGAGTTTCTCATAATAGGACTTAACAGAGCAGATACCATTATCCCCATCTGATTTCCATTCATCATGGCTAAGCTGTGATGTACTTAAGAACTTAAACTGCTCCCATTATCCATCCTGAATAATACATTCCCATTGAATTCTTCATACCCCTTCAAGATATTCTTACTTAGTACACACTCATAATGAAGTGTGATATCTTTGTCCTCCAACCGCCCTTCTTAGATCCCATATTTCTGTGGTTACCTCATCCAAAAAGCATTCTCCTCCATCCCGAAACTCCATAGCCACTTCTCCAATAACATCTTATACTCTTATTAATTACCCTCAAATCATTAATCCCAAAGTCCGGCCCAATACTTCGCTGTCCTGATTGTTTGTCTCCCAATTTACCAAGTGGAACGTCCCATCTGCACTTGAGGCATCTCATCGGAAATTCGTCTAAGTTTTTTCGACTTTTGTATGATTCCGAGTACTAACTTGAGCATGGATATATGAAATATGTGGGAAAACTCAATGGACTATTCTTAATTGACACTTCCTTTTTCCTTGTATAAGTATCGTTTTTGCTAACGTGTGAGCTCCTTTATAACCTCTCTATCACAGAAATACAAGCTGTTTGGTCCTTACTGGATGCTCCTAGTGGTAAACCAAGTAGGTATTAGGAAGAGTCCGCCTTGCAATTAAACACGTATGCTAAAACCTCAATTTTCTCCACCTTGCTAATCAGGATGATTTCACATTTTGTAACCACTCTGAACCATGTCAACACTTGTTACAAGTAAGCCAACCGAGCTCTGTTAGCATTACAATACACTAAAATGTCATCTACAAGCAATAGTGTTACATGCTCACAATACTTTGTCCATCGATCGCCGTGAAAAAGACCTTTATAACCTCTTACAGCAGCTCTATCCACCACCTTCCTCAGCTCTTCCATCATTAGTATGAGCATCATAATGGATAGAGGACGGGCCTTTTCTCACTCGTCTCAAACCACCGAAGAAACTAAACAGTTTGCCAAGCACAAGGACTAAATACCTAGTTGTTGAAAGGTAATATTTGATCTACTTCCTCCATTTCACACCAAAGTCTTCTTCAACCTAATGATGGAAAAGATACTTAGTCTGACCGAAAAGATACCTGAACTGTCTCTCGACCACCATAATCTACCTTGTTCTAGTGAGACTCCTTTGAAGAGATTGATAATGTTGAGGAATTCTATGAATCCGTAAATCTCCCAGTCATTTGTAAAGCTTCTGAAACTGAGGTCCCAGCTTTGGTTACTTCAAACTTCACTGACATTAGCTTTTAGTTGTTGATTTTCCATATAAAAACATCTGGAAGTGGACCAGGTCCAAATCAGTTGTTTTCCCAAAAGGAAGTTTTCTGTCCATTCCCAACTTTGAGGCTAGTATTGATATTGAAACTTTGTGTCTACTCCTTTTGCCTCGTTCTTTAAAGGATCATCTTAGCCTGTTAGTTTTTTTTTGGGGCGGTAAAAGGTGTGTGTGAACTATTTAATGGATCCATTTAACTTTCTAGAAAGATGCTCTGATCTGAATGTATTGATATGAATTAGTCAAATTTGTGCTATTTTCTCATTTGCATGACATATGTAACCTTTCATTCCTTGATGCCCATTTATACAAGAGGATTCAGTTCAATCGTCACATTTGAGATTTATGAAATTAAGTACTCCCCAAACAATAGTCTGGCCTTGTCCTGTTAGACGCTCAAGTCTGGTTCCAAACCAAATTCAGTGGGTTTGATTGTATCTGCTGTGAAGAGCTAGATCCCACCTCTAGGTTCTCTACTTAATTTTACTTGTGTTGGTGTATGTGATCTCTGACCTAGTATTCAGAAGTACCTGGGCCTACTGTTTGCTTATTTTTTCTTTGCTTTGTCTCATAGTACGCATTGGCCTGCTGTATATCATTGCTGGACTTGGTGGCAGCGTGTTCTCAGCGCTATTTATTAAGTCAAATATATCTGTTGGTGCTTCTGGTGCACTTTTTGGGTTGCTGGGAAGCATGCTTTCTGAGCTCATAATCAATTGGACTATATATGCCAATAAGGTATTTATCAAACAACACTCATCTCAGGTCACATCTGCCATTAATGGTTGGCTTGCTTTGATCACTTGCTTGAGAAATAATCTTATTTAGCCCTTTGACTTCTTGTTTTCCCCTTTTCTGCAGATTGCAGTTTTAGTGACACTCGTGGTCATTATTATTATAAATCTGGCAGTTGGACTTCTCCCGCATGTTGACAACTTCGCTCATATTGGAGGATTTGTGTCTGGTTTTCTTCTTGGTTTCGTATTTCTGATCCGGCCCCAGTTTGGCTGGGTGAGCCAGAGATATGCATCCAGAGCACATTCAACATCGGCTAAACCGAAATTCAAGGTGTATCAGATGGTCCTATGGGTTGTTTCTCTTATTCTTCTGATAATTGGGTAAGTTTTCTTGGTGCTAACACGTTGTTTTCCAGTGCTGTCATGTTTTTTCCGTTTGCAGAAGAAGTGTCAAAAAGGACCTTTTCTTTTTATATAGATCTTTCATGGTGGATTATTAAACTACAGTGTGTTTAATATTCACACAGTTTGCATTCTTATATCATGTTAACTTCCTTTTTTGACATCTTGTCATGTTTTTTATTTCGCTTCTGCCCCAGTTTGAGAAACTAAAATAAAAAAAGAAGAAAATACGAAGAACTTCATTCCTAGACAAGTTTCTGCTGCTGGTTAACTTTTTAATTTTTTTTTTTAAATAACTCCATTGATCATTGATGTGCAAAAACTTACAATTTTTGAGTTTGGCATACCTAACTTTGTACAAGATCATTGAGGGGAGTTTACTAAGATAAACTTAGCCAAAAGTGAGGCTATAACCAAAACCTATGGAGGATCATAGATGATATGGGATGGTTTTTTCTTTTTGATCCTGAAAGTGTATGTCCCATATGCCCATATTCACTAGCCCCTTTACTTGATTAGGAAGTTCGGCATGAGAGTTGAAGACATAGGTCCAAGTCTAAGTGGCAGTATTGCAAGTATGTAAGTAGTGAAACTTATTTAAGGACCGGGGTGTGACTTCCCAGGACATGGAGGGTTGAGTACCAAAGTTTAGATAGAACCAAAGTGCTGATTTGAGTTTATCATTTTACCCACTTAGTTTTCGGGTAGCATGGAGGAAGTGATGGTAGTTGGTAGGAGGAGCACCCCTTTAGCATGTCTCTATCTATTAATTTTGGTACATATGTCTTCAAATGCTTATAAAACTAAGCTGCATTAATTTGCTTATAAAAAACAGATAAACAAAACTAGGTTGTTTCATTCCACCACTTGAGTGATACTTCTTAATTACCATTTGATCAATGGATCTTGACTTAGTGACACACTTATTTGTCGCCAAGCAACTGCAGTCCCCATCACATGCCTAAGTGACATGTTATTTGTCAGAAGAAATGCCCCATTATCTTAGCTACTGTTATCGATTACTTCATTGTTCCATCACCATGGTTTTGAAAGTATGGCTGTTAAACGATAAGCTTAAGATATATCCGATCACATAGTATCAGGTATACAAAAGTGTGTAATGCAAGCACCAAGAATTAAAATTAAACACGTGATGTAGCAGATTGTCAGTGGCAAACACTTCTGATGGTTAAATAATATGGCCATTTAGGTAAAGAAGATTCTGAATTTTGACCCAACTTAGTTATCTTGTTGAAAGCACTATCTTTTAGCAACAACTATTAAATAATTTATGTTCTCCTTGCTGCAGGTTCACTAGTGGCTTAATATTGCTTTTCCGTGGAGTAGATTTAAATGATCATTGTTCGTGGTGCCATTATATGAGTTGTTTACCCACTTCAAGGTGGAGCTGCAACACAGAGCCTGTTTCCTGTATGGTAAGAAGTCTGAATTTCTCGTATACACAAATCCGAATAAGTCTCCTTCGATGTCTTGACATGAAACGTTCATTTTCCAATTCAATAGTTACAGAACTCAGGTTAGGAAGAGCCGAAGGATGTAAAGTTGCACTACTATCTCATCATAATTTTAAGTTTTGCGTGTTACTCACTTAGAAAGGAAGGTATGGAGGTCGTATGATAAGGGTAGAAGGTTAGTAGATAGTTAAGTATGGTTGGCTGGTTTCCTGTTAGGTGGAGAGACAGGGGGCTAACCTCATAAACCCTCGTCTTTATTTAGTAGTAGTATTTATTAATCATGTAGTTTCTTTTTCTTAAATGTCTTTTGCTATCTGTTATTCCTTTTTGCTTTATTGCATGAGTTTTTGTTGTCCTTTCATTTTCTTCCTGCAACCCTTTTCCGAACACTTTTGAGCCCATGGTCTATGGGAAATAATCTCTTTATACCACAAAAGTAAGGTAAGGTTTGCGAACGTTTTACCCTCCCCAAACCTCACTTGTGAAATTTCACTGGGTACGTTATTGAAGTCGTTCTGACTTCTGAAAGCAATTCTTTTTAAAGCAATCATGTTTTATTAGACCTTTAGACGTGTGTGATTTGGCGAGTTGAACTTGATTTTGTTCTTGCAGTCTGAGCAAACGAGTAACCAGCTCACGTTGACGTGCTCCAACAGTAACAAGACGAGAACATATCCATTGTCGAATCCAAGTACTTCTAAGATCCGAGGGCTGTGTACTCAGCTGTGCCGTTGAATAGCCATCACTTACAATTTGTTTGTAAATTGATGTCATTCCAGAAATCATACGTAACATTTGACCAACTGTTATTTTTGTTTGTATTGGATTACATTCTTATATAGTGTAAAAAAATATCTACAAAATTCATATTGGAAGCTTTATAATGTCCCCTAGCTGTTTAAATAACCTGCTGAAATGGTTTAAGATCCTCTTGTTGTTGATAAGCGTCATATTCTCAATCGGCTTTGCCAGATGAAAGAAAAAACGCATATCAATGGATAATTGTTGCAATTGCAGCTGCGTACTTTCTTTTAGTGTTCCATAGAGCTATGCTCCAATCACCTGAAAGCAGTGGCGAGGCGGATACTGAGGAGAAAGACTGACTTAAGACTTTAATTCACATCCTCAAAAAGGGAAATAGGTTCATTTATTAATAAGTGGTATGACTTAGCCATTTCTGATAGTTCGACAGCATACTTGAATGTAACATTTATGTGAATGTTATTCTGATCTAAACGAGTTTATTCTTTCTCTCGTGCTAGAATTTGTCTTTGATTGAAGTATATTATGTGGGTTCCTCATGTGCCCAAGAAGCAGTTGGGATGTACTTTCTATTTTGGTGAACTATGTTTTTTTCTCCGATAACGGAAGGTTCTCTCGAGGGACGTACTTGATAGGCATTTTTGATTCCCCAAGAAAATATACGTAGTTTATATTGGAACCTTTCTCAAGTCAGACTACACCGGCTGAAATGTCACTTGGTAAATTTAAATGTCAAGGATTAATTTAATTAAGTTCATAGCATCTATCTTAGAAAAATTCAATTTCAAATTGAAATGAGAAAACGATAATATAAAATCAAACAGTAATTCTTTGAAAAATGTAAAAGTTAAAGAGATATTTAAAAATTTAGAATTTCATTAACATTCTCATATTATCTCATGTAACGAGTACTTCCTTCGTTTTATTTTAGTTGTCATAATTTTTATCTTTAAATTATGTAAATTTCAATTAACTTCATCATATTGATATGAACAAAGTTATAATCAATAATATTTTTTCTTATAATTTTTTAATTTAAAATATTAAATTAATTTAATCTAATTTAACTTTTAAAATTAATCAAATTGACTTTGAAAGTAACAAACAAGAACTAATCATAAATCTTATAATATGTTAATTCAAATTTAATCGGGATCTCAATTTTATTTTATTTTTATTTTTAAAAAAGCCTCTTCTAAAACCAAATCCCCAATTGCTTTTCTTTTTCCCCTCTTCTCTCTACACACATGACCTCTCCAACTATCTCAACCACCAATTTCTAGCTTCCCACACACAACAGCAAAAAGCCGCAATGGCGGTTCGCGCCATGAACAGCTGCGTAATTTTCCGTTCCGCCGCAACGCCGCCGCTCGTCTTCTCCCGCCGATGCTCTCTCCGTCAATTAACAGTCGCTTCTCGACATAGAAACCGTTCGAATTCACATTCATTTCTCCGTTGTGCCCCTTATCCTCTCAGTCATGTCACAGTTCGGAGCTATTCAGTTCACAACCTCGTCGAGATGGTTCTGGAAGAACTTGCTTCTATCCGCAAAAGTGGCAGAGTTCGTGCTACTAGCAAGTACCTTCTGCTCATTTTCTAGTACCGTTGTGATTTCTACTGAAAATGTATTTGTTTTTGTGTATTACTGTGTATATGTACATATAAGGCAACAAGTTAAAATACATAAATAAGACAATCAAATTTAGCTTTAGCTTACAAGTAAACACTTCAACTTTGAGCGTGCAACTCCAGACACTTGTTTTTACTGTGTCATTTGAACTTTCCAACTTACAAAATGGATTATCTAGACACTTTCAAAATTTATCTGTCACGTCAGGTGTCTATGAGACATAGCAGGGACGAATTGGCGTGTTTAGTTATCGGTTGAGACCAAGTTGAGGTATCTAGATGTTCACACTTAAAGTTTAAGTACTTATTTACTAGTTGAGGCCAAATTTGAGTGTCTGTAATTGCAAATTTCAAGTTTGTCAACGAAGAGTGTATTTAATTGTATTAGTGTTTGTAATTGATTTCTTCTATGTAATACTAATCAATAGGATCTCATTGGCAAGCGCTTGAAGATCGCGTGCATTGGAACCCATGGTTATGGACCTAACTCCGTTATCATGGAACATTTTCTTTTCCAAGTGATCCCCTAGTATATGAAAGAGTGAATGAATGCTTTTGTTGTTGTGGAATAACAAGCCTTCATATCTTAATGCATGCATTTAATTTATTCAGAGCTATTAGAGTAAGATCCCCTTTTGAGGGAATATGAGTTGAAGGAATAACAAGAATATTTCTAGTAGAACCTCTTTCATATGTCTACATATAATAAACATATATCTTTTCTTTATATATATATTTGGGTAGCCACTGTAATTATTTTGGTCAAGCAGTTTGTTTAAAACGCTTAATTGTTGATGATTTTTTGTAGAGTTGTTGTTTTTTGAGTTCTAAAATCAGGAGTGGTTATTGTGGAATCTTTTGTAGGTTGGAATTAGTAAGCACGGGAGAGCTACTTGAGGACAAGTTGAAGAAAGGGACACTACAAAAAGGATTATTGCTAGAGTTCAAGAAGGATTCTGAAAGGTTATTGCTAGCAGTTGCTCTTAAACCCGATGGAAAAAAGAATTGGATGGTCTCTGATCAGGTGTATATAGAAATACTTAATGATTTTGTTTTACTGGATTACTAGGCTTATTTGCTGCTTAGGCACTGATGCATTTTTAGTTTATTTTATTGTTTTTAATGATGTAGAATGGGATTGTAACCTCCATTAAGCCACAGCAAGTGACTTTTATTGTTCCTGGTGCTGAAAACTTTGAGCCCACAGAAATATCAGAATTTGTAGAGAAAGCTCATGATAACTCGGTTGGTTTTCTCTTGTTGTTAAATTGAACTTTCTTGCTACATGATGAAGTGACAAAATATACAGTTCTGTACTCCTTTTTAGGATAAAGATTGAATTTCTGAGTGTCTATTGATAGGATCCAACACTGCTTGAATTTGCATGGAATGAGCTTCTTGAGAAAAATAAATCAGTAACAGTTCAAGAACTAGCTGAGGTAATCTCTCTGGAATTCATGATATTGACATCAGTTGTTCTTTTAATGACCTTTTTCTTGTTCTACCAGATGATTTTTGGTAGTACGGAGCCTCTTGAGACCTATTGCGCCCACCTACTGTTATCAAGAGACGAGGTGTACTTCACAGTTCTGGAGTCAAAAGGTCTTTCTGTATATGGACCTCGGACTGCTAACCAGGTCATACAATTTTCCACAGCTAACTTGGTTAACTGAAAAAATGCATCATCTGTTCTAATTTGGTCTTTAGATGACTGGACATTTTTCTTGTGCTCTATATGTTGTTTCTTTTCTATCTCTGTTATCTATATCATTTTCTCTTTTATGAACTTTTTCCTGTTCTTTTTCTATTCTGGTATTTGTTTCTGTAATTGTTCCTGGAGTGAAGATCCGAGACAGGTGTATTTTGGCAGATCTTGATAGCTTTCAATGGAGCGATTTGTTTTGATTCATAGGAAAAGGATTGTCTTTGTAATCTGATAGAATCCATTCATACAATCTGCTCAAATGTTAGTTAATAAGCTAGGACATGAACTTCCTCCTGTGTGCAAACTAACTGGACAGGAAGAAGCAAAGTCCATCCGGATATTATATAAGAAACTAATGACGGGCATCCTAATACATAAAGCATCCCACATTCACGCAGGGTTGGAGAAGGGCCACGCCCACCCAAAGGCTGTGATATATACCCTAATGCAAGCATTAGTGACTGCTTCTTCTATGGCTCAAACCCATGACCTATAGGTCACACAAAGACAATTTTGTTGTTGCTCCAATGCTCCCCTTTATAGATAAGAAACTAATAAAATCACAAAAAAATTACATTTAGAATTTTACTCTCCTTTTTAGTCTTAATTATATATTTTTTAATTTTAATACCTGTATTTGTAGATAAGTTTTAGGTTATTATCGCATAAAAGATCATATAGTGGATATTAATGTTTAAATCCAGAGCCTAAATTATTGTAACATTTTTTCCATCAATCTTTTGATGTAGTGTAAATAGAATGTTAAGCATGTAACTTCCACGATAGTAAGTTCATCAAGTATTTTCCTTTCACCTGATATTTTCAATACCAATGTCTTTTGATATAATTTGTGTGTGTGTGTATTAAATGTTTGGGTAAGATCAATGAATTATTCTTCTTGCCACTACCATGCGCAACACACATGCACAGGGACTTGTATGCTTACTTGTTCCATCAGTTCTCGTAATATTGTATAGAGCTACCTGAAGACTTGCCTTTGTAACTTCCCATCTTTCATGGTTGCTTCGCTAGCAATTTGCTCTCTCTATTATATTACTTTGTTTAATGAATGCCTCATTTTGTTTACCTCTCTTCAATGCAAGTAACTGCCTAGCCTAAAAATTTAGGTGGATGAACTTTTGCGAAGGAAGCTTGCTAAAGAGGCGGCAGAGAAGGAGTTTGAGGAACTTATACAGTTTCTGCGATCTGCTAAACAAATGCCGCCTCAAGACAAACCCCCTAGACCTTCTTGGAAGAATGAAGAGAAAACTTGGCACAAGATAGACACTCTTGAAGCTTTTGCCATTGATTCTTGCAAAAATGATGATCAAAAGAAAACAGCTGGGATGGTAATCAATTACCTTCTTAACCATTGGTTATTGGATTTCTCGTAAAAAAAAATGGTTATTAGATGAAAAGTCTCCTGAATTTATTTGAGAATCAAACTTATTATCTTTGTTAAGTTATGCTGTGTTTACTGCCATCTGAAGATCTTGTGCTGCTTTTCTGTTGAGTTGCTAGGTTATGCACATCTTTCGTTTATCCAAAAGGTCGGAAAACTAAAAGAGAAAACTGTATCATGTTTTTATTCCTTCTAGATTTTGAAGGCCATGGGACTCGCGAAGACTTCATCTGCGGCAGTGAATCTCCTCATAGATATTGGGTATTTTCCTGTACATGTAAATCTTGATTTGTTAAAGTTGAACCTCCCTACTGATCATCGAGATGAGATTCTGTCAGCCGCAGAGAGTCTTTTGTCTGCATCGACTGACCTTGATGAGGTATGGTTGCCTTTAAGATTTCTACTTATGATATCCACATACCTATATTTTTGCCTGTCCAGCCGTACTATTTTGCCTTTGGACTGGGATGTTACAGATTGAGTGTGGATTCCTCCGAATCTAGCTCTTTTGGTGTTGAGTGTGGATTCCTCTGAATCTAGCTCTTTTGGCGTTACATTTTGTAAAATTCCAAATTCTTCTTTTTTCATGTTCCTTTTGGACTTTCAGTGGAAGAGAAAGTTCCCATTTGTATAGATGATTGTGACAGTATGTTAAAACAAGACAATTGAGCCATTGAACACCATGATTTCCAGTACCATCTTACTGTGACGTCAATGAAATAATTTTGATTTATATAAAATCCAAGTTCATCTAGCAAACTTCTCAAGTTCTTGATGAATAGGAAGACTAGCTACGTGGAGCAGATGAAGTTTTTTTGTCAGAAAACATTCTTTTTTATGTCTCTTTGCCTATCTGTCAACTGCAAAGGTGTTACATGCTAATCAAAAGACCGCAACAACATACCCGGTGTAATCCCACAAGTGGGGTTTGTGAGGGTTGGATGTATGCAAACCTTAAACCCTGCCTTCGTGGGTAGAGAGGTTGTTTCCGACATACTCTCGGCAGAGAGAATATGTGACCATTGGCTTTATTATTGCACCCGAGAAATTACTCCAGTGGCTTTAGAGGAGTAATTGATCAAACTAGGATTCTTGATTAAAAAAAAATTATATTAGAATTAAAGGAGAAATATTTTAAGTGGAATTCAACGTCTTTGCTTTTCTGTTTGTGCAAACCTTTTGGTTTCACTGAGAACCTTTTGGTTTGTCTAGAACCATAGTAGAAACGTTCATTGCCTAAACAATTCTGAAGCATTTATTATTTCTAAACTTGTTCTTGTCTATTTTTTATATATATCTTATCAACCATCGATTTACTGTTGTTTTGGTGCTTAGGCTGATAGAATAGACCTGACTCATCTGAAGGTTTACGCGATTGATGTTGATGAGGCTGATGAGGTGCGTTATACATTGTGGTTTCATGGGAGAATTATGTCTTTGTGCTTTGACTGTGTGTTGGAGTTCTATAATGCAATGTTCTACGATATAATTCTCAAAAGTTCCTAAAGCATGAACTGTTGCAGCTCGATGATGCATTGAGTGCAACAAGATTGCAGGATGGCCGGATTAAAATTTGGATACATGTTGCAGATCCTGCTAGTTTAGTTCAGCCAGGAAGCATAATAGACAAGTACATCATCATATGCCTAAAATTTTGAGTTCAGAGATAACTTTCTGAGGTATTATTTTGATATTGCTTTCTTGCAGGGATGCAAGAAGAAGAGGAACTTCAATATTCTTGCCTACTGCAACCTATCCAATGTTTCCTGAAAGGCTGGCCATGGAAGGCATGAGTCTGCAGCAAGGAAAGCTGTGTAATGCTGTTTCTGTGTCTGTTGTGTTGCGTTCTGATGGCAGGTTAGCTATTAATGAAAATTATACTGAGAAGTTTGTTGTCCAAGATTCCATTTATTCTGGAGTATAGGAATTTGGAGCTTTCAATGTTGTATGCTGATTTACTGCATCTCTATTGGGTGTATTATTGAGAAGTTTCTTAAATATTCATCTTTGGTTGCTGCTCGGCTTAACCTTCAGTATACAAATGATATTTGTCATGAACTGTCAATTATTTATCTCATTTTCTGGATCTTGAAGATTGGTATGATATCAGGAACTTATTATTTCAAAGTGGTTTCTAGTGAGGTCCTGCTTTGGATTTTAAAAAGCTTAAAGAATGAACATTTTAGAGAAAATCATTAACCTAATGGATTTGGCAGCATTGCAGAATACTCTGTAGAAAACTCAATCATCAAGCCGACATATATGTTGACATATGAGAGTGCAACGGAGCTCCTTCATTTGAATCTTGAAGAAGAGATTGAACTGAAAATTCTTTCTGAAGCAGCTGCACTCCGGTTAAGATGGCGTCGAGAACAGGTAGTTGCATATTATCTGCCGAACTTCAAATTATCTTTCCTACGTATAACTATTTGGCCGTTGATGGAAATTAAGAGCAAGTTTCAGCTTTCTTTACCTCTGCTTGAGAGGAGCTATTGTCCCAGCTATACATGTATATTGTTGGGCTGTTAGCTATGTGTTCTACATAAGTGCTTGTGTACTATCTTAGCCATGTTTGGTTTTGCATTTGCTGCAGCCAGATGCTTGCTTATGTACCTCTTAATTCATGAGAGTTATCTGGACCATGGTTGTATTCACAGTTTTGCATTATTGATGTTGTTTGAGATTTTTGGGATTCTATGTTTGCACCTATTATACTCTGCTTCATTTGTTCGAAGCTGCTCTATGCAGCTTCAGATTGAATACGTATTAAGAGGTATTTTAGTAACATTTAGGAACTTCTATAATTTACTGCTTCTGCATGACATTATCCATGTTGGTTCTAGTGTTTTAAGAAGACTGTCTACTATTGCGCTGCAGCTACTCTGATTCTGAAGAACCAAAAATTGACAAAGACTGTTTCTGCAGGGTGCTATAGACACAGCCACCTTAGAAACGCGAATTAAGGTGAGTAATCCAGATCATCCAGAGCCGTCAATCAAGCTATATGTTGAAAACCAGGCTGATGCTGCTATGAGGCTTGTTTCTGAGATGATGATACTCTGTGGGGAAGTTATAGCTACTTTTGGTTCTCATAACAATATCCCTTTACCATACCGTGGACAGCCTCAATCCAATCTCGACACTTCTGCATTTGCACACCTTCCAGAAGGACCCGTTAGGAGTGCTGCCATTGTTCGAACTATGCGTGCAGCTGAAATGGATTTCAGGAATCCTCTACGCCATGGGGTGTTGGGACTTCCAGGCTATGTTCAGTTTACCTCCCCTATTCGAAGATATATGGATCTCGCGGCCCATTATCAGGTAAGCTCTTCAAAGTACTATTGCTACTAAGTTTTTGCAGTTGCGTTAAATGAAATTGTCCAGCATTATCTATTAGACAGGAGTCCAGGACATTCTTGAATTTGCAACTTGGCACTTCCTATGAGATATGCATGGATTATCTTCAACATTGTAGTCGAGCCTCAGTAGAAAACCTACATAGAATTGTTTTTGTTGATGCAACTGTATAACTAATGCTTTCTCATTGATTGATGCTTTTGTTTTTCAGTATCAAGTAACTTTTATGCATGCAGTTATTTTCTCATTTGTCTACCATGTTAATGAATTGATTCTGCATTGTGTAGCTTTGAGCCTTAGTGGTGTGTGCATGATTAAGAAAGCCACAACGTTTTGTGAGGTTCTGATGTTCATTTTGTTGTATATATAGGTAAAAGCCTTTCTTAGTGGTGATTCTCCTCCTCTCTCAGCTGGGGAGCTGGAAGGCATTGCGTCTAGTGTAAACATGACAACCAGAGTTGTAAGGAGGCTCTCCGGCAGCAGTCTTCGTTATTGGGTATTGGAATACTTGAGAAGGCAACCAAAAGGAAAACGGTATCGTGCCCTGGTCCTTAGATTCATCAAAGACCGAGTAGCCGCAATACTGTTGACAGAGGTAAGAGATTATAATTTCATTGAACTGTGCTGGATACTGGAACTGTAGTTATTGGTTTGTCACTCTTTCAGCATGTGAGATGTGTTCGAAATATGCCTATAAATATTTGCTAGATTACTCACGTCTAACATGAATCTCGCTGTTGGCCCTTTCTTTCTTTCACCCCCCATTTTTTATATTGCTGCTACAGCAACCCTTTTCTTTCTCAAAGTCAATTTCTCGCTTTTTAGTCAATCTTTGGTCTAGTGGTAAGAACACAACTTGTGATGTGTGGGTTAGCCGCACATCACTGTTTTGAACCCTGCTGGAGACAAAACCATGGTATTTAAGTGGAGAATAATCTTATATTTGGTAACCCCCAAGGCTATGTTCTAGTGATAAGAACCTATCATGTGATGTGTTGGTAAGACGTACATGCTGATATGGACTCTGCTAATATTTAAGCCTGATGTTTAAGTGAAGAAGGATAGAGGGTTGAGGTCGCTGGGTTCAACCCCTATGCTAACTGGCTCTCAGGTATTTCTCAGTTACCAAAATAAAGTGTCTTGTATGGGATCATTAAAGCACTGATTTAAGGCAACGTTAGTGCTGTTTTATGAGTGCAAGTCAACACAAATAATGATTAACTGCTTTCGTTTTCACCAATTCATGCTTTTTATGTTGACCTCTACTGATCTTGACTTAATATGTGCCAGCATTGGTGCTTGAAAATATAGAACACTTCGAAATTTTAGTGCAAGCCTTAAGAGTATCAATTTGTGCCCTCTCCCTTTCTCTGAGACACATACCAGGAACCAGTATAGTATGGTCAAAAGATATTAACATGGTTTTCCTCGTAATAAATAGTTTCTGGTGTTTGCTCTTTTCTTTCTTGCTGGTTTTTGCTATTATCTAGTGTAAACATGTTGCAGATTGGAATTCAAGCTTCTTCGTGGGTGTCTGTTGGTGTACAAATTGGTGATGAAGTAGATGTGCAAGTTGAAGAAGCTCATCCACGTGATGATATTCTCTCTCTTAAGGAGGTTGAGGCGGTATAGGACATTTTTGTTCAGAGACCGGAGAGCTTATGATGGAGACAAGCGTTCCTAACATTTCATTGCAACAGTTAACGGAATTGTTCCTTATGCATGTGCTTAGATGACTTCTCTCTAGTGTGGGCTTTCAAAGAGTTCCTAACCGGTGTCAGTTAGAGGGACTCAGGAAGCTCTTATAATGATTCTCACCTCAGTGGCAAGTTAATAATTTATATACACGTTGGAGATACAAACAACCCAAGGCCAATGACGTTTCTTGCTGTCGTCTTCATTTAAGCTTCGAAGTTCTGATCATATCTAGACAGCGGAATTTGAGTATTGGCCATCTATGTTTTGAGGTTTGACTGAGCTGTACAGATTTTTGTCAATACGTACAGGTTTTCAGTCTCTTTTTGTCTCACATCATCAAGAAGTTCAGCGATGGTCGGAATTTCATAGGTTAGGTCTCAATTTAGTTTGGTCTCTGCCTAAGAGCACATATGGAGATTGATTGAATTCAATGTATCAGTTATTGTTACTTTTTTTAATGAATATAAGCAAAGTGATCCCAGAAGGAAGAAAGGGAAAGGATACAAATTTACACGAATGTAAATGTATGAAGGTTCAAATTTTCTCCCAAAATTGTTGTATTTCATTGCCCTCATGGAGCCAGAAAATGTAAAGAGGTATTTCTCATTCCTTGCATTATACTTTCCCATCTTTACTAAAATAAACGCATGGATTCTATATGTTCAATGCTATGAACTGTTCATTTTTTCCTCTTCTCAAAATGTCTCTCCCTTTTACTCATTAAGGTCAGCTTTAAGAGTTGATATCATGTTTCTTCTCATTTGCCAAAGCTTTGGTGGCAGACTTATATGGTATCTATATTGATGAGAGGTAGTATGTATCTAGTGGAATAAAAGAGGTATAGACAAATCTTTGTGAATTTCTCTTCTCATTTTCTGCTTGAGATATAGCCGGAGTCGAAGTGCATAGATACTCAATTTTGGGATTCACTAAGTTATATTTTTAATACATAAAAATTATAAATTTATCTACTTTACATCAATTTTAATATATGATGTCTAAAGTCAGTTTTAATAAAGAGTATGTTTACACCTTTATTTGAGAAAGTGTACTTCTATTCCGTTTAAATAAGCCACCAAAAGAGATCTTCTTAGAGGAAAAGTAGAAAAGATACTTATTTATTGAACAATTTCTTTGTTTAATATACATGATTATACAATATAAATTATCAAAAGTTATAAAAAGTATACATTGACTATGCAATATTGATTACTTATGCATGCACTATACGCTAAATATACACTATGATATACTCCAAAAAAACTAAATATAATCTAACTATACATGAAATATACACTAACTATACATGAAATATACAGCGAATAACCAATTTTTTGGTAATTATTTTGGCCCAAAGGTGATGCACTGTAATTATCCTTAGTTTCTTTTCCTTCATAAATTGGTGAAGGACTAAAGAATTCCATATGTTTTAGTTACAATCATCTATTTCAAACTTTGGTTTAAAAAATAAAAAAGTTAATGATTTTGGGATTTTTATAGTGCTCTTTTGGTTAAGGGGAGTTTTCAAAAATACCAAGTTTTTGGATAAAAATTACATGCCCCTACCGAATCATTGAAAAATACCATATAAAATACCAACTTTATTTACAAATTTAGGAGAGAGAGTGTTTTGAGTGTGATTATTGTGGTGTGTGGTATGATATAATAGTGTTGGAAAATGAAAAAGAGTGTGTTTTTTTTGGTATTTTGATAAATAAATTTTAAAGTGTAATTTTGGGGGTGAAAGTTGTTATTTGTGTAAAAATTTCTTTGGTTAATATATTTGTTGGTGCATGGATTTTCGATTTGGAATTTGTAGTTGAATTTGACATTTCGAACTTTAGAGATTATTAACAAGTCAAAGCAAAATAGAAGTGAGTTTGTATTTTTTTTAAAAAAAAAATTGTATTTATTCAATTTTTAGTTATAATGTGAATTAAAGAAAATTGAAGTGAGTTATATATATATATATATATATATATATATATATATATTTAAGCTGTATTTATTCACATTAATGAGACAAGTCCGATAGAAAGAGGACATCTTTGTCCCTTCACTTGACACCAATACTGCTAGGCAGAAAATCTCCGTTTTCATTGAGGAGAACTTATTGAAATCTAAGATCTATTAATTGACAAAGAGACGATATCACATTCGCTTATAAGAGACACACATGCTTTTATAGTTTCACTGATCATTCATAATGTTACTGTAGTTCTCATCGATGCAAAAACAAATGAATAAAACGACAGAGCAATTATACTAACCTTTCAATCTAAAAATTGAATGATCAACATCACCAAAGGAAGACTTCATAAACAAGAATTAATCCCCAAAAGAATATTTTGGTATTTTAGTAGTGCGATATATAAAAAAAAAAATATATTAAAAACAAGAACTTGATGAAAAAAATCAATGGGCATTTTTTTTTTTTTGAATTCATGTTTCTTTGTACCTTGTGTGAAAATAGTAGTAGCAAACTAAAATGAGTGTGGATATAAATTTAGAATTTTGCTTCAAATAACTAATAAATCATATGCAAAATATGATAGATATGATGGTGACAATTCAACCTAAATAATAGATGAAAATTACAAGATCTATTGTATAAATATTATTATCTAATTCCTAGTCCCTACCTTCATGTTATGTGTTGGTTATTTTCACATATTATTTGAGTAGACCCCTTCAACAAAAGTCTCTTTTGAAAAGGAAAAAAACACATGTGGAGTCCTAGGATTGTGTAACGGTCGGTTCGATTCAATTATTGGTTATTAGTTTTTGATTTTTAAATATACTAAATCAATAACAAATTAATAAGGTTTTTTTTAATCGATTTTTGGTTTATTGATTTTTGCCTTTAACACTTCGAATTTTGATTTACTCAGTAAGAAAATATTCATAAAATAAAGATATGACTCTTCTAACAATATGATGCAATACGATCAGATATAGTAAAACAAACAAACCAATTAAGCACCTAAACTTAATAATATGCAATATTTGACCCCATATTCTAATTTACTTTCCAACAAAAGGTTTACACATTGAAAATCAAGCAAAAATACATGACTTACAAGTATCGATTTAGTATCAAGTGATGTTAAATCATTAATATTTAATATTTATAAAAGGATAAAGTAGTAAATTATCATAGTCTTCGTGGGTTATTACCTAATAACCCAATACTAAAATCGAAATTGAATAGATAACCCAAAAATATTTTTTATAAAAATCATTAAAACTCATTAACCTAATACCCTAAAACAACAAACTAATAACATATTTTTCGATTCAATTTTTACGCACCTTATTTCTGAAAAATTAATTGTGTAAAGACCAAAAGTGATAGTAATTCAGAGAAAATGAAAAAAAAAAATTATAGTACAGGATATTGATCATTTAATTTTCATATATCTGTGAAATTTGCTGTCTCCTTTTTGGGAGTATATACACATGCTCATAATTCAATTATTTATGTTATCACTATGTTTCCTTCTTCACATAAATAAAATTATATAAAAGAAATTAATTTTGTCTTATCCTAAAATATTACTTTTACTAAGTTGAATCCTTATTTTTACATGAACTTAATAGTGTAAAAGTTCTAACATTATTAGTTAAAAGTTTTTAATCAAATTAGTTATAAGCAAAGATTGCTATTCTTATAAGGTTATGAACTCTAGCATAATTATATTAATCAATCTCACTTAAATTCAGAGGCGTATTCAGGATTTCAAGAGGATGGTGCACTATTACGAAAAGATAAATTTAAGATATTATGTTTCTTAAACAAACATGACTTTATTTTATTCATTTAGTTTTAAACATTTCAACTAAACATGAAATTTAAAAGGAAAACATAAAAGCTGATGCAGTTTTTTTTTTCCTAGTAAAATATTTATTTTATTTTTATAATTGGCAGAAATTAAACTTTTATTTTTAAATCAATAAAACATATATATAGTTTAAAAGTAGTGTCTTTAAAAAAATGTAATATATAATAATTTTAAATACAGTAAGTACTTTTAATCCTTTAAAGCGATAAAATCATCCGTTTGCATGTGATTTTAGATCCTGTATTACAAAGTCAAAACACTTTGAAGGTCAACTCAATTTCCACATACAAAGTCAAAACCCTTTTGAAGGTCAACTCAATAATTTACTACTCACTCCGTTTTATTTTATGTGCACCTTTTTACTCGATATGATGTTTAAAAAAAATAAAATTTATGGTCTAAAATATTTTTAGATATTTGTGTAGTTGAAAATATTTTCATAAGAGTAAAAAAAATTAGAAATTAAATTATTTTTAATTATGGCAAAATGACAATATTCTACGACTAATACCTCATTTATTTTCAAACCGACCCATTTACTATCTATTATTTGATTGACTAATCCTTTATATTGGAATGACTGAAGGGTCAAATGATTTGGTAATTCCTCATGAGGGGATGAATCGAGAAAAATTTGAATCAGAAAAATTATATTCACACAAATATGATAAGATTAATTTTTTCTATTTATACATAAACTATTAAATCTTAGAAGACTTATTTTTGTTGGAGATAAATCAAGTATACATATATCATAATGCAATCTAATCATGTTCATTTTATTCCCTATTTCAATTATAGCATATCTCAATAGAGTAGCATGCAAGAGACTTCTCTATGAAGAAATTTGAGTATACATATCATATAATTTGGTTGTTTGCATGCTTTAAGGCACATGCTTTTAGGGAGCCTTCAAATTTTTAATAATAACAAATTATGTGTTAATTTTTTTATAAAAAAAATAATTATTTATGATAAAAAGTATTAGATATATGTGTGTGTATGTGTATTATTTTGTTTTATTCTCTTTAATTTTACTCAAATGAAAGAAATTAAGAATATATCGTTTTATTGTTTTATATTTTTCGCTATCATTCAGATTATTTATCATTTTAACTCCTTTTGCATTCGCTTTCTTTGAATCTTTGATAAGTTAGATAGTCGATTTTTTGGGGGGATAGACTGGAGAAGAATAAAGCTTATCCTCGCTCCGACTAACAGTTGCTAGGTTTACTGGTCCTAGTAGACTTTCCAAAGTCAACCTAACCGCGTAATACTCTATCAAAAATGCAACAAATATATATATATATATATATATATATATATATATATATATATATATATATATATATATATATATATATTTGTCATTACACACATTATTTGTCATGTGTGTAATGACAAATAATGTGGTTGGTTGAGTAATTAATAATCTTTAATTGTTTTCAACTTTTGAATTTGAATATTTTTGTGGTCTAAATTTGTACTAGTTTTCAAACAATGCTAGATGCTAGATGAAAACATGCAAGCAAGAACCTAGAGGTGTATTTAGTATGATAAAATTACTTTTCTTTCTAAAAAAATATATATTATCTGTATATAAAGATATAGTTTTTAAATAATATTTTATTGGGAAGTATTAACTAATACTCTCTCTATTTTAAAATAAGTGAATTGGTGGAGTATCACATATATTAAGAAAAAGAAATAAAGACAAAAATTTAATCATGTTTTTTAAACTCTAAATACTCATTTAACACATCATTTATTTCTTAATACAAAACTCAATCTTAGAAATTCAATTAATGAAGGGCAAAATTGAAAAATATTTCTAACATATCCCTTGAAAAATGAACAATTCAATTATTTTGAAAACTAAAAAATCCTCCAATAATTTCACTTATTTTAAAATAGAGAGAATACATGTTAAAGTTAATAATCAAGAAAGAAAATGACTTATGACAATATTTCTTTTATTTCTTCATCATTAATCACAAATTTCAATTTAAACCATAAGCATATGAAATTAAAAATGCTTTAATCTCAAGACGATACTTTTCGACGCTAATTCAGATTGTTGACCACCTAGTAGCTTCAGTGTTACATTAGCAATTAATAATACATGTAGAGATTATGAGAGAATTTATGTATTTTTTTTATTCTATTTTATGTCGCATATTTCATTAGGGGTGAAAGATGAATTTTAGAATTAAAATATTTCTAATCATATTAAAATGATATTTTTTTGGAATGAACTAAAAAAAAGATGTTAACATAAAATAAAATAACGAGAATACTTTTTTATGTAAAAAATAAAAAAAAATAACTAATACTACATAAAAAAAATTTATAATAAATTTTTATATTATTAATATATGCATAATTCTAATCAGGAATCTTTTATCCTCCTCCTGAAAGTGTGCGTATATAGCATCCATATGTTATTTGTGGATAAGTCTAAGGTAATTGAAGGCATTTGTGACGTGTTTCTATTTTTAGTGTGAGATTTTCTCTGTGAATCTAAAATTTATTTTTAAAATTCTTTTCATAATATCTCAACTTAATCTATATCTATTGATACTATATTAAAAACGTAAAATTTCTTAAAAATATTATTTAAACTTTTTGCCTTTCACAATTTCTTTTTAGACAAAATTATTTTTTCACCATTTTTCTTTAAATTATTATTAGTTATATTTATAACATTGACTTTTAAAATATATGAAAATAAATGATACGATTTCTAGCCGTGGAAAGATTCCTAAATTTTTTTTATTTAATAGACTTCTATTTCTTCCTTATTTAAATTAAGAAAATACTCGACTGTCGTTAAGAAAAATTCTAATTTACCATGACAAAAACCTAAAAATTAACCGAAATGAATAACAAGAACTTAAAATTTAAATTGATAATTCACTTTTTCATAATAATACATTTATTCTCTCAAAATTCTGACTACGCCTCGGTATTTTGTGAGCCACCATAAATTGAGCAGAGTGATTTATGAATAAAGGGCACCGCGGCTAATAAATTCTTGGTCAGCTAAAAGGGTTGGTATATAGTTCACATGTCAACACGTGTACATGACCACTAGGATTGGGCTAGTTTTATTGGGGGGTGGGGGGGGGGGGTGTTAGGATATAGATAAAACAATTTAAATTTTATACAAAATATTTATAAAATTGCATAACTTATAAAGTAATTTTTATGATATACTCCCTCCGTTCTTTTTTACTTGTCATAATTTCACTTATCAAGATTAAACTATACGAACTTTGATTAATATTTTAATATGTTATTTTTTATCATATTGATATGAGAAAGATTATAACTTATAACAATTTTCATATAGTTTTCAACCATCTAAAATTTGTATTTTAAATATTAAGTTTAGCTACTTCAATTTAATTTTGAAGTTTAGTCAAGTTGACCTAAAAAAACGAAATAATGACAAACAAAAGTGAATAAGGAGAGTAGCAAGTATCAAATTTTGAACCTCAAGTCAAAAGAATATATTGGGTGAAGTATTAAGAAAACTTTAACAATCGTTTGGTAGTTAGTTAGAGTTATGCAGATATTAATAATATGCGAATTAGTTATGATATATATATATATATATTAGTTATGTAGATTTCTTAATTGTAAATCATACACCATTTTGATGTTGTAAAATTGAATATTTACACATCCCCAAATCAGATACCAAAAAATTGAATCAATAAGATAAACCCTAGATACATTTCAAAGATACGTCATGACTCAACGGCTAATGAAGAAACAAAAAAAAAAAGAAATTACAAGGCAAAGACTTAAACTCTGATCGAATAAATATTTAGATAATCAATGAATTGAATTACTACGATTCTGATAAATGAATATAATTTACAGTTGATAGTCATAATGGTAGGTAGGTACCAATAATGTGGGGTTTAGCTTGGTGACAAATTCACATGTATTGCCATACATTGGCTTCTTATAAGATTTTAGGGGTTGCTGTAAAATATTTGGTTTTAAACATTTTATGATGATCTGGCAGATTTCCTAGATTTGGTTGGTCATGGGCAGCTACATCAAATTAAAAAATATTGTATTTTCACACCCTTTTAGATTATGTTTGCATGTACACACCACATACATATAATTTCATTTAGGAAAAAAAATTATTTAAATATACAACTTATTTTATTATATTTTTTAAAAAAAATTATCATTTCAAACAAGTACAAAAACCCCAACTTCTTCTATTCTCTAATATATCATTGTCTGAAATGTGTCGGGATGTCAGATACATCAGTTTACGCAATGTATCCGTCAGATATATCATGATACGTCATTTTATGCGTTGTATCGGTCAGAAAGTGACATATTAGGATGTACACGATGTATTCGGATTCCATCAAATTTAAGAAATTTTTGTAATTTGGAAAAGAGTAGGGATAGGATGTAATTAACTCTTAACATTATGAGATTTGTGTAATCCCTTATATTTGTGTTTTGTAAATATTTGAAGTTGTTAAAACTATAATTTATATTAGTTTTTACGTAATTTTCAAATATATAACAATCAAAAGAAAACTAAGACAAACAAATTGCATCCAAAAAGTACTGAAATTTTAAAAACAAAAGCAAGCATATCAATAAACAACTGTCTGCTTCTAACCGCTTTTATATAGTACAAATAATACACTTAAGAAATAAGTTAGTTATAATTATGGTGTTCGATTGAATAATGAAGAATTAAAATAATTACAAGAAAGATATTGTAGTTTTCTTTTAAAGTAAATATATGGAGTTAGCACAAGAAATACAATATTGTAGCTTCTTTTTAAAGTAAATACTATATAATGAAGTGTTAATTAACAAAAACATGATTAGAGAAGAGCATACTTATGCTAATAGACGTGAAAATGCCGCATTATAGGTACACTTAATTAATTAATTAACATTTTTTTGTACATATTAGTATAACTAATTAGTAAGATTTGCCACTATTCTAAGTTGCATTAAACAAGTTACCCAAATCAAAAAATAAAATAAAAGGCAATGTAAATAAATCCAATTTTTTTGGTCATATTTTGGCTATTTATTTCCAATTTCAACTAAGTTTTGGTAAATTAAAATTCACTCTGACCTGTTTGATTGATTTAATTTAGTAGGGATTACACAAATCCACACTGTTAAGATGTCATTATATCATATCTTTACGCTTTTTCAAATTACAAAAATTCTTTAAATTTGGTGGAATCTATATACATCAGGTACATTGAGGCATCACATAAAGTGATGTATCCAATATCCCGATATAATACGTAAGTAATGTGTATATCTGATGGACACATCATTTGAAATGATGTATCTGACCTTTCAATTAGATACATTACGTCAATTAATGTATTCAATCGATACATCGCGTATCAGAAAATATGAGAGAGTAGAAATTTTGATAATTTTAACAAATGATAGAGAATTTTAGAGAATATAATAAAATAAGTTATATATTTAAATAATTTTTTCACTTTAATTTATAAGTGTAAGGCCTTTTATTAAGTTTTGAGTTTAGGTCACTAATTTTAATAAGACGGCTTTATTTATGTCAGAGAAAGATGATGATAATAATATTTTAAAGAAAAATGAAAAAAAAAAAAAAAAAGGAAAAGACGGGCAATAAGTGAATGCACATGGGAGGTTGGTTTTTGCAGATGTAAGTAGAAGCTAACTAAAATGAATTATTATTTGATTCACATGTTGTATTTTTGGCTTTTCTTCTACTTACTGTATACAACACACATATACTCTAGTTCCTTCTTCGATCCGATCAGTGATGGAGGCAGAATTTTTATTAAAAAGATCAAAATTTAAAAGATAAACATACGAATTAGTTGGAGAAAGTTTGACATCTTTTATATGTATATTATAAATTATTTATATATAAATAGTATAATTTTCTGTCAAAGAGGATTTGAATGAATCATTGACCATGAGGTAACTCTGCTCCCGGATGTGACAGAGAGACATGCAGAGAGAGAGAGAGTTTGATATAGTAATTTTATGTTTTTTCTTTAATTATTCGATGTTTAGCCAGGGTACCGTAGTTAAAAATAAAGAAAAAATTACGCGGATAAGCAGATGTATACTAGTTAATTAACTAACATAGCTATAGTTTAAATTAATTATGGCTCACGGCAAACATCTAGTTGTGATTACATTTTGAGTTTTGTATAATTCGCGGGACTTATACAAATGTTGTGTGTGATTATACAAAGGTTGTGCACAGATCAAATTGTATACTGAAATATACAAACATTTTGAATTGTATAGCGAATATACAAACGGTGTGCACGAATTCTATAGGGAATTATAATAATGTATACAAATATTACGTGAATTATACAGACGTTGGTATAACTATAATTACGAAATGTAATTACCCAAATTATAGCTATGGAGCATAATTAGACATTATATGTTTGCCATTTATGAAATTCGCTCTTAAAAAATTCGATAATTTCAAATATATACAATAAATTAATTAATTTATAACAAAATAGCTCTTTTTTATTTACATAAAAAATAGCCAAAGATCATAGAAAATATACATGACTATACAGTATAACTTGTCAAAAATAATAAAAAGCAAACATTGACTATATACTGTAGATTACTTATACATGTATTATACACTAAATATACATTCCAAAACATTCAAAAACTGAATATAGATGTCTATACATGTCTATACAACGAATTGTAATTGTCCCTAGAAAAATTACGTAGACGATCAAAATAATTAAAAAATGACTCCAGAAAATACGTGAGTGACAATGGATTTTCAAGTGTTATATGGCGTAATTCGAATGGAAAATTTTGTATTTTTCCTATCCAATTTGTGGTGATTTTTGTGTTATAGGAAACATAAAAAATGTCACATGGTTTCAGTTATATACATGACTCAGTATACGTAGAATTGGTATTCCAATTATTGGATATAGTTGAAAAGCTTATTGGATATAGTTTACAATACGTATTGATTATTATAACACTAGAGTTTTCTCGAGCGAGGGATATGGTGGGACGTTTTATTTGATATAAAATAAGGTTTAAGCTTCGAGATATGAGATGTCTCTTCAAGGACGGATATATTACTCTTTATATAGACATAAGGTAGGTTTTAGGATAGACTCCAAGAATACTATAATTGAAATCGAATACATCTTGTAAAGTTCCAAAAAATTTGAATGTCTACAAATGCTACGTACTTTAATATTTGTTGAAGTGTACACTTGATAAAATTCAAAATGAGGCTTGAAGTACGTTCATTCTTTCACTCTTGAGGTTTTGTAGCTTTAAATTTGTATATTTCATTTGTGAGAAAAGAGATGAAGGACAAATTCGGTTCCATTGGACACGCCAGAATTTGTAGACAATAAAGTTCATGTCGAGAAAATAATAATCAACAAAAAATATAGCGACAATCATTATATTTTATTTCAATATGTGAGCGTCATAGTCTCTATAGATCCTCTTATTCACCTTGTTGATATTAATTTATGGACTTGATATAGACTTAAACTTGATAATTGTAGAGAAATCTGAAGTGTTTAGTTCACGAGCTCTTTCTAGCTTTTTGTTAGAATTTAGTATGATTTTGGAATCACAAGGATCTCTATTTATAGTTGTAGAATAGAGGAGTTTATTATGGGAAAATGTTTTCTTTCAACCAATCAGATTTAAGTGACGTGGCATAAAAAAATTGATAAGAATAGATTTCTTTCATTCAATCATGTTTAAGTGACATAACAATATTTGATTGACCAGAACACATTACTTGTACACATGTGGCACATAACACGTTATTTTAATATACGACATGATCTTATAAGCTTCTTTGTTTAACTTGGTACGCCACATCATTTGACATGTGGCACAAAGCGGACCTCTGGGATGAGATCATATTACGTTCATCCATTGGAGTACAAATCAATTGACTAGTCCAATAAAATTAGACTTTAATTAGACCATATTTATTGGAAAATAATTGATCCTGTTATAATTAATTCATAATTTTTATTTGAACTAATATATTTTGAGTTTAATATAATTTAAATAATTATATAAATTTATATTTAATAAATTTTTTAATTGATTACACAAACTACAAAATTTTATTTTCCAAAAAACTTTAATTTTCATATTTAAAATTGATTATAATTTGCTAATTTTGACGTCTATCATGCAGAGTCGAATCCCCGAATCTCTGACTTATAATAAAGTGCAGGAAAATATTTCTCGGGGAAATCAAATCAAATAATTTTATCTATAAAAAGTTATAAATTAAAATAAATATATTTTTTTATTAAATTATATACGTATTTGTAATAACTAATAACTATGCATTTTATATCTATTTTATTTATCTAATTTAATATGCATAGGTGGATTCAAAATTTAGAGAAGTTGTATGATGCACAAAATTAGACTGATTAGACATTTTAGATTCTTATCATTATACCCATTATACATTAATTATGTTAGAAAAAAATGACTTGAATTTATGATCGTACAAAAAATAAAAAAGAATGTAGTACAAATTGATCCTAATTAATACTATTCTTTATGCCTTAATTATAAAACAACTTTAATTTTTAGTTTGTGCTAGTTTAATGTACGTGTTTTGCACATAATTATTGTGTCAATTTAAAAATTATATATAAATAGTATTTGTCACTAAGATAAATATAATATTAATATAAAAATATATACTGATTGTTATATATTAATTCATAATGTATTATTTATTATTATATGTGTCATCTCTTGTTGTTACATAATGTCACATCAACATTTTAAAGTATTAAGTTATAAACCAACAAATGGGAAGGGTAATGATAAAATATGATTATTAAATAACAAATATAGGTAGAGAGAGAAAAAGAAGAAGAAGAAGTTAACAACACAATCACACAAAATTGCTTATTCTTAAAATTATACTTTTTGTCGTACGAATTTAACAACGTAATATAATAAAATTCAAATAACAATTAAAATAAATACAACTAGCTCAAACAGCTAACAGTAATTTAATAGAAACCACTTAAACACATGATATTTTGGGAACTATAATTGCATTTAAAAAAAAAACAATATTTTATTACCATAAAGAATACGAGAAATTTTGTAGATTGATTTGCATGAAAATTGTAATAAAAGATTATTAATTAATGCATTTCACAGATTCTAGGATATTTTGCCAATATTTTGGGAGAAATGTATGAAAAAAAATTTCATTATCCCAATCATGGTTAAGATTTTATTTTAATTAATTTTATTTACATTAGTTATTTAAAATAAGAAATGTATAACCCATTCATCCCTTTTGGTTGGAAAACGATAAATATTTTGTCTCGAGTAAAATATCGGTGGATAAAGGTGGACTTTAAGTATTTTTAAAATTTTAGTTTTAATAATTCAATACTTGAAAATAAAAATATCAAACTTTTAAAATTTGGTTCGATAAATTTTAGTACGATAATAATTTGAAAATTACATAATGAAGAAAAAGATATGTACACACACAATATTGTCCAACATTTGACATTGGATTTTAGAAAAATTACATATAGAGATAAGATATTCACTATCAAGCCTTTCAATAATTCAATTTTAAATAATTTATTCCCCTTAAATTGTATGTTAATATTAAATTTCTTAGTAGAAGGTAATTGAATTTAATTTTTGTACACTATATCATTGTAAATAGGTAAAATTATTGGACTTCAATTAATTGTTGAGTGATAAAAAAGTTATGGTAGAAACGTAAAGATACCTAATTTTTTGAATTATGATAATAAGTTGCTACTAGTTAGTATAGTTGCTCATTAACATTTACTCAAATAAAATCATCATATTATATTTTTTCTATAAATATAATTTTTCAAGTACAAAAATTATTAAAAAAAAAAATCGCCAAATCACAAACTAAAATATTACTATAACCACACAATCAAGAATCTCAAGGTTTTCTTCTTCAAGATTTTTGCCATAAATTTAAGCAAAAACCATTAAAAACTTCCATTTTATTCATTTTACATGTGCTAAGCAAGTGGCGAAATCAACATTTTAAATTTTGGGAATTCTGAATTTTTAGCGATGGCAATGAGGTGGGTTATTTAAGCTTAACTCGCAGATTTTTTTAAATCATCCCGCCCCACTCTGCCTCGCATGATGATTTTTTTCATTTTCAACCTGCCCCGCCCCGTCTCGCTTCGCTTAAAGTTTTAAATTCTTTTATTTTTTTTAAAATTCACTAATTAACATCTCAACAACTAATTAATTATTTCTAGTTGACATTTCAACAATTGTTTCTTAATAGTTAACTAAAAGTTTCTAATTAACATTTTAGCAACTAACAATTTACCGAACATGCCTAGTTTAAAGTTTAAAAAAGAAATTAAAATCAAAATCAAAATCAATATTTAATATAAAAAGTTTATGTCGTAATTTTTACTGATCAGAAAAGTTTAATTTTCTTCGAATTCCTGTTTGGTTCTTTGAACCAGCAACCCCCCCCCCCCCCTCCACATTGATTTTAAAAAATAATTACTTCAACCCGCCTTCCATCCGTACCGCCCCACGTAACTTTAAAAACCTACCTTACTTCGTATAGCTCTAAACCCGCCCCATTTCCATCCCTATAAATTTCATAGAAATGTCAATTTCAAATGATAATAACTAGGTTAAAAGTTCAATAGTTATACATATTTTATTATCTTTTTAATATAGATATAAATAAAAATTATTGAGTTCGATCGAATTCGTAATCTGCGCATAGCCCCAAGAAGGGTGTTTCCATCCTCACATGCAACTCACACGTACAAAATTTTCTTTTTTCTTCATTAACATAGTAAAAAAGATTGTATAACTAAATTGCCAGAAAGTTAAAAATAAAAATAAAAATAAAACAGAGCATTAATTACAGCCCTGCCCTTGTGACTTTCCTTCTACTCTTTCCCGACTCAATAAGTACCCCTTCATCTTCCTCCCGCTCTTCATTCCACCTCCAAAACCATTTTTACATCTCTCTTCTTTCTCTCTCTCTCTCTTCACTCACTAAGCAGTGAGCGAGTCTGAGAAAAATGGCTCTAATTATGAAGCTCTGCATTGTTACTACTGCTCTTTTCTGTTTTCTCACCGCCGTCAATGCCAGAATCCCCGGCGTTTACACCGGCGGACCATGGCAGGACGCCCACGCCACCTTCTACGGTGGCTCTGACGCATCTGGAACTATGGGTAATTATTTCTCTTTCTCCCTCTTTCGCAGTCGTGTAGCTCAAATCTACTAGTTTTTGCTCAAACAATGTATTTGTGTTAAGAAATTCTTTAAAATATATACAAATATTAGATTTAGAAACCGGTTAGAATCATTTGAGGAGTTGTTTGGCCATGAAAAGAGTTAGTATTGCAAAAAGTAGCTTGCAGTATTTAAAGTGAAAAATGATATTTGAAAAGTAAAGTTGCCTTTGATTATGAATACTAATTGAAGTTGTTTTTGAATAAGGTGAAATCCGCAGGTTTCTTCGAGTTGAGTTTCAAAATTTTCCAGAATGTAATGATCAAATGTGTTTTCATGGAAAACTCATAAAATTGAAATTCGGGCTCTGCTTTCTCTGTATTTAGTGATAGTGAATCACCGATTTGTTTTTCTGAAATTTGGGCGAATTTTTTGAATTTTGTTTGAAATTATAGGCGGAGCTTGTGGATATGGTAATCTGTACAGCCAAGGGTACGGTGTTAACAATGCAGCGTTAAGCACAGTGCTATTCAATAATGGACTAAGCTGTGGAGCTTGCTTTGAGCTAAAGTGTGTTAACGATGGCAAATGGTGTCTTCCTGGAAATCCTTCCATTTTCGTAACGGCGACAAATTTTTGCCCGCCGAACTTCGCTTTGCCTAACGACGACGGCGGGTGGTGTAACCCTCCTCGTCCTCATTTCGATCTCGCCATGCCTATGTTCCTCAAAATTGGACAGTACCGTGCCGGAATTGTCCCCGTCACTTACCGCCGGTGAGTTTTCCGATTACATTTTCATTTTTTGCTGGCCGGTTTATATTTTGGTAATTTTCGCCTAACTGTTTTTTTCACGGTTTGCACCAATATATGCTAAAACAAAACTTTCGAGAGGGGTATTTTTGATATTTTGATGGCGGGTATGGGAAAAAAGATTTGTTCAGACAAAATCCGCCAATTAATTAGATTTTGTATTGTGGGCAGAAAATATATTTCATTAAAATGTTCTTATTTATGTGTTTTTAAACATATCAGTAGAAACTTGCAATTATAAAGATATTAAAAACAAGGAAAGAAATATGCTTTTAATCATGTCATAATGTTCAAATATTTATGCTCACTTTGAACCACCGTGCAACAGATAAGGCTGTTCTTTCTTTAATTAGAAGTTTCGAGTTTGAGTTCTAAAAATAGAGAATGCTTCCTCCAAATATAATAATACGCGATATGAATCTGAATATAATCAGATTCTAATATAGATATCGAATAGGGAAGAAAACCAAAAAAAGTTATGCTTACTTTAGGGCTTTGGATTGTGTGACTATAAAGGCTTTCAATTGGGCATAAAATAAAAAATTTAAAGTTAAACAAACACATTCTTTAATATTGTTAGTAGTAAGAAAACACTATTGACTTTATTACTATATTTATCTTTTAATTTATTTGAACCTAATTGACGGAATAAAAGGTTGATTTTTGGAGTTTGTGTGTGTAGTTTCTGATTAAGAGTAAAATAAAATGTATAACGTAAATTATTTTAATTTAAAATAATTAATTAATGCAATAGAGTAAAAAGAAGTAAATTTATATAAATTGAAACAATGTGGTTCCATTTGGGACACCGACAAAAATGGAAGGTTTGCAATAACTTGCCAGTTGCCACCATATCTCTAAGATGTCAGGCTACTCTCATTATATTAAGTCCATTGTTAAATTTTTTAAAATTATTTAATGTAATCAAATTTATTTAAAATTTAAAGTTGATGTTTGAAATTTTATTCATATTTTTTTTATTTCTTAAAATTTTATAATTTAATTAAAGTATTAATATTTTTTCCGTCTATCTTTACTTGTCACCTGTTGACTTGGCACATTGATTAAGAAGTAGTAAATAATAGGTGTAATTATTACCAAATCCCCTTTAAATATAATAAATAATATAGTGAAAAATAAAATAGAGAAATGACTATAACTAATAATAAAAATAAATTAGGAACTAAGTATAAAATTATCTCGTGATTTCATAAAGTGGACAAATATTATTGAGAACATACTAAAATAATGTAAGGAACAAGTAATGATAGACGGAGGATTTACTTTCTTTTCTCATATTATATGATGTTCTTTCCTTTTTTAGTTCGTTTTTAAAAAAAATATCAACTTACTATAATTATTAATTATAAAGTTATACTTTTACTCTTAATTAAATGAATTTTCACCATACAAATATTTTTTTTAAAAATGTTACGAAAAGTATATTGCAATTTTATTTGAGATACTTGTTTTTAAGCATTTATTTTGGGCGAAGGTGGTATGACGCGTTTTCGTACCATGTGTACAAGGGAATGTTAAAGATGCAATTTTGCGGTGATTTTGAGGTTAACAATGGAAATGTCTCATTCCATTCCTAATCTATGACTAAACAAACTGGGATTTGTTCCCTTTGTTTCGAATTCCGTAATTCCAAACATGGCTCACATCATTCCACACCCTTGCTTGGCCCCACCATCCATGCACGCACGTATTTATATTCAAGCTCGATTAATTTATAATTTTTTTTTAAACGATTTACAGAGTCTCATGCAGAAAACAAGGAGGGATCCGTTTCACAATAAACGGTTTCCGTTACTTCAACTTATTACTGGTAACAAACGTTGCGGGTGCAGGGGACATACAGAAGGTCCTCATCAAGGGAACAAATACACAGTGGATAGCAATGAGCCGTAACTGGGGGCAAAATTGGCAAACTAATTCACCTCTTGTGGGTCAAGCCCTTTCTATTCGGGTCAAAGCCAGTGATCATCGTAGCGTTACTTCTATCAACGTGGCACCATCTAACTGGCAGTTTGGACAAACCTTCGAGGGCAAGAATTTCCGGGTCTAGATCCATAACCCACTGACCCGACCCGACCCAGGAAAACAGAATTTACTTACAAGTTATATACCACAAACGAAAAAAAGAAGATTTTTCCTGGATTTCAGTCGTTTCTCTTTTTTACTGGGAAAGTAGTGAAGTCCAAGGGGAATTAATTAGTATCTTTCTTTTTTGAAAGTTTAGTATGTTATTTTTGACTTATTTTGTAATGAAGTGGGTTGAAGCGGCTTTAAAGCACCCAAAAAAAGATTAGGGGTAAAAGCATGTAGCCCGCAGCTCTGTTTGGCATGTTAGTAATGAACATCATGTATTTCCTATGAATGAATACCAAAGATATATAATATAATATATATTTGATGTTTTATATAATATTTTGCCCTTTTCTTTTTCCTACATGATTTTATTTGTGATGATACCATCTATTCTTATATTATGCTGGCACGTACCTATTTGGGCCGGAGCTATAATATCTTGAGAGGTTCATTCGAACTCCCTTCAATAAAAAATCATACTACTTATATATGGTTAAAATAATTATTTTATAGTAGATCTCGAACCCCCTTTCGACTAGTTTATGTGTCTAATTATTTAGATTTTGAACCTTCTTGATGAAAATCTTGACTTAGTTAGTGTACCTAATACACATTAACGTTCAAAGATTCAACATTTAAGTGCCAACATTGAATAATTTGTGATGTGTCTAGTTTTAATATCATAATTGGAAATAAATTTTGCTTATAAGCTCATGAGGAAATTAAATATTTCATCACCCACCTATGTAGAATTCAATAGTTTTAAATATCTACCCCCTTTATTTCATGTTACTTGACTACTATGTTAAATTAAAAATAGATTGTTATTTTTTAATTATTTATTTTAATAGTTCAAGAGAAATTTATTATTATTATTTTATATATTATTCTTGTCATTGAATAATTACATAAAATGCTATTTCCTAGTTTTAAAATAAGTAGTGTTGTTAATTTTGGTGAGCAACCCCTTAAAAAATATTCAGATGTATTTTTATTAATATATTCTTATTAATTATCTCAAAAAAATATAACTCTTTACTAGTTTCTTGATTACTATGTAAAACTCTCCTCCATCCATCAACAATTACTTATAAATCATTGTTCGGTTTACACCCGTCATCTCAAGCTTTAGAGTTATATTATTCTTTATTTTTGTTAGTTAAAAAAAGAATAATATATTTTTATACTAGGAAATAATTTAACTTTAAAATATCCATTTTATCATTAATAAAATAATTTATAATCACATAAATATTCATAACTTATCTAGATCATAAATCTTAATATCTTTACTTTTTTAAAATTGTAAATCAAATTAAACTATATCACGTAAATTAAACAAACAGAAGGAAGGGATAATGCCTTCAAATAACTAAAATTCATTTTTGTCAAAAATGTATGGCAAAATATTGACCTACTTTTTCAAGAAAAGCAAAACTATTTTGGGTAAGTTGTTTTTTTGACTGGAAAAATACACTTTTGATCAATGACATTAAAGTGAATAAAGAGATACAATGAATAAGTAACCATCTTTTACCAAAACTGAATATTAATTTTAAAAAAATTTAACAAAACTTTAAAGCAATAATAAATTGAACAATGAATGTAAATTAAGTTGTAAAAATTAATGAGAGTGGGGGGATGTTCTGAATTATGTAGGACTTCTGTACAACAATTCTGCTCTGTCGCTTTGCTGTGTTTAACTAATTTGATTATGACTCTCCATGGGCGGAGCCAGGTAGTATCGAGGAATTTATCGAAATTTTTAATAAAATAGTATATTATTTATATATAATTAATACATAATAAATAGTAGTTATTAGAGCATGTGTTAGCACAGACTCAATATATGTTTTTTTTAGCTTGATTCATGTGACACTGATAAATTTTATATAAATATATTTTAATTTTTTAAGCTGTCTTTAAGAAAAAATAATTATTTAGGAACAATATTATAAATTTAGAGCTGTAGCAACTGACATAATAAAATCAAGCAGCTGAAATAGATACGTTAATCTACAACTATCTGCTTAAGCCAAGGAGCTGAAGTAGACATGTCGAGCATGATTCAAGCCTCTTATATATAATAGTAATTAATTTTTTTTTCATATATTTATTTTTTATTAGAGAATACTGGCTCCACACTGACTTACCCTTTTCACGCAGCCATTTTAAGCATGATTTAAATACTGATATTGATGTTTTTCTATCATTATTTGTGGTATTTATTGACTGATATGCTTATATGACTCTGTTGCAACTTGTTTTGCTTAATTAATTCACTATTCTTATTTTATTTCTTAGCATATATCCTATTTTAACTTATCTATTTGTGATTTTTGAAATTAGTTTTTATTTTAAAATGTAAATAAAATCAAGTATTTATTTTTATTTTATCCTCAATGGTAAAGAACTCCTCAATAGTAATTGTTGTTATAGCTACATGTTTGTCGTGACCAATAACTAATTCAAATAATAACTATGTTAGTTAAAAATTAAATAATATATATTTATTTATTTGCGTAATTCCTTTTTTATTATTTAACTATAAAATTTTATCGGCCGCTTATTCCTTATTTTCTTGGAGCTACCCATTGCATTAAGTATTGGACCCATTGTAGGGCTAAGATAACTTGTGATTATATTGAATTCACTTCATTAATCATGCATTTAGTGAAAATAATTTTAGAGCCAATGTTAATAGTTTCTCCAACATATATATGTAGTACTATTTTGTTTGTGATTAATCACATTCTAGAGGTGACCACATTCATTTCATGGACCACTATCCAATCATGCACTCTTTTGATGAAATTCTAATTATATGTCTCTCTGAAATTTGATACGATATTTTTTTTTAATTTTATCTGTCTCAAAAAAATTGATTTTTTCTTTTATTTTTAAACATATCTATTCTATTTTACCCTAAATTACATAGTCAAATGTAATTTTTGGGTAAGCAACATTCTCATAATTCTCACTTCACAAATCGATACCATTTTGTGTTTCACTTTTTCTTTTGGTTCTATTGCACACTATATAACACTCTATCTGCTGATTGCTCCTCTTTTAATCAGGTGTTTTGTGTTTGAGGCTTGAGTATAAAAATATTCTTGATAGGAAGTGCTCCTGCCTCAAAATGAGGCCCTAACGAGACATGAATTCGAAATAATCAGACTTCAATACGGATATCAAACACCAGATGAGAAATTATAAAAAAATCATCTTGGCATTTAATTCCCAAGGATGCTATTATATTCCATTTTTACCTTTGTATGGAAGGATTAAAGCACAAAATGTTGCCACATAAGGTTGTCATAGTGGTATGTATTTCTTCATTCTTTATAAGGAATTTCGAACTTGAGCATAAAAAATGCAGTCGTCTAGATACGAAACACATTACTGCCTAATTATATTGGACTTTCGAGGGAAAATCATATTGTTCTCCCCAAATTATAGCATATACTCAATATCAGATGAGAAACACAAAAAACACAAAATATTTAGACATAACTATCAAACATAGAAAGGATAAGCACCTACTTTTATGCGAAAGATCACTTATGTGACTCTTTTGGAGTTTAAAGTGATGAAGTCGCAAAGAATCTTCAAATTCATGGTATATATATATTCATTAGACTAATCTTTTTGCATTGCAATCCAATATAAGATATTTTTTGCTCTAAAATAATGTGGCAAGAGATAAAAATATTGTTATTCCATGGAGGGCGGATATTATTCCATATTTACCTATGATAGGTGGACAAAAATAACACAAAATTACAGACAAAAACAAAATATCAAGGGTAAAAATATTCCATTTTGACCTATAATAAAAACCTAAATAGAAATTAATAGAAAATATGAGGCTAGTAAAAATGCGTTGTATTGACACTTAGAATAGAAAGCATCAATGCCAATTCTTTTTGCCTTAGGTTCTATAAAGATATTTCTCAATTGTCACACATTGAAAAAGAATGAAAAATATACCTAGAGCTTTAACTACTATTTTTGGTTTTTTTTTCTTCAAAGAGTTAAAAAAAAAAAGTAGGGATAAGTCAAATAGGAATATATGCCTTATCTTTTTAAACCTTTCGGCATGGATTAAAAAAGAAATTACTTAAAACAGACGATTTGATTTCTGGTTAAAATTACGTAGATATTAAATAATGTAAGCATTAGTTATAAAAGAGATTAATTATTTGATATTAGTTATTTCATTTTTTGATTGACTCGCTCATAACTTATTCATATATTAGTTATGTAGGTGTTTAAATTACAAACCTAATGTCGTATTAGTTTTATATATGAATAACTTATTATTTTTCTAACTAGCTACCAATTGTTGTATAACTTTAGCAAGATATTAATACCTAAATAAGTTGCTTAATTCTTTTGGTACGGAGGAAAATATTTTTTTGTTGAAAATGTTTTCTTGAAACAAGTAAAGTTCGTACTTATTTTCTAGTGTTTGGTAAATTCGCAAAAAAATATTATTCCATTTGCAAATATATAAAATCGCAACATTATGGAAGTGGAATAAGGTGGCGAATTGGGGCTTGGGGGTTTTAGGTATTGGGTGAGTGAGGAGGAGATACTTTCTCCGTCCCATGTTAGTTGATAGATATACTAAATACAGTTGTTCCAAATTAATTGTTAATTTGAACAATTAAGAAACAATACACTTTTTTCGAACTCTACCTTTAGTAATTATAAGTCATTCTTAAATGTGAAAATCTTTTATTACTACAAATTTTCAAAAAGTACTAGCTATTTTAATAGGGTTATATTAGTCAAATTACACGCTTTATTAATTATTATTTTTTAAGAATTGTATCAAACTTTATCGTGACAATCAAAATGATCACGTTAATAATAACTACATCTCATGTATCTACTATAAAACCTCAAACTATCATTATATTATGTAATTTTTTAAAAATTGTCGCTATTTCGTGTATATATATATATAAGATTTTAGTTTATATTTGTCATATAATTTTTTATGTTTAATTGCTACATTATATGCATAATAAAAGTATTAAGATGCGAATAATAACATTTCATTCAAAAATTTTAAAAGAACAACAAAAGAGATAACAAGAAAAAATATATTAAAAGAGACCTAATAATTAACGTAATTTGGTCATCTACATCCACATACAAGAGGAGATTAAACTTATGTCTCACAAATTATTCTGTTAAACATGATTCTTCAGTCGAAAAAGATTATATTACGAGCGTTCGTAAAATAAAAATGAGAGATTCTCAATTTATAAAAGTTCAAATATTTAGAAGAAATCCTCAATTTGTCATATGATTCTTCAAGCAAAAGCAATTCCACAATTGACAATCCTAATTCTTACCACCCCCACAAAATATTTAGAAGAAAAGGAGCATCTTTTTCTTTCTTTTTCCACTTTTCTTTTTCTTCTTTTTCACTCCCAAATAAAGATATTTTTGCCAAATTTAATTAAAGGCAGAAAAGAATCAACCCAAAAATTCTATTTAAAGGTAGAAAAAATGTTAGCAATATGTTAATTTAAAGACCACTTGATATATAAGGGACTACTTTTAAAAATATATATAAATATCAACCCGTTTAAGTTTGAGCAGAATGTTAATTCCTCTGTTTATTAGAGTTGTTCAAATCAGTTTGATTCATTTTAGCTCATAAATAATTAAGTTGATTCGTAAGCTAATTGATTCATGAAAAAATTTGTCAAAATATTTTTAAAAAGATATATCTTTATATAAAATATAGTAGTAATAAATAGAAAAATTATTAGATACTAAAAAATTATTGACCCATATTTTAACTTATTTCAATCCAAAAACTTTTTAGACGGATTAATAATCCACCCATTCATCAATTCTCCTCATTTTTTCCATAAAAATTTAACTCAACTCGTCTATTTGAAGCTTCTACACTTACGCGGAAAGCTTGTATGTGTGTGTGTATGATCAATTATGTAACTAGGTAAACATGTTATATGTATTAGTAATACACCACTATAGTTTGAAATAATTACAATTTATGGCTATAGTTATGGTTATGTTGCTATTTTCTCTCTCTCATCTTCCTCTCTTTGTAGTCTCGCGTGTCTCTCGCCTCTCTCCTCGCCATGCCCCCTTTCTTTCTCTTGCTCTTTCTGACTCCTTTCTCTCAATAAAAATACAAATATAAATTATAATAATTAATTAGATAAATATAAATGATAAGTGTCAATTATACAATCCTCTTCAGTGATACAAAATACAAATATGTGTATTCACTGATATAACATTGATAAGAATGATAAGAATCAATTATACAAATACAACTGTTGAACTTGATACAACAATGATACAATTGTATTCGGATACAAATTGTTCATTAATACAATTTATACAACATTAATATAAATGATAACAATTAATTACATAAATACAAATGTTGTTTTGATATAACATTGATACAATCGTATTTGTTGATACAGTTTAATCATGCATACAAATTGTATTCGCATAGAAATTATATTTGTGATTATAACAATTGTCTTTATTGATACATATACAAACTAATTACATATATACAATTATCCAGCAAATATATAAATACAATCATTGATACATATACATACCAGTTACATATACATATATATATATATATTCACACACATATAATCATCTAACAAATATACAAATACAATTCGTCTGTCTATTGACTCTCTCTCTCCCCTCACTCTTTCAATCTCACTCGCTTCTCTCCTCTCTCTTTGCCCTATATGCAACTGGGAATTTTAGTTAGTAAATATAATTATTTTTACCTCATTATATTTCAAATATTTGCTTTTTCGGAAGTTCCTCGAAAACATGTACAAGATGTTCCTCAAAATAGTTAAGGGATCAATCCAGGCCCAAGCATCACTTCTTTGGGTTTAGTTAATCAACAGCCCTAATTTATGGAGGGCTTTTTTTGCAATTTAATTTTCTTTGGCTGTATAGTCTTCTAATTAAATATTAATTGACAAACATATGTATTTTTATGACGGAATCTATGGTATTTTCTTCTTTTGTAAATTGTAAATTACTATAAATCAGTGTATATCATGTGTATATCATGTCTATAAAGTATATCATATTTGAATCAATCCAATACAGTTGTTATATACCCACAGGTATCATGTTAGATTTGAGTTTGATTTCAAATCAATCTCTACTGAAACACTACTTTAATTATGATGGTTGTAGTAAATATCATTACTTTATTTATTTATTTTAGATTTGTCAAATCATTTCCGCAGGAGATTGTAATCCAATTTTATAAAAAATTGATGAAAAAATTCACTCACTTCGTAAAAAAAAGGAAGGAGAACCAATAACAATTTCTTTTAGAATTGAACCCTGACTTCATTCAAGAATTATTTTTGATCTAATAAGAGGTACATACATTATGATATGCCAATTCTAACTTGGTTACAGTGTGATTTATGATCGCATTTACTAGTGTGATTTATGTGTAATGTATACTACTCCTAGTTTCTTACTTAAATATAATTGCTTTAAATGTATTAACCATTTTCTCTTCTTCTTTTATTTATTAAATCTTCTTTAATTAATCAATGTGTGATATCCTAAATCCTCATAACTAATAGAAACCACATGACCTCTGGATTGATATACAAATGATATATAGTGTAATACTGTCATTTTAAACTCAATTTCAATGCTCAATTTTGAGTCCAAATATCACGGACTTAGAATTCTTACTAAGACTTCACCCTTTTATAAGATCAAGTGGTGGACCGTGACACTAAATCACCCCATTATTTCTCAAATTCAAATTATGTATATAGCCTCACCCTGCTACATTTAACATATTTTTTCAAAATTGGGTTAAGAATGACAAAATATAAAATGTGTATATGTATATAAATATTATACGTTTATCGATTATTATTTTAATAGACGATTGTACAATATAGAAATCCGTAATAGAAAACATATGCAACTTAACACTAAGGAACAAACAAGTGTCAAAGAAAATAAACCTTAGGTCCAAAAATATTGCCCGCTGATAGATGTATCCTACAATGAGTTTGAACTTTGAAGATAATATTTATCGAGTTAATTTGTTAGTTATTCGCTCAATTAATATTTATTATCAAAAAGTTATTTTTTTTATTGAAATAAAAAGAAAAGCAAAGTAATAGAACAAAACTTGGATTAAAAAAGAGTGACTTAGTTGAGCGATCACAGGAGAAATCAACTCAAATATTATCTTTCTTTTCAACGATGAATCAAATCATTACCAAACACCAAAATTTGTTATCTTCACTCTTCATCAAGGGCAGAGCTAGTAGCCTCCATGCGAATTGACTGAATTCAGTAAATTTCGCTCAAATAATATATTTGTGTTGATAGGTTCATTAAATATGTACAACTATTAACTGTTTTTAGAATACTATTAATATTATTATTTAAATTGTTATTCTAAAATCACTAACAAAAGGAGCAAAATGTTTGACTCTTTCAAACAACTTTTATAAATTGATAGTTACATTTGACCAAATCAACACTTATAACTTTAGTTGACTAACAAATAAAATTTAAGATCCCAAAAATATGGTAAATGTTTCATAGTGTGAAGGCAAGTTATAAGAGGTAGTTTGGTTAGAATTATGAAAATATTAATAAGGTATAATTATATTACATGATTATTCGGTCAAAATAATTATTAAAAAATAGTTATTTGTTGCATAAGTATGTGTAGTCACGGTATCTTTCATGTATAGTCAAGTTATATTCAGTTTTGAGTGTATTATAATGTATATTTGGTGTATCTCTCATGTATAAGTAATCTACATTGTATATCAATGTATACTTTCTATGACTTTTGACAAGCAATAATGTATATGCACGTGATATGCTTTAACTTATTTTCTTTACCAAAGAGAAGATGATAAATAATACTAATAAAAAAATTCTGAGAGGGGAAAGGGTCGATAGGACCCTCGATAATATAAGAGAACAGATAATACGAAAAAATAAGACTCAAAAAGAGATACGACCCGTACAATTTAGATATATTTCTACGTCATATCTCTATTTTCTATCTTAGTGGTTACACTTTTTACGAACCACTAACAATAGTTACCTCTTAGGTGATCGGACAATATAAATATTCTTTCACATGCATAGAAGTTAAAATTGTGAAAAACAACTTAAGCCATTTACAGCAAAACTTTGCACTTGTAAGACGACAAAATTTTTACTTGCAATCCATTATACATCATCTCAAAATCCTCATTTCAACAGTCATTTAGTGTTAAAATTTTTTTTAAAAGAAAAAAACACTATACATGTTGATTATATTGGTACACTTACACGCGCTATTTTGTAGGATTACACTACATATGTTATTGTTGTAGTACTTGCATGCCAGAAGTTCCTTAAAATTGGATGTTAGCAACTGGCGCGCCAGGGTTATTTCTGCCTCTTTAGATAGAACGAAGTGAAGCTGAAGGTCTGGGATAACTTACTACACGCGGAGTCTCTTCTGAATTGCTTCTGCATGACTTGTTGAGCTCGCCACTTGATTGACTGCTAAGCCGATTTAACTGTGGATCCTTGTTTTTAGCATTTCTCGTGCTATCCTTGGACTCCTGAAGCTTCTCAAGAGCTGCCACAACCTCATCCATCGTTGGTCTTGACTTGGGGTCCATGGCTAGGCATTGAAGTGCAATGTTTGCTACCTTAAGGGCACAAGTAAGTGAATATTGTCCTTCAAGCCTGGAATCTAGAACACGAAAAACTCTACGTTTGCTGGTCAAGTAAGGTCTTGAGCACTCGACAAGATTGTGTTCCCCTGTTGGTCGATTCTTGTCTATTGCTTTCTTACCGGATAGAATTTCCAAGAGAACAACTCCGAAGCTGTATACATCACTCTTGGCAGTAAGATGACCTTACGAATAAGAGAAAGATATCGAGGTCAGAAACTAGATGTGCCATTATATTGTGATGAGTAGCGATACAGTTATAGTCAGAGGCAGAGCTCGATCATTAGCTGCGAGTTCGGACCCCAATTTCAAAAAGTCTTTACTTTTTTAGCAACTCTTTAATTTTAACATTCCACATAACATGTTTAAGAACACAAGATTAAAGGACATTTTGGTACATTTTACATATCTTTAGTTTAAGACCACAAGATTCAAAAATCTTCACTTTTTTATACTCCGTGTCAAGTCAAAATCAGACAAACAAAAAACAGAAGGGGCACTTAAAATTCATGCGATACATCAGAAAGGAGCTATACAAATAATGTGATCAGATGAAAAAGATGGAGTGGAACTAGTTGACATGGATGACAAACCTGTGGATAAATACTCTGGAGCAGCATATCCATAAGTTCCCATAACCCTTGTCGATACGTGGCTTTTGTCACCGGTTGGACCATCCCTGGCCAACCCAAAATCAGAAAGCTTGGCGTTGTAGTTCTGTAGATGTGAAACATAAAAATGAGAGAACCAAACCAGTACCGACAAACAGCAGAAGCATTAACATATTCATGGTCAAAGAGAGAACGAAAAGAGATAGTTGAACGTTTAACACGAGATATACTTACTGAATCAAGCAAGATATTAGCAGTCTTGAAGTCTCTGTATATAACACTTGTTTCGGCATGGTGAAGAAATGCAAGGCCCCTTGCAGCACCAAGGGCAACTTTCATACGGATGCTCCAAGAAAGTGGTTCAAAGTATGAACCTCCTGATTCAAGGAAAACCTCATGTTAAATGGGATCTAACAAGTCTGTCAGATAACACATTATAACCAAACAACTTGTCATACGAGAGAGACTTAGAACTTACTCCTGAATAAATGATTCTCCATGCTACCCTTAGGCATGAACTCATATACTAGAAGCCTGTGATCATCCTCTAAGCAATAGCCAAGCAATCTTACAAGATTCGGATGACGTAGTTGACCAAGATAATTTATCTCAGCCTGCAATTTTGTAAGTTCAAGAACAATAAGACATTGAGTTTGAACTACGCAGCTCGCACAATTTAGCTGTTGTTTAATTGGAAAGTTATAAGTTCATCCTCTAAACTAGACGAAAATCAAGTAATCCTACTCACTGATGACAACTTCATTCACCATACTATTTACCCCAATTTTACTTCAAGTACAATGCAAGGTCGTAATAAATATGTATGATTTTAACAATGCAGTACGCAGATTACCAAGGTGGTAACAGTTCAACAACACATTCATTCGTTCGTACATAACAAACTTGAGAAGAGGATGACAGATACTACAGATAAAGAAGAAAGTCTAAGATCATGTTGTAAATCCAAGTGGTAAAAACTGCTCTCACCAGCCATTCTCGGTGCCCCTGCAAACCTTCTTGGTTTAACTTCTTCACAGCTATTACAATGCCAGCGCCAGGCTTTGATGCTAAAAGAGTTTGTTCATCAACCCACCCCTTGAAAACAGAACCGAAACCTCCTTCTCCTAGTACACTGTCAGGACGGAAGTTTCTAGTGGATGCTCGGAGTTCATTGAAAGTAAAGCTTCTCAAGTTGGACGACTGCAAGATCTCGCCCTCACTCCGGGGAGTTGGGGGTACTGAGCCTGATGACACTTTGCTATTTGAATTACTAGTCTCAGTAACATTTCCACTGACATTTCTAGAACCAAGCCCTGAAAGAATCCATCTACATATTGCAGTCAAATGACACTAAGAACAAGAAATGAAATCACATCCTAAAGCCCATATTACTACCATCACAATTCACAAACTTCCATATATATAAAAGAAACCCTTCACAACAACTTTTAGGGGTTCAACAATACCTAATAGTTTTAGCTCTATGCTTAAAAATCCACAAAATATGTATAAATTTATTAGAAGCCTCTTTTCTAGAATCTAGAACCCATAACTCAAAATTCTAGCTTCACTCTGACAACATTAGTTATGTAGTTGGAAGCACAACATTTGCAAAACACCATGGCTTAGCAGGCAAAATCCAAAATCAATTTGCTTTTCAAATCCTCTTCCTTGTCCTCTATCATCTCTTTGTTAATTAATTAATTATATATTTCCCAATCTCCTCTGCAACTTTAAGAGGAAAGATTATAAACAATGTCTAAGATGAAGGGGCATTTGTTTTTTTTTAATCTTTTTCTTAGTACTTGAAGCAAGCAAATCATTTGAATACTGCAAAGCCAGAATTAAGTAGCAGATAAAGGGAATAAACTGAAGAGCAAAGGGCAGTCTGGTGCACTAGAAATCCCGCGCCAGCAAAGGCAACCTGGTGTACTAAGGCTCCCACTATGCGGATTCAAGAACTAAACATCTTTAACCTGCATTTCTGCAAGACACCATTTCCACGACTTGAATCCGTGAACTGCTACTATAATGACAACAATTTTACCAGTTACGCATTACCGAAATAATACTAATGGCAAAACCAAGTAAGACCCATAATTGAGTCTTTCTGGTCCCCCCACCCACCAACCCCAAGCACAGGGATGCACAGACTAGTACAGAATCAAATTGTAAAAGAAGATAGTTAGCTGAAATATACCTGTACCAGTATAAATTATAGTCTCAGCCTTGATCTCATTGCTTAGACAAATCCCCATCACAACAAATACCTCAAAAAGATTCCAACTTTACAACCCCACAGGCCAAAATAACAAATAACAACCAATTTCAAGAATTCATTTGCAATATGCATATGAAAACTTCAAACATAAAAACCCCACAAGGTCAGTGAACCTAGATCTAATATGAACTCAAGAAAAATTCCCTCTTTTATCTGTTCCTCCAAGAACAAATTTTACTTAGTTATAAAGAAAAAGTAGTGAGAAAGCCAATGGAAGTTGCAAATGAACTGGGGTTGTAATCATTTTTGAACCAAAATTTAAGTAAACAAAGTTACAGGTAAAAGGAGAGAAGAAAAGGGGATTTTATTTTTTCTTAAAAAAATGATTTCTTGATTATCTATTGGTGTTCCTAGAAGAAGCCTTTTTTGGACCTTTTCAACTGAAGCCATAGATGGTTGACTTAGTCTTCTTGTAGTAGGACCATGAGACACATCAAATTCAAACATATGGGAAATTTTTTCAGTAAAGTAGCTTTATTAGTTGATCAGTAAATCATGAAACAACCCTGTTTATAGTTGAAATTGAATCTTTCCTTATGTATATAAAAAAAAAATCTCAATATTGGATATTTCGCTTGTTCGACTAGTTTAAATTTGTATTGTGAAAAATCGATCAAAAAAGAATACATCTTCTATTGTAAACTATTTCATTTTCTTGACTCGAACTCGAGACTTTATAATTAAAAATAATGAAACTTTATTCATCTCACCATACTTCAAGCAAGAGATAGTATATAGACAGAGGCGGATTGACGGTATGACATGTCAGTTCATAGTAGTTTTTATCTAGATTCTTTGTTAAGTAATTTACTATGAATATTTAGAAAGATTAATTGTGAACTCAATTATTACTTTATATAATTTAAAATTGTTATAAAAACTCATAAACTTCAAATATTAAATTTTGTCTCTGAGTATAGGCCGAAGGAAACGAATACAATACTACTATTAATTTTTGTTCAAATATTATATTTGTTTGAAGAAATTTATTTGGTATACTTCAAATTAATAATTCAATATAATTAAAATTTTAAACTCATAAATTTCAAATTCTAACCTGCTTCGGGATAATATAATTGAAATTGATTTCAACATTTGGTAGAGCTGCTTAGCTGTTAGATTTTCTACTGTGATTTTTTTTCTTTTTTTGTCTTTTTAAGGTTGTTGGATTCTCGATGATGAGTCCTATTTTTTGGATTATTTATTTGATTTAATTAATACTATATCATGAAAAGATTATTATGCCATGATTATTAAAATGTCTTTTTCTATCTTCCAGAACTCTTTAAACTGTAATGTGCACTTCAATTTAGATTATGATAATATAATTATCAAAGTCCCTTGAGATCTACAAATTTAAGGTTAAAGTTGTACGGTATTTTGAGATTATCAATAATGCATGACCATGTAATTAATTGATTTCTTAAAAAATGTTAACTCTCCGAATTTAAAAAAAAAAGTAATTTCAAATACATACAATAAACTAATTAGTTTATGATAAATATGGCCATATTTTATTCGCAAGAAAATATTGAAAAATTATTGAAAATATACAGAAACTACACAATATGGCTCGCCAAAAGTTTAAAAAGTAATATTAACTATACAATATAGATTACTTATATATGATCATGCTGCGAATATACATTATGATACATTTTATATATATAAGAAAATATACACAACATATTTATAATTATACATAAAAATTATTTTTCAATAATTGAAATGATCAAATGATCATTTGATATAATCATCTCTAAAGAAATAACCTAATAAGAGTTTGATTCCCTCATGGTAGACAAAAAACAACTGCACCAACGAAATTATACCATAAAATAAAACTCAGAGAGGAAATAAAGTAAAATAAATTGATTTGACCTTGTGAATATTTTATATAAGGAAAAAACTTATTACGACGCTTTTTAGAAGCGATTGACAAGTTATTCGTCTGAGTTGCTTGTAAGTTATCTGCTTAAGTTATGTATAAGTTAACTGTTTGAATTACCTACAAGCTACTTGTAAGTTATCCACTTGATTGTAATTTTTCTTTTTAGAAAGCTATATTCATAATAGATAATGCATGCCTCGCTAAACCTTTCTAGAGAAAAATCTTATGAAAAAACAATTCTCACATAGTTAATATTGCGAAGATACATTTTAAAAACACTTGTCAACTATCTAACTACTATGCGCTTTGAAAACCATACATACATAACAAATACAATTGATCACTCATAAATTCACATATAATTATAACCAAATATTATATTCGTACAATTTAAGTTATGTTTAGATTTTGTACTAAAAAAAAAAACTAAACTAAAATGCATTAATGGTGCTATTTATGAAAATTTCTCCTTTTGCAACCAATGTGTTGGACAACAAAAATTGGTGAAATGCCTTTTTGATTGCGCAGAGTCAGGGTTCATCTGAATTCTCTTTCAATGAAAATTTTATTATTTATATATAATTAAAAATTGATAATATATGTTTTAAGTATTTGAAAATTCTGTTCGTATGAAAATTATTTTCTATCGCTTTATTTAGAAATAATTACTAATTTTACAAGATAATAGAATAAATTATTTCAATATGTATGCCAATATCCACATCTTATTGAGCTTCTGTAATATTCACTTTGTAATCTCCTCCCTTATTTTTCCTTCCCGTGTACGCAATTTTTTTTTTTAAAAAAATAAACATCCAGTCATCTAGTTTACAATATATGTACAGAGTTTATAGATTATACATACTTCATTCTAAATATACATATATTATATATACTTTTTACGTAATATATACATTCTTAATATATATGTTACGTATATTTTAACCATATTGATAAATTAATCGATCGATTGATATATATTCGTAACTTCTACTTTTTTTTTCAATATATATTGAACATTATATGTACTTAGTATACAAGTGAATAATTCTATTTGGGGCAATTGATATATGAGCCACCACAATTTCACAACCCAACCCAAATCAATAATTTCATTTGGAAACCATTTAGACAAAGCCCTAAAGTTCCAATATCATTTCAACTTTAATTTAACATATTATTTATTAATAGATTTTACGATTTGGTCCATTCTTTCTCAAAAATTTAATGTAGAAAAATTGATTTGAGAAATGTTTCAAGTGAGATAACGATTTTCACTCATAAAATTTTAATTGTAATTTCAATCTTTTTATAAGTGTAACCAATTATGTCTGAACGAAACAACTTCAGAGTAGCGTTTTTAACTTCATCTTCAAATACTTTTTTTTTCTTCAACTTCAGTCAAATGTTGTACAAGCACCGACTTTTTTGAATTGATAATTTATCAAAAATAGTCTCTTTTATCTTTATAAGATAGGAGCGAAATTGCATACTCAGCAAATTATACCCTATTTGTAAGATTACATTGGATATATATTGTTGTTTATAGGTGTATTAAAAATGTAATTTTTAGCGTAATAGCAAGTTGGTTATATTTATCACATTATCAATTTATATTTAAAATTAACAGATAACTACCCCAATAAGTTTGACATTATGATTAAAGCGGATTCAGTACATCTTAATTATTTTACGATAATAATAAATATGTTCACAATCAAATATTTTGTAAATATTTTGGTAAAATTTACTATTAATTTTAGAGAAATTCATAGGTTATACTTTAGATTCACCATTAATTGTGACACAAAAATTAGAATAATGTTAAGCTATAATCGATCAAGCTAAGGGAATCTTGGTAGCTCAGTCGGTTGACTACCTGAACCCTTCAATTTCCACGTTGTAATTAATCCCCCTCCTCATTTCCCCTTCCCCGACCCCCAATCTTTTTTTAAAAAAAAAAATCGATCAAGCTACACGAATAGTGTAAAAAGTTCAACACTATCAACAGGGGCGAAGCTAGAACATTAAACCCTAATAACTTTGATTCAAAACTCTATATCTATCTTAAAAATTCATCGATAAATATATGCATACTATTAATTTATAGCTTAAAATTAATAAAATTATTTCTCACATGTACATATATTAGTTGGATATGATATGTTAGCATCATTCATTGTTGGAGGGCCTATTTTTACAGTGCAATCAGTAAATGGTTGAGGCTGTGGTTTGATGATATCCCAAACTTCTTAATTGTGTTTGTTCTTATTTGAAAGGGGACTGAAGTTTTTTCCCCACTTCTTAATAGTGTTTGTTTTGTTTTTATTTGAAAGGAGAAGATAAAAACTTTAAAGATTGTGTGAGAAATTATTATAATACTCTTTGATCTTTAAAAGATGTCTGGTCTTGTGATATAGCAGGTTAGTAGAGGTAGTCGTGTCTTTGTATATTGTGTTGTTATTGTCCGTCATTCATTCATTTTCTTGTGATATAGCTAGTAAGAAATATAATACCCTTCATATAGGTATAAGTTAGGAATTATGATAGAGTAGCCTCCAAAAAACTCAATTGCAATCGAACACGTCTTGTAGAGTCCTATAAAATTTTATTGTCTAAAAGTTATTGTGTATAAAATTAAATATGACATTTAGTTTGCAATTTAGAAACCTACATAACAAATACATACATAAGTTATGAGAAGTTGATATATTGTTTTGAGCAGAGTAAATGTTAGAATAACTAATACTTGCATAACTATTACTTGTATTACTAATACTTGCATAATTCTGACTAATTTTGTTTGTCGTTCTGAAGTAGTTTCCGCAAAGCTTTCAGGAAGAGAGCTAATCTTGTGCATAATTCAAATTAGTTTGCCCCCAAAATAAACACCAACAAGAAAGGGGTCAATTTTGATAGTATATAAATATATTATTGGACGAAGCATGAAGTCATCTTATATAAGGAATGGTTACCCTCGAAAACTCACTAACACTAATTCAAATTAGTCAGATCCCAAAATAAACACCAACACCAAAGGAGTTAATTTTGGTCGGAAACGATCTCCCCCTCGAAGCGAGACTTCTCATTTCTTAAAGGTGAAACTTTTCCAACTATATAAATGTACTATTGGATGAAAAATGAAGTCTATCTTATTTAAGATATAATTACCCTCGAGTAAACTCGCTAATGCTAATTCAAATCAACCAACCCCCAAAATAAACACCAACAAGAAAGGGGTCAATTTTGGTAGGAGACAATCTCCCTCAAAGCGAGACTTGTTATTTCTCATAAAGATTCTAAATAGTGATCGAACACTGAATAAAAAAATCAAATTTCAAAATAAAAAAGGATTTTTTTTAAGGTTGTAATATTGTTGTGGGGGGACCTTGGGTCATTTATTTTGAGATCCCAATAAGGTGTGCAGGCTTTCTTTTCCTTGTACTGTATTTTCAATAGTAATAGTAATAATTTCTCTTACTTGGTGGGCTGATATGCTATTGCATTGTCATTTGTGTCTCATCTTTTTTTCTGTCAGCATACAACACATGCCAACCTTCTTTGGCCTCATTGCAAACACACATTTGAAATTAATTAGGATTTATATGGAATAATAAAATTATGATTAACATATGAATAGTTAAGACTGGATATTTAGAGCGTGAATAATATAAGATAAGGACGTAACATGACGTGGTTAGAGTAGATGAGCTTGGAAACGGCGTGGTCAGATCTAGATCCAGGATCTGTAGGTTATGAAATTTTGAATTTTACTTCTTCAGAGAGCGGTGAGTTTTTAGGAGAGAAGAACTATTTACGGAGATATTGATTGATCCAGCCGACAGAAGCAAAAGAAGGTCATGAATAATTTGTATATATTTCAATGAATATCTTAAATTTGTATCAAAATTATTGAGTGTAGCATAATATATCTATTTTAAACTTTTTTTTTTTGAGAAAAAGATTAGGTAATTAGGAGACCCTTTATTAGAAAATCTACAAATAAAACAAAAAATGTTGAAAACAATTATTCAAACACGTTTGTTTGTCTAAATGCTTTCTAAGTAACTGTTCCAATGTGAAGTCCAACAGACAACAAAGCTTGCACTCACAGAATTGCTAACAAGTTTTGTATACAATTATCATTTTGAAAAAGGAAAAAAAAAATAAGAATGATAATATATTCACAATATAACTTCTTGGCAAATCAAATCACTCTATAACTTTTAATAATGTATAAATGCAAATTCATGAACCCCATAACATTTGTTTGAATGGTACATTGAATGAAGCTGTTGTTTTTCTTACTATAGATTTTAAACAACAACCAACGTATTCAATAGAGTCTCACAAGTGGGGTTTGGGAAGGATAAAATATACGCAAACCTTATCACTATCTCATACAAATAGAGAGACTGTTTTCGGAAGACTCTTGTTTCAAAAATATTAGGCCCCAGAGCAAAAGATATTAGATACGAAAAAACGATTAAAGTGGAAAAATAAATGATGATGTGAACATCAAATATCAGATAAAAAAAAGAAAGAATGTAATTATTTTTTCAAATTTTCATTATATGTTTGATATTCCCATTAAAATTTGATTAGACTCAAATTTCAACTTTATTTAACAAAAGTTAAATTCAAGATTTCTGATTAAGGACGGTGAGGAAAGTATAGATAATGATAGAGGGAGGAAGAGATGCTTGAATTCCTACCACAAAGGCCATCCCCTATTCCTTTTCAGAATGAGGAGGGGGAAGTGGGGCCTACTATCTGACTGTGGGCTCCACACTGAGATTAGGGGGAGGATCTCCCTAAATTTTACAATTCCTTTGACTTGTCTACATCATTTTTGTTCACTTTCCAAAAATACCCTCCCCTTTTCTCCCTTTTAATCTCTTTTTTTAAGTTAACCCCATTTTTCCTTTTTAAAAATAATTAACTTTTTGATCATCTTTATTTATTTACTATATTAAAAATAAGTATTCTATTATATTCGGGCAATTTGATAAAACTACTCTTATCATTTATTGTTTCTTTAATTCATATGCCAAGTTAATAGTGGACGACTATTGATGAATCAAGAAAGTAATAAGTTATTAGAGTTATGTAATATTAGTTAATAAAATCTATATATTATCTTTTATATACAATTTCTATCATTTATTTATAGATCTACATGTTTAAGATCTCCACCATGGAAATTTTGGTGGTGAAATAAAGAGGCACAAAAAAATAAAGAGCCTTTATGAATACCAAAAAGCTAAGGAGGATATAAGTTAACTTTTAAGAACACTTTAGAGTAGTAATTTGTGCTTGAATTTTGATTAAACATTTTAAATAAGTGTACTTTTCACAAAATTGCTAAAAAAAACCTTACCAATTGAGGATACTCAAAATAGTTTTTGAAAGTTGAAAAATTCTTCCCCAGAAATAGTAAAAAATACATATAATGGATAAAAATAATAATTTAATCTTATGTAATCATATTTGAAAAAAAGAAAGGTTCTCAAACACTCAAATAAGTTCAAAATAATCGTAGATCTATGTAATCAAAAACACTAAAGAAAGAAATGAAAATATATAGAGTTGTTTTGAGTCTACAAAATTCATTGTTAATGAATTTAATTTCCTCACAGGATAAAACATATAAACTATTACAAAAGTAGCAATATTTCAAACTTTTGTAACTTTAATTTTGCGGAAGAAGAGGACATTCGATGTCCGTAAAATACAGAAAATCTCTCTATTTATAGTCAAAAGTAGGTACGAACTCACCCGTTCGCACGACATCTTTTGGGAAAAAAGAATATTTGTTCACGAAATTTAAAAGTTGGTTAAACTAATTTCGCATATTAACTTAATTCACTGAATAAATTTATCAATCAATCACATAATTTGTTAAAATCATAACCAAATTAAATGACGACAAAGGATTTCACTTTGATCGAACTCCAATACAGGATGGAATAAAAGTTGATAGGGGGGGGGTTGTGAAGGTGAATATTTGAGAAAATAAGGGGTAAAAGGAGAAGAGAAAAGGGGAAATGGAAGATGTAACGTATCACTGACAAATGCCATAGAGAAGAAAGAGGGCAGTCAAGTCCTGTCTCTTTCAACCTTCGCCTCCTTATGCCGTGAAAACCGGACTACAGTCCCTCTCACTCAAACCCCTACCCCACCCCTAAAAATAATTGAGTTTTTTTTTAAAAAAATAATATATATAATGACATTATTTTCTTCAGGCTTCATCTATGAAATCACACAAAACATGTTATTTATCGAAGCTTTTGAACAGTGAGAGGAGCCAGAACTCTAATCATGTATTTATTGAAGAATGAGTCACCAACACATAAACGGTGGCTTGATTAAGAAAACTCACCAATATCGTAGACAACTCATAACTTAATTAAAAAAACTCATATTTGAGTGATCAATTATATAACTCAAGTAAATATATTTGTAATTTTTATTTTTGGGTAAGTGTAAAATGATATTGTTGTTTTGGAATATTTATTTTCCCTTATAAGGAAATATTCGAAAATAAATTGTTGTGTGTGGTTAAAAAAATAAATATTAGTTTTTCTGGTCCCAAAGTTGTAGCTACTTGTCATTTCAATCCTCGTAATTCCCGTAACTAATGATGACCAGAGATACATAATACAAAAATTTTATTGTCTTATTATTATTATTATTATTTTTACAACCATAGATAATACAAATTCCTGTAATAGTACCATTTGTTTATTTCACACTTTTCTCCTTTTATTTTAATTGAACACAACTTAAAAAAAAATATAAACTTTATTTAATTTAATATTACATTCACGTCCCGACTTATCTAAAAGAAATACTTAATATTTTTTTTATATTTAAAAACATTTTAAAATAATCTATTAAAAATAATATATCTACTATTCTACTTCACAAAAGAAGGAATAATCTTAAGATATAATCTGGCCTCTGATTTGTAATTTAATAAAAGTTGATAATAATAAAAAAAGGAATAATCTGTGTATATACTCTATTCTCTTTAAATTAATTTTTTTATGATATTACATGTATAATAATATATTACTATTAATGTCCAGACCCTAAATATGTATTAGCAGCTCCACTAATTAATTGAATTTAACTATTGTTTTAGTATTAATTTTTTATGTTAATATCAAATATCTTAACTTTCAAATTTTGAATCCGCCAGTAGTAAGAACCAAAAATTTAATATTTTATCCATTTTAAAAAGAACGATGTATTTTTCTTTTTGATTTATCTCAAAATAATGATCTATTTTTTTGACAAAATTTTAATTCTCAACTTTCCACGTGGCATATTCAAGATTATAAGATTAAAAGATATTTCAATACATTTGACAGAACTCAAATGCATTAGTCCCAAAAGCAAAAAGTTACTTGATACAAAAATGACTATAATGTAAAGTAATTGAAAACTCATAAATAAACGGACGGAGCATGTATATATATATTTTAAGGAGTTCTACATTATTAAAATTAAATTAAAATTTTTTGTATTTTTTTAAAATTTTTGTATATGGCACTATGACCAAGGTGATACTGTAATGCTACTTTTTTTTTTCCCCAGTGGGGTTAAAGGGGTGACAGTAAAGAGTGTAGTCATTTCGAGTAGGAGACAGATTTATCAGAAAAATAGTTAAAAAGATCTCATAAATAATAAAGTTAGAAACAAAAAAAATCAAAACAGTTTTTTTTTTCCCCACTTTTCTAAAAAGCAAAATTAATAAAATAAATAAAAAAGAAATTCAATCTAAGACTTTTGATGATGATAGTTTCAAAGAACTAGGCAGATGCTAATCAGTACTACTGTCTACAAACTCCCCTTACTTGCCATTATTGCATTTTCTCAATATTTAAAACACCCCCACCCCATTTATTATTTTTTTAAATTTAAATTATTTTATTTAAAAAATTTAAAAATTAAATTGTATTTAGTCATAATTTTATCGTATACATTTGAAATTTAAGTGCAGAATGATTTTATTTTAAATTACAATGACATAGTTGGTGAAATTTCACAAATAGAGTAATGTACAACAGATCTTATCATTATCTCATAGAGATAAATATGTTGTTTTCAGATTATTTTATTTTGAGAAGAAAAATTAAAATTCTAGAGTATTTTTTTTTCAAATTTTAAAATAATTTTAATGTTTTATGATTAAATTTCTAATTTTCAAAATAAAGTGAAATTTTTTGAGTGAACATGTGAGTTTTTTTGTCTAATTGTAATAAAGAAAGATTCTTGAAGGTCACAAACTAGAAATACAGTCTAAAAACTACTCTATAACAGACTACTTCATCAAGTCTGAAACCAATTTCTGAGGCTAGAATCTGTTTTTTCTGCAAAAAGATTAAATTGTTAGGTGTTGTTTAGGGTAAAATATGAGGTATAATAATTTTGAGATAAAATATAAGATTATTTTATTTGATATTTGATTGAACGTATTAGATAATTTTTAAATTATTTATCTCGGCCAAACTATTTTATCTTGAACTTGAAATTGAATTTGAGAGATTTTAAAAGCTTATGGCTTGTAAAAAACTTGTTTGTTTTTATTTTCCAATTTTTTTTTTGTTTATTATAGTTCAAATATATAGTTTCAGTTAGTTTTTAAGGTGAAATGTGTTACCTCTAAAAGAAAATTCAAAACCTTTTTCATAGCATTTTACTGTTTTTTCCATCAAATCAAATTATATTTTACTCAAAGAAAAATTTATAATTTTATTTTTGATCACTAGTAGAAAAAAATAAAATTACTATCTGAACTAGGTTCTTTTATATATTAAAAAATGCCTCAAAATTAACTAAATTATCTATCAATTATTTTCTCTTTCCCATCAACAATCACTATCTACTCAAAATAAATAATCCTAGTTAACATGATAAAAAACTATCCCTCTATCCCATTTTACATGACACGCTTTAATTTGACACGACATTTAAAAAAAAAGGAATTTTTTTGAAACTTGTGGTCTAAAATCGTTCTTAAATATTTGAAGGAAAATTTTAAAGTTAAATTATTTTCAATTATAGTATGATGATATTCTTTTTGTACAACGAACCAAAATGAAAAGAGTTTTACGTAAAATACAATAGGTGACATTCTTTGTTGGATAAATAAAAAAGAAAATGATGCCACGTAAAATGAGACGAAGGAAGTAAAGAGCAAGCCCAGTACACTAAATCTCTCGCTATGCGCAGAATTCTAAGAAGTGTCCAAGCATAAAAAATCTATCATGTGAAAAAGCTACTTCTAAGATTCGATTCCGATCCCGTGAACTCCTGATCACATATCAATCACTTTGATAATCCAAAAAGTGTTTTTACCATTTATATGTCAAAAGAAAACAAAAACTCTTTCGTCTTGTTTTTGTATTTTTTACTCTAATACACTTTTGAAATTTACCCTCAACAGGATGTACAATACTAGCTGCATAATAGTGCGTGTGTACAAAGAACCTTTCTGGTTAAAGACGCCATTGCCGTCTTCGTCATCACATTCTCCATACACGTCACATTTCATATACAGAGGGCCATACCCTTTCTCTCTTATTAGCCTGCATTTTCCCTACTTCTTTGTTTCATCTTTCTTCTTCCTCATCTTCTCTTTGCTAAAGCAAAACACATTCTCTCCTTCAATCTTATCTCTTTTTTCCCTCATATTTTCTTGAAATACAACAAAAAAGATTATATGGGTGGAGCTAAAAACTGGGATGATTAACTTGTTTCTTGTAAGTTGGTTCTCTGATCAAAATGATTTGATTTGTTGTGTTCTTTTGTGGGAAATTCTTATAAAGTTGCTTGCTTTTCTTATTTTAAGTGAATTATGTCTTCTTGCTATAACAAGCATTTATTTGTGAAGATAAAGAATCTAATCTTTTTGCTGTAGTGGTCTCTGCATTGCCATTTTTTCTCTCCCATTTCCATAGTCTCTGCATCTTTACTCTTTTTTCTCATGTTTTCGTGAAAAACAACTAAAAAGATCATGTGGGTTGAGCTAAGAACTGGGATGCCTAAGAGATTTCTTGTGAGTTCATTTTGTAAACTCTTAAAGTTGTCTCCTTTTTTGGTCTGTGATCGATATGATTTGATGGGTATTTTTTTTCCAGTTCTGGTGTGGGAAATTCTTATAAAGTTGCTTGTTTCTTATTTTTCATTGGATTGTGACTTCCTCTTCTAAAAGAATCCTTCTTTTTGCTGTAGTGGTTTTTGCATTGCCATTTTTTCTCTCCCATTTTGTACTATCTGGCCACTGCATCTTTTCTCTATTTGCTAATATTTTCTTGAAATTTTTAAAAAAAGTTCTAAATGGATAGAGCTAAGAACTAGGATGCTTTAGTGGTTTCTTGGAAGTGTAAATCTCTTAAAGCTGTCTCCTTTTTTGGTTTTGTGATTAAAATGATTTGATGGGTATCTTTCCAACTTTGTTGGTATGTTCTGTTGGGGGAATTCTGATAAAGTTGCTTGTGGTTGCTTTTTTTCACATGAATTGTGTTTTTTGTTGTTCTACTAAGCATTTACATGTATAGGTATATGTGATAGAGATAAAGAATCTGTCTTTTTGCTCTAGTTGTCTCTACATTTGCACATTTTGGTCACTGCATCTTTTCTCTATTTGCTCATATTTTCTTGAAAAGCAACCAAAAAGATCATATAGGTCTAGCTAAGAACTTGGATGCCTAAGTGGTTTCTTGTAAGTTCTTTTGTAAATCTCTTAAAGGTGTCTCCTTTTTTGGTTCTGTAATCAAAATGATTTGATGGGTATTTTTCCAACTTTGTTGTGTGTCCTATTGTAGGAAAATATTATGAAGTTGCTTGCTTTTTTCTTTTTACAAACAAAGAATTATGTCTTCTTGTTCTAACAAACATTTTCATTAATGGCTATATCTGGTGGAGAAAAAATAATCTATCTTTTTGCTGTATTGGTCTCTGCATTACCATTTTTACTCTTCTCATTTTACGCAATCTGGTCCCTGCATCTTTTTTCTTTTGCTCATATTTTCTTGGGTAAAACAAAGATCTAATGGCTCTAAGTAAGAATTGAGCTTCTTCAAAGAATTCTTGTAACATGCTTAAGTTTTGTCCCCTTTTTGGTTTATTGATCAAACTTATATGATGGATGGCTTCCTACTTTGTTGTGTATGGTTTTCTTCCGTTTTGGTCTTGTTTGTGGGAAACTCTTCTAAAAATGCTTGGGTTTTTTACTGAATTGTCTTTTTGTTCTTGCATTTACATGTATGGCTTTTATGCTATGTATGGAGAAGGTGGATAATCTATCTTTTTGGCTGTAATGCTTTGCATATCCATGATCTCTGTGTCACTACGCACAATCTGGCTTCAACTATAAGGGATTGTTTGGTTAGGAGTAAGTTATCAATTTAAGTTATCTCAGGATATGGGATAACTTATCTCGTCGTTATGACCTATTACCTCCAACCAAAGGCATGATAGAATACTCCTACCTTCAATCTTGGGATTACTATTCCTTGTACCTTACACTAAACAACTCCTAACAGCTACTGTTAATAATCCTTTCCTCAACTCAAACAAGTACAATCTTGAAATCTCTCCCATGTCTGTTCTTAACTCAGATCTTAATCTAAATTGTTTGTCTATTGTTGGTCTTGATCTTTCTATGTGAAACATTACATTTTCTGGTATATCTACCTAATTACATTTTGCTTAAACTGCTCCATTTTTATTGTTTTTTCCCACTTTTTGCTAGTTTAATCCTCAATTTTATATTGAAGACATGAGTCACTGAATTTCGGTGGTTAGTCTCAACGTGGTACTACCTGCTGTTTCACTTGCTTTGCATCTTGCTGTTTTATTATTGTGCTTCCGTTGCAAATCTTCTTTTTTGAGCCAAGGGTCTGTTTGAGACAACCTAAAGGTAGGGGTAATGTCTATGTATATCCTACGCCCCAAGATCTCACTTGTGGGACTACATTGGTTATGTTGTTGTAGTCTCAGGGTTGCAGAGCTTGATATCCTGTAACTATATATATGGACGTGAAAACTTTTACACTTTAAAGGGCTATTGCAATTGAGCTAGATGAATATGCGTTATGTACTCTGGAAGAAGGGTGGTATTTAACTTGTATCTACATATTCCGGAGTTTCTTTATGAAGTTCTTGATGTGTATTATATGTGCTTACAAAAATCTTATAATTCAATGTTGATCAAGAAGGATATTGATCTGCATAGTGTAGCTGTATGCTGATTCGAGGTTATCTGATTATTAGTGATCTTTGCAATCATACAAAGTATGCTGGTACATGGTAATTTATACTGCATAAAATGATTTATGTAAGGATGCTTCATCAATCTTCTTGGGAGCATACACATCCTCTTTTGTGTTTTCTTTACTGTCTTCTCTGTATTTTTCTGGAAGCAATGACCTTCTGTGGCTAATCTTGTCTATATTCATGATCTCAATTTTGAAGGGTCTGAACAAAATTGAATGTGAATATTTTCGTCAATCTCATCTTAATTTCATTTGATTAATGTTGTTTTCTAGTAATGCAAACTCAACTTTATACAATTTTTTAATATTGATCTGGTCCTGAGTAGTGATATCTAAGTGATGTCGCAGCACTTTCAAGATAATTATGACCTGATACCCCTCTAAACTATGCGGTTTGAAAAGAGTTATTCCCTCCGTCTGAAGTTTGAAACTTGTTCTATGAAATAAGACAGATGTTTGGATGATTATTAATTATCTATTATGAGTAAAGTGGCTATTTAAAGTTAATTTATTATTAATTAAATATAGAAATGTCATTCCTTTTCTGGACGGACTAAAAATGAAATAGCATCACATAGAATGGGATTAAAGGGATTATTTGTATTGGCTACCTTCTTTTTCAACTTCGAACTATCATGAAAGTTGAGTCACTGCATATTTGATGTGCTGAATGTCAATATTTACTGATCATTTGGAACTATTATTGTAGTGTACAGTCTAACAAGATTTATGATGTGTTGCTTTGCGTCAACTAGTGGAAATACTTGTTCACTCCCATTATTATGACTTGTATAATACCAGTTTTATTTTCATCTTTGTTTTTTTGCTTCCATTTATTTCGTGGTTGGCTAGTAACAGGATACCCTAATAGCTTGCTCAGTGTATGTGTTATTTTGTGAACCTGAGTATTTTCTACTTACTGGGTTTAAACTATATCTTTTATTCTCATTTATCTATTTCGTTTTTGATATTTTCTCCAAGTCTTTCCAGTTTGAGTTTTGTATATTAGCAATCAGTTGCATTCTTGTCTCGGAGAAGTCTTGAGTAGAGGAATATTGTCCGAGTTCCCTTTGTTTAAGTGCTATTATATGATGCTTTGTTTCTGTGATGGTATTTATTAAATGGTGTCGTAATGACTTCCCTTACAAGTTAATATATTATTTCTATGTTATGCTAGTAACTACATTAAATGTGATGCACTGGCATGTAGCACAATTTGTTCATGATCAACAGCGTGTGTAAGATACGGTTTTGATTCTTTTTGTATTTAAAGTAAATTCTTGCTAAATGTTCTTTCAGGTAAATTATGAGGAGTTTGGGACGATGGAAACTGGTGTTTACACCTGGAAATGAGGGAGAGGCAACGGTGGCGAGCTGAAGAGGATGCTTTGTTGCGAGCTTACGTGAGACAGTATGGACCAAAAGAATGGCACCTTGTATCACAGCGTATGAACACACCCCTTAATAGGGACGCAAAGTCTTGTTTAGAAAGGTGGAAAAACTACCTCAAACCAGGGATTAAAAAAGGATCACTCACTGAAGAGGAGCAGCGTCTTGTTATCCAACTACAAGCCAAACACGGTAACAAATGGAAGAAAATAGCAGCTGAAGTACCAGGTCGAACTGCTAAAAGATTAGGAAAGTGGTGGGAAGTATTCAAAGAGAAGCAACAGAGAGAGCAGAAAGAAAACAACAAGGTTGTTGATCCAGTAGACGAGGGAAAATACGACCACATTCTTGAAACCTTTGCAGAGAAGATTGTGAAAGAACGGAGTGTCCCAGGTTTACTTATGGCTACTTCTAATGGAGGTTTCCTCCACACCGATGCACCTACTCCTACGCCACAGACTCTTCTTCCTCCGTGGCTTTCTAATTCAACTGCTCCTTCAACTGTCAGATCATCATCTCCATCTGTGACTTTAAGTCTCTCTCCGTCAACAGTGCCACCTACATCTACGCCTGGCATTCCGTGGCTACAGACAGATAGAGGACCTGAAAATGCACCTCTCATCTTGAGCAGTTTTCCACATCATGGGGTTGCTCCTTGTGGAGACAATCCATTTATCACTGAACTAGCGGAATGCTGCAAGGAACTAGACGAAGGTCATCGAACTTGGACTGCCCATAAGAAGGAAGCAGCTTGGAGGCTAAGGAGGGTGGAATTACAACTAGAATCAGAGAAAGCAAGCAAAGTCAGGGAGAAAATGGAGGAAATCGAAGCAAAAATGAAAGCTCTGAGAGAAGAACAGAAAGCAACACTAGACAGAATTGAAGCAGAATACAAGGAGCAACTAGCAGGCTTGAGGAGGGATGCAGAAGCAAAAGAGCAGAAATTGGCTGAGCAATGGGCTTCCAAACACATGCGCCTTGCTAAGTTTCTCGAGCAGATGGGATGTCAATCAAGACTTGCAGAACCTAATGGCGGTCGCTAAAGCAAAGCTGCAAGCCAAGCCAAGAATTCTGTTGTGTTCCCTTGCCTCGCCTAAGATGGTTCTTTCAAATTGCTACAACTTTTATTACTGTAAACTTTTTGTTTGATCACAACCTTCTATTTGGTTTTCTATGTTTTCGATTATGCATGATATGATAATTCTATAATAGCCATCAACTTGTATTTTTGGTATTCCAAAAGATTTGTTGCAACTTTGTGACAACATAATGTGCTTATATCTTTCAGAAGTAACATCTATTAATATTTTGCTTATTTCAATCTCTTGTGCTGTTTTCTGAAGAGGAAATATCAGAGAGGAAGAGAAAAGAGCCTATTTTTCATTCCAATGCTAGTATAATTTGAATGGCATTGCATGAGCTCCCTTTGGTTCTTCCATTTATTTTCCACTTCTATATAAATTTTTATAAGTGGAGGTTCTCTGATTAAAAGTTAAGTTATTACTGTTAAAAGTAGTTATCTTTAATTCTTAATCAAGGTCTTGGATTCGAGGGTACGAAATCGTCTTTGTTGGAGGGTGTTTTACCTCTCAATACTGGATGGAGGAAAAAAAAGAAGAGATCCTGATGGCTCTAAAGGATAATTCTGATCTATAACCTCCTGGATGTGACGATTTTAATGCATATTTCTTTAAGAAAACATGGCCTGTTGCGGGAGAGGAGATCTCAGAAGCTGTGCTCCACTTCTTTGTAACCTCATGGATGCACAGTGCCATCAAGTGCACCACAGTCACATTGGTGCCTAAGGTACAATCTCCTTCCTCCATAAAGGAATTCCGACCACTCTCTTGTTGTACATTACTTTATAAATTCATCTCTAAAGTGTTGACCAAACGATTACAATGTGTGATTGACAGTTTATACACAAAAGATTAAATCATCGATTCTTTTAAATTAAAATTACTGAGAATTTTTCAACTTAAACAACAACCATTAGAAAAGATTATCAAGTTAATCATAGAAGAGTTGCATATAAGGGGAAGCTCACATGGGCAGGTGGCAAAGTGGCTACATAACCATAATTACTACCCCACCTAACCAACAAATCCCAGAGCTTATGAAGTGGAAGATCTACCTTTTTTTTTTTTTAACCATAATTACTTGGACATATTTTTATCAATTTTACGAGATATCTACATTTTTTCTTTACCATAGATGAGAATAAATCACTATTTTTGCAGGTTTTCTCTATTCCACCTCCTTATATATTTTTACATAGAGCTCAAATAAAAGTCACCCTTTTTTGGGAGAGAGGAGACCAATAATATAAATCTATATCTATACTATATTAAAAGCGTGAAGACTTTAGAAATATTGTTTGATTTTTTTGATTCCTTTTTTTAGACAAAATCGTCTTTTAACTATTTTTCTTTAAATTTTTACTTTTAATATTGACTTTTAAAATATATGAAAATAAATAATAAAATAAGGACTTTTAGCTAGACTTCTACTCCTTCCTTAATTGAATCAAGAAAATACTCTACCGCTAAGGAAAATACTAATTTACCATGATATATAGGACCTTTAAAAATAAATAATTTATCAAAATCACTTCTGCAGTGAATTATTTATCTTTTCATAAGTTCATATTTAAATTGAATTTTTCTCTGTAATGTTTGTTACTAGATTTAGTACACGCTTTGATCACGCGCAAAATGCGTACAACAAGACTAGTATTTATTAATTTTATGAATAAAATATATACTTAATAAAAGTGGTTTTTAAAAAAATTGAGAAAGAAATAGGTTTGATTGTCCATCTTTTTGATATATATCAGGCATTGCATTTTCTAAATAATTCAAATCGAAGCAATTGAATATTCAACTCGAGCTTATATGACACGACCAAAAAGGTAAGCAGGTAAAGGTCCAAAAAAGAACAAAAAAAATCACAAATATGTGTAGATAATGGTTTGATATAATTCAATATTGTATCAAAAGTAAAATTTCTCAAAGAAAAATAATAATTAAAAGTCCAAAATAATCTTTTCCCTTTTGGGCTGAGATGCAAAATCATTATTATTTTTACATTGAATGCTAATAATTCTCCACGTTTATAATAGTAGTGTACTTTTGAACCCCTCTCAATTATTATCATATTTTATCATATTTCAAATCTATAAAAATATTCCATCATAATTTTTTATGCTTAGTAGAAATAATAATTTCATATGAGAAAAAAGTTAACGAAAAAAAAGTGCTCCTTGATTTATCCAGTTTAAATATTATTGCGCCTATGAATTATATCAATTTATTATAGACGACTAATATTAGGAAAAGAAAATTATGTACTAATGCATGTAAAATTTAACGTAATGAGCCATTTGATTTTAAAATTTTATACTCTTTCGATATCAAAATACTTGTCATCATTTTCTTTAAGAGTCATATATTTTTCATTATATTTGATGTGAGGTTATTCGGAATAAAGTAAGAGCGATCTTCGTGGTGGACAAGACGAGGAAACAAATCGAGGTGATCTGCGCATGTAAAATGGAGATGCACATACACTCTAATGAGGAGGTGCGACAGGTTTGATGTAGCAGACACGAGGAAGGGTAGAGGTATGCCGAAGCTCGAAGAGCATGGGAGAGAGTTGATTAAACAAAACATGCCACTACTTTATATTTTTAAGGATATGAATTTAGATAGAAAGGTGTTAGAGCTCGCATATTATTAAGATATATGATTAGCAAGTAATGAACTATTCATCGATATATATTGTTGTATTAGTCGTAATCTTGTATTAATCATTTTCTTTTCTCGGTAGACTTTGCATTACTTTATTTTCTTTAAACAATAATAACATCCTCGGTGGAATCTTACAAATGAAGGAATCTCATAAATGAAATTTGGGAGGATAAAATGTACGCAGACGATGGTTTCCGAAATATTACTTTATTTTCTTTAGTTTTAAAAATTAATTTTTCAAAAGCAGAAGGTGTTGATAAATATAACATATGAATGTATTGGAATTTCTAAAATCCATCATAGAAATTTCATTTGTACAATGCTACAAAATGTACTCTGAAACAGCAATTTAAGGATCTTATGCCCATAGAAATCAGTTAGGGTTTCAGAACTTCGTATAATTTTGATTGTTTGATGGTGTAAGACTGACACTGGGGAACAATAACTGTGAAATTGGGGATTGTGGTTGCGCCGATTGGATTCGGTTTGTTTTCGGAGTGGAGACTGATTCTTCGCCGGAGTCGGTTATGGCAACTCCAGAGCAACTCATTCTTCAGGTACTCCGGTTTACTTGAATTTTTTTGGAACTCATTTTATGTATTTTGAACTCTATAATTATGTGAGATTCCCAAGTATTGAGGTTTTTGGTATGAAGAAAATCACGATGTTTTGAAATTTTGAAGCATAGAGTGGAATGGATTAGGATTCATTTCATTTTGTTGAAAAAACACTAATTTGGGATTGAGGTGTTATTGAGTTTGAGTTTTTTTTGTGATCACTGAACTGGAAAAAATGACTTTGGAAGGTTGATATTATTTTTTGATAACCGTGATGTCCGCGCCACTAGCAACAACTAGCAGGTGACGTTGTTCGCCAAGGCTAGCACAAATGAAAAGAAATCATCTAGCGTTTTGTGTTTGTTGGGATTTCAAATGGAGACTTTATTGTGTTCAATCCACTTAATTGACCGTTAAGGGATTCACTTGGGTGCAAGGTTGATTTCTTTTAGATGGAATTTCAGGAGAAGCATGGTAAAAATAGAAGAATATTATCAATGAATGAGAGTTAAACGTGTGAAATTATTGCACGTTGTATTTGCTTCTGTATGTTACTGTGTCTATTCCGTGCTTAATTTTCTAATTGTAGTGGCGGCAATTTTAAATTAAATTTGTTTGACCCGCCAAACCCCTCTGATCAATCCATATTTGACCAGCCCATTTAAAAAAGGGGCAAATCCATTTTCAACCCGTAGTAAAATGGATCAGGAACCATCAGAATTTCGCTGTCAGATCTCCGGTAGTGAAGGTTTTCAATTTCTGCTGGAGTTTGATTTGTGGGGAGACTTCAAGTGCGGCATTGGGTGGAACAATTTCTTTTCTTTTCTTTTTAATGACAAGGAAAGCCAGATCCGTGACCCTTTGTGCGCACAAGATTAAACTCCTGGTTCTGTGCATTAGTTCGCAAACCCCACACAGGTGAGGTAACCCGCAGTAGGGAGCTCGACTCAGAAGGCAAATTCCTTGCTTTTGCTTGCAACGAGTTTCTAACTTGAGATCTCCAATATGGAAGTCCCGAGTCCAAACCACTGGGCTACCTCGAAGTATTAGTTGGAACAGTTTCTAAATTGCTCATGCCTCATTGCTTTGATTTTTCTTTTATCCATAATTTTTCTTTTTAGATACCTTGAGATATATTTTGATACTTAAGCTTTTTCATTTAGTTTATCAATTGTTTTATTCTTATCTTGGCATAACCAAGATAGAAAGAAAGATAATATAAAACTCCGCTCCTATGCAATAGCTCGCAAACCATATAGGAGTAACCCCCATTAGGCAAGTCCGGTGCGACGAGTTCGACCCAGAAGGTAAACCCCTTGCCTTTGCCGGCAAGGGGTTTTGAACTTGAGACCTCCAGCATGGAAGTCCCAAGCCCAAACCACTGAGCCACCCCGACGGGTAAGAGCTATGTAAATTCTACAAGACAAACAACCAAATAGAAATTTGATGAAGAAGTTATAAGATATAACAAAATAGCAACTGATTTGCGTAATGATCAAAGAAATCAAATGAAGTGAAACATTAGAAAATGAGATTCACATTGCCATTCCATTAATTGTCATTCCATTAAATAGGACCCAAACAACAATGTGCTAAACGATTACCTAAAGGAAAATTAGAACAAAACCCCCATGAATTCACTTGAGCCATTTAAAATTAAGATTTATCCATTATTCTAATATATTTGCTGGAAAAAATTGAACAAAACTATGTCCAGTCTTCTATTTTGTCGGTTTGTTTTTAACGCTGTCATTTTTCTTGGAAGAGGCTATAATCATTTGTAGTGAAAATTTCTTAATCTACTTACTTTTCTAAGACCTATATATTATGGGTTAATCAATTTTGAACCCCCTTAACTACCCAACCTGTTTTTTACCCACATGAAATGTGGGTGAGTTGGATTTTGTCCATGTTTGTTCATTTGGTTTTCAACCCGCCCAAATCAATGTTGTCAAAGGCACATTTAAGCCCTGAACAAGGCTTAAAATGTGTTGTTTTCAGCCAGGTTTTAAGGCATACTTTTCCTTGTCAACAAGCCTCTTTTGAAGAGGCGACATTAAACAATTGAGATTTTACTTTCTCGTATATTTATTCAATTTCTTTGCTCATATATTTGTCATTTATGTTTAAAATATTACTCTTGGACTAAGAATATATATATTTGTATTGTTTCTCCCCTTGGACATTCCACACTTTATTTGCATTTTGCGCTTAAAGTCCAAACAAACCTTAGAGCTTTTTGCATTAGATAATATTGGCCCAAATTCAACCTAAGCTACCCATTTATCATCACTAGTTCCGTAAGGCAAGAGAGGATCTTCCAGTTGCACAAGTGCTGCACAGATGTCCTTGTTGCTTAAGGTAGGAGATATATTTCTACAGACCCAAGATGAGTTTAGACACCATTGTTAGGAAGTGGAGTCTCACTCTTTTATCAATAACTAGTGGAACTTATACAGTTGAAACTGACTTACAATAGATCCTATATTGTAGGGTTATGAAAGTCATGTGATCGCTAAATTTGGAATTTTTAAATAATGGGAAGTGTTTGTGTGCTAAAAAGAAGGAAAACCTTGGTATAATTGGTAAAGTTGCTGTCATGTAACATGGAGGTCATGGGTTCAAGTTTGAATTGTGGAAACAACCTCTTGTAGAGATGCATGGTAAGGCTACGCAAAATAGACCCTTGTGGTCTGGTTCTTCCCTGAAACTCGTGCATAGCGAGATTCGGGAGCTGTTCTTGTATTATTTGTGCCATGAATTCTGAAATTAAATGGTAAACCTTCCCTGGAACAGGTTTTATGCAGTGGTAATTTGGATTAATCAGGCTCCAATGTGGGTATTGGACACTTGGAAAACCCCAAAAAATAAGTCAAATGGTGAAGACATTGGATTATGGAGCCCATGATTTCAGATCTTGTTATTGTTTTTTCGATTATCACATTATTTTGCGGTTGTTATTGTTTTTCTGGTAGACTTACATTGCTTTTCTTTTTAGCGCGATGCTTTCACTATTATTTTCTTCTTCTTTTACTTGGGTTTGATACACTTGAGCCAAGATTTTCTTGAAAACAATCTCTCTACCTTCACGAGGTAGTGGTAAGGTCTGTGTACACTCTACCCTCCCCAAACCCCACTTTGTGGGATTCCAATCGGTATAGTACTACTACTACTACTATATTATGAATATCTGATCAGATCTGTCAATTTGTGAAGATTAAAAAAAATAAATTCTAGAAGAAGTCTGGAATAAGCAGAATTTAGAAACCAAGGGTGAGGCTAGTGATTAATGAAGTGGGTTGGGAACCCTCTCAGGTTTCAAATCTCCTAGATGATTTCTTCTCACCTACCTGGTACCTATTGTTGGTGGGTATACCGTGAAATTAATCGAGGTCTTTGCAAGTTGGTCTTGACATCATGGCTGCCAAAAGAAAGAACTCTGGAATAGTTTACAACGACCTAGAAATACCATTAACTTGGAACCGAGGGAGTCTCTTATATCTATGGGCATGAAATGAGATGGATAGATCTCCCATGTTTCTGCTTCCAGGCAGTTTCATGTGTTAGGAAACACCAAATAGAGCCCCTCACCGCAAGCTGAAAAAGTAAAACAAAGAAAGACTAAGACAACATCTAATAGATTAACTTCTAAAAGTCAAATAGTTCATAACTCTTTACTGTGTCCAGTGGAAGGATGAATTTGCACTTCATTATTTATTCTATCGACTATCTTCTGTCTTCTGCCTCTGAAGGTGTTGCATTTCCCCCTTACTAATATGTAGTAATATTTATTTGTTTTTTTCATTCACCAAGATATGCAACGGTCCAAGTGTTGTACTACGATATTCTCTGTTTTTCTGGTTATGTGTTCTGGCTTATTGCAATATACTTTATCATCTTTTAAATGGCTATCGAGCATTATTTAAGGAACAAAATCAAAATGCTTCCTGGTGGTTTTCATGATTTTGATGTTACCCACTTATGGTTCAGAAGTGTTTTTATCCCTTTCCGGATAGCAGCTCTGCAAATATCCCATCAATCAAGTACCTATATTTCGTTGAAAAATAAATTAAAAAAGAAATCAACTGACTGATAGTTGTGTCTTAACTATGGGGAATGAAATGAACAATTTGTATGGTGATTTATGATTGCTCTGCCATTTCTGAATCATCTTTATAACCTTTTAAAGGCAGGTGGATTGTAAGTATGCCAAACGAAGTTTGAGAAGCTTTTACCTTCTTACTCTCTATGTGTGTTTTTATTGCATAGACATAGGCAAAAATATGGACATGCATATTCTCTCGCACACACACATGCACACACATCTTTACCTTGTCTATTATTTGGTTCAAGATGAGGGACCTGAAAATTGCATTTTTACCTTCTACTATCAGAGGCTTGAGGATGTTGGAGTTCCTGCAGAAAATTTGGAGCACCGACAGCGTGGTCTTATTGTTTATGTGAAGAATAACAAGTCTCGGATTGAAGAGCTTGTCTCTGCTCTTTTGCCTACTAATGAAGAGGCAATGGACAGTATTATAGATATGCAGACGGGTTCTCCAAGATCAACAGGCAGCTCAGTCATTAAAGATTTATTCCAAGAAAGTTTGATGTGGTTACAATGGTTGATGTTTGAAGGGGAACCTAGAAGAGCACTAGATCACCTAGCTAACGTTGGCCCGCGTGGTGTTTGTGGGTCTATTTGGGGCAGCAATGATATAGCGTACCGTTGCCGTACATGTGAGCATGATCCAACATGTGCAATATGTGTTCCATGTTTCCAGAATGGAAACCATAAGGACCATGATTACTCAATCATGTATACAGGTGGTGGCTGCTGTGATTGTGGAGATGTAACTGCATGGAAATATGAGGGATTTTGTTCGAAGCATAAAGGCGCGGAGCAGATACAACCTCTTCCTGAAGAGTGTGCTAATTCATTAGGCCCTGTTCTTGATTCCTTGCTGTCTTGTTGGAGAAAAGGACTTCTATTTGTGGAAAGCATCTCTGAGCAAACTCCAAGATTAAATAGTCATGCAGCTGAGTATAAAGGTATTACCGATGAGTTGACATTAGCAGTGGTAGAGATGCTCTTGGGATTCTGCAAGGATAGTGAAAGTTTGCTTAGTTTTATATCTAGGAGGGTATTCTCTTCAGAAGGTTTATTAGATGTTCTGGTGAGGGCAGAGAGGTTCTTGATCAGTGGTTATATTGTCAGGAAGCTCCATGAATTGCTCTTGAAAATGTTGGGTGAACCTCAATTCAAATATGAGTTTGCTAAAGTATTTCTGAGCTATTACCCAACTGTTGTGCACGAAGCAGTAAAGGAAAGTAATGATACAGTCTTCCAAAAATATCCACTTCTCTCAACTTTTTCTGTGCAGATATTTCCAGTGCTTACTTTGGTCCCACGTCTTGTGAAGGAAATGAATCTTTTAGTCATGCTGCTGGACTGTTTTGGGGACATACTTATATCTTGTGCAGGAGAAAATGGTAGATTGAAGGTATTGCTATGTTAATTTGTTTTCTGCCCTGTGTAAGGAGTTTGGATAATTATACTGTTTTTTCTAAGTTAAATTATGACATCAGTATATTGGTGATGTTTTGTAGCTCGTCCCTCAAATCCTCTCACATAGAAGATATCTTTAATGATTTGCTTGTAGTCTATGTTGCATGGACTCTTTATTTTTGCTGCCGAACCTGTCTCAATGCGACACTGGTGTTGGCGGCGGCACTGATGTGGCGTGCGGGGTGCGTGTCAGATTAGGTCAATCATCCAGATAATTTGACCAGAGTCAAGAACAAATTTGGGGGGAAAATTGAGAATTTGATTTCTTAAAATTAAAATAAAATTTTTTTACAGCATTATTCGGTTTCTTAAAATTAAAACAAACAAATTTAGAATGAAAGATTGAATTCTACAATATACATGTAAGTTTTCTCAAATTTAGAATATCTTTATAACTCTATTTTTATAATGTTGATTTTTTTAAGCCGAATCCCCTGCATCCGTATCCATACTTGGATTCGTAAATCATACCCCAAATCTAATTTGGATTTTGCTGTTCCAACTCTCAGATCTACACCCATCTCGAATACCCACACCCAAATCTTAGCAACACAGGTTGTAGTTATTGGATGGAAATAAATGCATCATACCTTCTGTAAAATCTAGTATGGCGGGTCTATGGTGTGGACAGATTATAAAAACAATGGAAACGTAAAAGCTTGCATTATGAGTTCATAGTCGATACATATATTTGCATATTTTCAATATTTCATGTAATACGAATACAATTATACATTTGCATTAAATGGTTCTTCATTTATATATTGTAGTAGTTCTCACAGTAATTGACCAGTGGTAGTTTATTTCTGCGTTATATCCACTTAAGAGAAAAACACTGAACAACATAAGACTGTGCTAGGAAGTTTTTTGATTTTGTTCTTTCGTTGACTTTTTGCACTTGTAATGTTTTCAATGTTTGCTAATTAAAAAAAAAGGAAGATATTAGCTGCTGGAATTTTCTTTGTTTTCAAGGTCTTGTGCCTTTCATGATATATAGCTATCTGCAACAACTGAGCTATCTTGTTTATTTTTCAACACTGTTTACCAACTAATGTTGTCTTAGCAGTTGACTTTTAAAAATAGCAGCATTACCTTGCTTGATGAAGTCATTTTACTTATTATAGGTCAATATATGGGGAAATTTGTATGAAACTACTCTTCGTGTGGTTGAAGACATACGATTTGTTATGAGTCATTCTGCTGTAGCCAGATATGTGACTCGTGATAGGCAAGATATACTTAGGACTTGGATGAAGCTGTTGACTTTTGTACAAGGAATGAACTCTCAAAAGAGAGAAACTGGCATCAATGAAGAAGATGAGGGTGAAAATATGCATTTGCCTTTTGTTTTGGGTCATACAATTGCAAATATTCACTCTCTATTGGTGGGTGGTGCGTTCTCTATTAGTGACACCGAAGATGCTGATGATGCTTTGTTCGATACGCATATACAAGATTTTGAAGACCAAGATAGTCAACGACATGCAAAAGTTGGAAGGTTATCACAGGAAAGTTCTATTAGTAGCTTGGCTGGAAGCAGTCCACGAAAACATGCATCCAGGACTCCTGAATCAAAATGTGATAGTTCTCCGGTACCGTCATCTGTTCTATGGTTGACATTTGAGTGCCTGAAGGCCATTGAGAATTGGTTGGGAGTGGATAACACATCAGGACCTCTCCTTCATATCCTATCTCCCCAAACAATCGCTAGTTCTGGAAATAATTGCTTTGCGCTGAAAAGAACACTTCCGAAGTTTAGCAGGGGCAGGCAAACCATTAGATCTCATAGTCCTTCAGATGGCATTGGACTTCCAAGTTCAACTGAAAGTTGCAATAAGCTATTGAATGGTGGTGTTGCCTTAAATTTTGGGCAGAATTTGGCCCAGGAAACTAAAAGCTTTGGTGGTAGTGATAACAGTATGCTTCAAATAGATTATGCCCTGGAGTTGGAAGCTCTCCAGGTGCCGAGTGTGTCTGATTGGCCTGATATATCCTATAAAGTCAGTTTGCAGGATATATCAGTTCATATTCCACTGCATCGATTACTTTCAATGATTTTACAGAGGGTACTCGGACAATGTTATGGTGAAACTGCCCTAGTGCATAGTTGTTCCAATCTGTCATCTGCTGATTGTCATGAATTATTTGACCATATATTGGGAGGCTGCCACCCACTTGGCTTTTCTGCCTTCATTATGGAACATGCTCTCCGGATTAAGGTGTTCTGTGCGCAGGTGCATGCTGGAATGTGGCGTAGGAATGGTGATGCTGCCATATTATCCTGTGAGTGGTATCGCTCTGTTCGTTGGTATGTAGGCAATACCTCATTTGGGCCTTGGCATTTGAACTTCTTTTTTGTGCTAATTTACATGAGATTTAGTGTACATAGATTACTCATATTGCCTGAAGTCTTTCTTCTTTTGTACTCTTTGTGCAGGTCTGAGCAAGGTCTAGAGCTTGATCTATTTCTGCTCCAGTGTTGTGCTGCACTAGGCCCTGCTGATCGATATGTTACAAGGATTTTAGAACGTTTTGAGCTCTCAGATTACCTGTCCTTGAATCTCGAACGCTCTAATGAGTATGCAACTCATCCCTCATCTGTCTTCAATGAGTTTCATTATCCAGTTACTTGTTTGCTACTTATCTAGTTAAGCATAAAATGTTTTTTTTTAATCCTATTTGATGGCATAATACTACGGGATTCCCAGAGCACATTAGTTTGATTTGTCACATCGCTAATGTCATAAAGGGCGATATCTTTTTTTGATGTTTACCTAACTAAGCAAAACCAATATCTTCTTGTTAGTTCTATGCTGTCATTAGTTTGTTACTCATAGATTTGTGTGTTTATATATATTTGCATTCAACATGGACTAAATCATTATTATAATAGGATTGATCTAGAAACAAATCCATATTGATCAGAAGAAGTGATGAATGTTGATGGCATGATAGATATAGTTTGAGGATTTCTGAGTTATATTTTCCATCTTCCAAATAGATTCCTCAAATGATTCTTTTAAATTCGTTAGCTACACATGTTTGGCTGAGTCACATTTAGCTTTTTGAAACATCTGTTGATGGACTATTAAATTTTTTTTTGTTTATTAGTATGCTGTTAGAATAGGAATAGGAATAGGAGTATATAATCCTATTTAGAATTGGAATAGGAGTAGTATGTTGTTTCCCTTGGATTATATTGTAGTGTCTATAAATAGGGTCTTTATGTAGTAATGTAAAAACACAAGTCAATAATATTTTTCTTCAATATTTCTCACATATGCATATTAACTTAGCTATGTAATGGATGCTTGAGAACTCTAGCGAAAGCTTTTCCAAGGTTTGAGCGGAAAGTGGGGTGTTCAATTGGGACATTTAGTTCAAGTATCTTAATGAAATACTCTGGCAAATTTAAGGGGTTGATGTATTCCACCATTAGAAAAACATCAAAGAGTAGGTGCTGGTAGCACTCACAGAGGATGTAGTTAGAATAGGTTACTTGAGATGATCATTTTTTACATAAATATTTATATGCACCAATCTTCAGCACACAGTAGATGAGTGAAGATAACAAAAAGGTAATAGTCCGAACATTCCAAGGAAGAAGAACGATTTCTCGGATCATATTACCTACTAAGAACATGTTATAATTGGCATAGTTGACATATAGGCAATACAAGCTATTTGTTGATTAAGGGTTAGTTGTTATTGCTACGCTTGCACAAGTTTTTTTTTTTTTTGAGATAAGGATAACATTTTATAGACAACAATAAACCAATGGTCTATTTCAGAAGTAATTACATCAGGAGTATACAGAGAGAAAAACCACCTCTATACCCCTCCTAAACTGTCTAAGAAGTGAGTAATATCCTCTGACATGATTACACCAAAAATAAAAGGTAATAAGGCAGTTCAACTTCAAGCTCTGGAAGGGGATGCTCTTATTTTCAAAGCATCTTTGATTCCTTTCCTTCCAAATTGTCCACCAGATGCATGTAGGGACAAACTTCCATCTCTCCTTGTGGCCTGACATATTCCCTTCTCTGTTCCAGCATGTTAGAAAATCTAAAGTGTGTCTTGGCGTGGACCAACTGATACCCCTCAAATTCAAAAAGACCTGCCACAATTTTCCTGTCACTGTACAGTGGAGAAAGTGATGGTTTGTTGTCTCTGTTTCTGTTTAACAAAAGAAGCACCTGGAACATAACTGTCTTCCCCTCTGCATAAGATTGTCCTGAGTTAGTATTGCTTCCTTGGCTACCAACCAAGTGAAACAAGATACTCTGTGAGGCACCTTGGTTCTCCATATCATCTTCCAAGGCCATGGTAGAAGCATTTCAGCTGGACTGTCTATAGGCTGATTTTACTGTGAACCTCCCATGTTGGCCCTCAACCATTGTAGACTGCCCTCATTTGTATTTAGGTTGTTTACCTGCTCCAGAGACACATAGAAATCTACTAATCTGTCTATTTCCCAATCATTCAACGTTCTCCTCAAAGATAGATTCCATCCTTGATTATCTCTGACATCTGCTACTGTTGCCTCCTTTTGTTGGTTCAAATTATATATCACAGGGTGCAACTAGCTTAGGGAGTGTTGTACAACTCACACATCATTCCATAAGGATGTCTTCGGCCATTTCCTGTGTTAATTTTTGAGTTTCCCATATTTTCAGCCATAAGTTCCTGATTGTTCTCCACAGTGCTACCTCATAAGGGTTTTTGACTTCCTTAGTAATCCATAAGCCTTCCATTGCATATCTGGAGATTATCACTTCTTTCCACAAACCTTGTTCTACAGAAACAAACCTCCATAGCCAATTTAAGAGGAGACTATGGTTTTGAACTTTGAGATCTTTTATGCCCATTCCCCTTTCTTTTTTGTTGTTTAACACCACATCCCATTTCACTAAGTGGTATTTCTTTTCTCGCTCTCCATTTCCTTGCCGTAGAAAATGTCTCCCAATGGAGTCTAACTTCTTTGAGACGCTCACTGGTAGCATCCAACAGATTATTAATTAGTGTCAATCTTCCACCTGATGATAGGTACTGACTTCTCCAATTTACTAGTTTTTTTCACACTTTTCCACCACTGCATTCCATGTGCTCTTTGATTTGCTCTTTGCTCCTAGAGGCATCTCTAGGTAGGTGGTAGGCATTTCTCCTACTTTACTTCCTAGAATGCCAGCCAGTCTGTTGATTTCTTGAACTTGATTAACCAGATAGACAAAACGTTTGCCCCAATTTATGCTTAATCCAGAAACAACTTCAAACAATATAAAAATGATCCTCAGACGCTTTAGTTGTTGTTCCTCTGCACCACAGAACACTAGGGTATCATCAGCATACTGCAAATGGGAGATAGATAAGCCCCTTGTGTCACTATGATTCGTCCAGAACCCCTTGATCATGTTATTTGATTGTGCAGTTTTCAACATGTCACTCAATCCTTCCATAGCTAGGATAAAAAGGAAGGGGGAGAGAGGATCCCCTTGCCTTAAACCCCTTTCAGAAGGAAAAAAGCCAAAAGGTGTACCATTTATTAAGATTGATAATTTGATTGTTTCCACACAGAACTTCAACCAATTTATCCACCTATTCCCAAAAGCCATCCTCTCCGATGTGTTCCACAAAAAATTCCAGTTGAGATGATCACAGGCCTTTTCTTGTCCAACTTACATGGAATCCCAGGGACTTTGGTTATTTTCCTCACACCCACGCACTCATTGGCTATAAGTATGGCATCCATGATCTGCCTACCCTTGATGAAAGCCAATTGATGTGTATCCACCAGCTTTGATATCACCTTCTTGAGTCTTGCTGCTAGGATCTTGTAGACATTGCTAATCAGGCCGATGGGCCTAAACCCTTCAACTCTACAGCACCCATCTTTTTTGGGATCAAGTCTATAAATGTAGCATTGAAACTTTTTTCAAAGTAGCCTTGACTATGGAAGTTCTGGACGGTTGCTATTACTTCTGCCTTCACCACCTCCCAACATTGTTTGAAAAAACCCATGGTAAAACCATCTGGGCCAGGAGCCTTGTCTCCTGCACAATTAAAAACACATTCTTTGATTTCCTGTTCTTCAAATTGACTTTGAAGGAGGAGGTTGTCTTCTGTATTGAGTACAGCTTGTTCTCTGGGACTGAATTGAGGTCTCCAGTGTTCGTTCTCTCGGTAAAGGTTTTGATAAAAACCTATGATCTCCTCCCTGATGGTCTTTGATTCAGTGACATTAGATCCATTATCAGAAGACTGTCAATGTTGTTGCATCTCTTGTGACTGTTTGCTGTTCTGTGGGAAAACTGTGTTTTTGTCTCCCTCTTTCAGCCACACAGCTCTGGATTTTTGCCTCCATGCAATTTCCTCTTTCTTTGCCACTTCCTCAAATTCTACTGTTAGAACAGCCCTCAGATTTGACTTATCTTCAGACAAGCACCTTTGTTCCTGGATCACATCTAAATCATAAAGCTGATTCAAGATGCTTTGTTTCTGTAAACCAAGATTGCCTTGTGCAGTTTTGCTCCATTCTTTCAGCTTCGCTTTGAGAACCTTCAACGTACAAGCTAGAATGTAGTCTAGTCTACCTACAAAAGTTTGAGTCCCACCACCCCTCAACTCTCTTTGTGAAATTTTCAGTTTTCAGCCACCAATTTTCGAATTTCATATAAGACTCTGACCTCTCCCAGTTTCCACATTCTAATAGCAAGGGGTTATGGTCTGATGTAACTCTAGGCATGATAAACTGTTTGATTTTCTTGAAAGATGTCTCCCATTCTTCTGAAAGTTGGAACCTATCCAATCTTGCTGCATGTCTATCTCCTTTTCTCCAAGTATAACTGCCACTTGTGAGTGGTGGGTCTTCCAACTCTATATCCTCAATGATATCTGAAAATTCTTCCAGAGCTTTGGTGATTCGGTTGCAGTTCTTATCCTCAGAAGGGAATCTCACAACATTGAAGCCCCTGGCAATCACCCAAAGGCCATTGAATAGACCCCTGACTGCTCCCAGCTGCCACCATACCTCCTCTTTCCTCTCTGTTATTTGGAGCATAAACACCTGAAAGGTGCCAGCTAAAATCCTGTGTTTTGCCTCTAAATCTTACAGTAATACAGTAAGCCTCAACCTCACAGACTTCTCCCACCCATATGCTGCTATCCCATAAAATGACAATCCCCCCTTTGGTACCTATGGCTTCCAATTGTGTGAACTTCACCCTTCTATTGGCCCACAGTTCTTTAATTATCTCCCTTATATCACCTCTTAATTTAGATTCCTGAAAACAGTACATATCTGCCCTCCATTTGTGTAACATGTTCTTAATTATCAGCCTCTTCCCAGGATCATTGAGGCCTCTCACATTCCACGACACTATGTTAACCTTCATTGAGATTGTTCACGAAACAACCCCCCCCCCCCCCCCCCCCCCCCTGCTTCTTGTTCCAAAGCTAAAAAAGTTGCTGCTTGGTTACAGATTTTTAATCTTCTTTGGGATCTTTTCTTTTTGAGTCATCGGCACTATTGCATTTGATACGTCTTCTGTTACTTGTCTTTTGCCGTCAATTTTCATGAACAAATTCAAAGCCACCTCTTCACAGCCTTGAAAATGGGTTCCAAATTCCTTACTTAGCTTAATTATGTTCTGTTGGACCCACATGGGGATCGTCTTCTCTGATTTTGTCCTTGGAACAGACTGGTTATATCGCTGTAGGTTTTAGACTTTTAGTGTGTGCTTTGAAGAATATCTAGTTATAGGAAACTCCAAATTCACCTTAAAAGATAAATTGATTTGTATTTTGATGAAATGGTAATGATTAGAGCAGAATGGCTTCAAATGATCCATTTAATTGACGCCAATTAATCGACATTAGGGCCTAGTTGGTTGCATAATTGTGGTTGTTAGATTTTGTAGTTCCACTAGAACTAAGATGTTAACGTGTGTGTTATTTCGTAATGGTATTATATCCAACAATTCTATATGTTTGACACTAGAGAACAGAAAAAGAAGATTAGACAGTGGCTAGGTGTACATCTTATGTCTGATGTATATGCTATGTCGTCATCCTTCGGTATACATTTAAGTAGATATATAACTTAATTTTTATTGCATGCCATGATTTTGGTCATTCTTTCAGAGATAGATAATATAAGATCCTTGGTGCAATTTGGTGGATCACTACCGAGTTAGAAGTACCTTGCTAGAAAAGAATGAGTTTATTTTGAGTTGTCTGAGATTATTTGGTGGCCTTGTACATTTTTTGATGCTTGAGTTAGATGGACATTAAGATTGTTTACATTTAAATTTCTTAATTTTCTTCAACCTTCTCGTTCATAATTTGGCATGATGCTGTCAAATCTCCAAGTTCTGTTTCTGGAATATTTTACTACATTTATGGCTTCTTCTATTTTAACACTTTGCCCAGGTATGAGCCGATTATAGTTCAGGAGATGCTTGCACTGATTATACAAATAGTGAAGGAACGGCGGTTTTCGGGGTCATCCCCCAGTGAGTGTTTGCAAAGGGAATTGGTATATAAACTGTCAATTGGTGATGCCACTCGTAGCCAGTTGGTGAAGTCTCTGCCCCGTGAATTGTCCAAGATCGATAAACTTCAGGAAGTTCTAGATAGGATAGCGGTGTATTCCAATCCCTCTAGCATGAATCAGGTTTGTCTGTCACCTGGTCTTTCTAGATAGACTTTTAATCCTGTAACTCTAATGTCCATCTATCCCAGGGTATGTATAAACTGCGGACACCCTATTGGAAAGAGCTAGATTTATATCATCCTCGTTGGAACTCAAAGGAGTTGCAAGTTGCTGAAGAGAGATATATGCAGTTCTGTAATGTACCGGCATTGACCAGTCAGCTTCCAAAATGGACAAAGATTTATCCACCTCTTGGTGGAATAGCTAAAATAGCTACTTGCAAGACAGTACTCCAAATAGTCCGTGCTGTTGTATTTTATGCTGTTTTCTCTGATAAATCAAATGCTTCACGTGCTCCAGATGGTGTACTGTTAGCAGCATTGCATTTGTTATCTCTTGCATTAGATATTTGTTACAGTCATAGAGGATCTGGTGACCATACTTGCTTTGGGGACGATGTCATTCCAATTTTAACACTAGCTAGTGAGGAATTGTCATTGAATAACTATGGTGATCAGAGTTTGTTGTCTCTTCTGGTTTTGTTGATGAGGAAATATGGGAAAGAAAACAACATTATGGAAACTGGAAGTGTTGACCTCTCCTCCATGATTGGAAGTCTTCTGAAAAAATTTGCTGAACTTCAATCTGGATGCAAGATAAAACTGCAAGACCTTGCACCTGAGGTGGTCAATCAACTGGCGCGATCAGTTTCAACTGATGATACTAACAACTTGGAATCCATTTCAGACAGTGATAAGCGCAAGGCTAAAGCTCGAGAGAGGCAAGCTGCTATAATGGTAGAGTTTTAAAGAGAATGCTAAGTATATCTTGTTAAATATTTTGCTAAACATGGAATGGGTGTTTGTTATTCTCTAGGCAGTTAACTTCAAATTGTTGCTTTTGTGTTGTGCTTCTGCTATGACTAAGTGTAAGCTAGCTGTTCAAGAAGTTGAAAATCCTTATTTAGCATGCATGTGTACATGTTCTAGGAAAGCATATGAAAGGCAGAACATGCAAGTGAAATACTAACTGTGCTAGGAAGGGATTCCTCTAACTCAGATGCAGCATTCTTATAGATTAGATACCCCATGTGTATATGGTTAAAAAGGGTTATAGAAAAAGCTGTCATATGAAATATTGGAACAGGCAGGCGAAATATAAGCACTGAAAATGGAAGCAAAATCCTTGTAGATGAGATGTCCCTTGTGTATAGGGTCCAAAGACACACGAAAAAATTGGGAAACATGTGCTTTGGGATGTTAATCCAGAGCAAGATATGATAGGATGGAAGAGTAGATGCTCAATTTAAGTTCAACCACAGTTGGTTGCACCGCTGTTTTATCCTCTATAATCAAAATTAGAGATTTTACAGGGATCCCATCCTAGCAATATATATGGTTTCATGAAAAAGGGCACATAATTCATCTTACATCGTGCTTGTGTTTCCTGTACTTGGATCTAGTGCTGTTCATGTTTCCATTGTGCTACACTGCCATATTTTACAGTTCAGGTAGTTTCTGGACATTGTAAGTTGAACTCATTGTAGGACCAGATTAACCCTATTCCTTCTGTTCTCAGTTGATCAAGTTTGACTCGGTCACTTTCATATATATTCCATGACTACATCGCAGGAGAAGATGCGGGCACAACAATCCAAGTTTTTAAAGAGCATTGATTCCTCTGCAGAAGCTGGTCTGGATGATTCTAAACTTGGTAAAGAAAGAAGTGATTCAGATGTTAGACGTAATTATGAAGAGGCTAGTCAAGTCATTTGCTCTCTTTGCCGTGATCCAAGTTCTGAAAGTCCTCTATCATACCTGATTCTTCTTGAGGTCTGTCCTTTGTTTTTTTGTCGTTTCATTGTGCTTGGATATCTATGCTTATTTATCTAAGTAATTGTGGTTGGTGAATCTATTAAAGTTAATTTTTTACTTATTTTATCGTGCTTCTTGAAATAAGAAATCCAGGCTTTTGACTTTCACCAATAGAGGGCCTCCGTCATGGAAAAGAACTCAAAATTCTGGGAAAGAACCGGAATCTTTTGCTAAAAGAATGACAAATATCTCATCTGAAAGGAGCATTTTGTCAAGCAGCGAAGAAGTGATTTCATCTTCTTGGTTGACCCAATTGATTCAAAATGCAATAAATGAATTTGCTCTGGAAGGGCAACCTAAGGATGTAGGAGCCTTTTTTGAATATATTAGGGCAAGATTTCCAGCATTGAAAATTCAACTGCCTTGCACATCAAGAAATGTCTACGAAGAGTCAGATTTTTCTCTTGAGATGCTAGAAGAACAAATATACTCATTGATTCGGGAAAGGATGGATGTCAATTCCTGGAACTGGGATCTTTCAAGAAATGGTAAGAAACTTTCTGCAGGAGGAGGTGGTGGGAATGTTCAGTCACTTTTGCTTGGCAAGTATATTTCTTCTCTTGCAGGAGAAAATCTTGATAGTCCTGCATCTGAAAGTGCACACAAGACACAATTAGAGACAAGAATGCCGCTTACAGCTTATGAAGGATTTGGTCCCTCAGATTGTGACAGAATTTATCTTTCATCGTGTGGACACGCTGTGCATCAGGGTTGTCTTGACCGCTATCTATCATCTCTAAAGGAAAGGTAACTCTTTTTATCCTTTCCTTTTACCTCTTTAAGGCTATTGTGTAATTGTCTAGTAAATTCGAATTGCATTATATTCGAATTGAATTATATCTTAATCTTTGGTTCTCCTTATCTTTTTTCTTTTGGCCTAATGATGGATATATTAACGGGACGTCTTGTGAGGGTTTGTTCTATTTCTAGGATTTGTTCTTCTTTTCTGTTCTATCTTGAATTTTCTCAATCCAGTATGTCCTCAAGCTTAAATGGTTTGTGCATTAGAGTTCAGAAAATGTTATATTATGCTCTATAATTAGACTGATAGTCATATTTATCAAGTTCAGAGAATTTAACCGACTCATCGCTATTGTACAGATATACCAGAAGAATTGTTTTTGAAGGAGGTCATATTGTAGATCCAGATCAGGTACAGGACATCCTGATTTACCTTTTTCTATGTGATGGCGTGAAGTGCTGAATTTTCTTATTTTTAGGGGGAGTTCCTCTGTCCTGTATGCCGGGGACTTGCCAACTCGGTCCTGCCAGCATTGCCTGTACATTCTGGACGGTTCACACACCTTCATTCATCTTCCACTCCATCAGATGCTGTTGTCCCTTCACCCTCGTCAAGTGGAGTGGTAGATGCACTTCATTTTCAAAAAGCTTTATTTCTGCTACAAAGTGCTGCTGATGTTTCTGGGAGTAGAGAGATTTTACAAAGACTTCCAATCCAGCAGTTTGGGCGGATGAGAGTAAACCTTGAATCTTCGTATCGTGTATTGTGTGGAATGTACTTTCCAGACAATGATAAGATTTCAGAATCTGGTAGACGTAGTCACTCTCTGATTCTGTATGACACTCTTAAGTACTCACTTATATCAACTGAAATTGCTACTCGATCTGGAAAGACATCATTAGGTCCGAACTACAGTCTTGGTTCCTTGTACAAAGAACTCCAAACTTCAAATGGTTTTATACTTGCTTTGTTGCTAAGTATAGTACAAAGCACAAGAACGGAGAACTCACTCGCTGTCCTCTTGAGATTGAGAGGCATTCAGCTGTTTGCAGAGTCTATATGTGGTGGCACTTCTGCAGATGAAATTTCAGATCCATCTGCTGGAGGTATATTGCTGTTCCATGGAATTATCTTTAAGTTTCTTTAACTTTGTAAAAGAGAGATGAGATCATGGGATGATATGCTTTGTAGGTAATATGCAAGACATCTTGGAGTGCGCTGAAACAGAAAATCAGTATCCTGATATTCAGTTCTGGAGATGGTCCGCTGATCCAGTTCTTGCACATGATGCTTTTTCTTCATTAATGTGGTTAATATATTGCCTTCCATGTCCATTGCTGTCATGCGAAGATGCCTTCTTGTCTCTTGTTCATCTTTTCTATGTAGCTGCAGTCACTCAGGTTACTCATTTTCCCCTTCTGCTGATCTTTTTTTGGGGTAGAGATTAGATGAGACCTCTTTGCACTTCTTTGTCTCCAAGATGGTTAGCAAAAGATCCTTGTCATTCTTTGCAGGCTATAATAACCTATTGCAGAAAGCGTCAATGCAGTTTGCTTGAGTTAGGATGCGATGATTCTCTAGTTACTGACATCTATAAAGTAATTGGAGAACAAGGAGTTGCTCACCAATATTTTGATTCTAATTTTATAGAAACTTCTTATGACATCAAAGATGCAATTCGCAGTCTGACCTTTCCGTACTTAAGAAGATGTGCATTACTGTGGAAATTGATTCACTCTTCTAGGGTGGTGCCATTTTATGATGGAACCAACATATCAGATGGATCAGCATATTCAACTAATGAACTGATGGAGTGTGGTGAAAACAATGCAGTCGAGTTCATTCAGATAGAAAAGCTGGAGAAGATATTAAAGATCCCATCACTTGATACTGTTTTTAATGATGTCACAATTCGTTCAGTGGTTCAAAAATGGCTCAATCATTTCTACAAGCAATTTGAAACTCGTGGTTTAAAGGGTGTTCTGTATTCCACTCCAGCAGCCCCTTTTAAATTGATGCTTTTGCCTCATCTTTATCAGGACCTCTTGCAGAGGTTGGTTCTAGATATGGATAGAGAGAGTATTTTACTAGTTTTCTATTTTTGTGTAGACGAACAAAAACTCAAGATATTTTTGTGTTACCTTCAGGTATATTAAACAAAATTGCCCAGACTGTGGAGCTGTTCAGAAGGATCCTGCATTGTGCTTGTTATGTGGTAAATTGTGCTCTGCAAGTTGGAAGACATGCTGCAGGTTCAAATTCACTCGGGCTGCACCTCTTTTTTTACCTTCTTATGATCTTTAATATTGTGTCTGACGCATTTGATTGAACTCCAGGGAAAGTGGGTGTCCAACTCATGCAAAGGCCTGTGGTGCTGTGACTGGGGTGTTCTTGTTGATCAGAGTAAGTGTTGTTTCCTTTTTCTTTTACTTATTTCTCTTGGCTTTTTGATCTGTACAGTACCATCTTTCGGGATCCTCTAATAGCTTAATGAAATTTTATTATTCACTGCAGAAAACCACTATATTGCTCCAAAGATCTGCTCGTCAGGCACCATGGCCATCACCTTATTTGGACGTATTCGGAGAAGAGGTAAATTAGTGGTGTATTTAGCTATCATAGAAGAGCTTCAGAGAAACTAAGGGTGTTTAGTTGAAAACAAGCTTCTCCTTTTTTTCATTTTGTGGGAGTTGATGAAAAAGGGAAAGTTTGCTTGTTGCTTGAAATACTAATGGTATAGCTTTTAGAAGCATTACAAATTAGATATGCAACAAAGCGTCAAGCAGCAGCCTGAAGTCTTTTTTCTGGAAGTTTGTTGTCGCTATCTCACGCCACTAAGCTCAAAATAATCCAAGCACATAATGGCATGTACCTTTTCTTTTCCAGCAAAGGTGCTTTACAGGGCTCCTGTTATGTGATTTAGATGGAAAACTATGAAACAATGAAATGAGGGGAGAGAAGACAACAGGAAGACAGTTGTTCCTCAAATGTCTTCAATTCAATTACAGATATGTTTTCATGTCAAACACGTGAAGTAAATTTTTTGTCCAAGTTGATATATGTTCACCAATTTCCCCAGCCATAACTCGTAACAAGTATGGATTTAAAGTTCACTTGCTATTTCTTCAAATTTTGATGGATCGGCTTGTCACTATTTTCTCTTTTCTTTTTTTCCCTCCCTTTTCCGTTATCTATTTCCTCCCCCTGTTTTCAGCCAGATAGTTGTTTCTAGTTATTGTCAAGACTTTGTTTACAAATGTATGTGAATTCTGTGTCTTGAGCTTTGATTTCTGGTAAAATGCTTTTGTTAGGGACATCTGGGCTCTAAACAAGCATGTCCACGTATCAACTTAGATCTTACAAATTTCCTCTCTTATTGTTGCAGGATATTGACATGCATAGGGGAAAGCCATTATATCTGAATGAGGAACGTTATGCTGCCTTAACTCATATGGTGAGCAAATTAGCTTGTTGTGACTAGTTGTGTGTTATCATGCTAGCTTTAATGTGGTCTGATTTAAGTGTATACTGGAGAGAAAAACAAGATGAAAGTGAAGGTGAATCCCATTTTATTGGGGTGGGGGTGGGGGTGGGGGGTGAAAATGACTTCTTCATAATTCGTCAAAGCAAATATATAACTGATATCAGGAAGGATGGAATTCTCTGATAAATGGTCTGACGGGAAAGTAAACTAAGATGGTGATGACAGAATCATGTAACTTTAAGTGCTGAAAGTTAATAATGCAGTGCATTTTTAGTGCGAAAATTGAGTAATGGCTTAGGGAACATTTTGTAAGTCAGCTGGTTTAGAGGACGTTATTATATCAACTGCTTAAAGCACTTACTGTAGGCTAGAGTTTAGACATCACTGTGATAATACACATCTTTGGTTTACCAAAAATTAAGCTGGCACTCTGGTCATTTTTTCAAGAAATTCGTGGTTCTTTTAACTCCGGACAAGTCAAAATGATCTTACTTGTATCACACCAATCTGCCGCGAAAATTTCATCCAACTATATACAATATATGATGTCCTTTCTTACACAATAAAAAAGGTAACAAAAGGGAACTTTTGATGCTCAACAAAATTTGCCCCTTTAAAAAAATATTTCTATATTTTTAATTTAATGCTTTTTTGTTAATTTATTTCCAAGCATCTCTTAGCACAACCTCTTCCCCATTCCTCAAACAATGGTCTTCTTGTTTACTAAGGAATTAAACTTCTATCATTTCTGTTTGAACATCGAATAACAATTATTATTTTCCAAGGTTGTGCTTGCCTGCTGATATTTTCTTACTCCAAATTCTAGGTGGCTTCTCATGGGTTAAGGAATTAAACTTCTATCATTTCTGTTTGAACATCGAATAACAATTATTATTTTCCAAGGTTGTGCTTGCCTGCTGATATTTTCTTACTCCAAATTCTAGGTGGCTTCTCATGGGTTGGATCGAAGTTCAAAGGTGCTTCGTCAGACAACTATTGGCGCATTATTCACGCTTTAGCTTGGCATTTTATGATGGTGTAGGTTGTGTTTTCGTGCTGTTCATGTACAGACTATTGAGGTCAGTCTGTAACTAATTTCTCCCTATATTTTCGCTTCATCTATTCTGCACTATGAATAAAAGCAGTTTCATTTGCTTGTTTCATCAGCGAGTCTCATCAGACAGTATTCTTATGATTATTCTATCATCAGAATGTCTTAAAAGACTTTTCTTTTGAATTATTTCATCATCAGAATCTCTTAACATTCTCTTATGATAATACTTCAGATATTTTAGAAGTCTGGCCCTATTCCCAAACTATATAGCTTGACTCTCCAAAGATGTTGTCATACCCCTGTCGGATGCTTCAAAAATGCACTTCTTTTGGAAGATCCAACTTTCACCCATGGACATTTTTGAAGAATCTGAGCAACGTAGTTCCTGAAACATGCAACATCTGTATAGTCACTAGTGCATTGCTAAACCACTCTTTTACATTCCTTCCTGTAGATATCAATTAGCAGGTGAATCTAAAGTATCCTCAGGGCACACTTGCAAATTTCTTGAACCTCCTAAGAATGATAAGCTCCAACTCTGTCACGAAAAATTCAGGGGAAACCTTAAAATATCAATATGATTTTAGCTATAAGGTGAGTTAGACTACTTGGGTAGGATATAAATTTTATTAAATATTTGGGCAAAAAATGACCCATATACAAGAAGTATACTGAAAACTAGAAAATCTACGAAAGGATAGCAAGAAAATATTTGGCATCCTTTAATGCTAAAATAGGATCGCACATGAAATTTTACCTTCTCAAAATATTTTTAAAAAGGATTGCACATGATTTTACTGTGATATCAGATAGTGCGACATTTTCCAAGTCAACACTCCTATAGGTGCGTTGCAGTAACAGAGGCTAATACAGAAATGCAACCACACTTTCCAATTTTTAGGCTAGGTTAGGAATGAGGTTCTCTGGGAGAAGGTAGGAGTAGCCTCTATGGCGGATGAGATTAGGGAAGCAAGGCTCAGATGGTTTGGTTATATGCAAAGGAGGTGCGAGAGGCTAGTTGTAGGGGGTAGCCATAGGGGTAGAGGTAGGCTGAAGAAAATATTGGTGAGAGGTGATTAGACTGGACTTGGCGCATCTTCGTATTAATGAGAATGACTCTAGATAGGAAGGCGTGGAGGTTGTGTATTAGAATAGAAGGTTGGTCAGGGTGAATTATTGTCTTGCGTACATAGGTTTAGGCTTATTTGTGCCTGTCGTAGTACTAGTCGTACCCTTGTAGTTCTTTCCATATGTGGTGTTTTTTGTTTCGATTATCACACTATTTTTTTTTTTGGTCATTGTTTCTTTCTTGTAGACTTGACACTAGCTTTTTATTAATGGTTATGTTTTCTGCGTTGTTTCTTCTTCTTCTACTTGAGTTTGATGCACTTGAGCTGAGGGTCTTTCAGAAATAGCCTCTTTAACTCCTCGAGGGAGTGGTAAGGACTGTGTACACTCTACACTCCCTAGACTCCACTTTAGTGGAATTTCATAGGATAGTTATTGTTGTCTGTTTGCACCATTTAAACATGTACAGATGTACAGAAAGATGTGCAAGACTTAGATTTGAGATATTTCACAGTAATATTGACTGATTGTAAAAAAATTGATGGTGCAATTTCATGCCTTTGGGCTACTAAATTAACTACTGCTACAGCACAAGTACTGAATTGAAAATGTTTTAAAGTTGCAACCATATCTACGAGCTCGTTTCTGTCAAATTTCCTTACGGTATTGCTTCTTATAACATTGCTTAAAGTTTGTTTAAACCCTCCCAAAGTTGCATCATCCTCTCCTATTTGTAGTTTTGATCTTTCTACTTGACTGCAACTTTCAGGTATAACAGTACTCTTGTTTGTAATGATGCTAGTTTGTCATGCACTTCTTCCTCTTATTTTTGATTAATTGAAATTTTATCCGCGACAGACGATAAGGATTTTCCCACCAGAATAGAGTGCCTGTACTCTATGGAAGTGACTCGGCGGTGAAGGTGGAATGGCTGGTTGTTGGCAATCTCATTGTACAGAAAATGTGAATAAGCATGGTGCTTCATGTGTAATATGATAATTGCAAAGGTCTCCTTCAACTGTATATGGATTGTCATTTTACACAACATTATGGTCTTCCCTTCTCTTTGGGTTCCTCCTGTTCTTGATGTCAGTGGATGAATTGTGTATGTACAGTCCTGAATAACAATATGCTGCTTTTAAAAAAATAATTATATGGTGGTCTTGGACCCTGCTTGGATTAGGCAATTATAAGTAACTCATACATATCAAGCTTTGAAAAGAACCTGTCAAGTTTATTTTGAAAAGTCGCAAGGACCATTTGCAGTTGACTAATTAATTCAAGAAAATACTTTTGAACTGTTTGATCAATCTTTTAAGAAATGCCTCAAAGCTTGTGTTTGGACATGCGCTATAGAGTTGTGATTTTTAATCAACATTTGAATGTGTCTTTTGAAATCATGATTCTAAATCTCAAATTCTCCAAAAATTGATTTGGGATTTAAAAAATTTTAAAATATAAATTTGATTTATATTTTGTGAAAAAAAGATCCATCATTTTAAATTTTGTTAAAAGATAATATGCTTGATTTCAAGAGATTGTTTGTACCATATGGAAGCATTATATTAAAACTAATTATTACTGTTGATTAGTGAACTTTTATAAAATTATGTACTTTTTGAAAATTTATAATCACAAATATTTGAATTATGCTTTTGCGCACTAGTTACAGATTGTATAAGAATAGATCTTTTTTAAACAATTTTTACAACTTGACTTTTCGTTTTTATAAGAAAAAATGGAACTTAATAAATTCAAAATTCCACATCCAAACAAAACTACTTCATATCAATACAATTTCATATGGCATTGCCAAACTTTAAGCATATTTTCTCATTAAAAAAAGTTCACTTCTTTTTTCTTTTGTAAAAAAAAAAAAAAAAATTTGACCTCCCAAAACATGCTTCAAGTTAGATGCTTACCAAAGGCATAAATAAGTCAAAAACATTTATAAGCTACTTTAGCAAATACTTCTTAAATGGTATTGATTTATGATATTACTAGACAAGTGCTCTTATTAAGTAACTATTTTCAATGTAAAGCTATTCCAAAGACCTATTTCAAGCAATTCTGTACAAATCAATTGCAGCTTCAACAATCTTTCAACGTATAACGAAAATCGCCTGTAACAACCAATAGCCAATAACCTGAACGTAACAGCTATAAGATCTTTGTACACCTAACAATTAACAAAACTGTATCTGGAAGATCGTCCTTCGACATTTCAAGAGGTGTCAAATTCTTCTGACCATCACTGATTGCTTCTGAACCTCCATCCCATGGGACTTAGCAGCCACTGATAGAAATTGCAGCATTTATTCCACCTTATTATCCTAATCAACCAAAAGATCCAATTGTTAAAAGGTCATTGAAGAGTACATAGTATTTTGCATTACACAAAAAACTTTGGAATTTCTTTTCAGAGATACTCAAGTCTACAAGAATCTGAGAAAACATAGCAGCCACAAGTCGGAAAACTCTTCTCGCTGCCAGTAGCTGAAGCAGCAACCGCAATAGAGGATCTGGATGTGATGTTCTCTAAATAAAACCATGGGAATGTTCCAGTGCATGTAAAGGAAGGATTTGCTAATAGTAATACCTCATTCACTTGACTAAAAGGTAATTAATAGTACTCTCTACGCTTGATTGTCTTCACGAAATGAAACTAGACCCTTCTTGTTTCGTATAGCATTTCAAGATAATGATACTATATGATAATTTACCAAACTAGTTGTCAAGTGAACTATCATATTGGAAATCAATGTGTTCAGATATATAAAAGAAGGTTGCGTTAACAAGATGCATTTCACTTATTTCTATGGTTCCTGTCTATCTGTCCATTCTCAAGTTATTTGGAACGCTTCGCTTTTTCCCACAAAAGATTGATTTGAACTGCCTCTTTAACCTGCATTGTAGGCAATACCATCCATAAATTGTTTCAATATCATCCTTTTCTAAATTATCAACCCAGAAAGGATGGTTAAATCATCCATTAGAAGAGTTTGCATAGCTACCTTTTTATTACTCACCACACTGTTAACTCGCATTCTCTCTGGTGAACATTAATCCATGCCAAGATACAGAAAATCACACTAGACAATGAAGAAATTGGCATCAATACCACCTCAGAACACCAAGCTTAGAAAGGCAACATGCCGTATTTGTAGCTATTAACATCCCTCCCTATTCTTCTCAAACACTTGAAATGCATATTGATATTAATAGTTTTACCCAATCAACTCCAGAAGACAGTTCTTCACTTAAAGACAATTCGGGGCACTAAAATGTTAGAGGGAAAAATTCTTCATTTGGAAACTCATGATATTTTATTTACATACCACGTTGTAAAGAGAGAGAGGGACAGCCACCATCGCAATTAATTTTCTCCACCCTCAGCCACGCAACTCCCAACTCATCCGAAAACAAAGGACAAATAAAGAAAAGAGAAGAAAAAAATGGAACTTACTGTATCCTGTGAACAGTCTTTGGCTGCATGTGATATCTTATTAACAGTTGAATCACTGAGCCCATTACTTGTATCATGCTTCTCTTTGTTGAGTGCAAACTGAAGCTGCTTTTCCACAGACTTAAAGATAGATGTCCGTTTAGACCTTAATCGATAGGGAGGAGACGCATTAAATGCTTGACTGTTGTACAGACCACCATTCAAAGAATTTTTTGAAGAAACTCTATTATGCATGCTAGATTTGTCTGAGCTGTCATATTGGATCTCATCACACGCATCAATAGGTTTTTCCTTGCAGATATCTCCATCTGGCTTCCCCATTTTATTAGTTGGCGTCGAATGTTCACCTTGAGTCTTTCTTTTCCTTAATATGGAAGGCGTATTTGGGAAGCTTCTAGCAGCAATTCTCAGTACAGATTCCGGAGTTTGTGCACATAGACTATGGCCCTTTGTACTAGGTGGAGTGAAGAAACCATTTGGTGATGGGCTTGGACTTGCATCAGATTCACATTGTGCCCGGCAGATATTTAGAAGATCTGAATCCAGTGAAATACAACTTTCTGACCTTGGTGGTTCATAGCATAACATACCACATGTAGGGATTTCACGAGGAAATGGTGGTTCCAAAACTTGTAATCGACCTACTGCACTATCTATGCTCCATCTTTCGTACCTGTTTTCTGATGCTGTACTTGGTTTGATGTGTTGAATAGCATCTCCTTCTGGTGATTGAGATTCCAACCTGACAACTTCAGAATCAGTAGACTCAGTTTGAGGACCAACATTGGAAGCACTAATTTCTGCCGCCTGCCATCCATTTTCTATTTTGCATGTATCTGTAGTTCCTGATGAAGCAACTTCAGCTCCTTCTGATGTTTTATTTAACCGAACTCGCAGCTCTTCAGCTTTAGCTGTTCCAGTAGCAGGTGGAAGGTTTCCAGTAGCTACATAAAAGTCTAGCTTCTTCTTCAAGGAGCTGTTCCAATGATTCTTGATAGCATTATCAGTCCTGCACAAAATTAGGCCGGGAATGAGCAGGACTTGAAGTTAAAAGACATATGGTACTAGCAATTGATTCGACATTCTTGTGAATTCCTGTATAGGCTATAATTGCAGTCACACAAGAGTCTTGTGTCAACTTCAGCAGCTAGCCAAAGTCAAGACCAGTGGTATTTTCTCTACTCGTTGGTACATAGACAACCCATGAAAGAGGTTATCCACCGATAACCTTTTACTTGGTGGAAAAGTCTAGCTGTAACTTCAGTAGCTAGACATCTTAAGAGCCAAACTCAAGGCCAATGATATTTTCTATACTTGTTGGGACATAGAAAACCCGTATTATCTTTGGGGAGATCATATATCTAAGATAAAGTAATTCCCCAAATAGCAGGAAAACGAACAAACCATTACGTTCTTAGCCCTTGGTCCTAAACCTCAACAACTAACTACCCTCCGCTCTACAGTCATTTAGCCCAAGACTGATCATATTACATATTTACATGAAGCCATGTGCTTTACAAAGTTATTGATGAGGTCTTTTAAGTATGACCCCAAGTCACATTGTACAATTAGAAGCATCAGCCACTGCCTTATGTCATTAGCTCCTTGATAGTGAAATTTTTTCCCGAGGAAAGGTAGAATAACTGATCAGAAGCTTCTGATACAATCTTTGCATACTCCCCGTGTCCTAAAAGAATTCCTGGTTCAAGGTGCAAGATTCAACCCTTGTAATCTTTTGAGGTGATTTCTCACAGCAAAGTTCTTGATTTTGAAAAGAAATTTTTTGATATTACAAGCTATATAAAAGTGTACTATAAACCACAAATTTTTAGAAGGATTTTTTTTTTTTTTTTGAGGACTATAAACCACACTTTTTAGAAGTTACCAGTATTTAGGAAATGTTAGACTAAACCATATTCAAAGAAACTACTAACACATTACGGTACCAAGTAATTTTTGATAAAAAGGCTTCAATATGAAAGCCATTCAGATCTCTTCCTTTTAGTCAACGGAAGGAAAAAAGCTATCAATTCTTCTCCTTAGATTACACATAAAGAGATTTAACCGTTTATGCTGAATTTAGTACCTTCCTGGCAGAACTTTAGCAATTTCAGCCCACTTGTTACCATGGATCCGATGAGCATCTATTAGTGCCCGTTCCTCCTCCAGTGTCCAAGCATCTTTTTTAATATTGGGATTCAAATGATTGTGCCATCTGTTCAAATTTAAAGCAATAATCATTAACCCATACAACCAACCAAATAGTAGGCTTTATTATCTGACAAACTGTCAGATAAACAAAGACAAGTGACTCGTGAACACAAAGCACTTGTATCGGAGGATGGGTAGACACACTACTGAAGGTATAGCACTTACAGCTAACAACAGATGGAAAGTTGTCAGCAGTTTAACTCTTCCTAAGTTGGGTAATAAATTAACAGAAGGCAAAGCTGGTGGTAAAACAATTAACCTTCATTACAGGTATGTGTATATATAATATAAATGCAAACTATTTCTGATCCTACCTCTCACGACATTGCTTCCCTATTCGACCAGTCAATGATTTAGCTATGACAGACCATTTTATAGGCCCATACTTAGCGACCAGTTCAATGATCTTATCATCCTCCTGTTAACAAAAAGTTGAAAAGCATCAGGAATCATCCAGAGAGTCCAAGCACAATTCAGATTATCAGATTAACGCAGAGAGGAACTAAGAAGTAGGAAGCAAACAAACCTCTCGAGTCCAGGGTCCTTTAACAAGTTCTGGATTGATAACCTTCTGCCAGCGATGCAGACATTGCACTTCTGATCTATCCGGGAAGAACTCAGCTGCAAGTGAATCAATATTTGGCTAAATTTCACATTTTTATTTGTGCAGATACAGTATGTTACCCCATGAATTGATAAAAATCCATCATACACAAGCTGATAGCCACTTGGACTGACTTACAAATTGGTCAAAAAAGTTGAGACGTCAGAGATCAATGAAGTTGAAGATCTATCCTTTGATACAAGGCTATAATTTCCTACTACCAAGCACCCAAGAGACTAGGATTAAATCCTGACAGAGACAAAAAATACTAGATGATTTCTTTCCATCTAACTATGCCTTGGTAAACAGAGCTACCCGATACCTATGCTGATGGAAGGTACCAATAGCCCACATAAGCTAGGACTCTAGGTACACATAAGCTGATCGGAAAACTGTCATTATCAAAAAATAAAATTCCCGCTACCTACTAGTAATCTAAGTTTTAAGAACATCAATATAGCCTTCTTAAATTTCCAAATTCTAAATTTCATTTCAAATTACAAACACAACTCTTTAAGGCTAAATATGAAACTTCAAAAGAAAAGAGCATGAGAGAGAAGGAGAGGGGATGACTATAATGATATCCAAATGGAAAAGAGCTAAATCTTCCCATGTGCCATTCAAAATTGCTAAATTTTGCCCTATGTTACTCCTGTGATCCACTCATTCCTTTGCAGTTGGTAAATCCTCTTATATCTGTCCTCGCCATTAACACAGATTCATTGTAAAATGGGTGGACTCTACGTGTCAAAAGTGTTATTTAATTAAAAAAAAGGGTCCAAATTTACCCCTAACTTTTGTGTAGGGTTTAAAATTGCCTTCAGATTGGAGCTCCATTATGGAACAAGGGAAATAATGAGACTTCTTCCTAACGGCATCGTAAAATTAAACCAAAAGTCTAACGGAGGGTAAAGTTGCTGAATTTCAAATAGTACATGTGCAAATTTGACCCCTTTTCCCTATCCAAATTGCATAAACAAATACCAAGATCTAAGCAACCAAAACATATAGGTAATGACATGCATGAATATATTGACTTGGCATTTCATCAAAGATGGACTAAGAACATTATGACACCCAGACATACTTCCAGCAAAGTTCATATGGCAATATATTCATGACTAAGACCAAGCAATGATCAAGTACATTGAATGTTATCATCAAACAAGACGTATAGCAATATTTCCACATCAGACACCTATTCAATTCAAAGCATCTGGACATGTCAAGGTGAAGGAAGTTGCCTCCTTTGAAGCTAACACTTGCAGCACGATGTCGTCCTATTTGTTATTGCTACTAAAGAGACTAGCTAAGAGATAATACCTATTTTCTTCCAACATTTCCCTCTGTAAACTGAAACAGCCCTTTTCAAAGTATCATCCTGCGGCAAGGAAGATTTATCTTATCAACACGTAATTCCAATCATCAAAACCAAAAGCTGAACTTTCTATTGAAAGAAAAGCAACAATTATAAGGAAATTCCAACTGGTGTACAATAACAATGATAATGATGGTATGAGGGTTGTACAAGCATCACCAATTCTACATTTACAACTCATCATGCCAAAAATAAACAGCATATTCTACCTTTTACCAGTAATGGCCAGTAATATACTGTCGAAAACATAAAATTTTTTAGATCACAATAACCTTGCTTAGGATTTTAAGCTATTAAGACATCTTGCAGAAAAGATTATTCATTAGAAATATAAAGAACTCTGCTCACCTCCTCAGGAGTCCAACCTCCCTTTGCTCGCCTTATTGGACCAGTGGTTCTCCTGCAAAATTCACGCAAAACAAGCAGAAAATGATAATTTTAAATTTTCAGTTAGGACTTGAGAATTAGCATAAAATACATAACATCACACAATCCCTATCATTGAGGAATTCACTTCATGTGATTGTCAGTCTGCCTTTTGCTGGGTTACAAGAGATAGTAGAAGCGCAAACCACTTAGCTACTTTTGGACATTGTTGACCAGTACATTTGCAGTAATAGTTCTACTAATAAGCCTACAGTTAGGCAAAGTTCAATCACTTTCTGATGCCTCAAAATGGATTCCATTCAGCTTGACTCTTGTTCACAACAATCAACTATGCCTCCACTACAAATTCATTAGGGTTAGGGCTAAGGAACCCTCTGCATGCACTAGATCTATTCAAGTTCATTGTTCAGGGGATTCGTCATAGTTAAACTAGTTACTATACGTTGATTGACAACCTACCGCAATCCTCTTGAGACGAAAATGTAATGATACATATTACGTGCCGTTTTGGGATTCTTATAGTTTCTATCATATAATAAAATAATTGGGATCATAGAGAAAAGAAAACAACAAAACAAAAGGACAAAGGATCCTTTATACAGGGTGTGAACCAGCTATGCTTTGCTTGCTCACGTGGACACAGTTCGTTCTAATTTTATCCATAACTGATCCAAATTAAACCGCGAAAACAGTAATTAACAGTAATTCAATTTGTAAGATTCCAAACTTTCAGCCGAAATACTAAAAGAAATAATCATAAATTTTGTTATTGTTAAAACCAAAACATGAACACAACTTTACAAGGTGCAATTCTAGTTGTTACCCAGCTAAACAAAATTTTCTCCATTATGTTCAGCATGACTGCCTCACTACTATATTTTCCTTTCCATCCTTGATTTTATTATGCTTTACTTGAGCTTAGGATCTATCAAAAACAATCTCTCTAATATACTTTCCCTTTCCATCCTTGACTTTATTATGCTTTACTTGAGCTGAGATCTATCAAAAACAATCTCTCTACTTTCATAAGATAGGGGTAAGATTGCATACAGTACACACCACCCTACCTAGCTAAACAAATTGAGCAAAGTAAAAAAAAAAAAAAACAAATAAAGCACCTGTGAGTTGGTGATGCAGGGGTTGGGCTAGATACTGCAGGTGACCTTAAAGTAACACTACCACTATTTTCAGAAACCGACGAACTCGAAGCAGCAGCTGATTGCTTATTCTCAGTACAACACTCGTCTACTTTCAATTCATCCATTTTCCTCTCACCATAACCTGTACCATGACCAATTGAATCCCAGAATCAGCAAACCAATTAAAAAAAAAACTTCACCAAATTCAAAGAAAACAAACACCACAACTAAGTAAAACTCCTAAAAATCCCAATAATTAACTTTGTTACACAATTACTTGGAACATAAACAATCGCAGATCCCACAAACCCATCTTCATATCAAATTAGAAACTACCCAATCCCAAAACTCAACACCCATCAAAAAATAACCAAAACCCAATTAAAATTAACCCAAATCAAGTTGAATTAGATGAAATCAAAGCTAAAATTAATCACAAACAGTCCATAAATAGATGAGTAAAAAAACGAAACTTTTCACCAAATTTCAATAATCTAACAGTAAACAAACCTCAAATTAGCATGAAAATTACCAGAAATCAGCCAAAATTCATCGAAGATCGAACCCTTTGAAACCCAGAAAAAAAAAAATCTTACTAGTGAGAGAAATTGAGAAAACCTTTGCCCGTTGAATGACAGAAAAAGTAATTTTTTCTTCAATTTTATATAAAAAATATATTTTTGTACATAACGAATATATGGCGAAAGGGTAAATTGACGGTGCCGTTAATTAGTCGTTAAGTTTTTGTGCTTTTGGAAAGGGGAAGGGCTGTGAAAGTGGAGTAACGGCGTTAACGGTTCTGTTGAGGGTCCGTTATTAGGAGACAAAAGTTTGAACATCAAACGGCACACTTTGAGGGGATTAATAAATGTTGAAAATTTTTGTTGTTTGTGGTGTTTTACCTTCCCGGCCAATTCTTGACCGTTAGATTAGAAATGAGTGATGGAGATTTAATTCGGGAGCGACGTTAGGTTTAATTAGTTCTGATTCGGTAGAACCTAATAGATTTAGCTTAAATGTGTTGAATATCGCTTGATAGACAAAAGAAAATTGTACGGATGATGTCAAACACTTCTCACCTGCAATCCTAATAACAATAATATATCTGGTGAAATCTTATAAGTAGAGTTGGAAGGATAAAGTGTGTGCAGATCATATTCCTACCTTATCGATTAAATAAATTGTTTACTGAAAAACTCTCGATATGAGTACAAGATATCAAAATAGGTATGATAAAAGAAAAAATGATGGTGAATAAACAAAGCAACAAATAAGAGAATGATAATAACCAAAGAATAACACATAATCTAAACACAATAAAAAAAACAAGTGACATTAGAATGAAAAACAAGACACGATAAGAATACGGTCTAATCACCTCTTTCCAGCAATATCTTATTTAATCACACTAAGAGAGTTCAAGCATTTTGATGGTTTAAAGTGAATCAAATGGAAGTCTTAATTTTTTTTTTAAATATAGTAATTTAAATATGTCAAAATTCGTCTTATAATTATTTTTTTATACAAAAGAAAATTGCTTTTTCTATGAATTATGCTCAATATATTTGTTTAAACAAAATTATTACGTATTATCACTAAAAAAAATGAGGCCGCTCGAACTTTGGGGCCCAAGATACGTGTCTTCTCCTTGACACATCAAAGAATCACTTTTACTCCCTCCGTCTATTTTTACTTGTTCACTATGCTCTCTTCATTCTAAATTAGTTGAATTTTCGACGCTTTTTTCAATATTTAAAATGGTTAAATTATTTTAAGTTCAAGTTAAAAGTTTGAATTTTTTTCTATATTTGCCCTTTCATTATTGAAATTCTATATTTTTAAGGAGATAAATTACACTATATATTTATGATTTCACAAAAAGTAACAGCGAAAAGTATGGTTTAAATTTTATTTTTAAATGTTTTTCTTAATATGTGGATATTGCCTCACAAATTAAGTTAAAATAGGACGGAGAGAGTAATATTTTGGGATGTTCAATAATACTTGTCCAATTTATAAAATCAAGAGATAATTTTACAGTTAATCCTAATTTACCCTTATCATTAATTATAGTCGTTTCTCTTATATTTTTCAAAATATTATATTTATTATATTGAAAGGGTGATTTGATAAAATTACCTCTATAATTTATTACTTCTTAATCCCTCTATATTTATTGTTGTTCTTATTATTATGATTATTATTACTACTATTATTACTATTAATACAAACAACAACATACCCAGTGGAACCCCACTAGTGGGGTTTAGGGAGGATAGAACGCAGACCTTACCACTACCTCATAAAGATAGAGAGACTGTTTCTTGGGAACCCTCATCACAAAAACCCATAAGCAGAATAAACTAGATATGGATAAAAAGAAAAGGAAGAGATAGGAAACTGTCTAAATATAAGGTTGTGTATCAGTAGATTCGATTCGATTTTGATGTTTATCGATTATTAATTTGTAGACATACTAAACCATTATAAAATTATTAAAATATTAACTTATTGGTTATCGATTTATCGGCTATCGATCTTTATCATATTAAAATTGAAAATCACTTAAAAACAAGGCGATAAACTAACTAAAATATGTACATGAGTTGAAAGATTACATCTATCAAAAGTAAAAATAGACACATTATATAATGATAAAGAATTTGAGACAGCCTATTCTAAATAATCTTTGATATAATTTATCAATTTATTATCGAGTTATCAGTTAACCATAATAAAAATAATCAAAAACCATCATCAAATTACTAAATTAATAACCCATTAATGATAAATCAATAAAATAAAAAATTTATTTGAGATATTGATTTCAGTTCTATTTTGAACGGTCCTAGCTAAACAAGTTTATAAATTTGGCTATGGAGTGCAATTCCTAAAGATGAGAACAAGCACTAGGTGGGGTTGGGTTGGGCCATGCAAGCCCATTAAGAAAGACAAGAGGCCCAAAAACACTTCAATTCAAAAAAATTCAAAACCAGAGACCGCCATTTGAGAAATTTGAAACTGCTTATCTCAAAACGCTCTCTTTCTTCCTCTCACTCATTTTGAATTTTGGAGTGTGATCTACTGGCTAAAGGTTTGTAAATCTTCAGCGTAAGTAAATTTTTGATCTTTTGGTGTTTTTTCTTCTTTTGGGAGTGGAGAATCCAGCTCTCGAGAACAAAATGAGAGATAGCCAAATAATTAAAATGAATTTTGGTGTTTTTAGTCCATTTTCCGTGTTAATTTTGTCGATAAATATTAACTTTTAAGAAATTAATTGAATGATCTTAGTCATTCTTACTCTTTTGATCTTAGCCATTTTTGGTTTTGCGGTCTGCTCAGAGAAGGATTTGTTTTACTTTTTAGAGTTGTAGTGACACATCCTGTATTAGATTATAAGTATAATATCAGTAAAAAGGAGTTAAACTCTGATGTAAATGGATGGCTAATACAGGAATTCGGTACAGTGTTGATTTAAGGGAGTGTTTTGAGCTCAATTTGTTGAGAATTGAGGAGTTTTTTGAATGGTCGAAGAAGGCACAGGTGGAAACAACCGATGCCTTGATCATTTAATCGACTCCTAGCTGCCAATCCGTTAAATAGTTAAATCCTAACTATCTGAGGTGCCAAACTTATTTTAAAATTATTTCACATTCTTAGGTAGGTTGTGGAGACACGGACTGTTGTAGTAGATTAGCAGTTGGTTGAGTTGTCTAGCTAATCCTTCCATATTAGTAGTCATAGTATTACACTTGTAGTTTTCTTGTCCTATTTTTGTACTTTGATTATTTCTTGTACTTTGATTATCATATTATTGCTTTGTTATGCTTTCACATCCGTTATTTCTTTTTCTGGATCCGAGGGTCTATCGGGAATGACCTCTCCACCCGTGGGGTAGGGGTAAGGTTTGCATACACTCTACTCTCTCCGGATCCCATTCTGTGGGACTAAACTGGATATGTTGTTGTTGTTATTCTTGGGTAGGTGTTTAGCCAGTTTCTGCTGTTGTTGTTATTCTTGGGTAGGTGTTTAACCAGTTTCAGATAGGCAGGATAGATATATAAAGATCAAACGAAAAAGGAAATATCTCATGATACTGAAATATTCATAGGGCAGGTTAAATTGTAAACATTTTAATTAATTTGTGCTCTCAGTTGAAACTTTTTCTTGATGTTCCTTCAGAAGTAAATGAGTTGTTCCATAAAAAGAATCATTTGTTCAAAAATTAATCTGGGATACTGTTTATTGAGAAAAGTCAATACTTTGTTCAACAAGACTACACTTTTTTAAATGCTAAGGGTATTTATTTTATTGTTGATTAATAAACAGATTCATTCGCCCCTGGCAGTAATATGCAAATGAATGGTCTTAAAACATGTCAAACAGAAAACTTGTCAACTCCTGGAAAAGTACAGCAGCTAGAATCCGCTCTGGCCACGAAAGTTAGAGTTATTGTTAGAGTTCGCCCCTTTCTTCCTCGAGAAATTAACTCGATTGGTGGAAAACCAAACTCTTGTGTGTCTGTTCTCAACTCAGAATGCGAGACTTCTGAGGATGTTTCAGTTCATCTCAAAGATCATGAAACTAGGTAAGTTTTTTCTCAATTGTTGGCATGTGCTAAGATTAAATCTGTCTTACTACAGCCTTATCCCGGGGACCCTTTTGTTTTGACTGTAGTCGTAATGAATGCTACAAGTTGGATGCATTTTTCGGTCAAGAAGATAACAATATAAGCCAAATATTTCACAAAGAAGTCAATCCTCTGATCCCCGGCATATTAGAAGGTCGCAATGTAACAATATTTGCTTATGGTGCTACAGGGAGTGGCAAAACTTACACCATGCAGGTATGTTTTATTTGTCTGAGTAACACACGCTCCATCACTCCTGCAAGTGAGCTAGATGCTAAATCTACACGTGGAGTGGTATGTATGTATTATTATATAGTTACAAGCTATAACAAACCTACACAATGTTTCTTTTCCAATCTTTTGCTGCTCTATAAATTCTGTAGCATAGATCTGCGATTGACCAAAGGACATATCACTTTTCAGATTGAAACCATGCATATGCTTATCCCATATATGCTAGAACTTTTCCATTTGACCTCCTCAGAGATATGTAACTGAAGTATAATATAGTTCCCTTCAGGCCTTCGCAATCCTGCATGTACATGTGAATTGTTTTGAAAAACCTTATTGCTGATGCAGGGAACAGAAAACCTCCCTGGTGTAGTGCCACTTGCAATGTCCTCTATTCTATCAAAGAGTTGTGGGAAAAGTACCATAGTAATATCATACTATGAAATATACATGGATAGGTGCTATGATCTACTTGAACCTAAGGAGAAGGAAATTTTCATATTGGACGACAAAGATGGGCAGATTCATCTGAAAGGACTTGCACAAGTTGCTGTCAGTTCGATGTTGGAGTTTCAAGAAGCATTTTCTTGTGCGGTTCAGAGGAGAAAAGTTGCACATACGGGTATTAATGATGTTTCTAGCAGGAGCCATGCCGTGCTCACAATTTATGTTTCTACTCCAAGCTGTGATGATACTGGAAATGTCATTACTGGGAAGTTGAACCTTATTGACCTGGCAGGTCTGAAAAAATTACTAATTCTAACCAGGAATTTTTGTAAGAATATTGAACTGAAAAGTAACTCACTTGCTGTAACTCAATGTCGCTGAATTAGGTAATGAAGATAATAGAAGAACTTGCAACACTGGAATTCGTCTACAAGAGAGTGCTAAGATCAACCAGTCCTTATTTGCACTGTCAAATGTGATTTATGCATTGAACAACAATCAACCACGAATTCCCTATAGAGAAAGCAAATTGACAAGGGTATTGCAAGACTCTCTTGGAGGAACAAGCCGTGCTTTGATGGTCGCTTGCTTGGTAGGATGTTGTATATATCCATCTCTTGTCTTTAACATGAATGCAACACTGTACTTAACATCGTCAACTATTTTCATTTGTTCATAGAACCCTGGAGAGTATCAAGAATCTCTTCATACAGTTAGTTTAGCAGCCAGGTCAAGACATATATCCAATTTTGTTGCCTCGGCACAAAAAGGAGATACTCCAAAGGTCAAAGTTGACATGGAGGCAAAGCTATGTGCATGGCTAGAATCTAAGGGCAAGACAAGAAGTACTCAAAGAATTGGGGCATTTGATTCTCCATTTACCAGCAAAACACCAAATTCCATATGCTCTACCAGAAAGCTAGGTTTGTTTGGGAGCTCTTCTAAGCAAAAATCTATCAGTAATCAAGGCCCTTCAAGCATAAAAAAGAGGTAAGAGATTACTCTGTGACGTGATGTATTTACCTGCCTCTGATTTTGATGATTGCTTACCTATGTTGTACAGGGATCCAGATGGAGCTTGTAGAAATTTATTTAGAAATGGACATCGATCAAACTTAGTAGTGGAGGTAAAAAAACAAAATGACAAATATAATTCCTGCCTAGCTCGTTTTGAGTTTATGATGCAGCACTTTGTGTTAAATAGAATAAAATCCAAAGGACAAACTTGATTCATGGAAGGTCTTTTGTTAAATTTCTTAGCTACCATATTTTTGATTCCATCTTTGAATGAAGATGCACTGATAACCACTCAACTTAACTCTCTCAATCCATGGATTCAATAATTACTCCACTTTGAGTTGATGTAATGTCTAATAGCTTGACAAGTTCTCAAAGGAAACAACAATTCCTAAATTTTGGTCATTTTTATCACAAAGAGAATCACTCAGTTGGTGTGCGAGAAATGATAATTAACAGCTAAAAAGAATTTTGATGTGATCTTTTTGAAAGAACAACAGAACAATTTGATCACACTTTTCATTCTAGCAGAATGGGATTTGATTGATAAATTTTTTTTTTTTTTTTAAAGTTGGATTTCTGCATTAATCTGCAAATGCAGGCTCGGGACCTTGCTGATACTGGTGGACAAAAAGAAGAGAAGAAATGTGAGGTTTTCACGGAAAGGGTTGCGCCTGATTCTAATACAACAGTGCAGCCTGATTCTAATACAGCCGAGCATGGTACTTGATCATTATAATAACCACATCTCAGTTTTTGCAGTCTGCTTCATGTATTCTTCATCCACTTCTATATAGCTGACTCATATTAAAGCTACACGCATGTAACAGTCTTCCAATTATATTTGTGCCAAAGCCAGTTCTAGTGTCTCCTCCATTTATCCTTCCCTGAAAGAGTAGTATAATAGCTATTCTACATCAATATATATTAAGCTGCAGCCACGAAACAATTTCTCACTGATGTATGTGCCAAAGTTAGTTCTGTACTTTTCTATGTTCTGTACTTTTCTATCAATGTCCTCACAGAGAATGGTTGAATAGCTACTTCACGTAGGTTTATTAGCAACTTTTGCTGATTATAGCTAAAACATTTGATCTGTTTGACCATGGGTTATTTTCACGATATTAGGTGCTCTTTGAGTTTCTTGTTTTTTATTATAAGATTGTACATCCCTTTGTATGATTTGTTGTAATCAAATTCTCATTTTTTTTAAACTTGCTCTTCCTTTATAAACCAGCTTCTATTCATGGATAGCACAATCTTAGGCGGTCCATTTCTCAAAGATTTTAAGAAGTCGAACCCACTCGTGGGCTTGCCCCTCTTTCAAGTAGTTTAAGGGTCATTACACCATCACCTCCCTCCATTATAAAATCCTGAAAATAGCACTCATCTTCATGTTCTTTCACATACACTAGAGAGGCATTCATACCACTATTACATCATCTACTTGAAGCATGGCCACTCCTATAATACATTTAGACTAATGTCTACATCTTTTCATTTACATATGTAACTTAGTTGGAGTTTATTTGTCTCGTTGATCCTATTTACAGATAGCTGTGAGAATTCATGGCCAAAACTTTATCCATATGAAAATATAAAATATCTTGCCTACAGGCAATCAAATAAATTATGAAGATTTTTGTGTGTATGATCTTGTCTAGATGAACAAATCAATGTAGAGGAGAAAGTGAACATTGCTGATTGTGTCAGCTCCCTTAAAGCTACCCCTATTAAGGTCCTTTCTCCCATCGACTCCAACATCAGCAATGAGAACTTGTCCACAAAGGATCAAATACACCTTATCTGCAACCAGCAGACTCCCATGTCATCCTTTGCTTTAAGACGTTTTGATGAGAATGTATTAGGAACTCCACTTGATAAATTCGGTGCACGAAGTTCTAGCTTAAAGGTGAGTTGGGACTCCTATTGTCGTTATATTCTGATTGTTTTTCATTTCTGGTTATAATAATTCTCTGTTAAGTATACAGAACTCTCTTGTCCAAGAGTACATTGAGTTATTGAACACAGCCAGCAAGTAAGTATTGTTCTCTGTCTTCATTTCCCTTCTATTCTTTCTGCACAGACTTAACTATATTTTGTTTTACGTTGTGTTAGGGAGGAACTCATGGCGATAAAGGTATGTTATTAATCTAGTCACACAATTCTAACGTTCTTAATCACTATGCCGGCAATGAGTCTTGACTCCAAGATTGTCATCACTTGTACTAGCTGTGATCTTTGACTGCTTCTTTCACATCATCCAGGGAATTGGACAAAAGATGGCTGAATACATTATTGATCTGAGGGAAACAAGCCCTGTGAAATCAGTAAGAAACTCTTGTTTTAGATCTATGATGCTAATGATTCTTGATTTGGGACTGCATAAAGAACTAAGCCTACCTGTCTGGTTCATGCAGCTAGATGACTTGGAGAAGATTGGATTAACATCAAAGCAGGTAATGCCACAGAATGTGTTATCTTCATTCCCATTCTACTCCTTTTTGTATATATGCAGTATTCTTATAGAGATGTGTCTCTAGGTACATAACTTATTCAGGTGGGCTGCTAGAGGAGTACTGGGATGAAAAACTTCTCTGCAACATCTTGTTGTTTCCTAGGAGCATGTAGAAGAAAGATTGTGTTTCTGGCTAGAGCTTTAGTTCATATTGTAGTTTATGAGCTTGTATTAATTAGCCCATAACACTAGTCTAATATTCGAGCTAGACCAAGATCTAACTTCCATCCCCCAAATGGGCTTTTATCAGTTCCTGTTGTACCAATTGCAATCATAATTCTATCCAGAATTTCAGCATATTTTCGAAGTTATGTCAGTCATTCGATTGGTGATAACTTATCTCAAAATTAATTAGCATAATATTAGCTATCCTGGAATAAGTTTACCCCATGTATATGAAATAATTAGTTTCCATCATTATGGTAGAACTGGTGAGATATTTTTTTGTTGGATAGCTTTTTCCTACCCGCATGAAATTTCTTAACTAGGCATTGTAGTATAGATCCTCCAAAAAAAAGGGGCAATTATTAACAAAGGAAATTCTTGAATTAGTTGAAAGCACAACATACACTTCCCAAACTTCTTATATGTTAAGATTATCAGACGCAGAGATGCTCATGTTACACGAACCATATTACTGGTTACTTACAAACATACCATTACTATTTATTATTTACAGAGAAAAAAGAACCAACTTTTTTCCCTGTTTGAACAGACGGACAAGTATAAAAACTAGACACAATACATTTTAAAACTATTTTCTACAGCCATAAAAAGGCTAAACACCATGATCTCTGCCCTGTTTAGTCACTAGCTTGTTCACTTAGAACAAGTGCAAGGGTTGCACTTGCAGTCAGATCCACATTTGCAGCCATTCTCAGCAGGGGATTCACCCATCTCCATGGCGCCGAAGCTTGTCTTCTCAGGTCCCACCCCAAGCACCAAAGTCTCAGTGGTTGCGCTGCTCTCCATGTAGCTCATGTCTGGGTACATCTTGCATCTGTAAAATCCAAAATTCTACCTCATCAATACCCTCGAAAATTAGAATCACGTCAATATTTTATTAAATTAGAATCACGATCTCCAGTGGAAAAGAAAATATATATGTCCACAGTCCACACTACCTAATACAATTACAAAAATTTTTGTCCCTTGAAAAAATATTTCTTCGGGAACCTCCCACCAAAATTCAACACCCGACAGTCAAATCAAAATTCAATTTCGCTAGAAAATTCCAAACTTCCACACTAAAGATATCCATGCATGGATCATCCAGAGCAGGAAAAATGGATCAGAATTTTTTTTTTTTTTTTTTAAAAACCGAGGAATAAGCCCAGAAAAATCTCCGATGTAAAAAAATCAGTCATTCGCACAACAGATATCCATGTATGGATCCATCCAGAGCAGAAAAAAAGGGATCAGAATTTTGATTTTAAAAGAACGGAGAAATCATCACAAAAGATTCTCCGATGTAAAAAAACAGTCATTCACACAATAGATATCCATATGCATGGATCATCCAGAACAGGTAAAAAGCGATACATGATTTTCATCCTTAAGTAGAGGTTGCGAGCTTGAGCTAACTGTGAAAAATTTCTTTTCAAGAGCTTTACCTCCTTGAACAAGCCTTATACAACACAAATTCAGATTAATCGAAGCTCCATTGAAACATCCAAACAAAAATCAAAAGAACACATTAATTAATAACAAAAGAAGAGAAGGGCTTTCTTACCCGCCACAGCCGCTGCCGCACTTGCAGCCAGATCCACAACCACAGTTTCCTCCACAGCAAGACATGATTGATACAGAGATTTGCAAGATCAAATGTGAATTGAGTAACTGATTGATCGATGTAGAACAAGTAACCATGAGTGCCTATTTATAGCGAAATGAGGGAGGAGGAAGAGATGATATCCACCGTACACGTGGCGTGATCATGTCATCCTTGTAAGTCGGTCCATTCATGATCTTAATGTCGTCCACGTAACTGTCGTTTTCTGTTATTATCCAAATTAATCTCTGTTCCCCCTATTATTACTCATTTTATCATGATAATTAACGCTAGTATGTTCTAGAAATTTTTATCATCTTATTTATATCAAATCAAATTAATATATTTGTGAAAATGACTGAATTTGCGTAGCAGATCCTTGTATATTTTTCTTAATATGTGTACGTTGTTCATAAATTTAGTTAATATAGAATAGAGAAAGCAATATAATTATTATCATTCTTTACATCATAATTATGTAATGGTACTGTTTAACTTGATATAATTTTTTTTTTTAAAGTTTGTGATCTAATAAATTTTTGGACAATACAATGTATAACATCATTCATCAAGAACAAAAAATAAATTTTAGATGGTGACATTTTTTAAAATAAACTAAAAATATATGTGCCACATAATTTGTAATGAAAGAAGTAATTAACATCAATTACCCCCTTTTGTTATCTTCTTTTAGTATATCAAAAATAATAATTTTTTTACATACTTATTTTTTTTAAAAATCAATAGAAAATTTATAATTATTTGTCTTCAATTTTAACATTATCGTTTGTCACTTTTCGAAGGATAGTAGATTCTTTTGTCGGAACAAATTATGGGCATGCACGTACCTTGGTTTAAGTGGTACGTTTTTATCTTAATTTACGTGATATTATTTGTTTATTTAAATTATATTTTTTTCTTTGAAATTAACTGAGAAAACGTATTCCACATAAATTAAAATTAAAAAAATTATTATATTTTTTTTGGCAAATCAATAATTGCTAAATGTTTCGGTTTCAAGATTTTTCTCGTATTTTTATTTTTTCTAGAACTTCCTAGACACCAGTTACTTGAAAAAAAAAATAAAAAAAATTCCACGGACATGTGTATGGTAGAGACAAGTTTTTGGGAAATGAGCCACAGTATAATATTATTGGAAATGGAACAATTTTGTCATCTCATCTTATCTTTCTCATAAAATAATAATTCTCTATTTAATATTAATTTAATTTATGATACAATATATACACTTTTAACTTCATAAAATTAGATTTTAGAAAAGATACATTATAAAATAAAATTTATCTTTTATATATATATACATCATTAAGCATGCAACAAATTTATTTAAGCAAAATATATATGTTTCATATTCTTATTCTTGCTTAAATAATAGAGAACTGAATAAAAATATATACGACTACATTTCATATTCTTATTCTTGCTTAAATAATTGAACTTCCATAATTTAATTTAATTTTTTAGTTCAACTTTTATGTAGATTCTGATCTTCCCTTATTCAAAAAGTGATTATACAAAATTATTTAATTCATAGCTTTAAAATTAGTGTTAATATTTCGATTTTGCTCTTATATATTGAATCTAACTTCTCATGGTAATTATTTGTTGATTATTTACAAAAAATATACTCTCTTCGTTCATTATATTAAAAACAGATATTACTATATTCAAAAAGTAATATAGTAACATAGTCATTTTATTTATTATTTTTCAACTCTTTTTTTTTTTGAGTTAATTAATAATGTTGTCCTAAAACAAAGAATAATTTTAGTGGCCAAAATATATTCTAACTAAAATGTAACTAGATGATATTTTTTTTTTTAAAGAAGCAAATATCTTTCATTCAAAAGCATAAAATTATATTAGGTGACCATTCTTTTTCTGTATGGTCCACAAGAAAGACTTCTCTCTTTATAAGAAAAGAAAAACAAGTAGTAGCCTATAAAAAAAATCTAGAAATAGATTGACAAAGCATCTAAAAAAGAATGGCTATCCTTGTTCATTTTTAAGACTTAATATTCCATTTTTAGTCCAATGAACAAATATATATATTCATTAAATAAGTTTATCATTATTAATTCTGATATTATAATTCCGTCATTGATAATTTTATCTCAAAATGCTCTTCATTCTATTAATGTGAGATCAACGTAACACCTTTAATTAAACTAGATAAGCGTGGCACGGGCCCAACACTGTGGTATATTAAGTTATTGTTCTAGTAGAAACTATATAATTACAATTGTTCATCGGCGAAATACATTTGAAAAAAAGAGCTCAAACGTTGTTACAACTGTATATTGTTGCAACTAACACACCATAGCAGACTTCTATCAATGTTATGGCTACATGCAAAGTACCAATAAGTTCAAACAGAAGAGATAATGAGAATAATGACTCTTCACTTTAGATGAAAAGATTTACAAATGGAGATTTCTACACTTTTCGAAATAGTCTTTGATGGATCTTGAAAGTTGACACACCTCTTCACCTCGGAAGAAGAAAAGACACATATTTTTTATTGAATAATATGCCTTTAGATAAAATTTTAATTCCATTTAACAGATATGTTGAATAGCTTATTTCTTATATAGTAGAAATAACATAACTGGACATCTGAATTATGAACAATTAAATAAAAAATTAAATAAAAAAGAGAAGACTACTTAAGATGACATAGAAAATTCAAATATTCTTTCATCCTTACGTTGCAGAGCTCAACTAAATGTGATATTTTTAATTATGTAACTTTTTTTATTTACTTATTAGGTTAGATTTTAAAAAGTGTGAATACAGAATGAAGAGGTGTGATTCTTTTAAAAGGTGTGAATAGAAAATATTGTGATTCTTATAAGAGTTGTGATTTTTTGATTGTAACTTTTGCAATGAATTGTACCTTTTCCAAATAATTGTGATCTTTTCGATAAGGCTCAATAAGTATATAATGACACTATCCTTTGATTTTTATAAATAGAGAATTTTCCTCTCATTTTTTGAACTAATTTTTGTAAACTTCTTAGCTTCTTATTCTGCATTAACAAACTAATATACTTTACTGTCTTTGAATGATTTATCGACATCGTGATTTTAATTACCAATACATCAATGAATAAAATTATGCTATTCTACAAGAATATATTTCATTAATCTCAAATTCTTAAAGAAATATTACATATTTAATAAACTCAATTTTCTTCGTATTAAATTACTTATCATCTCATCACAATTTTCGATAAACCATCCTATGATAGTTGCACATGGGATGATTATTGTGCAAAGGATCCTCTCTTATCTTTTATATATACTTTCTAGTCTTGGCAAAGTGACTTTTCCTTCATGCAACATCAAATCAAACATAATATAATAAGCTTGGTGGATCAACTTATACGCATTATGTTAAAAAAAGAATATTTTTATTTTTTAGATTCACTTAAAATTAATTATAAATAGTGAGGAACGAATTCTATAGCTAAAATAATAAAAAATTCTTAATAACTATGAGCGATTTAATAATATATAGATTAACAATAAATTTTGTAACTCAATAATAGAGCCACTATCTTAAATATATGCAAAGAGCTGCATTTTTTGTTGTGTTTATATATATATATATAATATTTTTTGTATTATATGTTGATTTGCTTTGGCTTCTTCATTTATTTATGCACTTTTTTATATATTGAATTTTTTACTGAAAATATTAACTATATCATTATTGTGTATTTCTATTTTTATTCTTCATCATCACTAAAATCATTGTAGATACTTTAGGATGTTTTCAGTATGAAAAAATAAATTAGACAAAATTTTTTAAATAAATGGGCGAGTTTCTTACTTATTTTTAACGTTTATATATAATCTAGACGAATAATATGAGGGATAGAGTGAAGATGAAGTGGTTTATTGGAGGAGGAGGGTGGAAAAATTATTATGGAATGTTACTTGTGAGACTTGCGTTTTCTTACATTTTTTTCATTTTAAAAGAATTTATACTTTTATGGAAAAGTTTTGACCACCAAAATGAAAAAATTAAGAATTATTTTCTAAAATATAAGTTTAATTTGTTTTTATCAACCATTCATGGTGGGGTAGGAATGATAATCTCCATGGAAGTCGAATAATTTAAAGATGGCCTACATAAGTGAAATCTCCTTTCTCCTTTTGCCTTTTCTTGAATAATCATTTTATTAGTACATTTTAACCTTTTTATGAATTATTGTTTGCTTGTTGTAAGTTTATCTTTGTACCATCATCACATGTTTTCAAGGTAGTACTAAAGTTTAGTTTAGTACCACTTTATTAGTGTACTTCATGAATTACTTATTAGTGGTACTTCATTAATTTCTAGTAAGTGCGTGAAAGCTATTGATAGAACACATTCTTCTCTCTTTATCTATTTTATATTGATATCGAGATTATAGTATGATACATGAAAGTGAAAGTGTTTTTATAATTTTATCACATATCTATTGATTTATTGATGAGGGCGACAACTTGCTCTATAGTGTTACGTTATCATACAAGATAAGTTTTCCTTTAAGGCTAATTCATCTTAATTCAGAATTTCAATTACATTGATGGAAAAAGAAGAAGTTTTGAGAAGATGTTGGATCCTCATGGGATAAGCGAGGACGCTTGATTGTTTAGTGGGTCTCATTCTGTCTCAGTACTTAGTGTAAAATAAATATGAATAAAAATTTAATAAAATCTTTAGAATTCGTTATCTTAAATTCAAATCTTATGTAACATCTTAATCAATTTTGGATCTCAAAAACAATATTATTGTATGAGAAAAACAAAGAACAAATGAGATAATATTGCTAGTTGCTTGCCTTTAAGGCCACTTTAGCCATTGGGAGGAGAATATAGACATGGGGTTGTGTATTTTAGATTGACAAAGACATAGAATAAAGAAAGATAACAATTGGATTTTTCTTTTGGAAAAGAAGTGAGAATTTAGTATATATATATATATATATATATAAAAATCATATATCAATTTATAAAATGGCATTTTCTTTCACATTTATAGTTTGCTAGGTGCCATAGCACATGACCAAAATAAAGATAATGAAACAAATGTTGGTCCACAATGATTGGAAATATGAAGACAAAAATAATAAAGGGTCATTTTTCTTTGAAAAGTGAAGCAAGTGCAAGATACTTGAAAAATCATACGAGGGGATCCGCAAGAGGCCCGGCAAGAGGTCCATGGCGCCGGCGGGGTTGGATGAGGCCTGGTTGGATTTTATGGGCCAAGGAAGTGGAAACAGCCGATTTCGCCTCATTTTTGTGGGTGTTAGCCCACTGATTCTGGCACTGCATGGGATTCCGGCGCAAGATACTTGAAAAATCATACGAGGGGGTTCGCAAGAGGCCCAGCAAGAGGTCCATGGCGCCCGACAGGGTTGGATGAGGCCTGGTTGGATTTTATGGAACAAGGAAGTGGAAACAGCCGATTTCGCCTCATTTCTGTGGGTGTTAGCCCACGGATTCTGGCGCTTCATGGGGTTCCGGCGCAAGTTTCATGAAAAATCATACGAGGGATTCCGCAAGAGGCCCGGCAAGAGGTCCATGGCGCCCGGAGGAGTTGGATAAGGCCTGGTTGGATTTTATGGGCCAAGGAAGTGGAAACAAGCGATTTCGCCTCATTTCTGTGGGTGTTAGCCCACGGATTCTGGCGCTGCATGGGGTTACGGCGCAAGATACTTGAAAAATCATAGGAGGGGGTCCGCAAGAGGCCCGGAAAGAGGTCCATGGCACCCGACGGGGTTGTATGAGGCCTGGTTGGATTTTATGGGCCAAGGAGGTTGAAACAGGCGATTTCGCCTCATTTCTGTGGGTGTTACCCCACGGATTCTGACGCTGCATGGGGTTCCGGCGCAAGATACTTGAAAAATCATATGAGGGGGTCCGTAAGAGGCCCGACAAGAGGTCCATGGCGCCTGACAGGGTTGGATGAGGCCTGGTTGGATTTTATAGGCCAAGGAAGTGGAAACAGCCGATTTGGCCTCATTTATGTGGGTGTTAGCCCACGGATTCTGACGCTGCATAGGGTTCCGGCGCAAGTTTCTTGAAATATCATACGAGGGGGTCCGCAAGAGGCCCGACAAGAGGTCCATGGCGCCCGACGAGGTTGGATGAGGCCTGGTTGGATTTTATGGGCCAAGGAAGTGGAAACAGGTGATTTCGCCTCATTTCTGTGGGTGTTAGCCCACGGATTCTGGCGCTGCATGGGGTTGAGGTGCAAGATACTTGAAAAATCATATGAGGGTTCCGCAAGAGGCCCGGCAAGAGATCCATGGCACCCGGCGGGGTTGGATGAGGCCTGGTTGGATTTTTTGGACCAAGGAAGTGGAAACAGGAGATTTCGCCTCATTTCTATGGGTGTTAGCCCACGGATTCTGGCGTTGCATGGGGTTCCGGTGCAAGTTTCTTGAAAATTCATACGAGGGGGTCCGCAAGAGGCCTGGCAAGAGGTCCATGGCGCCCGACGGGGTTGGATGAGGCCTGGTTTGATTTTATGGGCCAAGGAAGTGGAAACAGGCGATTTTCCCTCATTTCTGTGGGTGTTAGCCCACAGATTCTGGCGCTGCATGGGGTTTCGGTGCAAGATACTTGAAATATCATACGAGGGGGTCCGCAAGAGGCAAAGAAAGAGGTCCATGGCACCCGACAGGGTTGGATGACGCCTGGTTGGATTTTATAGGTCAAGGAAGTGGAAACAGCCGATTTCGCCACATTTCTGTGGGTGTTAGCCCACTGATTCTGGCGCTGCATGGGGTTCTTGTGCAAGATACTTGAAAAATCATACGAGGGGGTCCGAAAGAGGCCCAGAAAGAGGTCCATGGCGCTCGGCGGGGTTGGATGAGGCCTGGTTGAATTTTATGGGCCAAGGAAGTGGAAACAGGCGATTTCGCCTCATTTCTGTGGGTGTTAGCCCACGGATTCTGGCGCTGCATGGCGTTCCGGCGCAAGATGCTTAAAAGATCATACGAGGGGGTCCGCAAGAGGCCCGACAAGAGGTCCATGGCATCCGGCGGGGTCGGATGAGGCATGGTTGGATTTTATGGGCCAAGGAAGTTTAAACAGGCGATTTCGCCTCATTTCTGTGGGTTTTAGCCCACGGATTCTGCTGCTGCATGGGGTTCCGGTGCAAGATTGTTGAAAAATCATACGAGGGGGTCTGCAAGAGGGGCATGGTGCCCGGCAGGGTTGGATGAGGCCTGGTTGGATTTTATGGGCCAAGGAAGTGGAAACAGTCGATTTCGCCTCATTTTTGTGGGTGTTAGCCCACGGATTCTGGCTCTGCATAGGGTTCCGGCGCAAGTTTCTTAAAAAATCATACGAGGAGGCCTACAAGAGGTCCGACAAGAGGTCCATGGTGCCCGGCGGGGTTGGATGAGGCCTAGTTGGATTTTAGGGGCCAAGGAAGTGGAAACAGGCGATTTTGCCTCATTTCTGTGGGTGTTAGCCCACGGATTTTGGCGCTGCATGGGGTTCCGGTGCAAGATACTTGAAAAATCATACGAGGGGGTCCGCAAGAAGCCCATCAAGAGGTCCATGGAACCCGGCGGGGTTGGATGAGGCCATGTTGGATTTTATGGGCCAAGAAAATTGAAACATGCGATTTTGCCTCATTTGTGTGGGTGTTAGCCCACGGATTATGGCGCTGCATGGGGTTCCGACGCAACATACTTGAAAAATCATACGAGGGGGTCCCCAAGAGGCCCGACAAGAGGTCCATGGCACCCGACAGGGTTGGATGAGGCCTGGTTGGATTTTATGGGCCAAGGAAGTGGAAACAGCCGATTTCACCTCATTTCTGTGGGTGTTAGCCCACAGATTCAGGCGCTGCATGGGGTTCCGGCGCAAGTTTCTTGAAAAATTATACGACGGGGTCCGAAAGAGGCCCGAAAAGAGGTCTAGGGCGCCCGGCGGGGTCGGATGAGGCCTGGTTGGATTTTATGGGCCAAGGAATATGAAACAGGCGATTTCACCTCATTTCTGTGGGTGTTAGCCCACGGATTCTGGCGCTACATGGGGTTCCGATGCAAGATACTTGAAAAATCATACGAGGGGGTCCGCAAGAGGCCCGACAAGAGGTCCATGGTGCCTGGCGGGGTTGGATGAGGCCTGGTTGGATTTTATGGGCCAAGGAAGTGGAAACAGGCGATTTCGCCTCATTTCTGTGGGTGTAAGCCCACGAATTTCGGTGCTGCATGGGGTTTTTGCGCAAGATACTTGAAAAATCATACGCGGGGGTCCGCAAGAGGCCCGAAAAGTGGTCCATGGAGCGCAGCGGGGTTGGATGAGGTCTGGTTGGATTTTATGGGCCAAGGAAGTGGAAACAAGCGATTTCACCTCAGTTCTGTGGGTGTTATCCCACGGATTCTGGTGTTGCATAGGGTTCCGGCGCAAGATACTTGAAAAATCATACGAGGGGGTCCGCAAGAGGCCCGACAAGAGATCCATGGCACCCAGCGGGGTTGGATGAGGCCTGGTTGGATTTTATGGACTAAGGAAGTGGAAACAGGCGATTTCGCCTCATTTCTGTGGGTGTTAGCCCACGGATTCTGGCGCTACATGGGGTTCCGGCGAAAGTTTCTTGAAAAATCATACGAGGTGGTCCGCAAGAGACCCGACAAGAGGTCCATGGCACCTGACGGGGTTGGATGAGGCCTGGTTGGATTTTATAGGCCAAGGAAGTGGAAACAGGCGATTTCGCCTCATTTCGGTGGGTGTTAGCCACAGATTCTAGCGCTGCATAGGGTTTTGGCGCAAGATACTTGAAAAATCATACAAGGGGGTCCGCAAGAGGCCCGGAATGAGGTCCATGGAGCCCGGCGGGGTTGGATGAGGCCTGGTTGGATTTTATGGGCCAAAGAAGTGGAAACAGCCGATTTCGCCTCATTTCTGTGGGTGTTAGCCCACAGATTCAGGCGCTGCATGGGGTTCCGGCGCAAGTTTCTTGAAAAATTATACGACGGGGTCCGAAAGAGGCCCGAAAAGAGGTCTAGGGCGCCCGGCGGGGTCGGATGAGGCCTGGTTGGATTTTATGGGCCAAGGAATATGAAACAGGCGATTTCACCTCATTTCTGTGGGTGTTAGCCCACGGATTCTGGCGCTACATGGGGTTCCGATGCAAGTTTCTTGAAATATCATACGAGGGGGTCTGCAAGAGGCCCGAAAAGAGGTCCATGGTGCCCGGCGGGGTTGGATGAGGCCTGGTTAGATTTTATGGGCCAAGGAAGTGGAAACAGGCAATTTCGCCTCATTTCTGTGGGTGTTAGCCCACGGATTCTAGCGCTGCATGGGGTTCCGGTGCAAGATACTTGAAAAATTATACGAGGGGGTCCGCAAGAGGCCCGGCAAGAGGTACATGGCGCCCGACAGGATTGAATGTGGCCTGGTTGGATTTTATGGGCCAAGGAAGTGGAAACATCCGATTTAGCCTCATTTCTGTGGGTGTTAGCCCACGGATTCTGGCGCTGCATGGGGTTCTAGCGCAAGATACTTGAAAAATCATACGAGGGGGTTCAAAATAGGCCCGACAAGAGGTCTATGGCGCTCGGCGGGGTTGGATGAGGCCTTGTTGGATTTTATGAGCCAAGGAAGTGGAAACAGGCGATTTCGCTTCATTTCTGTGGGTGTAAGCCCACGTATTCTAGCGCTGCATGGGGTTCCGGTGTAAGTTTCTTGAAAAATCATACGAGGGGGTACGCAAGAGGCCCGGCAAGAGATCCATGGCGCCCGACAGGGTTGGACGAGGCCTGGTTGGATTTTACGGGCCAAGGAAGTGGAAACAGGCAATTTCGCCTAGTTTCTGTGGGTGTTAACCCATGGATTCTGGCGCTGCATGGGGTTCCGGCGCAAGATACTGGAAAAATCATACGAGGGGGTCCGCAAGAGGCCCATCAAGAGGTCCATGGCGCCCAGCGGAGTTGGATGAGGCCTGGTTTGAATTTATGGGCCATGGAAGTGGAAATAGCTGATTTCGCCTCATTTCTGTGGGTGTTAGCCCACGGATTCTGGCGCTGCATAGGGTTCCGGTACAAGATACTTGAAAAATCACACGAGGGGGTCTAAAAGAGGCCCGACAAGAGGTCCATGGCGCCCGACGGGGTTGGATGAGGTCTGGTTGGATTTTATCGGCCTAGGAAGTGGAAACAGGCAATTTCGCCTCATTTCTGTGGGTGTTAGCCCACGGATTCTGGCGCTGCATGAGGTTTCGGCGCAAGATACTTGAAATATCATACGAGGGGGTCCGCAAGAGGCCTGGTAAGAGGTCCATGGCGCCCAACGGGGTTGGATGAGGCCTGGTTTGATTTTATGGGCCAAGGAAGTGGAAACAGGCGATTTCGCCTCATTTCTATAGGTGTTAGCCCACGAATTCTGGCGCTGCATGGGGTTCCGGCGCAAGTTTCTTGAAAGAATCATACGAGGGGGTCCACAAGAGGCCCGACAAGAGGGCCATGGTGCTAGGCGGGGTTGGATGAGGTCTGGTTGGATTTTATAGGCCAAGGAAGTGGAAACAGGAGATTTCGCCTTATTTCTGTGGGTGTTAGCCCACGGATTCTGGCGCTGCATGGGGTTCCAGCGCAAGTTTCTTGAAAAATCATACGAGGGGGTCCGCAAGAGGCTCGGCAAGAGGTCCATGGCGCCCGACAAGTTGGATGAGGCCTGGTTGGATTTTATGGGCCAAGGAAGTGGAAACAGGCGATTTTGCCTCATTTCTGTGGGTGTTAACCCACAGATTCTGGCGCTGCATGGGGTTCCAGCACAAGATACTTTAAAAATCATACGAGGGGTCTGCAAGAGGCTTGGCAAGAGGTCCATGGCGCCCGGCGGGGTTGGATGAGGCCTGGTTGGATTTTATGGGCCAAGGAAGTTGAAACAAGCGATTTCGCCTCATTTCTGTGGGTGTTAGCCCACGGATTCTGGCGCTGCATGGGGTTCCGGCGCAAGATACTTGAAAAATCATACGAGGGGGTACGCAAGAAGCCCGACAAGAGGTCCATGGCGCCCGACGGGGTTAGATGAGGCCTGGTTGGATTTTATGGGCCAAGGTAGTGGATATAGGTGATTTCGCCTCATTTCTGTGGGTGTTAGCCCACGGATTCTGGCGCTGCATGGGGTTACGGCGCAAGTTTCTTAAAAAATCATACGAGGGCGTCCGCAAGAGGTCCGAGAAAAGGTCCATGTCGCCCGGCGGGGTTGGATGAGGCCTGGTCTGATTTTATGGGCCAAAGAAGTGGAAACAGGCGATTTCGCCTCATTTCTGTGGGTGTTAGCCCACGGATTCTGGCGCTGCATGGGGTTCCGGCGCAAGTATCCTGAAAAATCATACAAGGGGGTCCGCCAGAGGCCCGGAAAGAGGGCCATGGCACCCGGCGGGGTCGGATGAGGCCTTGTTGGAATTTATGGGCCAAGGATGTGGAAACAAGCGATTTCGCCCTTATATCCGTGGGTGTTAGCTCATGGATTCTGGCGCTGCATGGGGTTTCGGTGCAAGTTTCTTGAAAAATCGTACGAGGGCATCCGCAAGAGGCCTGACAAGAGGGCCATGGTGCTCGGCAGGGTTGGATGAGGTCTGGTTGGATTTTATAGGCCAAGGAAGTGGAAACAGGAGATTTCGCCTTATTTCTGTGGGTGTTAGGCCACGGATTCTGGCGCTGCATGGGGTTCCGGCGCAAGTTTCTTGAAAAATCATACGAAGGGGTCTGCAAGAGGCCCGGCAAGAGGTCCATGGCACCCGGCGGGGTCGGATGAGGCCTGGTTGTATTTTATGGGCCAAGGAAGTGGAAATAGCAGATTTCACCTCATTTCTATGGGTGTTAGCCCACAGATTTTGGCGCTGCATGGGGTTTCGGCGCGCAAGTTACTTGAAAATTCATACGGAGGGGGGGGGGGGAGGGGTCTGCAAGAGGCCCGACAAGAGGTCCATGGCGCCCGGCGGGGTTGGATGAGGCCTGGTTGGATTTTATGGGCCAAGGAAGTGGAAACAGGCGATTTCGCCTCATTTCTGTGGGTGTTAGCCCACAGATTCTGGCGCTGCATGGGGTTCCAGCACAGGTTTCTTGAAAAATCATATGAGGGGGTCCGCAAGAGGCCCGGCGAGAGGTCCATGGCGCCCGACGGGGTTTGATGAGGCCTGGTTGGATTTTATGGGCCAAGGAAGTGGAAACAGGCGATTTCGTCTCATTTCTGTGGGTGTTAGCCCACGGATTCTGGCGCTGCATGGGGTTCCCGCACAAGATACTTGAAAAATCATTCAAGGGGGTCCGCAAGAGGCCCGACAAGAGGTCCATGGCGCCCGGCGAGGTTGGATGAGGTCTAGCTGGGTTTTATGGGCCAAGGAAGTGGAAACAGGCGATTTTGCCTCATTTCTATAGGTGTTAGCCTACGGATTCTGGTGCTGCATGTGGTTCCGGCGTAAGTTTCTTTAAAAATCATACGAGGGGGTCCGTAAGAGGCCCGATAAGAGGTTTATGGCGCCCGGCAGGGTTGGACGAGGCCTGGTTGGATTTTATGGGCTAAGGAAGTGGAAACAGGTGATTTCGCCTAATTTCTGTGGGTGTTAGCCCACGGATTCTGGTGCTGCATGGGGTTCCGCTGCAAGATACTAGAAAAATCATACGAGGGGGTGCGCAAGAGGCCCATCAAGAGGTCCATGGCGCCCAACGGGGTTGGATGAGGCCTGGTTTGATTTTATGGGCCAAGGAAGTGGAAATAGCTGATTTCGCCTCATTTCTCTGGGTGTTAGCCCACGGATTCTGGCGCTGCATGGGGTTCCGGCACAAGATACTTGAAAAATCATACGAGGGGGTCTGAAAGAGGCCCGACAAGAGGTCCATGGTGCCCGGCGGGGTTGGATGAGGTCTGGTTGGATTTTATGGGCCTAGGAAGTGGAAACAGGCAATTTCGCCTCATTTCTGTGGGTGTTAGCCCACGGATTCTGGCGCTGCATGAGGTTTCAGCGCACTATACTTAAAAAATCATACGAGGGGGTCCGCAAGAGGCCTGGTAAGAGGTCCATGGCGCCCAACGGGGTTGGATGAGGCCTGGTTGGATTTTATGGGCTAAGGAAGTGGAAAAAAGCGACTTCGCCTAATTTCTATAGGTGTTAGCCCACGAATTCTTGCGCTACATGGAATTCCGGTTCAAGTTTCTTGAAAAATCATACGAAGGGGTCCACAAGAGACTTGACAAGAGGTCCATGGCACCCGGCGGGGTTGGATGAGGCCTGGTATGATTTTATGGGCCAAGGAAGTGGAAACAAGCAATTTCGCCTCATTTCTATGGGTATTAGCCCACAGATTCTGGCGCTGCATGGCGTTCCGGCGTGAGATACTTGAAAAAGCATACGAGGGTGTCCGCAGGAGGCCCGGTAAGAGGTCCATGGTTTCCGGATGGGTTGGATGAGGCCTGGTTGGATTTTATTGGCCAAGAAAGTTGAAACAGGCAATTTCGCCTCATTTCTGTGGGTTTTAGCCTACGGATTCTTGCACTGCATGGGGTTTCGGCGAGAGATACTTGAAAAATCATACGAGGGGGTCCGCAAGAAGCCCGAAAAGAAGTCCATGGTGCTCGACAGGGTTGGATGAGGCCTGGTTGAATTTTATGGGCCAAGGAAGTGGAAACAGGCGATTTCGCCTCATTTCTTTGGGTGTTCGCCCACTGATTCTGGCGCTGCATGGGGTTCCGGTGCAAGATACTTAAAAAATCATACGAGGGGGTCCGCAAGAGGCCCGACAAGAGTTCCATGGTGCCCGGCAGGGTTGGATGAGGCATGGTTGGATTTTATGGGCCAAGGAAGTGGAAACAGGCGATTTCGCCTCATCTCTGTGGGGTTTAGCCCACGGATTATTGCGCTGCATGGGGTTCCGGTGCAAGATACTTGAAAATTCATAAGAGGGGGTCTGAAAGAGGCCCGACAAGAGGTCCATGGTGCCCGGCAGGGTTGGATGAGGTCTGGTTGGATTTTATGGGCCTAGGAAGTGGAAACAGGCAATTTCGCCTCATTTCTGTGGGTGTTAGCCGACGGATTCTGTAGCTGCATGAGGTTTCGGCGCAAGATACTTAAACAATCATATGAGGGGGTCTGCAAGAGGCCTGGTAAGAGGTCCATGGAACCCAAAGGGGTTGGATGAGGTCTGGTTGGATTTTATGGGCTAAGGAAGTGGAAAAAAGCGACTTCGCCTAATTTCTATAGGTGTTAGCCCACGAATTCTTGCGCTACATGGAATTCCGGTTCAAGTTTCTTGAAAAATCATACGAAGGGGTCCACAAGAGACTTGACAAGAGGTCCATGGCACCCGGCGGGGTTGGATGAGGCCTGGTATGATTTTATGGGCCAAGGAAGTGGAAACAAGCAATTTCGCCTCATTTCTATGGGTATTAGCCCACGGATTCTGGCGCTGCATGGCGTTCCGGCGTGAGATACTTGAAAAAGCATACGAGGGTGTCCGCAAGAGGCCCGGTAAGAGGTCCATGGTTTCCGGATGGGTCGGATGAGGCCTGGTTGGATTTTATTGGCCAAGAAAGTTGAAACAAGCAATTTCGCCTCATTTCTGTGGGTTTTAGCCTACGGATTCTTGCACTGCATGGGGTTTCGGCGAGAGATACTTGAAAAATCATAAGAGGGGATCCGCAAGAAGCCCGACAAGAAGTCCATGGTGCTCGACAGGGTTGGATGAGGCCTGGTTGAATTTTATGGGCCAAGGAAGTGGAAACAGGCGATTTCGCCTCATTTCTTTGGGTGTTCGCCCACTGATTCTGGCGCTGCATGGGGTTTCGGTCCAAGATACTTAAAAAATCATACGAGGGGGTCCGAAAGAGGCCCGACAAGAGGTCCATGGTGCCCGGCAGGGTTGGATGAGGCATGGTTGGCTTTTATGGGCCAAGGAAGTGGAAACAGGCGATTTCGCCTCATCTCTGTGGGTTTTAGCCCACGGATTATTGCGCTGCATGGGGTTCCGGTGCAAGATACTTGAAAATTCATACGAGGGGGTCCGCAAGATGCCCGGCAAGAAGTCCATGGTGCCCGTCAGGGTTGGATGAAGCCTGGTTGGATTTTATGGGCCAAGGAAGTGGAAACATGCGATTTCACCTCATTTCTATGGGTGTTCGCCCACTGATTCTGGCGCTGCATAGGGTTCCGGCGCAAGATACTTAAAAATATTATACGAGGGGGTCCGCAAGAGGCTCGACAAATGGTCCATGGTGCCCGGTGGGGTTGGATGAGCCCTGGTTGGATTTTATGGGCCAATGAAGTGGATACAGCCGATTTCGCCTCATTTCCGTGGGTGTTAGCCCACAGATTCTGACGCTACATGGGGTTCCAGCGCAAGTTTCTTGAAAAATCATACGAGGCGGTCCGCAAGAGGCCCGGCAAGAGGACTATGACGCCTGGCAGGGTTAGATGAGGCTTGGTTGGATTTTATGGGCCAAGGAAGTGGAAACAGGCGATTTCGCCTCATTTCTATGGGTTTTAGCCCACGGATTCTAGCGCTGCATGGGGTTCCGGTGCAAGATACTTGAAAAATCATACGAGAGGGTCCGCAAGTGGCCGATCAAGAGGTCCATGGTGCCCGGCGGGGTTGGATGAGGCCTGGTTGGATTTTATGGGCCAAGGAAGTGGAAATAGCCGATTTCACCTCATTTCAGTGGGTGTTAGCCCACAGATTCTGGCGCTACATGGGGTCAGGCGCAAGTTTTCTGAAAATATTATACGAGGGGGTCCGCAAGAGACCCGGCAAGAGGTCCATGGCGCCCGACAAGGTTGGATGAGGCCTGGTTGGATTTTATGGGCCAAGGAAGTGGAAAGAGGCGATCTTGCCTCATTTCTATGGGTGTTAGCCCACGGATTCTGGAGCTACATTGGGTTCCGGTGCTAGTATCTTGAAAAATCATACGAGGGGGTCCACAAGAGGCCCGGCAAGAGGTCCATAGCGCCTGACGTGGTTGGATGAGGCCTGGTTGGATTTTATGGGCGAAGGAAGTTGAAACAGGCAATTTCGCCTTATTTCTGTGGGTGTTAGCTCACGGATTCTGGCGCTGCATGGGGTTCCCGCGCAAGATACTTGAAAATTCAGACGAGGGGGTCCGCAAGAAGCCCGACAAGAGGTCCTTGGTGCCCGACGGGGTTGGATGAGGCCTGGTTAGATTTTATGGGCCAAGGAAGTGGATACAGGCGATTTCGCCTCATTTCTGTGGGTGTTAGCCAACGGATTCTGGCGCTACATGGGGTTCCAGCACAAGTTTCTTGAAAAATCATATGAGGGGGTCCGCAAGAGGCTCGGAAAAAGGTCCATGGCGCCCGGCGGGGTTGGGTGAGGCCTTGTTGGATTTTATGGGCCATGGAAGTGGAAACAGGCGATTTTGCCTCATTTCTGTGGGTGTTAGCCCACGGATTCTGGCGCTGCATGGGGTTCCGGCGCAAGTTTCTTGAAAAATCATACAAGGGGTCCGCAAGAGGCCCGGCAAGAGGTCCATGGTGCCTGGAGGGGTTGGATGAGGCCTGGTTGGATTTTATGGGCCAAGGAAGTGGAAACACGAGATTTCGCCTCATTTCTGTGGGTATTAGCCCACGGATTTTGTCGCTGCATGGGGTTCCGGTGCAAGATACTTGAAAAACCATACGAGGGGGTCCGCAGAGGCCCAACAAGAGGTCCATGGCGTCCAGCGGGGTTGGATTAGGCCTTGTTGGATTTTATGGGCCAAGGAAGTGGAAACAAGCGATTTCGCTTCATTTCTGTGGGTGTTAGCCCACGGATTTTGGCGCTGCATGGGGTTCCGGTGTAAGTTTCTTGAAAAATCATACGAGGGGGTCCGCAAGAGGCCCGACAAGAGGTCAATGGCGCCCGACAGGGTTGGACGAGGCCTGGTTGGATTTTATGGGCCAAGGAAGTGGAAACAGGCGATTTCGCCTACTTTCTATGGGTGTTAGCCCATGGATTCTGGCGCTGCATGGGGTTCCGGCGCAAGATACTAGAAACATCATACGAGGGGGTCCGCAAGAGGCCCATCAAGAGGTCCATGGCGCCCAGCGGGGTTGGATGAGGCCTGGTTTGACTTTATGGGCCATGGAAGTGGAAATAACCGATTTTGCCTCATTTTTGTGGATGTTAGCCCACGGATTCTGCCGTTGCATAGGGTTCCGGCACAAGATACTTGAAAAATCAAACGAGGGGGTCCGCAAGAGGCCTGGTAAGAGGTCCATGGTGCCCAACGGGGTTGGATGAGGCCTGGTTGGATTTTATGGGCCAAGGAAGTGGAAACAGGCGATTTTGCCTTATTTCTATAGGTGTTAGCCCACGAATTCTGGCGCTGCATGGGGTTCCGGCGCAAGTTTCTTGATAAATCATACGAGGGGGCCCACAAGCGGCCCGGCAAGAGGGCCATGGCGCTCGGCGGGGTTGGATGAGTTCTGGCTGGATTTTATAGGCCAAGGAAGTGGAAACAGGAGATTTCGCCTTATTTCTGCGGGTGTTTGCCCACGGATTCTGGCGCTGCATGGGGTTCCGGCGCAAGTTTCTTGAATAATTATACGAGGGGGTCCGCAAGAGGCCTAGCAAGAGGTCCATGGTGCCCGACGGGGTTGTATGAGGTTTGGTTGGAATTTATGGGCCAAGGAAATGGAAACAGGCGATTTCGCCTCATTTCTTTGGGTGTTAGCCCACGGATTCTAGCGCTGCATCAGGTTCCAGCACAGGTTTGTTGCAAAATCATACAAGGGGGTCTGCAAGAGGCCTAGCAGGAGGTCTATGGCGCCCGACGGGATTTGATGAGGCCTGGTTGGATTTATGGGCCAAGGAAGTGGAAACAGGCGATTTCGTCTCATTTCTGTGGGTGTTAGCCCATGGATTCTAGCGCTGCATGGGGTTCCCGCACAAGATACTTGAAAAATCATACGAGGGAGTCCGCAAGAACCCCGGCAAGAGGTCCATGGTGCCCGACTGGGTTAGATGAGGCCTGGTTGGAATTTATGGGCCAAGGAAGTGGATATAGGCGATTTCGGCTCATTTCTGTGGGTGTTAGCCCACGGATTCTGGCGCTGCATGGGGTTCCGGCGCATGTTTCTTGAAAAATTATACGAGGGGGTCCGCAAGAGGCCCGAGAAAAGGTCTATGGAGCCCGATGGGGTTGGATGAAGCCTGGTTGGATTTTATGGGGCAAGGAAGTAGAAACAGGCGATTTCGCCTCATTTCTGTGGGTGTTAGCCCACGGATTCTGGCGCTGCATGCGGTTCCGGTGCAAGTTTCCCGAAAAATCATATGAGGGGGGTCCGCAAGAGGCCCGGAAAGAGGGCCATGGAATCCGGCGGGGTCGGATGAGGCCTGGTTGGATTTTATGGGCCAAGGATGTGGAAACAGGCGATTTTGCGTCATTTCCGTGGGTGTTAGCTCACGGATTCTGGCGCTGCATGGGGTTTCGGTGCACGTTTCTTGAAAATTCATACGAGGGGGTCCGCAAGAGGCCCGACAAGAGGGCCATGGTGCTCGGCGGGGTTGGATGAGGTCTGGTTGGATTTTATAGGCCAAGGAAGTGGAAACAAGAGATTTCGCCTTATTTCTGTGGGTGTTAGCCCACGGATTCTGGCGCTGCATGGGGTTCCGGCGCAAGTTTCTTGAAAAATCATACAAGGGGGTCTGCAAGAGTTCCGGCAAGAGGTCCATGGAGCCCGGCGGGGTTAGATGAGGCCTGGTTGGAATTTATGGGCCAAGGAAGTGGAAATAGCAGATTTCACCTCATTTGTATGGATGTTAGCCCACAGATTTTGGCGCTGCATGGGGTTTCGGTGCGCAAGCTTCTTGAAAAATCATACGAGGGGGTCCGCAAGAGGCCCGACAAGAGGTCCATGGCGCCCGGTGGGGTTGGATGAGGCTTGGTTGGATTTTATGGGCCAAAGAAGTGGAAACAGGCGATTTTGCCTCATTTCTTTGGGTGTTAGCCCACGGATTCTGGCGCTGCATGGGGTTCCAGCATAGGTTTCTTGAAAAATCATACGAGGGGGTCCGCAAGAGGCCCGACAAGAGGTCCATGGCGCCCGACGGGGTTTGATGAGGCCTGGTTGGATTTTATGGGCCAAGGAAGTGGAAAAAGGCAATTTCGTCTCATTTCTGTGGGTGTTAGCCCATGGATTCTGGCGCTGCATGGGGTTCCCGCACAAGATACTTGAAAAATCATACGAGGGGGTCCAAAAGAGGCCCGGCAAGAGTTCCATGGCACCCGGCGGGGTTGGATGAGGTCTGGCTGGGTTTTATGGGCCAAGGAAGTGGAAACATGCGATTTTGCCTCATTTCTGTTGGTGTTAGCCTACGGATTCTGGTGCTGCATGTGGTTCTGGCGTAAGTTTCTTGAAAATTCATACGAGGGGGTATGTAAGAGGCCCGACAAGAGGTCCATGGTGCCCGGCAGGGTTGGATGAGGTCTGGTTGGATTTTATGGACCTAGGAAGTGGAAAGAGGCAATTTCGCCTCATTTCTGTGGGTGTTAGCCCACGGATTCTGGCGCTGCATGAGGTTTCAGCGCAAGATACTTAAAAAATCATACGCGAGGGTCCGAAAGAGGCCTGGTAAGAGGTCCATGGTGCCCAACGGGATTGGATGAGGCCTGGTTGGATTTTATGGGCCAAGGAAGTGGAAACAGGCGATTTCGCCTCATTTCTATAGGTGTTAGCCCACGAATTCTGGCGCTGCATGGGGTTCTTGTGCAAGTTTCTTGAAAATTCATACGAGGGGGTCCACAAGAGGCTTGGAAAGAGGTCCATGGCACCCGGCGGGGTTGGATGAGGCCTGGTTGGATTTTATGGGCCAAGGAAGTGGAAACAGGCAATTTCGCCTCATTTTTGTAGGTGTTAACCCACGGATTCTGGCGCTGCATGGGGTTCCGGCGTGAGATACTTGAAAAAGCATACGAGGGTGTCCGCAAGAGGCCCGGCAAGAGGTCTATGGTGCCCGGATGGGTTGGATGAGGCCTGGTTGGATTTTATTGGCCAAGAAAGTTGAAACAGGCAATTTCTCCTCATTTCTGTGGGTTTTAGCCCACGGATTCTTGCACTGCATGGGGTTTCGGCGAGAGATATTTGAAAAATCATACGAGGGGGTGCGAAAGAAGCCCGACAAGATGTCCATGGTGCTCGACAGGGTTTGATGAGGTCTGGTTGGAGTTTATGGGCCAAGGAAGTGGAAACAGGCGATTTCGCCTCATTTCTGTGGGTGTTCGCCCACTGATTCTGGCGCTGCATGGGGTTCCGGTGCAAGATACTTAAAAAATCATACGAGGGGGTCTGCAAGAGGCCCGACAAGAGGTCCATGGTGCCCGGCAGGGTTGGACGAGGCATGGTTGGATTTTATGGGCCAAGGAAGTGGAAACAGGCGATTTCGCCTCATCTCTATGGGTTTTAGCCCACGGATTCTTGCGCTGCATGGGGTTCCGGTGCAAGATACTTGAAAAATCATACGAGGGGGTCCGCAAGAAGCCCGACAAGAGGACTATGGCGCCCGATTGGGTTGGATGAGGCTTGGGTGGAATTTAGGGGCCAAGGAAGTGGAAACAGGCGATTTCGCCTCATTTATGTGGGTTTTAGCCCACGGATTCTGGCACTGCATGGAGTTCCGGTGCAAGATACTTGAAAAATCATACGAGGGGGTCCGCAAGAGGCCGATCAAGAAGTCCATGGTACCCGTCAGGGTTGGATGAGGCCTGGTTGGAATTTATGGGCCAAGGAAGTGGAAACAGGCGATTTTGCCTCATTTCTATGGGTGTTCGCCCACTGATTCTGGCGCTGCATAGGGTTTCGGCGCAAGATACTTAAAAAATTATACGAGGGGGTCCGCAAGAGGCCCGACAAGAGGTCCATGGTGCCCGGCGGGGTTGGATGAGCCCTGGTTGGATTTTATGGGCCAAGGAAGTGGATACAGCCGATTTCGCCTCATTTCCGTGGGTGCTAGCCCACAGATTCTGACGCTACATGGGATTCCAGCGCAAAGTTCTTGAAAAATCATACGAGGGGGTCCGCAAGAGGCCCACCAAGAGGACTATGGCACTCAGAGGGGTTGGATGAGGCTTGGTTGGATTTTAGGGGCCAAGGAAGCGGAAACAGGCGATTTCGCCTCATTTCTATGGGTTTTAGCCCACGGATTCAGGCGCTGCATGGGGTTCCGGTGCAAGATACTTGAAAAATCATACGAGGGGTCCGCAAGAGGCCGATCAAGAGGTCCATGGTGCCCGGCAGGGTTGGATGAGGCCTAGTTGGATTTTATGGGCCAAGGAAGTGGAAATAGTCGATTTCGCCTCATTTCTGTGGGTGTTAGCCCACGGATTCTGGTGCTGCATGGGGTTGTGGTGCAAGTTTCCTGAAAAATTATACGAGGGGATCCGCAAGAGGCCCGACAAGAAGGCAATGGCCCCCGGCGGGGTTGGATGAGGCCTAGTTTGATTTTATGGGCCAAGGAATTGGAAACAGGCGATTTCGCCACATTTTTGTGGGTGTTAGCCCACGGATTCTGGCGCTGCATGGAGTTCCGGTGCGAGTTTCTTGAAAAATTATACGAGGGGGTCCACAAGAGGCCCGACAAGAGGTCCATAGTGCCCGGCGGGGTTGGATGAGCCCTGGTTGGATTTTATGGGCCAAGGAAGTGGATTCAGCCGATTTCGCCTCATTTGCTTGGGTGCTAGCCCACAGATTCTGACGCTACATGGGGTTCCAGCGCAAATTTATTGAAAAATCATATGAGGGGGTCCGCAAGAGGCCCGACAAGAGGACTATGGCATCCGGCGGGGTTGGATGAGGCTTGGTTGGATTTTAGGGGCCAAGGAAGTGGAAACAGGCGATTTCGCCTCATTTCTGTGGGTTTTAGCCCACGGATTCTGGCGCTGCATGGGTTTCGGTGCAAGATACTTGAAAAATCATACGAGGGGGTCCGCAAGAGGCCGATCAAGAGGTCCATGGTGCCCGGCGGGGTTGGATGAGGCCTGGTTGGATTTTATGGGCCAAGGAAGTGGAAATAGTTGATTTCGCCTCATTTCTGTGGGTGTTAGCTCACAGATTCTGGCGCTGCATGGGGTTCAGGTGCAAGTTTCCTTAAAATTTATACGAGGGGGTCCGCAAGAGACCCGTCAAGAGGTCCATGGTGCCCGGCAAGGTTGGATGAGGCCTGGTTGGATTTTATGGGCTAAGGAAGTGGAAACAGGCGATTTCGCCTCATTTCTATGGGTGATAGCCCACGGATTCTAGCGCTGCAGGGGGTTCCAGCGAAAGTTTCTTAAAAAATCGTACAAGGGGGTTCGCAAGAGGCCCGGAAAGAGGGCCATGGTGCCTGGCGGGATTAGATGAGGCCTGGTTGGAATTTATCGGCCAAGGAAGTGGAAACAGGCGATTTTGCCTCATTTCTGTGGGTGTTAGCCCACGGATTCTGGCTTTGTATGGAGTTCCGGTGCAAGTTTATTGAAAAATCATACGAGGGGGTCTGTAAGAGGCCCGGCAGGAGGTCCATGGCACCTGGCGGGGTTGATGAGGCCCGGTTTGATTTTATGGGCCAAGGAAATGGAAACACGAGATTTCGCCTCATTTCTCTGGGTGTTAGCCCACGAATTCTGGCGCTGCATGGGGTTCCGGTGCAAGATACTTCAAAAATCATACGAGGGGGTCCGCAAGAGGCCCGAAAAGAGGTCCACGGCGCCCAACAGGGTTGGATGAGGCCTTGTTGGAGTTTATGGGCCAAGGAAGTGGAAACAGCCAATTTCGCCTCATTTCTGTGGGTGTTAGCCCACAGATTCTGGCGCTGCATGGGTTCCGACGCAAGTTTCTTGAAAAATCATACTAGGGGGTCTGCAAGAGGTCCGGCAAGAGGGCCATGGCGCCCGACGGGGTTGGATGAGGCCTGGTTGGATTTTATGGGCCAAGGAAGTGGAAATAGGCGATTTCGTATCATTTTTGTGGGTGTTAGCCCACGGATTTTGGCGCTGCATAGAGTTCCGGCAAAAGGTTTTTGAAAGATCATACGAGGGGGTTTGCAAGAGGCCTGGCAAGAGGTCCATGGTGCCCGACGCGGTTGGATGAGGCCTGGTTGGATTTTATGGGCTAAAGAAGTGGAAACAAGCGATTTCACCTCATTTCTGTGGGTGTTAGCCCACAGATTTTGGTGCTGCATGGGGTTCCGGCACAAGTTTCTTGAAAATTCATACGAGGGGGTCCGCAAGAGGCCCAACAAGAGGGTCATGACACCCGGCGGGGTCGGATGAGGCCTTGTTGGATTTTATGGGCCAAGGAAGTGAAACAACAAATTTTGCCTCATTTCTGTGGGTGTTAGCCCACGGATTCTGGCGTTGCATGGGGTTCCGGTGCAAGTTTCTTGAAAAATCATACGAGGGGGTCCGCAAGAGGCCCGGCAAGAGGGCCATGGTGCCCGGCGGGGTCGGATGAGGCCTGGTTGGATTTTATGGGCTAAGGAAGTGGAAATAGGCGATTTCGCTTCATTTCTGTGGGTGTTAGCCCACAGATTCTAGCGCTACATGGGGTTCCGGCGCAAGTTTCTTGAAAAATCATACGAGGGGGTCAGCAAGAGGCCCGCCAAACGGTCCTTGGTGCCTGGCGGAGTTGGATGAGGCCTGATTGGATTTTATGGGCCAAGGAAGTGGAAACAATCGATTTTTCCTCATTTCTGTGGGTGTTAGCTCATGGATTCTGGCTCTGCATGGGGTTCCGGTGCAAGTTTCTTGAAAAATCATACGAGGGGGTCTGCAAGAGGCCCGACAAGAGGTCTATGGCACCTGGCGGGGTTGATGAGGCCCGCTTTGATTTTATGGGCCAAGGAAGTGGAAACACGAGATTTCGCCTCATTTCTCTGGGTGTTAGCCCACGAATTCTGGCGCTGCATGGGGTTCCGGTGCAAGATACTTGAAAAATCATACGAGGGGGTCCGCAAGAGGCCCGACAAGAGGTCCACGGCGCCCAGCAGGGTTGGATGAGGCCTTGTTGGATTTTATGGGCCAAGGAAGTGGAAACAGCCAATTTCGCCTCATTTCTATGGGTGTTAGCGCACGGATTCTGGCGCTGCTTCAGGTTCCGACGCAAGATACTTGAAAAATCATACGCGGGGGTCCGCAAGAGGCCTGAAAAGAGGTCCATGGCGCCCGGTGGGGTTGGATGTAGCCTGGTTGGATTTTATGGGCCAAGAAAGTGGAAACAGCCGATGTCGCCTCATTTCCGTGGATGTTAGCCCACGGATTCTGGCGCTGCACGGGGTTCCGGCGTAAGTTTCTTGAAAAATCATACGAGGGGGTCCGTAAGAGGCTTGGCAAGAGGTCCATGGCACCCGACGGGGTTGGATGAGGCCAAGTTGGATTTTATGGGCCAAGGAAGTGGAAACAAGCGATTTCACCTCATTTCTGTGAGTGTTAGCCCACGGATTCTTGCGCTGCATGGGGTTCCAGTGCAAGTTTCTTGAAAAATCATACGAGGGGATCTGCAAGAGGCCCGGCAAGAGGGCCATGGTGCCGGGCATGGTTGGATGAGGCCTGGTTGGTTTTTATGGGCCAAGGAAGTCGAAACAGGTGATTTCGCCTCATTTATGTGGGTGTTAGCCCACGGATTCTGGCGCTGCATGGGGTTCCGGCACAAGTTTCCTGAAATATCATACGAGGGAGTCTGCAAGAGGCCCAACAAGAGGTCCATGATGCTCGGTAGGGTTAGATGAGGCCTGGTTGGATTTTATAAGCCAAGGAAGTGGAAACAACCGATTTCGCCTCATTTCTATTGGTATAAGCCCACGGATTCTGGCGATGCATGGGGTTCCAGCGCAAGTTACTTGAAAAATCATACGGGGGTCCGTAAGAGGCCCGGCAAGAGGTCCATGGTGCCCGGCGGGGTCAGATGAGGCCTGGTTGGATTTGATGGGGCAAGGAAGTGGAAACAGGCAATTCGCCTAATTTTTGTGGGTGTTAGCCCACGGATTCTGGCGCTGCATGGGGTTACGGCTCAAGTTTCTTCAAAAATCAAACAAGGGGGTCTGCAAGAGGCCCGGCAAGAGGTCCATGGTGCCCGGCGGGGTTGGATGAAGCCTGGTTAGATTTTATGGTCCAAGGAAGTGGAAATAGGCGATTTCGCCTCATTTCTGCGGGTGTTAGCCTACGGATTCTGGCGCTGCATGGGGTTCTGGCGTAAGTTTCTTGAAAACTCATACGAGGGGGTCCGCAAAAGGCCTGGCAAGAGGTCCATGGCGCCTTGTGGGGTTGGATGATCGTTGGATTTTATGGGCCAAGGAAGTTGAAAAGGCGATTTCGCCTCATTTCTTTGGGTGTTAGCCCACGGATTCTGGCGTTGCATGGGGTTCCAACGCAAGTCTCTTGAAAAATCATACGAGGGGGTCCGCAAGAGGCCTGGCAAGAGGTCCATGGCATCCGGCGATGTTGGAAGAGGCCTGGTGTGATTATATAGGCCAAGGAAGTGGAAACAGGCATTTTCGCCTCATTTATGTGGGTGTTAGCCCACAGATTCTGGCGCTTCATGGGATTCCAGCGCAAGATACTTTAAAAAACATACAAGGGGGTCCGCAAGAGGCCCGACATGAGGTCCATGGCATCCGGCGGGGTTTGATGAGGCCTGGTTAGATTTTATGGGCAAAGGAAGTGGTAACAGCCAATTTCGCCTCATTTCTGTGGGTGTTAGCCCATGTATTCTGGCGCTGCATGGGGTTCCGGCACAAGTTTATTGAAAAATCATACGAGGGGGTCCGCAAGAGGCTCACAAAAGGGCCATGGTGCCCGGTTGGGTTGAATGAGGCCTGGTTAGATTTTATGGGCCAAGGAAGTGGAAACAGCCGATTTTGCCTAATTTCTGTGGGTGTTAGCCCACGGATTCTGCCGCTGCATGGGGTGCTGGCGCAAGTTTCTTAAAAAAGCATACATGGGGATCAGCAAAAGGCCCGATAAGAGGTCCATGGCGCCCGGCGGGGTTGGATGAGGCTTGGTTAGATTTTATGGGCCAAGGAAGTGGAAACCGGCAATTTCGCCTCATTTTTGCGGGTGTTAGCCCACGCATTCTAGCTCTGCATGGGGTTCCGGCGCAAGACACTTGAAAATACATATGAGGGGGTCCGCAAGAGGCCCGACAAGAGGTCCATGGCGCCCGACGGGGTTGGATGAGGCCTGGTTGGATTTTATGAGCCAAGGAAGTGGAAAGAGGCAATTTCGCTTCATTTATGTGGGTATTAGCCCACGGATTCTGGCGCTGCATGGGGTTTCGGCGCAAGTTTCATTAAAAATCATACGAGGGGGTCCACAAGAGACCCGGCAAGAGGGCCATGGTGCCCGACGGGGTCGGATGAGGCCTGGTTAGATTTTATGGTCCAAGGAAGTGTGAACAGGCAATTTCGCCTCATTTCTGTGGTTGTTAGCCCACGGATTCTGGCGCTGCATGGGGTTCCGGCGTATGTTTTTTGAAAAATCATACGAGGGGGTCCGCAAGAGGCCTGCCAAGATGTCCATGGTGCATGGTGGGGCTGGATAAGGCCTAGGTTGATTTTATGGGCCAAGGAAGTGGAAAAAGGTGATTTCGCCTCATATCTGTGGGTGTTAGCCCACGAATTCTGGCGTTGCATGGGTTTCCGAAGCAAGTCTCTTGAAAAATCATACGAGGGGGTCCGCAAGAGGACTGGCAAGAGGTCCATGGCGCCTGGTGGGGTTGGATGAGGCCTTGTTTAATTTTATGGGCCAAGGAAGTGGAAACAACCGATTTCACCTCATTTCTATGAGTGTTAGCCCACGGATTCTTGCGGTGCATGGGGTTCCGGCGTAAGATACTTGAAAAATCATACGATGGGGTCCGCAAGAGGCTTGGCAAGAGGTCCATGGCACCCAGCGGGGTTGGATGAGGCTTGGTTGGATTTTATGGGCCAAGGAAGTGGAAATTAGCGATTTCGCCTCATTTCTGTGGGTGTTAGCCCACGGATTCTAGCGCTGCATGGGGTTCCGGCGCAAGACACTTGAAAATACATATGAGGGGGTCCGAAAAATGCCCAGCAAGAGGTCCATGGCACCCGATGGGGTTGGATGAGGCCTGGTTGGATTTTATGGGCCAAGGAAGTGGAAACAAGCGATTTCGCTTCATTTCTGTGGGTGTTAGCCCACGGATTCTCGCGCTGCATGGGGTTTCGGTGTATGTTTCTTGAAAAATCATACGAGGGGTCCGCAAGAGGCCCAGCAAGAGGGCCATGGCGCCCGGCGGGGTTGGATGAGGCTTGGTTGGATTTTATGGGCCAAAGAAGTGCGAACAGGCGATTTCGCCTCATTTCTGTGGGTGTTAGCCCACGAATTCTGGCGCTCCATGGGGTTCCGGCGCAAGTTCCTTGAAATATCATATGAGGGGTTCCTTAAGAGGCCCGGCAATAGGTCCATGGCGCCCGGCGGGGTTGAATGAGGCCTGGTTGGATTTTATGTGCCAAGGAAGTGGAAACAGGCGGTTTCGCCTCATTTCTGTGGGTGTTAACCCATGGATTCTGGCGCTGCATGGGGTTCCGGTGCAAGATACTTCAAAATACATACGAGGGGGTCCGCAAGAGGCCTAGGAAGAGGTCCATGGCGCCCGGAGGGGTTGGATGAGGCCTGGTTGGATTTAATGGGCCAAGGAAGTGAAAACATGCGATTTCGCCTCATTTTTGTGGGTGTTAGCCCACAGATTCTGGTGCTGCATGGGGTTCCGGCGCAAGATACTATGAAAAATCATACCAGGGGGTCCGCAAGAGGCCCCTCAAGAGGTCCATGGTTCTCGGTGGGGTTGGATGAGGCCTGGTTGGATTTTATGGGCCAAGGAAGTGGAAATTGCTGATTTCGCCTCATTTCTGTGGGTGTGAGCCCACGGATTCTGGCGCTGCATGGGGTTCTGACGCAAATTTCTTGAAAAGTCATACGAGGGGGTCTGCAAGAGGCCCGACAATAGGTCCATGGCGCCCAGCAGGGTTGGATGAGGCCTGGTTGGATTTAGTGGGCCAAGAAAGTGGAAACAGGCGATTTCGCCTAATTTCTGTGCGTGTTAGCCCACGGATTCTAGAGCTGCATGGGGTTACGGCGCAAGATACTTGAAAAATCATACGAGGGTGTCCGCAAGAGGCCCTGCAAGAGGTCCATGGCGCCCAGCGGGGTTGGATGAGGCATGGTTGGATTTTATGGGCCAAGGAAGTGGAAACAGGCGATTTCGCCTCATGTCTATGAGAGTTAGCGCACGGATTCTAGCGCTGCATGGGGTTCCGGTGCAAGTTTCTTGAAAAATCATACGAGGGGGTCCACAAGAGGCCTGGCAAGAGTTCCATGGTGCCCGACGGTGTTGGATGAGGCCTGGTTGGATTTTATGGGCCAAGGAAGTGCGAACAGGCAATTTTTGCTTCATTTCTGTGGGTGTTAGCCTACGGATTCTAACGCTGCATGGGATTCCGGCGCAAGATACTTAAAAATTCATACGAGGGGGTCCGCAAGAGGCCCGGCAAGAAGTCCCTGGCACCCGGCGGGGTTGGATGAGGCCAGGTTGGATTTTATGGGCCAAGGAAGTGGAAACAGCCGATTTCACCTCATTTCTGTGGGTGTTAGCCCACGGATTCTGGCGCTGCATGGGGTTTCGGCGCAAGTTTATTGAAAAATCATACGAGGAGGTCTGCAAGAGGTCTGCCGAGTGGTCCATGGCGCCCGGCGGGGTTGGATGTGGCCATGTTGGATTTTATGGGCCAAGGAAGTTGAAATAGGCGATTTCGCCTCATTTCTTAGGGTGTTAGCCCACAGATTCTGGCGCTGCATGGGGTTCCGGCGCAAGATACTTGAAAAATCATACGAGGGGGTCCGCAAGAGGACCAGAAAGAGGTCCATGGCGCCCGGCGGGGTTGGATGAAGCCTGGTTTGATTTTATGGGCCAAGGAAGTGGAAACAGCCGATTTTGCCTCATTTCTGTGGGTGATAGCCCACGGATTCTGGCGCTGCATGGGGTTCCGGCTCAAGTTTCTTGAAAAATCATACGAGGGGGTCCGCAAGGGACCAGCAAGAGGTTCATGGTTCCTGGTGGGGTAGGATGAGGCCTGGTTGGATTTTATGGGCCAAGAAAGTGGAAACAGCCGATTTTGCCTCATTTTTGTGGGTGTTAGCCCACGGATTCTAGCGCTACATGGGGTTCCTGAGCAAGTTTCTCGAAAAATCATACGAGGGGGTCCACAAGAGGCCCGGCAAGAGGTCTATGGTGCCTGGCGGGGTTAGATAAGGCCTGGTTGGATTTTATGGGCCAAGGATGTTGAAACAGGCAATTTCGCCTCATTTCTGTGGGTGTTAGCCCACGGATTTTGGCGCTGCATGGGATTCCGACGCAAGATACTAGAAAATTCATACGAGGGGGTACGCAAGAGGCCCGAAAAGAGGTCCATGGCGCCCGACCGGGTTGGATGAGACCTGGTTGCATTTTATGGGCCAAGGAAGTGGAAACAGCCGATTTCGCCTCATTTCTGTGGGTGTTAGCCCACGGATTCTGGCGCTGCATGGGGTTCCGACGCAACTTTCTTGAAAAATCATACGAGGGGGTCCGCAAGAGTCCTGACAAGAGGTCCATGGCGCCCGGCGGGGTTGGATGAGGCCTTGTTGGATTTTATGGGCCAAGGAAGTGGAAACAGGCAATTTCGCGTCATTTTTGTGGGTGTTAGTCCACGTATTCGGGCGCTGCATGTGGTTCCAACGCGAGATACTTGAAAAATCATACGAGGGAGTCCGCAAGAGGCCCGACAAGGGGTCCATGGTGCCCGGCGGGGTTGCATGAGGCCTGGTTAGATTTTATGGGCCAAGGTAGTGGAAACAGGCGATTTCGCCTCATTTCTGTGGGTGTTAGCCCACAGATTCTAGCGCTGCATGGGGTTCCGGCGCAACTTTCTTGAAACTTCATACGAGGGGGTCCGCAAGAGGCCCGACAAGAGGTCCATGGTGCCCGGCGGGGTTGGATGAGGCCTGGTTGGATTTTATGGGCCAAGGAAGTGGAAACAGGCGATTTCGCCACATTTCAGTGGGTGTTAGCCCACGGATTCTGACGCTGCACAGGGTTCCGGCGCAAGATACTTGAAAAATCATACGAGGGGGTCCGCAAGAGTCCCGGCAAGAGGTCCATGGTGCCCGGCGGGGTTGGATGAGTCCTCGTTGGATTTTATGGGCCAAGGAAGTGGAAACAAGCGATTTCGCCTCATTTCTGTGGGTGTTAGCCCACGGATTCTGGCGCTGCATGGGGTTCCGACGAGATTCATAAAAAATCATATGAGGGGGTCCGCAAGAGGCCCGACAAGAGGTCCATAGCGTGCGGCGGGGTTGGATTAGGCCTTGTTGGATTTTATGGGCCAAGGAACTGGAAACAGGCGATTTCGCCTCATTTCTGTGGGTGTTAGCCCATGGATTCTGGCGCTGCATGGGGTTCCGGCGCAACATACTTGAAAAATCACACGAGGGGGGCCGCAAGATGCCCGGCAAGAGGTCCATGGCGCTTGGCGGGGTTGGATGAGGCCTGGTTTGATTTTATGGGCCAAGGAAGTGGAAACAGGTGATTTCGCCTCATTTCTGTGGGTGTTAGCCCACGGATTCTGGCGCTGCATGGGGTTCCGGCGCGAGTTTCTTCAAAAATCATACGAGGGGGTCAAAATGAGGCCTGGCAAGAGGTCCATGGCGTGCGGCGAGGTTAGATGAGACCTTGTTGGATTTTATGGGCCAAGGAAGTGGAAGCAGCCGATTTCGCCTCATTTTTGTGGATGTTAGCCCATGGATTCTTGCACTGCATGGGGTTCCGGTGCAAGTTTCTTGAAAAATCATAAAAGGGGGTCCGCAAGAGGCCCGGCAAAAGGTCCGTGGCGCCCGACGGGGTTGGATGAGGCCTGGTTGGATTTTATGGGCCAAGGAAGTGGAAACAGGCAATTTCGCCTCATTTCTATGGGTGTTAGCCCACGGATTCTGGCGCTGCATGGGGTTCCAGCGCAAGATACATGAAAAATCATACGATGGGGTCCGCAAGAGGCCCGGCAAGAGGTCCATGGCGCCCGGCGGGTTTGGATGAGGCCAGGTTGGATTTTATGGGCCAAGGAAGTGAAAACAGGCGATTTCGCCTCATTTCTATGGGTGTTAGCCAACGGATTCTGGCGCTGCATGGGGTTTCAGCGCAAGTTTCTTGAAAAATTATACGAGGGGGTCCGCAAGAGGCCCGACAAGAGGTCCATGGCACCCGGCAGGGTTGGATGAGTCCTCGTTGGATTTTATGGGCCAAGGAAGTGGAAACAAGCGATTTCGCCTCATTTCTGTGGGTGTTAGCCCACGGATTCTGGCGCTGCATGGGGTTCCAGCGCAAGTTTCTTAAAAAATCATACGAGGGGGTCCGCAAGAGGCCCGTAAGAGGTCCATGGTTCCCGGCGGGTTGGATGAGGCCTGGCTGGACTTTATGGGCCAAGGAAGTTGAAACAGGCGATTTCGCCTCATTTCTGTGGGTGTTCGCCAAAGGATTCTAGCGTTGCATGGGGTCCCAGTGCATGTTTCATGAAAAATCATACGAGGGGGTCCGCAAGAGGCCCAAAAAGAGGTCCATGGTGCCCGGCGGGGTTGGATGAGGCCTGGTTTGATTTTATGGGCCAAGGAAGTGGAAACAGCCGATTTCGCCTCATTTCTGTGGGTGTTAGCCCATGGATTCTGGCGCTGCATGGGGTTCCGGCGAGTTTCATAAAAAATCATACGAGGGGGTCCACAAGAGGCCTGACAAGAGGTCCATAGCGCGCGGCGGGGTTGGATTAGGCGTTGTTGGATTTTATGGGCCAAGGAAGTGGAAACAGGCAATTTTGCCTCATTTTTGTGGGTGTTAGCCCACGGATTCTGGCGCTGCATGGGGTTCCGGTGCAAGATACTTGAAAAATCACACGAGGGGGTCCGCAAGATGCCCGACAAGAGGTCCATGGCACCCGACGGGGTTGGATGAGGCCTGGTTGGATTTTATGGGACAAGGAAGTGGAAACAGGCGATTTCGCCTCATTTATGTGGGTGTTAGCCCACGAATTCTGGCGCTGCATGGGGTTCTGGCGCGAGTTTCTTCAAAAATCATACGAGGGGGTCCAAAAGAGGCATGGCAAGAGGTCCATGGCGTGCGGCGGGGTTGGATGAGACCTTGTTTGATTTTATGGGCCAAGGAATAGGAAACAACCGATTTCGCCTCATTTTTGTGGATGTTAGCCCACGGATTCTTGCACTGCATGGGGTTCCGGTGCAAGTTTCTTGAAAAATCATAAAAGGGGGTCCGCAAGAGGCCCGACAAGAGGTCCATGGCTCCCGGCGGGGTTGGATGAGGCCTGGTTGTATTTTATGGGCCAAGGAAGTGGAAATAGGCAATTTCGCCTCATTTCTATGGGTGTTAGCCCACGGATTCTGGCGCTGCATGGGGTTCCAGCGCAAGATATTTGAAAAATCATACGAGGGGGTCCGCAAGAGGCCCGACAAGAGGTCCATGGCGCCCGGCGGGGTTGGATGAGGCTAGGTTGGATTTTATGGGCCAAGGAAGTGGAAACAGACGATTTCGCCTCATTTCTATGGGTGTTAGCCAACGGAGTTTTGCGCTGCATGTGGTTTTGGCGCAAGATTCTTGAAAAATCATAAGAGGGGGTCTGCAAGAGGCCCGGCAAGAGGTCCATGGCGCCCGGCGGGGTTGGATGAGTCCTCGTTGGATTTTATTGGCCAAGGAAGTGGAAACAAGCAATTTCGCCTCATTTCTGTGGGTGTTAGCCCACGGATTCTGGCACTGCATGGGGTTCCAGCGCAAGTTTCTTAAAAAATCATACGAGGGGGTCCGCAAGAGGCACGCAAGAGGTCCGTGGTGCCCGACGGGTTGGATGAGGCCTGGTTGGACTTTATGGGCCAAGGAAGTTGAAACAGGCGATTTCGCCTCATTCTCCGGGTGTTAGCCCACGGATTCTAGCGTTGCATGGGGTTCCAGCGCAAGTTTCTTGAAAAAGCATATGAGGGGGTCCGTAAGAGGCCCGGAAAGAGGTCCATGGTGCCCGGCGGGGTTGGATGAGGCCTGGTTTGATTTTATGGGCCAATGAAGTGGAAACAGCCGATTTCACCTCATTTCTATGGGTGTTAGCCCATGGATTTTGGCACTGCATGGGGTTCCGACGAGTTTCCTAAAAAATCATACGAGGGGGTCCGCAAGAGGCCCGACAAGAGGTCCATAGCGCGCGGCAGGGTTGGATTAGGCCTTGTTGGATTTTATGGGCCAAGGAAGTGGAAACAGGCGATTTCGCCTCATTTCTGTGGGTGTTAGCCCATGGATTCTGGCGCTGCATGGGGTTACGGCGCAACATACTTGAAAAATCACACGAGGGGGTCCGCAACATGCCCGGCAAGAGGTCCATGGCGCCTGGCGGGGTTGGATGAGGCCTGGTTGGATTTTATGGGCCAAGGAAGTGGAAACAGGTGATTTCGCCTCATTTCAATGGGTGTTAGCCCACGGATTCTGGCGTTGCATGGGGTTCCAGCGCAAGTTTCTTGAAAAATCATAGGAGGGGGTCCGTAAGAGGCCCGGAAAGAGGTCCATGGTGCCCGGCGGGGTTGGATGAGTTCTGGTTTGATTTTATGGGTCAAGGAAGTGGAAACAGCCGATTTCACCTCATTTCTATGGGTGTTAGCCCATGGATTTTGGCACTGCATGGGGTTCCGGCGAGTTTCCTAAAAAATCATACGAGGGGGTCCGCAAGAGGCCCGACAAGAGGTCCATAGCGCGCGGCTGGGTTGGATTAGGCCTTGTTGGATTTTATGGGCCAAGGAAGTGGAAACAGGAAATTTCGCCTCATTTCTGTGGGTGTTCGCCCATGGATTTTGCGCTGCATGGGCTTCCGGTGGAAGATACTTGAAAAATCACACGAGGGGGTCCGCAAGATGCCCGGCAAGGGGTCCATGGCACCCGGCGGGGTTGGATGAGGCCGGGTTGGATTTTATGGGCCAAGGAAGTGGAAACAGGCGATTTCGCCTCATTTCTGTGGGTGTTAGCCCACGGATTCTGGCGCTGCATGGGGTTCCAGCGCAAGATACATGAAAAATCATACGAGGGGGTCCAAAAGAGGCCTGGCAAGAGGTCCATGGCGTGCGTCCGGGTTGGATGAGACCTTGTTTGATTTTATGGGCCAAGGAAGTTGAAACAGCCGATTTCGCCTCATTTTTGTGGATGTTAGCCCACGGATTCTTGCACTGCATGGGGTTCCGGTGCAAGTTTCTTGAAAAATCATAAAAGGGGGTCCGCAAGAGGCCCAGCAAGAGGTCCATGGCTCCCGGCGTGGTTGGTTGAGGCCTGGTTGGATTTTATGGGCCAAGGAAGTGGAAATAGGCAATTTCGCCTCATTTCTATGGGTGTTAGCCCACGGATTCTGGCGCTGCATGGGGTTCCAGCGCAAGATACTTGAAAAATCATACGAGGGGGTCCGCAAGAGGCCCAGCAAGAGGTCCATGGCGCTCGACGGGGTTGGATGAGGCCAGGTTGGATTTTATGGGCCAAGGAAGTGGAAACAGGTGATTTCGCCTCATTTCTATGGGTGTTAGCCAACGGATTTTTGCGCTGCATGGGGTTTCGGCGCAAGTTTCTTGAAAAATCATAAGAGGGGGTCTGCAAGAGGCCCGGAAAGAGGTCCATGGCGCCCGGCGGGGTTGGATGAGTCCTCGTTGGATTTTATGGGCCAAGGAAGTGGAAACAAGCAATTTCGCCTCATTTATGTGGGTGTTAGCCCATGGATTCTAGCGCTGCATAGGGTTCCAGCGCAAGTTTCTTACAAAATCATACGAGGGGGTCCGCAAGAGGCCAGCAAGAGGTCCAGGGTGCCACGCGGGTTAGATGAGGCCTGGTTGGACTTTATGGGCCAAGGAAGTTGAAATAGACGATTTTGCCTCATTTCTGTGGGTGTTAGCCCACGGATTCTGGCGTTGCGTGGGGTTCCAGCGCAAGTTTTTTGAAAAATTATATGAGGGGGTCCGCAAGAGGTCCATGGTGCCCGGCAGGGTTTGATGAGGCCTGGTTTGATTTTATGGGCCAAGGAAGTGGAAACAGCCGATTTCGCCTCATTTCTGTGGGTGTTAGCCCATGGATTCTGGCGCTGCATGGGGTTCCGGCGAGTTTTATTAAAATTCATATGAGGGGGTCCGCAAGAGCCCTGAAAAGAGGTCCATAGCGTGCGACAGGGTTGGATTAGGCCTTGTTGGATTTTATGGGCCAAGGAAGTGGAAACAGGTGATTTCGCCTCATTTCTGTGGGTGTTAGCCCATGGATTATGGCGCTGCAAGGGGTTCCGTCGCAAGATACTTCAAAAATCACACGAGGGGGTCCGCAAGATGCCCGGCAAGAGGTCCATGGCGTCCGGCGGGGTTGGATGAGGCCTGGTTGGATTTTATGGGCCAAGGAAGTGGAAACAGGCGATTTCGCCTCATTTCTGTGGGTGTTAGCCCACGGATTCTGGCGCTGCATGGGGTTCCGGCGCGAGTTTCTTCAAAAATCATACGAGGGGGTCAAAAAGAGGCTGGCAAGAGGTCCATGGCGTGCGGCGAGGTTGGATGAGGCCTGGTTGGATTTTATTGGCCAAGGAAGTGGAAACAGCCGATTTCGCCTCATTTTTGTGGATGTTAGCCCACGGATTCTTGCACTGCATGGGGTTCCGGTGCAAGTTTCTTGAAAAATCATAAAAGGGGGTCCGCAAGAGGCCCGGCAAGAGGTCCATGGCGCCCGACGGGGTTGGATGAAACCTGGTTGGATTTTATGGGCCAAGGAAGTGGAAACAGGTAATTTCGCCTCATTTTTATGGGTGTTAGCCCACGGATTCTGGCGCTGCATGGGGTTCCAGCGCAAGATACTTGAAAAATCATACGAGGGGGTCCGCAAGAGGCCCGGCAAGAGGTCTATGGCACCCGGCAGGGTTGGATGAGGACTGGTTGGATTTTATGGGCCAAGAAAGTGCAAACAGCTGATTTTGCCCGGTGTTAACCCACGGATTCTGGCGCTGCATGGGGTTCTGGCACAAGTTTCTTTAAAAATCATTCGACGGGGTCCGCAAGAAGCCCGGCAAGAGGTCCATGTGCCTGGTTGGGTTGGATGAGGTCTTGTTGGATTTTATAGGCCAAGGAAGTGGTAACAGGCAATTTCGCTTCATTTCTGTGGGTGTTAGCCCATGGATTTTGGCGCTGCATGGGGTTTCGGCGCAAGATACTTGAAAATCATACGAGGGGGTCCGCAACAGGCCCGACAGGAGGTCCATGGCACCCGACGGGGTTGGATGAGGCCTGGTTGGATTTTATGGGCCAAGGAAGTGGAAACAGCCGATTTTGCCTTATTTCTGTGGGTGTTAGCCCATGGATTCTTGCGCTGCATGGGGTTCTGGTGCATGTTTCTTCAAAAATCATACGAGGGGGTCCTCAAGAGGCCCGGGAAGAGGGCCATGGTGCCTGGCGGGGTTGGATTTTATGGGCCAAGGAATTGGAAACAAGCGATTTCGCTTCATTTATGTGGGTGTTAGCCCACGGATTCTAGCGCTACATGGGGTTTCGGCGAAAGATACTTAAAAATCAAACGTTGGGGTCCGTATCAGGCCCGACAAGAGGTCCATTGCACCCGGCGGGGTTGGATGAGGCTTGGTTGGATTTTATGGGCCAAGGTAGTGGAAACAGCCGATTTCGCCTCATTTATGTGGGTGTTAGCCACGGATTCTTGCGCTGCATGGGGTTGTGGTGCAAGTTTCTTTAAATATCATACGAGGGGGTCCTCAAGAGGCCCGAGAAGAGGGCCATGGTGCCCGGCGGGGTTGGATGAGGCCAGGTTGGATTTTATGGGCCAAGGAAGTGGAAACAAGAGATTTCGCCTCATTTCTATGGGTGTTAGCCCACGGATTCTGGCGCTGCATGGGGTTCCAGCGCAAGTTTCTTGAAAAATTATAAGAGGGGGTCCGAAAGAGTCCCGGAAAGAGGTCCATGGCACCCGGCGGGGTTGGATGAGGCCTGGTTGGATTTTATGGGCCAAGGAAGTGGAAACAAACGATTTTGCCTCATTTTTATGGGTGTTAGCCTACAAATTAAGGCGCCGCATGGGGTTTGGGTGCAATTTTCTTGAAAAATCATACGAGGGGGTCCGCAAGAGGCCCGGAAAGAGGTCCATGGCGCTCGGCGGGGTTGGATGAGGCTTGGTTTGATTTTATAGGCAAAGGAAGTGGAAACAGCCGATTTCGCCTCATTTCTATGGGTGTTAGCCCATGGATTCTGGCGCTGCATGGGGTTTCGGCGCAAGTTTCTCAAAAACTCATACGAGGGGGTCCGCAAGAAGCCCGGTAAGAGGTCTAAGGCACGTGGAGGGGTCGGATGAGGCCTGGTTGGAATTTATGGGCCAAGCAAGTGGAAACAGGTGATTTTGCCTCATTTCTGTGGGTGTTAGCCCACGAATTCTGGTGCTGCATGGGGTTTCGGCAAAAGTTTCTTGAAAAATCATACGAGGGGGTCCGCAAAAGGCCCGGCAAGAGGTCCATGGCGCGCGGCGGGGTTGGATGAGGCCTGGTTGGATTTTATGGGCCAAGGAAGTGGAAACAGCCTATTTTGCCTCATTTTTGTGGGTGTTAGCCCACGGATTCTTCCGCTGCATGGGGTTCCGGTGCAAGTTTCTTAAAAAATCATACGAGTAGGTCCACAAGAGGCCCAGAAAGAGGTCCATGGCACCCAGTGGGGTTGGATGAGGCCTGGTTGGATTTTATGGGCCAAGGAAGTGGAAACAACCGATTTCGCCTCATTTCTGTGGGTATTAGCCCATGGACTCTGGCGCTGCATGGGGTTCCGGCGCAAGTTTCATAAAATATCATACGAGGGGGTCCAAAAGAGGCCTTGCAAGAGGTCCATGGCGTGCGGCGGGGTCAGATGAGGCCTGGTTGGATTTTATGGGCCAACGAAGTGGAAACAGGCGATATCTCCTCATTTCTGTGGGTGTTAGCCCACGAATTCTGGCGCTGCATGGGGTTCCGGGGGAAGTTTCTTGAAAAATCATACGAGGGGGTCCATAATAGGCCCGGCAAGAGGTCCCCGGCGCGCGGCAGGGTTGGATGAGGCCTGGTTTGATTTTGTGGGCCAAGGAAGTGGAAACAGCCGATTTCGCTTCATTTGTGTGTGTGTTAGCCCACAGATTCTTCCGCTGCATGGGGTTCCGGTGCAAGTTTCTTAAAAAATCATACGAGGGGGTCCGCAAGAGACCCAGCAAGAGGGCCATGGTGCCCGGTGGTGTTGGATGAGGCCAGGCTGGATTTTATGGGCCAAGGAAGTGGAAACAGGCGATTTCTCCTCATTTCTATGGGCGTTAGCCAACGAATTCTAGCGCTGCATGGGGTTCTGCCGCAAATTTCTTCAAAAATCCTGCGACGGCGTCTGCAAGAGGCCCTGCAAGAGGTCTAATGCGCCCGACGGGATTGGATGAGGCCTGGTTGGATTTTATGGGCCAAGATAGTGGAAATAGACGATTTTGCCTCATTTCTATGGGTGTTAGCCCACGGATTCTGACGCTGCACGGGGATTCGGCGCAAGATACTTGAAAAATCATACAAGGGGGTCCGCAAGAGGCTTGGCAAGAGGTCCATGGCGCTCGGCGGGGTTGGATGAGGCCTGGATTGATTTTACGGGCCAAGGAAGTGGAAACAGCTGATTTCGCCTCATTTCTATGGGTGTTAGCCCACGGATTCTTGTGCTGTATGGGGTTCCGGTGAAAGTTTCTTGAAAACTCATACGAGGGGGTCTGCAAGAGGCCTGGCAAGAGGTCCATGGTGCCCAGCGGGGTTGGATGAGGCCAGGTTGGATTTTATGGGTCAAGGAAGTGGAAACAGGCTATTTCGCCTCATTTCTATGGGTGTTAGCCCACGGATTCTTGCGCTGCATGGGGTTCTGGTGCATGTTTCTTGAAACCTCATACGAGGGGGTCCTCTAGATGCCCGGGAAGAGGGCCATGGTGCCCGGCGGGGTTGGATGAGGCCAGGTTGGATTTTATGGGCCAAGGAAGTGGAAACAGGCGATTTCGCCTCATTTCTATGGGTGTTTGCCCACGGATTCTAGCGTTGCATGGGGTTCCGGCGCAAGTTTCTTGAAAAATTATACGAGGGGTTCCGCAAGAGTCCCGGCAAGAGGTCCATGGCACCCGGCGGGGTTTGATGAGGCCTGGTTGGATTTTATGGGCCAAGGAAGTGGAAACAAGCGATTTTGCCTCATTTCTGTGGGTGTTAGCCTACAAATTCTGGCGCTGCATGGGGTTTCGGTGCAAGTTTCTTGAAAACTCATACGAGGGGGTCCGCAAGAGGCCCAGAAAGAGGTCCATGGCACCCGGCGGGGTTGGATGAGGCCTGGTTGGATTTTATGGGCCAAGGAAGTGGAAACAGGCGATTTCGCCTCATTTCTGTGGGTGTTAGCCCACAGATTCTGGCGCTGCAAGGGGTTCCGGTGCAAGTTTCTTGAAATATCATACGAGGGGGTCCGCAAGAGGCCCGACAAGAGGGCCATGGTGCCCGGCGGGGTTGGATGAGGCTTGGTTTGATTTTATGGGCCAAGGAAGTGGAAACAGCCGATTTCGCCTCATTTCTGTGGGTGTTAGCCCATGGATTCTGGCGCTGCATGGGGTTCCGGCGCACGTTTCATGAAACCGCATATGAGGGGGTCCGCATGAAGCCCGGCAAGAGGTCCAAGGCGCGCGGCGGGGTCGGATGAGGCCTGCTTGGATTTTATGGGCCAAGGAAGTGGAAACAGGTGATTTTGCCTCATTTCAGTGGGTGTTAGCCCACGGATTCTGGCGCTGCATGGGGTTCCGGTGCAAGATACTTTAAAATCACACAAGGGGGTCTACAAGAGGCCTGGCAAGAGGTCCATGGCACCCGGTGGGGTTGGAGGAGGCCTGGTTCAATTTTATGGGCCAAGGAAGTGGAAACAAGCGATTTGGCCTCATATCTGTGGGTGTTAGCCCACGGATTCTGGCGCTGCATGGGGTTCCGGTGCAAGTTTCTTGAAAAATCATACGAGGGGGTCCGCAAGTGGCCCGGCAAGAGTTCCATTGCGCGCGGCGGGGTTGGATGAGGCCTGGTTGGATTTTATGGGCCAAGGAAGTGAAAACAGCCGATTTCGCCTAAGTTTTGTGGGTGTTAGCCCACGTATTCTTCCGCTGCATGGGGTTCCGGTGCAAGTTTCTTAAAAAATCAAACGAGGGGGTCTGCAAGAGGCCCAGCAAGAGGACCATGGCGCCCGACGGTGTTGGATGAGTCCTCATTGGATTTTATGGGCCAAGGAAGTGGAAACAAGCGATTTCGCCACATTTTTGTGGGTGTTAGCCCACGGATCTAGCGCTGCATGAGGTTCCAGTGCAAGTTTCTTGAAAAATCATACGAGGGGGTCCGCAAGATGCCCACAAGAGGTCCATGGCGCCCGGAGGGGTTGGATGAGGCCTAGTTGGACTTTATGGGCCAAGGAAGTTGAAACAGGCAATTTCGCCTCATTTCTGTGGGTGTTAGCCCACGGAATCTGGCGTTGCATGGGGTTCCAGCGCAAGTTTTTTGAAACATCATACGAGGGGGTCCGCAAGAGGCCTAACAAGATGTCCATGGTGCCCGGCGGGGTTGGATGAGGCCTGGTTTAATTTTATGGGCCAAGGAAGTGGAAACAGCCTATTTCGCCTCATTTCTGTAGGTGTTAGCCCATGGATTCTGGTGCTGCATGGGGTTCCGACGCAAGTTTCATAGAAAATCATACGAGGGGGTCCGCAAGAGGCCCGACAAAAGGTCCATAGCGCGCAGCGGGGTTGGATTATGCCTTGTTGGATTTTATGTGCCAAGGAAGTGGATACAGGCAATTTCACCTCAATTCTGTGGGTATTAGCCCGCGGATTTTGGCGCTGCATGGGGTTCCAGCGCAGTTTCTTGAAAAATCATAAGAGGGGGTCCACAAGAGGCCCGGCAAGAGGTCCATGGCGCGCGGCGGGGTTGGATGAGGCCTGGTTGGAATTTATGGGCCAAGGAAGTGGAAACAGCCGATTTCGCCTCATTTTTGTGGGTGTTAGCCCACGGATTCTTCCGCTGCATGGGGTTTCGGTGCAAGTGTCTTAAAAAATCATACGAGGGGGTCCGCAAGAGGCCCGGCAAGAGGGCTATAGTGCCCGGCGGGGCTGGATGAGGCCAGGTTGGATTTTATGGGCCAAGGAAGTGGAAACAAGCGATTTCGCCTCATTTCTATGGGTGTTAGCCAACAAATTCTGGTGCTTCATGGGTTTTCGGCGCAAGTTTCTTGAAAAATCATACGAGGGGGTCCGCAAGAGGCTCGGCATGAAGTCTATGGGGCCCGGCGGGGTTGGATGAGTCCTCGTTGGATTTTATGGGCCAAGGAAGTGGAAACAAGCGATTTCGCCTCATTTCTGTGGGTGTTAGCCCATGGATTCTGGCGCTGCATGGGGTTCCAGCGCAAGTTTCTTGAAAAATCATACGATGGGGTCCGCAAGAGGCCCACAAGAGGTCCATGGCGCCCGGCGGGGTTGGATGAGGCCTGGTTTGACTTTATGGGCCAAGGAAGTTAAAACAAGCGATTTCGCCTCATTTCTGTGGGTGTTAGCCCACGGATTCTGGTGTTGCATGGGGTTCCAGTGCAAGTTTATTGAAAAATAAAACGAGGGGGTCTACAAGAGGCCCGGCAAAAGGTCCATGGTGCCCGGCGGGGTTGGATGAGGCCTGGTTTGATTTTATGGGCCAACGAAGTGGAAACAACCAATTTCGCCTCATTTCTATGGGTATTAGCCCATGGATTCTGGCGCTGCATGGGGTTACGGCGCAAGTTTCATAAAATATCATACGAGGGGGTCCAAAAGAGGCCTGGCAAGAGGTCCATGGTGCGCGGCGGGGTTGGATGAGGCCTGGTTGGATTTTATGGGCCAACGAAGTGGAAACAGGCGATTTCTCCTCATTTCTGTGGGTGTTAGCCCACGAATTCTGGCGCTGCATGGGGTTCCGGCGGAAGTTTCTTGAAAAATCATACGAGGGGGTCCGTAAGAGGCCTGGCAAGAGGTCCCCGGCACGCGGTGGGGTTGGATGAGGCCTGGTTGGATTTTATGGGCCAAGGAAGTGGAAACAGCCGATTTCGCCTCATTTGTGTGGGTGTTAGCCCACGAATTCTTCCACTGCATGGGGTTCCGGTGCAAGTTTCTAAAACAATCATACGAGGGGGTCCGTAAGATGCCCAACAAGAGGGCCATGGTGCCCGGTGGTGTTGGATGAGGCCAGGTTGGATTTTATGGGCCAAGGAAGTGGAAACATGCGATTTCTCCTCATTTCTATGGGCGTTAGCCAACGAATTCTAGCGCTGCATGGGGTTCTGCCGCAAATTTCTTTAAAAATCATACTACGGCGTCCGCAAGAGGCCCTGCAAGAGGTCCATGGCGCCCGGCGGGGTTGGATGAGGCCTGGTTGGATTTTATGGGCCAAGAAAGTGGAAACAGACGATTTCGCCTCATTTCTATGGGTTTTAGCCCACGGATTCTGTCGTTGCATGGGTATTCGGCACAAGATACTTGATAAATCATACGAGGGGGTCTGCAAGTGGCCCGGCAAGAGGTCCATGGCACCCGGCGGGGTTGGATGAGGCCTGGTTGGATTTTACTAGCCAAGGAAGTGGAAACAGCTGATTTCGCCTCATTTCTGTGGGTGTTAGCCCACGGATTCTTGCGCTGCATGGGGTTCCGGTGCAAGTTTCTTGAAAAATCATACGAGTGGGTCCAGAAGAGGCCCGGCAAGAAGTCCATGGTGCCCGGCGGGGTTGGATGAGGCCAGGTTGGATTTTATGGGCCAAGGAAGTGGAAACAGGCTATTTCACCTCATTTCAATGGGTGTTAGCCCACAGATTCTTGCGCTACATGGGGTTCTGGTGCAAGTTTCTTGAGAACTCATACGAGGGGGTCCTCAAGAGGCCCGGGAAGAGGGCCATGGTGCCCAGCGGGGTTGGATGAGGCCAGGTTGGATTTTATGGGCCAAGGAAGTGGAAAGAGGAGATTTCGCCTCATTTCTATGGGTGTTTGCCCACGGATTCTGGCGCTGCATGGGGTTCTGGCGCAAGTTTCTTGAAAAATTATACGAGGGGTTCTGCAAGAGTCCCGCCAAGAGGTCCATGGCACCTCGCGGGGTTCGATGAGGCCTGGTTGGATTTTATGGGCCAAGGAAGTGGAAACAAGCGATTTTGCCTCATTTCTGTGGGTGTTAGCCTACAAATTCTGGCGCTACATGGGGTTTCGGTGCAAGTTTCTCGAAAAATCATACGAAGGGGTCCTCAAGAGGCCCGGAAAGTGGTCCATGGCACCCGGCGGAGTTGGATGAGGCCTTGTTAGATTTTATGGGCCAAAGAAGTGGAAACAGGCGATTTCGCCTCATTTTTGTGGGTGTTAGCCCACGGATTCTGGCGCTGCAAGGGGTTCCGGTGCAAGTTTCTTGAAATATAATACGAAGGGGTCCGTAAGAGGCCAGACAAGAGGGCCATGGTGCCCGGCGGGGTTGGATGAGGACTAGTTTGATTTTATGGGCCAAGGAAGTGGAAACAGCCGATTTCGCCTCAATTCTGTGGGTGTTAGCCCATGGATTCTGGCGCTGCATGGGGTTCCGGCGCAAGATTCTTAAAAACTCATACGAGGGGGTCCGCAAGAAGCCCGGCAAGAGGTCCAAGGCACGCGGCGGGGTCAGATGAGGCCTAGTTCGATTTTATGGGCCAAGGAAGTGGAAACAAGTGATTTTGCCTCATTTCAGTGGGTGTTAGCCCATGGATTCTGGCGCTGCATGGGGTTCCGGTGCTAGATACTTTAAAAATCACATGAGGGGGTCCACAAGAGTCCTGGAATGAGGTCCATGGCGCCCGACGGGGTTGGATGAGGCCTGGTTGGATTTTATGGGCCAAGGAAGTGGAAACAGGCGATTTCGCCTCATATCTGTGGGTGTTAGCCCACGGATTCTGGCGCTGCATGGGGTTCCGGCGCAAGTTTCTTGAAATATCATACGAGGGGGTCCGCAAGAGGCCCAGCAAGAGGTCCATGGTGCCCGGCGGGGTTGGATGAGGCCGAGTTGGATTTTATGGGCCAAGGAAGTGGAAAAAGGCTATTTTGCCTCATTTCTATGGGTGTTAGCCAACGGATTCTTGCGCTGCATAGGGTTTTGGCACAAGTTTCTTGAAAAATCATACGAGGGGGTCCGCAAGAGGCCCGGAAAGAGGTCCATGGGGCCCGGCGGGGTTGGATGAGTCCTCGTTGTTATGGGCCAAGGAAGTGGAAACAAGCGATTTCGCCTCATTTCTATGGGTGTTAGCCTATGGATTCTGGCGCTGCATGGGGTTCCAGCGCAAGTTTCTTAAAAATTCAAACAAGGGGGTCCGCAAGAGGCCCCCAAGAGGTCCATGGTGCCTGGCGGGTTGGATGAGGCCTGGTTGGACTTTATGGGACAAGGAAGTTTAAACAGGCGATTTCGCCTCATTTCTGTGGGTGTTAGCCCATGGATTCTGGCGCTGCATGGGGTTTCGGTGCAAGATACTTGAAAAATCACACGAGGGGGTCCGCAAGAGGCCCGGCAAGAGGTCCATGGTGCGCGGCAGGGTTGGATGAGGCCTGGTTGGATTTATGGGCCAAGGAAGTGGAAAAGGCCAATTTCGCCTCATTTTTGTGGATGTTAGCCCACGGATTCTTGCACTGCATGGGGTTCCGGTGCAAGTTTCTTGAAATATCATAAAAGGGGGTCCGCAAGAGGCCCGGTAAGAGGTCCATGGCACCCGGCGGGGTTGGATGAGGCCTGGTTGGATTTTATGGGCCAAGGAAGTGGAAACAGGCAATTTCGCCTCATTTGTATAGGTGTTAGCCCACGGATTATGGCGCTGCATGGTGATTCCAGCGCAAGATACTTGAAAAATCATACGAAGGGGTCCGCAAGAGGCTCGGCAAGAGGTCCATGGCACCCGGCGGGGTTGGATGAGGACTGGTTGGATTTTATGGGCCAAGGAAGTGCAAACAGCTGATTTTGCCTCATTTCTGTAGGTGTTAGCCCACGGATTCTGGAGGTGCATGGGGTTCTGGCGCAAGTTTCCTCAAAAATCATACGACGGGGTCCGCAAGAGGCCCGGCAAGAGGTCCACGGTGCCCGACGGGGTTGGGTGAGGCCTGGTTGGATTTTATAGGCTAAGGAAGTGGAAACAACCAATTTCGCCTCATTTCTGTGGGTGTTAGCCCACGGATTTTTGCGCTGCATGAGGTTCTGGTGCAAGTTTCTTGAAATATCATACGAGGGGGTCCTCAAGAGGCCCGGGAAAAGGGCCATGGTTCCCGGCAGGATTGGATGAGGCCTGGTTGGATTTTATGGTCCAAGTAAGTGGAAACAGGCGATTTTGCCTCATTTCTATGGGTGTTAGCCCACGGATTCTGGCGCTGCGTGGGGTTCCGGCGCAACTTTCATAAAAACTCATACAAGGGGGTCCAAAAGAGGCCTGGCAAGAGGTCCATCGCACGCGGCGGGGTTGGATGAGGCCTGGTTGGATTTTATGGGCCAAGGAAGTGGAAACAGGCGATTTCGGCTCATTTCTATGGGTGTTAGCCCACGGATTCTGGCGCTGCATGGGGTTCCGGCGCAAGTTTCTTGAAAAATCATACGAGAGGGTCCATAAGAGGCCTGGAAAGAGTTCCATGGCGCGTGGCGGGGTTGGATGAGGCCTGATTGGATTTTATGGGCCAAGGGAGTGGAAATAGGCGATTTCGCCTTATTTCTGTGGGAGTTAGCCCATGGATTCTGGCGCTGCATGGGGTTCCAGCGCAAGATATTTGAAAAATTATACGAGGGGGTCCACAAGAGGCCCAGCAAGAGGTCCATGGCACACGGCGGGGTTGGATAAAGCCTGGTTAGATTTTATGGGCCAAGGGAGTGAAAACAGGCGATTTCGCCTTATTTCTGTGGGTGTTAGCCCACGAATTCTGGCGCTGCATGGGTTTCCGGTGCAAGATACTTTAAAATCATACGAGGGAGTCTGCAAGAGGCCCAGCATGAGGTTCATGGCGCCCGGCGGGGTTGGATGAGGCTTGGTTGGATTTTATGGGCCAAGAAAGTGGAAACAACCGATTTCGCCTCCTTTCTGTGGGTGTTAGCCCACGGATTCTAGCGCTGAATGGGGTTTCGGCGCAAGTTTCTTAAAGAATCATACGAGGGGGTCCGAAAGTGCCCCGGCAAGAAGTCCATGGCGCCTGGTGGGGTTTGATGAGGCCTGGTTGGATTTTATGGGCCAAGGAAGTTGAAATAGCCAATTTCGCCTCATTTCTGTGGGTGTTAGCCCACGGATTCTGGCGCTGCATGGGGTTCCGGCGCAAGATACTTGAAAAATCATACGAGGGGGTCTACAAGAGGCCCGGCAAGAGGTCCATGGCGCCCGGCGAGGTTGTATTAGGCTTGGTTGGATTTTATGGGCCAAGGAAGTGGAAACAGCCGATTTTGCCTCATTTCTTTGGGTGTTAGCCCACGGATTCTGGCGCTGCATGGGGTTCCGGTGCAAGTTTCTTGAAATATCATACGAGGGGGTCCGCAAGAGGCCCGGCAAGAGGTCCATGGCGCCTCGCGGGGTTGGATAAGGCCTTGTTTGATTTTATGGGCCAAGAAAGTGGAAACAGGCGATTTCGCCTAATTTCTGTGGGTGTTAGCCCACGGATTCTGGCGCTGCATGGGGTTCCGGTGCAAGATACTTGAAAAATCATACGAGGGGGTTCGCAAGAGGCCCGTCAAGAGGTCCATGGCACCCAGCGGGGTTGGATGATAACTTGTTGGATTTTATGGGCCAAGGAAGTGGAAACAGGCGATTTCTTCTCATTTCTGTGGGTGTTAGCCCATGGATTCTGGCGCTGCATGGGTTTCCGGTGCAAGTTTCTTGAAAAATCATACAAGGGTGTCCGCAAGAGGCCCGGCAAGAGGACCATGGTCCCCGGCGGGGTTGGATGAGGCCTGGTTGGATTTTATGGGCCCAGGAAGTGAAAACAGGCGATTTAGTCTCATTTCTGTGGGTGTTAGCCCACGGATTCTGGCGCTGCATGAGGTTCCGGCGCAAGTTTCTTGAAAAATCAAACGAGAGGGTCCACAAGAGGGCTGGCAAGAGGTCCATGGCGTGTGGCGGGGTTGGATGAGGCCTGATTGGATTTTATGGGCCAAGGAAGTGGAAACAGGCGATTTCGCCTCATTTCTGTGGGTGTTAGCCCACGGATTCTGGCGCTGCATGGGGTTCCGGCGCAAGATACTAGAAAACTCATACGAGGGGGTCCGCAAGAGGCCCGCCAAGAGGTCCATGGTGCCCGGCGGGGTTGGATGAGGCCTGGTTGGATTTTATGGGCCAAGGAAGTGGAAACAGGCGATTTCGCCTCATTTTCTGTGGGTGTTAGCCCACGGATTCTGGCGTTGCATGGGGTTCCAGCGCAAGATACTTGAAAAATCATATGAAGGGGTCCGAAAGAAGCCCAGCAAGAGGTCCATGGTGCCCGGCGGGGTTGGATGAGGCCTGGCTAGATTTTATGGGCCAAGGAAGTGAAAACAGGCGATTTCGCCTCATTTCTGTGGGTGCTAGCCCACAGATTCTGGCGCTGCATGGGGTTCCGGTGCAAGATACTTTAAAAATCATACGAAGGGGTCCGCAAGAGGCCCGGCAAGAGGTCCATGGCTCCCAGCGGAGTTGGATGAGGACGGGTTGGATTTTATGGGCCAAGGAAGTGGAAACAGGCAATTTCTCCTCATTTCTGTGGGTGTTAGCCCACGAATTCTAGCGCTGCATGGACCTCCGGAGCAAGATACTTGAAAAATCATACGAGGGGGTCCGCAAGAGGCCCGGCAAGAGGTCCATGGTGCCCGGCGGGGTAGGATGAGGCCTGGTTGGATTTTTTGGGCCAAGGAAGTGGAAATAGGCAATTTCGCCTCATTTCTGTGGGTGTTAGCCCACGGATTCTGGCACAGAATGGGGTTCCGGCGCAAGTTTCTTGAAAAATCATACGAGGGGGTCTGAAAAAGGCCCGGCAAGAGGGCCATGGCACCCGGCGGGGTTGGATGAGGCCTGGTTGAAGTTTATGGGCCAAGGAAGTGGAAACATGCGATTTCGCCTCATTTCTGTGGTTGTTAGCCCACGGATTCTGGCGCTGCATGGGGTTACGGCGCAAGTTTCTTGAAAATCATACAAGGGGGTCCGCAAGAGGCTCGGCAAGAGATCCATGGCACCCGGCGGGGTTGTATTAGGCCTGGTTGGATTTTATGGGCCAAGGAAGTGGAAACAGGCGATTTTGCCTCATTTTTGTGGGTGTTAGCCCACGAATTCTGGCGCTGCATGGGGTTCCGGCGCAAGATACTTGAAAAATCATACGAGGGGGTCCGAAAAAGGCCCGGCAAGAGGTCCATGGTGCCCGGCGGGGTAGGATGAGGCCTGGTTGGATTTTATGGGCCAAGGAAGTGGAAACAGCCAATTTCGCCTCATTTCTGTGGGTGTTAGCCCACAGGTTCTGGCACTGCATGGGGTTCCGGCGCAAGTTTCTTGAAAAATCATACGAGGGGGTCCGCAAGAGGCCCGGCAAGAGGTCCATGGCACCCGGCGGGGTTGAATGAGGCCTGGTTGGATTTTATGGGCCAAGGAAGTGGAAACAGGCAATTTCGCCTCATTTCTGTGGGTGTTAGCCCACGGATTCTCGCGCTGCATGGTGTTTCGGCGCAAGATACTTGAAAAATCATACGAGGGCGTCCGCAAGAGGCCCGAAAAGAGGTCCATGGTGCCTGACGGGGTTGGATGAGGCATGGTTAGATTTTATGGGCCAAGGAAGTTGAAACGGCCAATTTCGCCTCATTTCTGTGGGTGTTAGTCCACGAATTCTGGCGCTGCATGGGGTTCCTGCGCAAGTTTCTTTAAAAATCATACGAGGGGGTCCCCAAGAGGCCCGGCAAGAGGGCCATGGCGTCCGGCGGGGTTGGATGAGGCCTGGTTGGATTTTATGGGCCAAGGAAGTGGAAACAGGTGATTTCGCCTTATTTCTGCGGGTGTTAGCCCTCGGATTCTGGCGCTGCATGGGGTTCCGGCGCAAGTTTCTTGAATTATCAAACGAGGGGGTCCGCAAGAGGTTCATGGCGCCCGGCGGGGTTGGATGAGGCCTGGTTGGATTTTATGGGCCAATGAAGTGGAAACAGGAGATTTCGCCTCATTTCTATGGGTGTTAGCCCACGGATTCTGGCGCTGCATGGGGTTCCGGCGCAAGATACTTGAAAAATCACACAAGGGGGTCCGCAAGAGGCTCGGAAAGAGTTCCATGGCACCCGGTGGGGTTGGATGAGGCCTGGTTGGATTTTATGGGCCAAGGAAGTGGAAACAGCCGATTTCACCTCATTTCTATGGGTGTAAGCCCAAGGATTTTGACGCTGCATGGGGTTCCGGCGCAAGTTTCTTGAAAAATCATACGAGGGGGTCCGCAAGAGGCCCGGCAAGAGGTCCATGGCGCCCGGCGGGGTTGGATGAGGCCTGGTTGGATTTTATGGGCCAAGGAAGTGGAAATAGGCGATTTCGCCTCATTTCTGTGGGTGTTAGCCCACGGATTCTGGCGCTGCGTGGGGTTTCGGTGCAAGATACTTGAAAAATCATACGAGGGGGTCCACAAGAGGCCCGACAAGAGGTCCATGGCCCCCGGCAGGGCTGGATAAGGCCTGGTTGGATTTTATGGGCCAAGGAAGTTGAAACAACCAATTTCGCCTCATTTCTGTGGGTGTTAGCCCACGAGTTCTGGCGCTGCATGGGGTTCCGGCGCAAGTTTCTTGAAAAATCATACGAGGGGGTCCGCAAAAGGCCCGGCAAGAGGTCCATGGCGCACGGCATAAGAGGGAACCTATTATGTAGTGAATGTTGGGGTCATTTGGTAATCGAGTAGAATTATACAAATATTAGTAATATTTTATTAATTATGAGAAAACTTATATAATATTTTATATAAGTATTAGTTATGTAAAGTTCAGTTATTTAGATATTAGTTATTCCATATTTTGTTCTACGTAAGATTATATACAAATTTCCTCATAATTTATACATATTTTAGTTATGCAGATTTCTAAATTGCAAATTAAATACTTTATTAAGTTTATATATATTGTTTTAACCAGCTATCAAACATTATATTATTTATTCAGAATTTAATACACATGTAATATTTCTCCTCACTAATTAGTAGTGTTGGTATGATTGAGAAATGGAGGGAAGTGAAAATTTAAATAAAGTTGAAACTTATACGCTTAAAGAATTGAGATGAAGACAAGCATCGTACCATTGTCGCTCGATTTTGATTATTGATAATATTTTTGGAATAATAAAATCATTTTAATCATAATTTTGTGGAAAATTACCTATTAATCATCATGAGATTAATTGATTTGCAAATTTTATTTTTATTAATTCTGCAGATTTTGTTTTCCTTTCTACGTCATTCTTCCTTTACACATTTTCTTACAACACAAAGTCGAGTTATTATTTGGTTCTTGAGTATCTACAAATTCAACAAATTTATTGATATTTGATGTACCGCTTCTTAAATAATAAGATATCAATTCTATCCAGAGAGAAAGTATCAAGCATCTCGAATACAATGATAGGACTAAATTTCTTAAAAATGAACAGTAAATTTTGTGGTCTCAAATAATTAATTAATGTTTATTTACTTTTTGTTAAATTATTTTGCAGATTATTTAGTTTTTTTAAAAAAACTATTTTATGCATAAGGTCTCTTGACCCTTTAGGTCAGATAGATAACATGTATTTGAATTTTTACAAATTTTAAACCATCATTGAATTGATCGGGAATGCTTCCTTTTTAATGAATCTTATACAACATGAATTCGAATTAATCATTGCTCTAAAAATTATACCAAGTGAAACCAAAAAAATAAGAAAATCACTATACAAGATTTATGAAAAGCTGAGGGAGAATACATGTTTATGCATCCCTTTTTTGAAAGGTACAAAATAACGCTTCCTTTTAATAGGTCTTACTCGATATGCATTTGAATTAATCATCGACTCGAAAAAAATACACAAAGTGAAATTAAAAAAAATAGGTACAAAAATTGGAACGCCCACCGTGGGGCTCGAACCCACGACCACAAGGTTAAGAGCCTTGCGCTCTACCAACTGAGCTAGACGGGCTTTGTTGAGAAACATTATTATTATTATTAATAAAATTTATCCAAATATTTCATTAGGCCACAATATAATATCAACCCTATATATAAAAATAAAATAAAATTGCTTTTATTTACAACTCCCACTGTACCACTTAGAATAAAAAAATCTCAACAATATTCTACCAAAATATGTACAGTCCCAAAAGTTTGTGTACAAATATATGTGCTCAAGATTCTTCTTTTGTGTACTTTATAGAGCACTTGATCAAACACTTTACATATAGATATAAAATGCAACGTATACAAAGTCTAATCTAGTCCTAGAGCGAGCGGTTTAATATGATTGTGTTCTTGTATTATATGTATATGTAGCTCGAGTCAAAAGCAATGAGTTCAATTGAACCACTTAGTCGGCCCAAGATCCACCTTTTGTATGTACATGTGTTGGACTAAATGTGTTAAGCATAAACTAGTATGCAATTTGTATACATAGCTCGAGTCAAAAGCAAAGAGTTTATTTGTCTCTGTATGTATATGTGTTGGGCCAAATGTGTCAAGCAAAAGCTATACATAGCTCGAGTCAAAAGCAATGAGTTCAATTGAATCACTGATCCCGTCCTAGATCCACCTCTGTATGCATATGTGTTGGACCAAATATGTCGAGCAAAATCTATGTATACCATGTGTATACAATATTCATAGCTCGAGTCTGAAACAATTGAACCACTGAACCCGCCCTAGATCCACCTCTGTGTGCATGTATAGTGGAAGAAAACATCAAGTGAAAACCAGCTCTTGTAAAAGATCATTCAATATGAGATCCTCCAGCTCAAGTCCAACACACACAGCATCATATTGAAGGTTCACCCAAGTCTCATCTTTTGCTAGATCACGACTCACAGCATCGTCAATTGGTTGATCAATCTTCATTTCAGATTCGAGACACGAGTTTATATCTTTCCACACCTCACCAAGGACATGGTACCCCACAGGCATTGTATGCATATATGAACGGCATGTTAACGACTTTGGCCAGTAGGAACATGATCTCTCATAAATTTGTAACAAGACCTCATTGATCAAATCAAACAAAAGTAGTTGGTCACAAGCAACACCCTCTTGATCAAGTAAACAGTATCCTTCAACTTCATCAAATAATGAAGGATTCACTGGTTTTTCAGCAGAATGCCATTTCCCTAGACACTTATTTCCACTGAAGCAAGATAGTTCTAGTACATCTTTTACATAATTGAATTCCAATTCATATCTCTTATCGACCTGAATTTGCAAAAGTCTGTTCAGATCATTGGATGAGAATCCGTTTTTATCAGTGTTAACTGCATCCTCTTCTGCACCTGCGGAATATCAGTAAAAATCATCTTGCTAATTTGCTAAAGGAACTGAAGATGCATACGTAGTTTATAAGGTAAATGTCATAGCACCGATAATACATGAAGACAGGTACATGATTTACATGTTTTACGTAGAAAGCATCAAACTTTGGCATGTTTGGCAGTTCATTTTTGACATCAGGACTGAGACATGTTTGGAATGTCCAATTGATAGTGAATGTGCTATGAAATCATAAATGTGCGAGTTTATTCTGAGAGCAATGTACTTCAAAATTGAAAAACCAGATACCAAAATTGACAAAAGAGTGTTTTTCCATTGAAAATGTACTGCGTTCATGATGCAACTTAGAGGCCAAATGTAGAGAGGTTGTTTCTGATAGACGCTCAACTCAGGGAAAAACAAATCAAAGCAATCCAGAAAAAGAAGTAACGGGTGTGAAAGCATAACAAAACATGCTCAACATTAACTACAACAAAATAGTAGGATGATCGAAGCACAAGAAACAACAAATAGATCAGTCAACTTAGAAATAAGATAAAATAAAATGGAAAACATAGAGAAGAACATAAGATTGGCTTGAATAAGATACCTTTAGCTGCCAAGAGCCCTGCTGCACCAGAAGTAGAATTCTGAAAAATCATATCAGATGGAGGAACAGGAACAGGTGTATCTATGTTTGAAACAACAGATGAGGTGCCCTCGATGATGTTTTCAATTGAGCAAGAGTTCTCGCGAGTCTTCAAGCTACCAAAGTCATCAAAACTCTCGCCGACATCAAGAAATATGGTACTCCTGGAGTCTGTATTATAACCCTCTTCAGTATGGTCTTCTGAATCTAAAGGGATATATAGGGACTTCTGTTCATTGGACCTACAAATTCCGACATATAAGTTGTTGCTGGATGTATTTCTTTCAAATGTATACGAGGATCCATGTTCAGGAGAGTCCTCAAGTTTGAAAGAATTGTAATAACTTAGATCAGGCATAGAGAGAATCCTCTCGAGACCTATAGGGCTACTTATAGCCGGTGAAGGTGATCTAGATGCTCTAAAGCTCGATCGATCAGAAATGTGATGTTTTTCTTCTCTATAGAAGCATGAGTTGTGTAATCGATTATATCTGTCCAATGATTCATTAACAGATGATGTTCTCCTAATGGATTTCATTTCACTCTTGGTAAAGGAAGAATTGCAATGAGCAAAAGTACTTCCCTTTTCAATATCCTTCAATGATCTATGACCATGTGGAACCTTATGAAGGACAGCATCCATGGCAATTCGATGCCTCTCCTTTCTGCTCTCCTTGAGTGCATGTCTTATTTTTTGCTTTAGATTCTTAAAACGGTTGAGGATGAGTTTACCACTCTCACGCTCTTTCTTTTCTGCACGAGGTGAACATGGAGAGGCATTATCAAATGATTCAGCTCTTCTGATCAACATATGTTTTCCAACATCATCGTCGCTACTTAAATCCGTTGATGTGACTGAGTGGCTATTAAATCCAGCAGAACCCGACACCTCACTGCCAACTTGTGACTGATCATCTTCCCCTTTCGCGTAATGCCCACATTCCATCTTGTTCTTATGTTTCCTTGACCTGGCAGCTTTTCTTCCCCGTGATCTATGCGAATGAAATGAAACCGACTTGATAAAGCTGAACATTAACTTGGATGAGTCCTTTCTTATGTTTTCTAATTGCATAGGCTTTTGTATTGCACAGTCACATATATTTTTGGGGGGAGGGTCTAATAGACTAGCAACAGAATATTTCTCCTTATAATGAGAATGCTCCAAAGTCTTGTCATTTAACGGAACTTTATGAGAAGATTGTAGATTAGCAAGATCTAGATGATGAATAGAACTAGAGTTTTCGAGCTCTCCAGGACAGGATTTACTTCTCCAGTGTCTGCCCTTTCTTTTAGATGTCTCTTCATGAGTAATCAAAGATCTTATCCGCGATAACATTGAACTTTTGGATACTTGATTAGTTTCTATAGTTTTTGATACAATCTGAAATATTACAGCAATGACATAGTCAGTTAGCATACAGAAAATGTACATAACACAGCAATAAGCTGTCAACGGAGAATACCAAAGCAGAAAATTGGAAAGCTCTTGACAAGTTCTCGTATACTAACTTGCAAACATACCGGGGAATTCTCAGCAGCAGCTGCATTATTCTCTAAATCTTCAACCACTGGAAAAGCGAAAATAGTTAATAGTATGCAGTATGCAACATACAATTTCACCATTCATAAGGCATAAAGCTTCAAACAACGAAAGAAAATAGTAATCCACTCCTACATTAAGCCTCAATAGTCGTTAGACGAATCAACTGTCCTTTTTTCTCTGAAATGCTTTAGAACTAAAGACGATAATTTGAACATCTAACATGACACACTTAAGAGACTAATAAACACAATGTAGCATAGTAATCCAATCCTACGTTAAGCCTCTAATAGTCGTTAGACGAATCAACTGTCCTTTTTCCTCTGAAATGCTTTAGAACTTAAGACGATGAACTGAACATCTAACATGACATGCTTAAGAGACTAATAAACACAATTTAGCATAGTGGAAAACTATTTTGTTCATTCTTTCCTCACCAGCAACTCGTTTTCCACCACCGTTCCTTTTGTGTGGGAGACGTTTCCTTTGTCGATTGTGATTCAAATTGTGAAATATCCCCCACATACATCCTCCTGGAGGAGCTTTTGGACTGTTACAAGGATCTTGGTTCTGCAAGGCCCTTCCCATTGTGTTATAGTAAAACAAAATCGCCTTTATTCTGAAGGCCTAGCGAGTTCCTTTTATCTTTTTGCTTCAAAAGGCGGTCCTTTTCTTTCCGCAGTCTTACTACATCTGAATCATATGTAGGAAGATAATTAGCTAAAACCAATAGATGATCAACCAAAAAATGAAACAAAATAACAACAATTCTATTTTTGTGTTTTTAACAACAGAGTAAATAGTGAATTGAACTCTCAAAGATGACTAGCTTGAAATATCCTTTCAAATTTAGGGTAATATGGTGTCAAATTCAAATTTTATTTAGACTTTCCTCATTTCAATTACATCTAGAAAGACTTATTAAATGTGTTTCAACTTCAAACCTCACTGTATAGGCATCTCAAAATGTGTTTAAAGACTAATTTACTTGGTATCTGTGCCATGCCAGTGAGAGGTAGCAGCAACCATGATAAATGTCAAGGTGTGTGTAAGATGCCCTAGACATCACAGTTATATAAGAGAAATAGATTAATACAAGAGTGAGTTTATGGTCTAGAAGAGAGCACTTCCTTGGCTCTACATGGCGCGAATTCATATTAGTCGAGGTGAGTGAGTATTAAATACCAGATAATTACACAAAAAGGAAAAAAAATGAAAAAAGAAACTTCCTATTTAAGGCCTACATAGCACGGATCCGAATTAGTTCAGACTAATGAATATCAGATACCAGATGATTATTTATTAGACCAAAAATAATTTGGATTAGTCGAGATCAAATACAGGTGACTAAACCAAAAAACAATAATAATAAAAAACCTTCCCATTTCAATTTTTCTTTCTAGCGAAGCAATTTTAACATCCTTACAATAAGATTTATAAAAAAACAAAAACAAAAAAAGGTGTGTTTAAATTTCCTTAAGATCAAGAGAACAATCATAAAAGAATCCAATATTTATGTAACGTAAATATAAGAATTAGCGAACTTACTAATTTTAAATTCTGAATTCGTCTCGTGAACATATATAAAAGATTATTCTAATTAAAATATTGTCATCATAATACCTTAATATATAAATTAAAGCTTCACAAACATGGTAGAAAAGATTGAAATTTTGTAGAGGAAGTGAAGGAAGAAGAGGAAAATGGATTGAAAAGAGAAAAATATATTAATCTTTTTTTCTTCCTTAAATTTTGGAGCCATTTATCCACCATCCATTTTCCTTTTATTTCTCTAAAATTGAAATGGATATACTTCAGGTTTTACAAGGATTTTATGTTTTTTTTATTAAGGAAAAAATTTAATTAGATCCGAATTACATGGGATATGTTGTTGTAAAAGATATGTTGTTGTAAAAAAACCAAATAGATATATTCGTCTTGCGTAACGTCCTATGTGGGAATCAATGTAAGACACCATATAAAAAGCCATGTACAACGAGTATATCTCTTTGTTCAACTTTGTGTCAATTTAAATTTTTATTTGTGCACATCCAAAGTTGTCACCAAGTTAAAATTGTGTCATATTTTATAAAGTTGATGTATTGGCATTTGAAGGTTTATGTGGAATCTAACGATTATCAGTTGTTGTAATCGATATTTGAATATAATAGATGATTTTTCAAAAAGAGCAAACATTTAAAATATAATAAGGCAAAAATAGCTATAGTTTGCTAAAATTATGAGTTATAGCTAAATATTATAGGAGAGAGACGAGCGAGATCGAGAGAGCCGAATTATATATGTATATTTGTGAAATTATGTCTGTATATCTATCAAATAATTGTATATGTGTAAGTGATATGCACATATATTTGTATATCTAGCAAGCGAGGTTGTGAGAGGGAGGAGAGATGCGAGCGGGAGAGGATAGAGAATAGAGAGAGGCGAATTGTATAAGTATATATATTGAATTGAATATATTTATCTGTCAAATAATTGTATATATACAATTGGGATACATATGTATTTGTATATTTGCAAGGGACTGCAGAGATGCGAGAGATGAAGAGAGGAGAGAGAAAATAGCAATAAAATCTTAATTATAGCTATACATTGTAATTTTTTCAAACTATAATAGTATAACGTAAATACATATCATATGTTTGCCTAGTTACATAATTTACCCAATATAATATATTAAATTTGGATTACCAAGAATTGTGAACATGTACATGGGCTTGTTGATCACATGCTAGTGTGATCCACGAATCTTTGATTAGCCCATTGGGCTGAAAATGCAGGCCCAAAATTCTGTACTCCCATGAAGTATACATGTACATTTAGCCCAAAATGCAATTATTTTTGTTTCTTCACCCTTGTATGTTCGACGATGAAAATTATTTAAACATATAACGCTATCTTCTACGATTTTCATATGTTTTACTTGAATTAAGAAACTTTTAGAAACAACTTTTTTACCTTCACGGACTTGGAGTAAAGTCCAATATTTCACACTTTTCTTTTTTAAAAAATTACATAGATAAGCAAACATATACTAGTTAATTAGTTAATATAGCTATAGTTTGAATTAGTTACGGGTCGCGACAAACGTCTAGCCGTACAGTTAGAGTTTTGTATAATCTGCATGATTTATATAAACGTTGCGCGCGATTATACAAAAGTTGTGCGAGAATCAAATTGTATACTGAAATATACATACACTATGAATTGTATAGCAAATTATACAAACGTTATGCACGAATTGTAAAAGTTTCAAACATCTCAAATTAACTTAATTTTAAATATTTTTTCAATATTCAAAATAATTAAATTGCTCAAAGTTTAAGATAGATGTTTGAAAGTTTTTCCATATTTGCTTAAGAGATAAATTACACTATATATATATGACTTCACAAAGCGCAATAATAAAAAATATGATTTAAGTTTTATCTTTAAATATTTTTCTTAATATGTATACATTGTCTCACAAATTAAGTTAAAATGGAACGAACGACATACCAAGAAAAAAGTCAAGCAAAAGACATTTGACATGAATCAAATTAAAAATAATCTATTTTATTAATGTTAATTTTCCTTGGTGATGAATGTTCAAATTAAAATAATATAATATATTTTCCCTTTTTTCCCACTTTTCTTCCTAGAGATAGGATGATAATAATTATTGATAACTATTTAGTGTATGCTTAAAGATTAAGATGACAATTGACAGCTGCAATAAGGTTAGCTTGATTATTAATTAATTTACTTTTCTATTAAAAATGAATAATGAAAAATGATTGTTAAAGTTTAATTGCATTTAGAAAGGTTGTTGAATTTATATTTCAAGTCAATTATTCATTTAAGTTTCCTCTAATCAATTTTAATTTCCTTGGGTTGACAAAAGAAATTGGAATTAAATTACAAGAATCCAAATTAAAAAAAAAAAAACCTTTATTCCATTTTTTTTTTTTGGTTATAGATAACAATGTGATTAATGTTAAGTCAGAGATGTTGAGTGTTGGAGATTATGGCAAATAAAATTAATTAAAAGAATAAAAAAGGTTTAAAATAGTTAATTCCTTCACCACTCACTTAGAAGTCAAATTAATTTTTTAATTTTTTTAAAGTAAGTATCCACTAAAATATTGTCCTTTTTAATGTAATGTAATGTATTAAAATTAGCCTAACTTTACATAAATTAGTTATAACATAAGTTATACTTTTTCCATTTTATATTATTGATAATTTAGTTGTCATGTTTTACTTTTTAATAGTCAATTCGACTTATTTTTAAAATTAAATTAGATTAATTTAATATTTTAAAATTATAATTTCTTACACGAAAAATATTATACGTTACAATTCTTTTTTCTCCATATATATTGTAAATTAAGAAAATGCAATCTTTATTTCTAAGCAAAAAGACAAATAAAAGAGACTTGACTTTGAATCATATATTACAATAATCTGATTTTTAAATTTCCATTTTCTTGGTTGTGGTTGTTACATTTTTAATTTGTTAACAATATAGTGAATGCTTTGATATTAAGATGAAAATTGACAGCTGCAATAATATTTTGTGAAGGATGTAGTTGACTATAAGGCTAACTTGTTATTCCGTCCGTCTCAAAATAATTATTATCTTAAAAAATAAAATAAAAAATTCAAAATAAGTGTTATCTTACAAATATTAAAGAAAATTAATAAGTATGTTCTTTTTAACTATATTCTTATACTCTATTTTATTAACAGTGTTCAATTTTCAAGAGATATTTATTAAACAGGCGTACTTTCGTAAATTAAATATTGCACAACTTCGTATCACTGAGGACATGACCTCAGATAGAAAAGAAGTGAAGATCGTGTATTAGGGTAGAAGGTTAGGTGACTAGTAGGGTATAGGATGATGTTTGATTTTGTGATATAGTGGATTAGTAGAGGTAGTCGTGTCGTTATATATTGTTGTTATTGTTCGTCATTTCTTTTGTTACTTTTACTGTCTTTATGAATCATCATTTGCAGTGCACACCGACTAGAGTGTCTTTCGTAACCAACCTCTCTATCTCTATGAGGTTGTAGTAAGGTCTGCGTACATATTATCTCCCGAGACCTCACTTGTAAAATTTCACTGGATATGTTATTGTTGTTATTTGTTAAGATGATGCTTAATTATTTTTGCATTCCTTTTTTAAGGGCATAATGGAAAATGATTGTTAAAGTAAATTATAATCAAAAGAGTTGTTGAAATTCATATTTCAAGTCAATTATTCAATTAAATTCACTCTATTGAATTTAAATCTCTTTTGGCTTTCATAAAAGTGGTTAAAATTTGGATTACAAGCATCCAAATAATAACACCTTTATTCCTTTTTTGTTTTTATAGATAATAATGTGATTAATTCTAAAGTCAGAAGATTTGAGTGTTGGAAATGGCAAAGCAAAACCAAAACTAAAAAAAGGTTAACAATAATTAATTATGTCACCACTAACTTATAAGTTAAATTATTTCTTTTTAAAAAATTAATATTCAATAAAATATTTTTTTTTATATATAGTGGAGAAGAAATATATAAGCTATGATTGGTCATGCCAAGCATTTAGCTAGCTGGATTAATGTCTCTTTATTCTTTTTCTTGACACTATAATCATCTTAGTCATCATTAATTATTACTACTTTTTTTTAGTTTTTTTTTTTAAAAAATATTCAAAATAATTTTATTTTATATTATTCACAAGATGATTTATATTTATATAAATTTTTAAATAAATGATGTCACTATTTATGAAAGAGGAAAACTAAATTTAATTTTAGTTTGACCCTATTCAATATTCTTCAAGTTGCTCCTTTTGACTTTTGGAAACCAAAGTAATAGATTAATAATTATTCAAAAATGAACACGCTTTGGCTTTTACCTTAGCCTTGACTCCTAAAAAAAAGAAGAGAAATAATAATAATAATAATAATAAAATGAAATAATTGCATTTTCAAAATCTTCAATTATTGATTTTTTTTTATTTTCATTTATAGAATAGTTAAAAACATGGCAATTTGGATACATTAATTCAGTAATATGAATACATTAATTCAGTTTTGAATACAAAAATTAGAGGTTTTAAGTATCAACGGGTAATATTTAAAGCATAATACATTGAACATATAAATAATTTAAGAATCAGAATTAATGCATCCGAATTACTAAATTAATCTATCCGAATGAAAAGGAAGGAATTTTCTGAAATTTTTGAAAATGCAGGAATAATGAAAAATATAATAAATAAAAAAGTGTCATTAAGTAACTAAATTTATTGAGATTCAAAAGAAATCAAGAAACACACGTATCAATTACTTAAAAATTAGGCTTAACTCAGACGCCCTTGTCCTCATTTTTTACTTAGACACCTTAACTAAAACAAGTTTCTAATAGACACCTCAACTGCTAAGAGTTGATCCCATTAAACACTTTTATCCTACTTGTCACTCTCCATAGTCATTTTTCATTGTAAAAAATGAGATAAATTTAGACATTTGTTTATGAGTTAAGCCTAAAAATTATATATATTTGACTAAAATTATTAAAAAAATCAAAATTAGATTTTTATTAGAGTAATTTTCAAGGGACTAAAATTCAACCCCCCTAACCCACCCCCCCACCCCAAAAAACTCCTGACTTCTCACACCCACCGCCCAAAAAGAAAAAAAAAAAACAAAGAATCAAACAAAAACGTTAAAAAATTGAATGTCAACGCCCCACTCAAAATAAACAAAACAATAAATATTTAAAAAAAAAAAATTAGTGAAGTGCCCACCCAAAACACAGTATATATCAAAAATAAAAAATAAAACAAAATTCAATTAATATTCTTTATCTTTTTTTTTTCCTTCCCTATCAAAAAGTCAACTCTTTCTCTTTCCTCTTTCATCTTTTTCCTTCTCCATATTAAATCCTCATGCCATAGCACTTCCTCTGAACTTTCAAAAAAAATCACCTTTTTTTCATTCTTCTCCTTCATTTTCTCCCATGTTTTTTCAATTTTTCAAGAACATTTGTTGATAAAAATCCAATCTTTGATGATAAAAATCACTTGATTTGTTGATTTTAGCAGAAATAATTTAAAAAAAAATGGGTAATGGAGTAAGAAAACTGAATCTTTGTTTTGCTGGAGATGTTGGAGAAATATCGAAAAGGTATAATGATATCAACCTCAGTGATCCACTTGATGAAGGTTTGGGTCATTCTTTCTGCTATATCCGACCCGACCCATATTCGAAACCCCACCCGTTTTCAGACGATTCATCTTCTTCTTCAACCACCACCACTATTTCCAGTGCCTCCAGCACCACCACGGCGGCGTTCCGTACAATCTCCGGCGCCTCCATATCGGCGAACACCTTCACCCCTTTGTCAACGGCCGTCGTTGACTCTCCAGCTCATGTAGATAAAGCTTCAGCTTTTGAGAGCTCTCAGTTCTTCTCTTCTATCCCTCTTCAGCCAATCCCCAGGGGTTCATTTCACTCCGGCCCGATCCCGGCCCGTGTTTCGAACACGGGCTCGGGTTTGGGCCCGGTGGAGAGGGGATTCATGTCGGGCCCGATTGAACGGAGCTTCACTTCGGGCCCGTTGGAGAATCAGTATGATCATATACAAAGGTACAGACCAAAATCCAAGAAATGGGGTTTGATTAGAAATTTGAAGAAAGTGTTTTCAAGCTCTTTTTTGGGGTTTAAAGAAGTTAAATTGGCTGAAAAGAATAACAATAGTAATAATAATAATGAAGTTAATGTTATGGAAAGTAATATTGGGAATGTTTTGAGTAGTCAAAATAGTTTGGTTGATGATGATGAGGGAAATGAGTCATTTAGAGGCCAAAATGTTCAATGGGCACAAGGAAAAGCAGGGGAAGACAGAGTACATGTAGTGATTTCTGAGGAACATGGATGGGTTTTTGTTGGGATTTATGATGGATTTAATGGTCCTGATGCTACTGATTTTCTGTTGAGTAATCTATATTCAAATGTCTATAAAGAACTCAAGGGGTTGTTATGGAATGATAAGTCAGAAACTCCCAAGAATTCGACGAGCAACGAGGTTGTTCCATTGAGAAACTCGGGTTCTAGCAAGGTGGAGCATTTTGTTCCAAATCAAGAATTTGATGGGGTTTCTGGTGTTGATCATTCTGATGTGTTGAAGGCTTTATCTGAGGGGTTAAGGAAGACCGAGGTGTCGTATTTGGAGATTGCTGATATGATGGTGAATGAGAATCCTGAATTGGCCTTAATGGGATCTTGTGTTTTGGTGATGTTGCTTAAAGATCAAGATGTTTATTTGTTGAATGTTGGCGATAGTCGGGCTGTTTTAGCTCAAAGTCCTGATTCTGATCTCTCTGTTAGCAAGTTTAAAAGGATAAATGAGCAGAGTGTAAACAGCATTGATGCACTCTATCGAGCTGAATCCGATCGTAAACATAATCTTGTTCCTTCACAACTTACTGTGGATCATAGCACATCTATCAAAGAGGTAACAAATCATAGCTCATTTATACAAGTAATTCCACACGAAACGTTTTTGCCTGTTTTCGTATGTTTATGTTGTGCTTGTCTTGTGAATATGATTGCAGGAAGTTGTTAGGATTAGAAGTGAGCATCCAGATGATCCTTTTGCCATTAAAAACGATAGAGTGAAAGGTTCTTTGAAGGTTACTCGAGCTTTCGGGGCAGGATACCTTAAACAGGTATCTAGAATCATTTTTAAACGCATTTGTATTGTTGACTATATCGATGCCTGACATGCCCAACGTTTCGTTTGGAACTGTTAACTCTATTTGCAAGCTAATGAAATATGGAGCCATATGCTTGCTTAACAAAAAAACATGTCGATATTGTACTAGTATTGTTTGAACATTTAAATCTTTCTAGTATTCTTCCTCCAGTCAGACCTTCCTAGAACAACGAATCCTCTATAGCAATCATTTGTTTGCAGAATAGAATTTTTAGTGTATCGAGACAACGATGATGTTATAGAGAGGTTTGGTTGTAGTTGGCCCGTATTTCACCTGAAAATGATGCTGATTTGTTTGAAGATTGTTTTATTGGCCTTGTCTTGATATCCTTTCGACTTTTGTGATTTTTAAGGCTAAATGGAACGATGCACTTCTAGAGATGTTCAGAATTGACTACATTGGAAATTCCCCTTACATCAACTGTATACCGTCACTTTACCACCACACACTTGGTTCAAGAGACAAATTCTTGATCTTATCATCTGATGGGCTTTACCAATACTTCACCAACGAAGAAGCAGTCTCGGAAGTGGAGACGTTTATGTCTATATTCCCTGAGGGAGATCCTGCACAGCATCTCGTTGAAGAAGTGTTATTCAGAGCTGCTAAGAAAGCTGGTAAATACAAAACACTCAGAATCTCTGCCTGTGAAATTTCCCAAGTACTGATTTATCCTACAATCATTCTAAACAATGTACATTTTGGATTTTGCAGGCTTGAACTTTCATGAGTTGCTCGATATACCTCAAGGTGATCGTAGGAAGTACCATGATGATGTTTCAATTATCATTTTATCCTTCGAAGGAAGGATATGGAAATCATCGATGTAAATCTCAGCTAGATCGAGGAATTTTGGAAGTTTACCCTCAAGACAACAACAAAAGTACATAGAAAAAATCGAGCTGATTTTGCTGTTAGCCCTTGTTTACCCGATTTTAGCAGTAGTGTTTATAGTATACAAGTTTAGACTGCTCGATATAGAAAAATACTTTGCGAGGCTGAGGTTTCTTGATCCAGAGATTGTAAAGTTACCAATAAACTTACTATCCCCTGCCTCCTTTTACATTCAAATGTTATTAGGACAGTGTTGAGTTTTGTAACAGATGGTATTCCTTTGTATACATTTGGGAGTTCCATCTCACAAACTTTACCTCAATAGATATGACCTGTGGGTCAAAATTCCTTTATTCTACTATATCATGTGTACCAAAGTTGCCTGATATTTTTGAGACGAGGGTCTTCTGGAAACAGTCTCTCTATCTCAATGAGGTAGTGGTAAGGTCTGCGTACATTTTATCCTTCCTACACCTCACTTGTGAGATTTCACTAGGTATGTTGTTGTTGTACTTACCAAAGTTAAACTTCTTTATGATAGTGTAGTTTGTCTGAATATTTTCAAACTGTGTAATCTCACAAAGTGGAGTTTGGAAAGGGTAGGTGTACGCAGTCGCAAACCTTATCCTTATGTTAGAGGTAGAGAGGTTTTCTCGATAGACTCTTGGCTCATAAATCAAAGTAGTTTGGAGAAGATAATAACAGAAACAAAGAAAGACCTTACCACTACCTCATAGAGATAGAGAAACTATTTTCAGAAAACGATGTCATGGAAACACGTTAGTTTGAAATGTTCAAGTTTAAGTGAGAAACAAAAGTTGAAAAAATGTATGTGAAATCAGAATAAATAGCATAATGTTAAAAGCAAATAAGTGACAAAAGAGGGAAAAAGTTGAAAAAATGTGATGGAATTCTTTTTATTCCTCATATTCATTATAAGTTTTGGTTTCTCATACAAGCAATATAGATTGTTGTTGGAAAATGGAAATTGAAAGTTGACTATACTAATTTTGTTCACCATTTCAAACTTTTGTCTTGTTTTCCTATTGCTCTTTTACTTCATCATGAATGTTTCTAGTTGACCAAGTTGTTGTCTTAACTATAAAACTGTTCAAGTTTCTTTACCATTCATCATCATCTACTTAGTTTGGTAGCAACTTTCCATTTGACTAATAACAACTATGTCCTAATCACGAGTTAGTCGAGGTCAATTATATGAATCGTTAGAGGCAGATTTCAGATTTTAACTCAACAAGCTTCATAATTTGAGTTATAAATATAAAAATATTTCTCATTTTTTTAATCTTATCTTGCGTAATTCAAAGCCCCCCCCCCAACCCAACCCCCCAAATTACTCCCTAAACAGAAATCAGTTGGTTAGAAAATAAAGATAGTCAATTATACTCATCATTTGACAAGACATAAAACTCTCTACGCGTTTTCTTTGGTAATCTAATCCAGTCTTGGGTTGAAAAAATGATAAAAAAGAAAAAAAAAATATTGACAACTTTTTTTTTTTATAAAAAAAAAGAAAAGATAAACAACTTATAGTGAAAATAAACAAATATTGGCAAGTTTATTAACATAATAATACTTTTTTTTTACACAACTATTAATTACCCTTCAGAAACGGACAAAACTCCGCTCTAATGTAATAGCCTACAAACCCCATATGAGAGATAAATTGTATTAGGTTTAGGAAACAGGCTCAAACGAAAAAAAACATGCATGCAGGTGTTTCCAATTCAAGAGTCCCCATTTAATTTGGTAATCACTCGCTCAGCCAATTCGATCATCCTAGCGGTTCATAAAAGTCATACTTGTGACCTAGAAAATATTCAAAAAAGAGCAGCATTTATATATATATGGTTTACTTACGTTAGTAAACGGTTATTATAGTAGTATAATATAATGTTGTATGGAACATGACTTGTAAAAACAAACTTAGAAGCAAAAGGGAAATAGTTGACCAAAAGTTAGCAGACAAAAAAGATTGCATTAAGGTTGTCTTGTTGATTGGAGGTTTTTGTTGATTGATGATGTAATTAACAATAAATAACTAGACCATCCTTTTGGAATGGTTCCCATCTATTCATAGCTAAAAATTAACCAAATGACTCGTGTTTGAATTTTTGATACGAAGTACTTTTTAGTTAAGAACGTCAAGGATCGGATATACATATACGTTTTCCATGTGAACGAGAACAGTGAGGTTCAAAATTTGACGAAGTAGATAGACGAACTAGTCAAAGGGAATTTGGCATCTATAAATAATATTATTTTAACCATGTATAAATAGTGTAGCTCCGCCCATGAATGTGAATTATAAGAAGTCGAGTCAATGACAGTAGCCAGTGATGTAGACATTCTCGAAGAATAGTCAGTTGAACTTCCTTCATCAAAAGATGCCACTAGTTATATACAATGTTCAACTAATTACCTTTCATCGATTGTAGCTCCATAAAATTACATGTTTGTTTCTTCAAATGTGTCGGTCTTTAATTCATCTCCTTCAAATGAGCATTTGTTTAATTTTTATCATTTGGCAACCGAACTTATACTACCTAGTGAGATATAAGTCCTTTAGAAATTAAAATCACATCTGAACATAACTTGTGAGATATTATGATATGAAAATTTATATTTTTCGTGAAAAAATTTATAAACGACTCTCGTAACATCCATATCTTATCAGTTGACTTCGAATACCAGATAGTTAAAAAAAACAAAAAACAAATAAGGGGTTGGGTAGGTTTGGATCAATAAATATTATATGCAAACGTTGCACTTATAAAATAGGATACATTAATTAACATGAAGGTAGAAAGTCAACTTCTTGAAATAAAACCAAAAATAAATAAATAAAAATATTAATTATTTGACAGTTGCTTGTGGTTTAGGTATCTCTAAAATCTCGTGACTTTATTAATGTGTTATAAAAGATGAAAAATAATAAATGTTCAAAGTATAGAGTGGAGTTGGTTTTGATTTTTGGACTATCAACATCACTATTTACCCACTCAAAAATACAATATTCATTATATTTTTTTGGTGATAATTAGTTGCAAATATCTTGTGATAAAAGAGAAAGGATAGTTAAATCCTAAAACGTACTCTTTTCGTTCATTTTTAGTTGTTAAATTTTGATTTGGTATATTTTATTTCTATTAATTAATAAGGTTTCATATTTACTCATTATATTTTTCAAAGACATTAATTCAATGACGATAAATTGAGAGTATAAAAGGAAAAGAATTTTTGTACTATCTTGATTAGTGAAAAATAATAAATAAAAGTAAAAATTAAATTAGAAAATTTTTAATAACTAAAGGTGAACAAAGGGGGTACTAGTAGATATTAAGAGGTTATGTTGTATGGTTGGTTGAACAAGATATTATAATTTTGTCACTATTAAAGTAGTGGTTTTTCCTATCGTGATATCAGTGGGATATCTGCGTTATAAAACATGATTTTTCTAAAAAAAATTCAATGAATTAGCTTACTGAGAAAATATATGGTGGAAAACATATTTTCATTGAAATATTGTAGAGTGTCTTAATTTTTTTCGTATGAAAACACTACTATTTTGCATCTTCTTACCAATTTTATCAAAGTATCTGTGGAAAGTCATGAAACATTTTTTAGCAGATATTTTCAATGGCAAAATAGTGACTTTTAGCGATGTGAGATAATTTTTAAAATTATTTTACCCTATAATTTTGGCTGTACAATATTTGATTTTTTGATTAGGAATTCTAAGATTGTTTATACCACAATCGTAATAATTTCCGGAGAGAATAATAAAACGATACATTTTACCTTTCTCCAAAACTTTTCTACCAAATAATTTTAAGTATAAAATTGAAAATAAAATTATATATATCAATAATCCATTGGCGTTTAATTTTTATATTATAATCTCAACATTATAAATTCAAAGACAACTTGTTTTTGAATTCAAACTACAATCGAATGTCTGAATGATCACTCAACTCATACTAATTAGTTATCAAAATCACTCAACTTAATTTAGTCTTCTTCAAGTCATTCAATTTTTCTTGATAGTTAATTAGCTTTCATAATTATTTTAGTCGAAAATAAATTTGTTAATACCTATTTAATGACTTGACTTTTAGGAAAAAAATAAATATTTAGAAAACTAAAAGCAATATTTAGATTTATTTAGAACCTAACACACTCTGAATTCAATCAAATTCCTAACTCGACTTATTTAAAATGAATTGACTATACAATAGATGTCCTTAATAATATTTAACTTAAACAATACAACAATTCTTCAATTTCCAACCATTTAAATATTTAACCATCTTATTCATTAAGTCAAAAAACATTTTAAAGGATAATTAAGGTTTAATCATGCCATTTGAGTTAAACTACATTGTCAATATTATTATAATGGTGTAGGTAATGCAAGATGTGAAACAATCTTTGACCAAACTAAAACATTGAGAAAAATCACAAATGGATTTAATTTTTTTTTTCAAAATAGAATAATCCAACATGAAAATGATTTATTTATGATCCAACCATATATGGTTTAGGTTTGTACACACAATTAGTTAATTGAATAAAACATGAAATTTTTGGCATAAAGGGTCCCCACTTTTACTTCCTACTTTCTATATTTATACTAACTCTACATCATGCAATTAGGTTGTCTTGATAATTTGTCTTAATGTGTAATTTTTGCGTTTCATATTATTTGACTCAGGTTCGCTTGATATATTCTTTAAGAAAATATTTATTTTGTCAATTTTTATTCGTTGAGTATTAACTTGACATATTTCTTAAAAAATATGGCAATTTTATAATTTAATAATATAATTTAGTGAATTTCAATTAAACTAAATATTCTAAGAGTAGCAATTACAAAGTAACTTTATACAACAAAAAAGAGCCAAAAAGGTATTCTTAGAATATGAAAAATAAATTACAAATAACGCCCTTCAACATTTAGATCTAAAAAATATCCTCAAAATATTAGCTCCTAACAATAATCGATCATACACTTTTGATTTAAATTTGTTAAGAAAAATCATAAATGTTATCAATAACCACTTGAAATAAGTCACATTTTATAATCATATAAATTAACATTGTTAAGCCATAAAGCCCCGTGTTTGTTCTAATTGACAATTATGTGTATAATTAGAAGAGATGACAGATTTTATATGATTTACTTATTTATATAATACGCACTTGAGAAGAAGCACAAAAATACTTTCAAAATTTGAATCTAAAATGTTTAATAGGAACTTAAGATATTCAATTGAATTAGTTGACAAATTTAACAAGTTATCGATATATCAAACCTTATTAACTTATAGGTTGGGGAAATAAAAAAACTTACAAAAGATAAAGTTTGAGAGGTTATAAATTGTATGAAAATCAAGAGGTGTGAACTAAGATTTAAGGCGGGAGCTAGCAAGGTCTGAAAGGGTTCATTCGATCCTTATTTGACAGAAAATTATGTCATTTATACAGAATTAGAAATTATTTTTAAATATATATTGTAAATGCTAAATCTCATTAATCTATCTGTGTGTTTATTTTTATATTTCGTAGCTCTTTAATAAAAATTCTGACTTCACTATACATAAAATACGTTTACATGTCACTCTATAACCGGATACAATGAATAAAACATAAAAACGTGTAAGGCATAGTCATATCATTGACTAAAATAAAATACTGAGTAATACTTTTCTCACACAATTAGTTCAATACATAATATTCAACCTTCAAAGAGAATTTTTCTTCTTTTTTTTTTTAACTAAAATAAGTGTTTTTTTCTAATTTTTATTCTAAAGAAAATATTCTTCAAAATATGGGAAAGTTTAAAAACTATTTTCCTCCATTGCCAAATGCACCCTTAATGCAAGGTAAGGCGACATAAAATAGACCCTTGTAGTCGGGCCTTTCCCTGGACTCTACGCATAGCGGGAGCTTTAGTGCTCCGAGTTTGCCCTTTATGAACTAGTAACACAACTTCAATGGTTAGACACTAGTTTTGATTGAAAAAAAAAATCCTTTTAACCATTCATTTTGATGCTAAGAAAGTGTTCTTGTACAGTATCAATGCCAAAATCTCTACATCCAAATTTGATAACTCAGCTACAGCATCATTCTACAAAAAAAGTTATCCTAAACTGCATTTCAAAAGTTGAGCAAAATTGACCAATTGTGCTCAGCAGGTACATCCAGAACACTGGTGCAGGATATCAACACTTCTTGAATTCTTCTGAGTATCTTTGCTACCATATAAATCTCTGTACACCAGTTTCATGCACCCAAGAAAACGGACGGAACAGGAACATATACATAGTGAAAAGATTAATGGCAACATACAGGATTCCCATCATAAGCCAATTTCTGTTATCATCAATATGAGAGTGGAGGATCAAGAAAAAGAATGGGATTGTGTAGTATCTGAACTCTATAAGGGGAGCTGGAATCAATGTTGCAGCGGTAGCCAAGAAATATACCAGTACCCATGTCTTTCTCTGACTTTTAGCTGAAAATTGATGGAAAAAGGAATATGTTTAAAAGAAACAAGAAGTATGAATAAGATCTTCTTTTCTTTGATTCTGAGTAAGAGCTAGGGATGCATAGTAGAAAAAACATGCACAAGTTAGAATAGGACCGAGTGTTTTACTGACCCAGGATATTAAAGATGGATATCCATGAATATACATAGAGCGGAACCAGGAGGTACTTCATTGACCAATGAAATTTGATTACTTTTCTCCACAGATAAAAGGTATAGTGTCGATTGTCAGCGATGAGATAAGGGTGAGCAATGCTGCAATATCAATATATCATGTCACATATACGTATATTACCATTTCCTGGTCACTTGAATGCCAAACTGTTGCCTATCATTCTTCCATGGAACCAATTATAAGATATCAAATTCGAACCAGGAAAAAAGAAAATAATGTGCATACAGCTAGAATCTATTAGAAATGAACGTCTTTAAGGGTGTGTTTCAGATCCCACTTGTGAGATTCCACAGGGTATTGTTGTTGTAGCCATTAAGGGTGTGTTCGGTATGAAGGAAAAAATATTTTCCTTCATACAGAACACATCCTAAATCTTGGATGTAACAAAGAAGAAAGAACGGAAAAAACAAACACCTTCAGAAACTGATGTTATAGATTGAATTGCATGACAAGAAAGTGATGAATGGCTCGAAAGAGAGGGAAAGGGACGGGGGAGGTGGTGGAGGATATAAGGATAGTGCAACTGAATTGAGAAATTCTAACCTGAAAAAGTGCACTGAAAGGAACCCAACAGTTAATGCTGTGCACAACTGAAAGAAACTGACGACCTTATTTTTCTTCCAGAAGGATCGGGCCAGTGCTGCAGCCTGACCAATTGAGAAGTGCATAGGAGTCATAAACAGCACAGAAACCAAGCTAAAGTACATCAGTTGTGCAAAATGTGGAGAAACCGTGTGAGCCTCTTTTGCACCTGGAAAGCACAAGGGTGGGCAAAGAATGCGTGTTGAATGCACGGTTAACATAGGGAAGAGACACCATAATGAAACAAAACCATGAAAGTCAAAAGAGAAGGAGAGAGAAAGACAGTTGGTACCAAGCACTATACTCCCGTTCCATAAAACAAAGGCGATGAAAGCGGCCATAATTACGAGGTAAGGCCAAAATGATGCAATAAGCTCCCACTTAAATTGCCAGAGTCTTGAGATAATCTCACGCACCTCATGAGAGAAATCTGAAAAGGAATGTAATTTAATGAGGGTTAAGTGTGTTTAGACTAGAAGCACAGGCAGAAGTAGCTAATTACCAAGGAACCAAAATAAGAAGTTTCTCTTGCTAAGTAGTAACATACCTAGCATTCAAAGAAAACTATATCATTAGGGAAATTGCTTATACATCCAAGTAATTATTTCAAGTAATAAGGGTTCCTTTTCCTCCCCCACCTACTTCCCCATACCAGATTGAGGTGTTCTAACAGTAAAAAAGAAGGTTTTTACAAAAGCACAACCAAAAGTATCTCTATGTAGGACGCTAGAACGAGTGGAGTGTTTACAACAGATGAATCAAATCTCCATGATGCAGGTTCGCAAGTAAATATTATGGATATTTCACTCCATAAGAAACATTTGATAGCTGTCAGCTTGTAAAATTGAACTGGCTGTATCCCAAAATAGTGTTTGATAGTAATTTTTTCATTCAATGGTACTTCAGATCACTGAACAGAAATTACTTATCAAAAAGAAGATCATTGGATAGAAAGAAAAATCAACAGATGCTATCATGTGTCCTAACAGAACATAGATGCAGATAAAAAAATTAAAACAAGATAAGATGACAGAACCTGAGGAAGGCGTTGTGGGAGCAATCGTTTGGTGGATGGGAGAGCCGAATGTAGCTTCCTGATTGTGGATTCTGCGCTTTCTCAAGTTAGAGCGTGTTCCAACACCTTGACTTGAGACTGGGAAAGCATCTTTACCTTGAGATTGACTAGAATCAGTCAAATCAGCACTATCCTTCTGCTGATTTAGAGTATAGTCTAAAACCCCCGTGCATGCTATGAAAAAGATCCATATGATATTTGTTTGTCGTATCAGCACAGCCAAAGCCCCAACCTTCAGATATATAAACACACTGTTAACTTTTCAATTAGAAAAAAAAGCACGGTCAAATTCAATATCTGATCATTAAAAAGAACAAAAATCTTTTATTCCCCCCCCAAAAAAGAAATACTATTAAGTATTGTTGTTAACTTATTATTGTACAGCTCAAGTGGAGGATACAATACAGTGCTCAAAGCACACTGCAGTTACATGTGGATTCGAGTAATCAGCAACTTGTCAGATGTCGAAATGATATAAATTCTTGGAATACGTAATTGGTGCATGAATAAGTAAACTGCAGAATTTGTTCAAGAAACAACATTCTCTGAAAGCTTTCAATTGATACTGACCACAAAATTTATAAAGAAGAAAACAATTCTATGACAAGGAGTGAGCTATAAAGAGTTTGTATAAAAGTTAGTTTATAACTTTGCTCCTCGTTTTTATCAACTAGAAAAATTTAAATGGGATTGAGTTGTTCCTCTTACCAGGGAACTGAAGAAATATTTCTTCTTGAGACTCATTAGATATGATGCCAGTACAGCAGTTAGTGATGCCACGTCTGTATAATAAAGGAAAGTGAAGAACCAGTGAAGGGGATACAATGCTAGGACAATCGTCCGAAGAGTTACTTTTCTGTCATTAAGAGAAGGTCTGAGGTGGGTAAGTATGTCGTAAACCAGCATGCTGCAAAATATAGCCAATACACCATTGCTGGAGCGTAGGATGGATGAGGAACAGGCATCTGAAAATGAAACATCTGCTTTCATAGAGAATATCCCTGGAAACAAAGAAGCAACATAGGCAAGTGAAACAATGTACCTGCAAAAGTTTTAAATTATTTGCATCAAACTCCCTTATCAGTTAAAGCTATAGTGCTTTTTTCAACTGAATCATCTTAGAGAACATTAAATTCATATCTAACATGGATCAAGGCCATGGTGCAGTTTATGTGATATCAGCTAGCTCCACTATTTTATATGTATCCTTCTCTGTTATCTATATCCCTTTTTGTCTTCAAAAAAACAAAAAGACAAATCTGAGAGAATTCCTTTCATCATTTGATGATGTTCTATAGCATTTAGCTGACATATGCTCACTGACAACGAACCTCCTTGAACCAAAGATCTATTGATTTTTTTTTTGGACCCTCCATCAGTCAACTCATTCATTATTTTCTTAGACCTAGTATATTGGTGAATATTTACTGCAGGAATATGTGGATCCATTGTTGAACTTTCTGTTTATGGAGTGCAGAATTAGGAAGAGGTTCCTTACTGCCAAAGTCGTTTCTTTTTAGAAAGTAAGGCTAGCCTTACCAAAAAAAACAAAGAATTTAAAAAAGAAAAATAAGCTGTATTGAGTTAAGTAGATAAGAGGGTCCAAATGTATAAAGATTTCTATTAGAGAAAATAGGCATCACTCAGGGACTGCCAAAAGGGAAAGTAGCACCACCTTTTCGGACAGAGGAACATTGTTCAAAGTAACTTACTGAAATCCCCATACAATATAACTTAGTTGCAAAATCGCTCCTTATATTTCAAAACCTACACCCAACGCTCCTATATGATCGAAACTATGAATGTAGAAAACAAAATACCAACTCATGAAGCTAGCGTATATAGACAAAACTACTTTACGTATTGCTTATCCTAATGAATTTTGAATAGTGTAGGAGTAGATGACAAACTTAAAGGAGTGGGTGGAAAAATGGCATGGATAATGCACCATCTATGTTGCTTGGACCCATCAAATCATGCCTAAACCATGTCGATCCAACACGGTTTGGGGATGGATGTGGGATTACACCACCTATTACAAAAATAAGTAATGTTCGATGGGTGTTAAGAGTAAATTATATTGCCACCACTTCCTCCATTTCATTTTATATAACGGAGAAGGGCCTAAAATGCTCTTGAACTATTGAAAATGGTACAAAAATGTCATCCATCCACCTTTGGGTCCAAAAATACCCTTCATTAACCTTTTTGACTCACTTATACCCTTGAAACTAACCATCCTCTCTTTTTTGTTTTTCTTTTTTAATATTTATTATGGTTCATTTTCTTATGGAATAAAATAAATCTTCATCTCTATCAGATTTCTTTCCATAATTTATCCAAACCAAAATAATGTATCTCTTCAAAGATCAACGTGATTCTTTCAAAAAATGATTTATTAAAATAATTTACCGATTTAGCTTTCTAAAAAAGAAATTTTTATAAAAATATATAAAGTTAATGAAAAAGTAAGTTTTTAATTTATCCAAAGAATAAGTTTTTGGTTTTTCTAATGTTATATTAAAAGTAACGAAAAACTATTCAAATTTACAACAACAACAACAACATACCCAGTGAAATCCCACAAGTGGGGTCTGGGGAGGTTAAGATGTACGCAGACCTTACCACTACCACATAGGTAGAGAGGCTGTTTCCTGGAAAAAAAAACTATTCAAATTTGATTAGATAAAAAAATTTTAAATAAAGCTAAATGAATTTTAATAAATCGCTTTGTTCCTTAAAGGATTAATTATTTTGTCTACATAAAATGTAAGTATTTGTAGATTTTTTTTAAAAAAAATTCAAAATATATATTGTTGTAACTTTAGATTTTTTAAGAGAGTTATTTTAAAGATTTTTTCTATAATTTATTGAATACAAAAAAATATACCTTGGCCCTAATTTTTTTATTGTAAAAAAAACTACAATAAAACTACTAGTTTATTTTTTCTAATCACATTTTTTACATATTTTGTCCAAATCAAAATAGTATCTTTCTTTATAACCCCAAAACAAACTTAAAAAAAAATTATAAAGGGAATTGAGGATGGGGGTTTACTTTATTCCATAAGAAAATTAAATATAATAAATATATATATTTTTTTAAAAAGAAAGTGTTGTTAGTTTCAAAGGCACAAGTGAGCCAAAAAAGTGAATGAAGGGCACTTTTGGACCCAAAGATAGATGACAAGGGCATTTTAGGCCCAATAGGTGGATGGAGACATTTTTGTACCATTTCCAATAGTTCAAGGGCATTTTAGGCCCTTCTCCGTTTATATAGTGGTATTTGACAGTTTGACCGGGCACAAAGTTGAAGAAAGATAGAAAGACTGACTGTTGGCACACACCAAAATACCCTTGTGGTCCTTACATGCCATTCCATTTCTATGGCTATAAGGGCATCTAACTAAGGGTAGAATATATAGTTTATACTAAAAATAAATCAAATATGACATAAAAATTCCATTCTTTTGAAACAGTCTAGAAGGAAAGAATGTCATGTAAAATGAAGTAGAGAGTGTTAGATTATTTTAGCTTGGTTTACTCCATCTATCAACTGCACCTTAATGAATTAGTTACAATATGAATCATCTAAATCCAATTCTCTCTAGCTGAGCCCATTTTCATTCCAGTACTACACAATCTGTATTTTAACGCAAATAATGATTTCTCTAAAGCTAGAGACTATAAATCTCATATCTAATCCTTATACAGACATACAAGTCTCTAAGAAGACTAGAAAGGCTTGCGGCAAAACACCGCATCACATGTAAGTCTCTAACCTTAGTCACTAAGGGGGACAAAGCAAAAAGACATAATCAGTGGAATTTCAATATAGAGACTACATGCACTAGACTGATATTGTCCTCTTACAAATCATACATAATATATCCACATTTTGTAACTAGAACTACATGCGTACAATGAAGAGAAAATCTCTCCTAGCTAACCTTTGCCATTCTACTACAACTACTAGTTAATATCTATTTTAGTCTATTGGACTTGTTCGCCATAATATTTAACAATTTGGGGTTCTCTAACACTAGTACACTACATGTACTCCTTCATATTTATTCTTTGCACAGACTCTTCCTGTATAATCAGTTTTCACGGTAACTGGTGGCGAAAAGAATGTAACACTTGTACCAACAACTCATTGATGAAGAAACCACTTGCTAAATTCAGATTATCAACAAAATGAAGCTACACTTAAAAAGTAAAACAATAGATGTTTTGTAATAATAAAAAGGAAAAAAAGCCATAATTTGTAGATACACAAAGTGTCAAGATCTTGTAAGCTTGGAAAGAAGAGCATAGCATGTACATTTTCTATTTCCAAGCAGACATCTTGATTTCCACCCTAACTAGGTCAGGTGGCTTTCTAATTAGTCGATGTATCCCTGATTCATAATTTAACACCCACAGAATAAAGAAATGCAATTGAGGAAAAGCTCACCACTTGTAACCATTCAACATATTCCAAACTCTACTGGAAAAATTGACTACATGAAGCTAATGCAATCACATTTCATTTACCACATATTGACTCCAAGAAGCAAATGGCACATGTTCTGGAGTCCCTATTTTCATGCACTTTGAGGTTAAAAGTACAAACAACAACAACAACAACATACCCAGTGGAGGTTAAAAGTACAAAGCAGGAACAAATTCAACAAGACTGCCAAAGCCAACGAAAAGCAAGTAAGTATACGAAACAGGAGAGGAACGATAGTACGTACAGCCCGGGAGGGGTGGTGATCATGGGATCCCAACTTCTGAAATTGCCCTTGCAGTATTGTTGCACTTGAGGTATGTGGAATATCTCATCCTGCAAAACACCCATATTCACATTACACCTCCAACAACAACAACGTACCTGGTGTTGTCCCACAGGTGGGGTCTAAAAAAGATTCAAAAACACCCATATCCACATTACACCTCCAACAACAAAAACATATTTCGTGTACTCCCACAAGTGGAGTCTAAAAAATTTCAAAAGCACCCATATCCACATTACACCTCCAACAACAACAATGATATAGCCCTGTTAGTCTCACAAGTGAGGTCTAGAAAGATTCAAAAGCACCCATATCCACATAACACCTCCAACAACAACAATGATGTAGCCCGTGTAGTCTCACAAGTTGGGTATGTCAAGATTCAAACCAAGAGTGGTTGGACATCTATGGTAATTAATGGTTACATTGATTATCATAGATGGTCGATATACTTTTGTAATCTCCATTCATCAACCAAATCCATACCATCATTGCAGAAAGACAATAATGGCTGTTTTCGCAAACATGAATTCAATTTTTTAAACATTTTTCGTAAAAATTGTATCTTTATCCCGGGGCCTTTGAAAGAAAGAAAAATGGTAGCACCCATATCCACATTACACCTCCAACAACAACAACATACCCAATGTAGTCTACCCCAAACCTTGTTGTGGGGGTTAGAGAGACTATTTCTAACTGACCCTCAGCTCAAAAAATGTAATCAACTATACAACTCCATATAAGATAATCAAATCAATAAGCTACATTCAATATTAAACAAGAGAATTTTGATTTAAAGAATAGAAAAAAGGAATACCATGTAAGGTTCAGGGACAATACGATTGACAAGGATGGATACAGCTACTACCCATGAACTTACAATCACTGCTACTGCAATTTTACCCATTTTCCCCACGATTTCTGGAATTCCCTCCTCTTTCTTCCTCCAAAGTTCGGATCTTTATGCAAATGGGTCTTGCTGATACATAAACTGGGATCCCCAAAGGCTGCAGCAGCTCTAAGCAACGACGTCGTTTAGTTCATCCCAAAATTTCTTGGGTCAGATTTTAGAAAAGATGTTTTTAGAGAAAATAGCAAAATGGTCTCATAATTTTGGAACTAGAATTGTATAAAATAGTCTGTTGAATATATTTCTAAGTAATTTTTATTTTTTTAAGTTTTTCAATCGTGAAAATATTTTTTTCTCCCTCGAATATTTAAGAAATTCTATTAATAATCGTAACTGAAAGGATAGTTTTTTGGTTTCTTATTTATTTTAGAGAAATATTGAGAACATATCCAAACTTGATGCTAATTGTTAGTTTCATATTTGAACTATAAGCAATTTTATAAAATAACTTTCTACTTGATTTATTGAATTTAAATACATCTCTAATCTTTGTGCAAGATTTTACTTTACTATTTCTAACCATTTTTTATGTCTGTAATTTTTGTTTAGTACTAGTGACTTATCATTAACATATTTTCGTGATTAAAATTGTATGCAGTTCTTATCTTTATTTTATGCAATAAAAATATAAATAAGTTATCACAAATTAACAGTTGATAATGTTCTAGACCAATTTCATTCAAATGAAAAACTTAAGTCATTACAAAATTTGTTACAATTGAATAATAGTAAATAAAGAACAACAACAACAACAAAAAACTCCAACGACCAATTAATTCCCTAAAAGCAACAAGAGGGGCTACTCAGGTGGTGAGTATCCTCCACCTCCAATTCAAAGATTGTGAGTTTGAGTCGCTAAGAAAGTAAAATAGCGGGAGCTCCCGAGGAGGGGTATGAAAAAGCAAAAACTAACCCTAAAAGCTTTCCTACCTAGAGATGAAACCAAAAAGAAGAGGGCCAAATGGCATCACAAACTCAAAAATCTTGAACTAGATTCAACTTTGTTGTTATTAGAAGCACTTCCTATGCACAATGGAGGGGCCAGACTCATCATACTCTGCCTTAGCAATCCACATCTACAAATCCAAAGAATCATAAGTGTGTTAATCATCATCATCAACAACATAAAGATCAAGGACACAACAAGTTGAAAATCAAGTACACACGTATATTCACAGTGAGCTTTCTACGGCGTAAATTCAGGTTAGTCGAGCCAGTAGGTTTCAGAAACCATGTGATTAAAACAAAAATATGAAGGAAAATGCTCCACCTTGGCATTAGTCGAGCCAATAGGTTTTGAGAATCAGGTGGTTAAACCCAAAAAAATAATAATGAAGGAGAACGTTCCCCTTTGGTAGGGTCGAGATAACCCCATATATTAAGATTTTTATGGTGTGAATTCAGATTAATTGAACCAATCAGTTTTAGGAATTGGGTAGTTTAACAAAAAAAAAAGGAAGGAAAATGTTCCTCTTTGGTAGGGAGCGGGCATAACTCTCTATACCTGTTTCTTTATAGAAGGAATCCATATTAGTTGAGCCAGTAGTTTTTGGGAACCGAGTGATTAAACCAAAAAAAATGAAGGAAAATGCTCCTCACGGTAGGGGGCAAAACCCTCTATATTGGATTTTCTATGATATGAATCTAGATTAGTGGAGCTAGTAGGTTCCGAGAACAAGTGGTTAAACCAAAAAGAATGGAGGAAAATGCTCCTCTTTGGCAGGGCGGGCAAAAGTCTCTATACCGGGGTTTTTATGGCATGAATCCAGATTAGTCAAGCCAGCAGATTTCAGGATCTAAGTAGTTAAACCCAAAAAAATGAAGGAAATGCCCCTCTTTGTTACACAGTGGGTAAGACCATACCCTCCATTGTGGGCTCTTTACGCCATGAATCCAAATTAGTAGAGTCAGTAGATCTCGGGAACCGGGTAGCTCAATAGGGACAAAGATAAAAATGGAAGGAAAATGCTAACCTGTTGGAAAGTACTGAGGGATGCCAAGATGGAACCTCCGATCCAAACACTATACTTCCTTTCAGGAGGAGCAACTACTTTGATCTTCATGCTACTTGGTGCTAAGGCTGTAATCTCCTTGCTCATTCTATCAGCAATGCCAGGAAACATAGTCGTTCCGCCACTAAGTACAATGTTCCCATACAGATCCTTCCTGATATCGACATCACACTTCATTATAGAATTGTACGTCGTCTCATGAATTCCAGGAGCTTCCATTCCGATCAATGAAGGCTGGTAAAGGACTTCAGGGCATCGGAAACGCTCAGCACCAATAGTAATCACTTGTCCATCAGGCAGTTCATAGTTCTTCTCGACAGAAGAGTTTGTCTTGGTTGTATCCAGTTCCTGCTCAAAATCAAGAGCAATGTATGCCAATTTCTCCTTCAGATCCCTCACAATTTCCTTCTCAGCACTAGTAGTGAAGGCGTATCCGCGTTCAGTCAGGATCTTCACCATGTACTCAGTGAGGTCACGACCAGCAAGGTCGAGACGTAGGATGGCATGAGGTAGAGCATAACCTTCATAGATAGGAACTGTGTGACTGACACCATCTCCTGAATCCAGGACGATACCTGCAAGAAATAACACATAAATTCCGAAGAAAGAAAATCATGTTCGACTACAATTCACTATTTGTTTCTCATCTAAACTACAAGAACAACAACAACATATCGAGTCTACTTCCATAAGTAGGGTCTGAGGAGTGCAGGATATACACAAACCTATTAGAATAGGTTCTCAAGAAGTCTGGTTTCAAGATATCGAAACAGGCTGCTGAAAGGCATTTCACCTCAGTTTCATATCTTTAGTATAGAAACAGATCACCAAATTAACATTCAAAACAAACGAACAACAACATATCCAGTATACGTAGACCTTACCTTACCTCCCCTACCTCGTGGAGGTAAGGAGTTTGTTCCCGAAGGACCTTAGTTCAAGTGCAACAAATCAAAGTAATAATGAAAAGGAAAAAACGACAGCAAAGAAAAATAGCAACTAATAAGTAAAGCAGTGCAGAGCATTCAGGAAAGGCAAATCAAAATTCGAAACAAAGACAATAAACATATCTTACCAGTCGTACGTCCACTGGCATACAAAGACAGAACAGCTTGAATAGCAACATACATTGCTGGGGCATTGAATGTTTCAAACATTATCTGAGTCATTTTCTCGCGATTAGCCTTAGGGTTAAGAGGTGCTTCAGTAAGCAAAACAGGATGTTCTTCTGGAGCAACTCGAAGTTCGTTGTAAAATGTATGATGCCAAATCTTCTCCATGTCATCCCAGTTATTCACTATGCCATGTTCAATTGGATACTTCAGTGTGAGAATACCACGTTTCGACTGAGCCTCATCACCAACATATGCATCCTTCTGTCCCATTCCTACCATCACTCCAGCATGACGCGGGCGTCCAACAATGCTAGGAAAAACAGCTCTAGGTGCATCATCTCCAGCAAATCCTGCCTACAAGTACATCAAATTGTACACAAAGCAGATTAAAAACGACAACAAATGAAAAGAAACTACGAACAATCAGGACGCAAAATCGTTACCTTAACCATGCCAGTTCCATTGTCACAAACAAGAGGTTGAATGTCCTCAACATCAGCCATTTTCTAAAACTTTCAAACAAGTAAAAAGTTATCAACAACTGAAAAACAACGCTAAGGAAAACATTTTCCAGAAAACGTTTTCCAATTTCTCTCATAAAGTTAAGTTACATTTCTTCCTGATTCTAATTTTCTTCAACAAAGAAATAATTGACTTTACGAAACAATAACTATGAAATGTAATGAATATAAGTTAATTGATCATACGAGAAATCAACCCTAGACATGTTAACACTATTATGCAAGCTCAATTTGAATTCCAAAACGATAAATAAGGCAAAAAAAAAAAACTATTTTGCTAACCAAAAATCTAAACCATCCAAGAAAACAAACATGTAAAACTCAAAAATATTTGTGAAAAGCAAATTAAACCCATTGTCATTTCAACATTTTCAAAGGACAATATCTATTCACATTTCCTATATAATTCATATACGTGCTTCTATTGCTACACAGGCGGAGCGAAGATTTTTAGTTTATTTTTTTATTGGATTCTTGATATATTATTTATACCTATCAAAACAACGAGATAGATCATGTAAATTGTGATCCAAGTGATATGTATCTATCATTCTTAACCCGAGGACGCGAACTATGATGAACCTTTATCCCAAAGTGGAATTTGTCCAAATTTTAATTAATCGAACCCCAAAACAGATATCAGACTAGTGAAAAAACAAACAAATAACTCGATCCAGCAAAATTCTAAAATGACATGAACATAATCACGTAAAAATCAAAATATCATGCTCACCTTTGTTGAGCTTTTCTTTAAAAAAAATTCAAATAAATATAAATGTATAAAATATTGTGATTAAAATCAAAACATAATTTGGGAATTGTTTTGGAAATAAATATAAGAGGGAACAGAAACCGAGAGAGACGCTTGTGCAGTAAAGATGAGATCTTTTCGCTTTTTTCTTTTTTTTCATACTAATAATAATGTATTTTTTTCTTTGACATATATATTTTTCCCATTTCAAAGGCCGTTATCAATTTTCTATAGCTAGTAAAGAGGAAATAATTTGAAAATATTCGAGACGAGTTGTCTCTGTGACGGATAAGATGACGAAATCGAGTATGAAATGGTTTGAACATGTTATCAACAAGGAAGTATATGTGGAGGAAAATAGAAAAACAAGAATTCCATAAATTTAGTTGAGTTATTTTATTGAAACAAAATAAAAGGGGAGTTTTCAAAAATACCAAGTTTTTGGATAAAAATTACATGCCCCTACCGAATCATTGAAAAATACCATATAAAATACCAACTTTATTTACAAATTTAGGAGAGAGAGTGTTTTGAGTGTGATTATTGTGGTGTGTGGTATGATATAATAGTGTTGGAAAATGAAAAAGAGTGTGTTTTTTTTGGTATTTTGATAAATAAATTTTAAAGTGTAATTTTGGGGGTGAAAGTTGTTATTGGTGTAAAAAATCCAAATAAAATTTAATGATTTTGCTAAATAAATTTTAAAATTAAATGATCTTTTGAGATATTAACTCAACATCAGAATTTAGAATAAACAATGATTTATAAAAAAAATTCAAACAAAATGAATTTTACAGTTACGAACGTAAAATCTTGAAAGAAACTTTTACACAAATATACAACTTTCTCCCCATAAATTACACTTTAAAATTTATTTACCAATGTACCAAAAAAAGCACACTTTTTTCCATTTTCCAACACTATTATATCACACCACACACCACAATAATCACTCTCAAAACACTCTCTCTCCTAAATTTGTAAATAAAGTTGGTATTTTATATGGTATTTTTCAAAGAGTTCGGTAGGGCATGTAATTTTATCCCCAAACTTGTATATTTGTGAAAACAGCCCAATCTGAAAAATGTAGTGAAGTTCCAAAAAAGATAAAGTAAATTTTAGGGATAGGAACATGATTGTTATTTTTTTATTTCTCACTCAATATTTGTTTTTCATATCGTAATCTAACTAATTTTGAATTCACTACTAGTCATTTCTAAAGCAACAGTCTCAATATTTTTTGAGTGGATTTCATAAATGATAAACATATAAAGCCTAATTATGCTTTATGACTATAATTGGGTAATTACATTTTTTACTATAGTTATAGTAGCGTTTGTATAATTCGCGCAACATTATAATTCACAGTTTTTGTATAGTGTTTGTATATTTCGCTATACAATTCATGCACAACATTATAATTCACAGTTTTTGTATAGTGTTTGTATATTTCGCTATACAATTCACGCACAACATTTGTATAATTTCGATATACAATTCACAGTGTTTATATATTTCGTTATTCAATTTGATTCGCACACAACTTTTGTATAACCACGCACAATATTTGTATAAATAACGCAAATTATACAAAACTCAAACTGTAATTACAGTCAAATGTTTGTTGCGAGCTATAACTAATTGAAACTATAGCTATGTTAGCTAATTAACTAGTATATATTTGCTTATTCACATAATTTTTTTTCATATTTTTTTCTATTCACAAAAATTTAAATCGAGACTTCAGATTAAAGGTGAAAAAATCCCGATCAATTAGTCATGGCCCATATTATCTTAGGGATAGGAACATGATGGTTGGCCTTAGGGGCCAAAATCATCTTCAAAGCACATGCAATAATGCCTCGTGAGTAATTTATTTTCTTTTCTTATTTATTTATTTATTTATTTATTTATTTATTTATTTAGATAAAAATTAACAATAGATTACTATATTTTAATCTTTCCTTTACTTACTTTAATTAGATATACTAGGTTAAGGATTATATTTTGTATACTTTGACATTAAAAAAATGACAATGATCCTTTTTTATGTTAGGAGACAAATTTATATTAAATCTTCTAGAAAAATAATTAAGTCAAAAATCCTCATCAAGTGTTATCCTTTTTCAAAAAAAATTAATTTTATTTTAGTGACAAGTTTTATTATAGATACACAAATATTGTGATATATGTAAAATTATACTTAATTATTCATAAAATAAAAATCATTTCAATATGTAAAATATGTTTTTTAATAATTGATATTTCTCTACTAGAAAGGGAATCTTGACGTAATTGATAAAGTTATTATTATGTAACTCGACGATTACAAATTTAAGTTGCAGAAAAATAACCTTTTGTAGAAATAGAGGAATACAAGTATGGATACAGGTACTTTATATATATAATGATGAAAAATCATCTACTCTGATCCGTTTGTCATCCCCCACGCCTTGTATTTGAGATCATCCTTTTATCTCGTATCGTAAATTTATTGTTTTCACGCTAATTTCAACAAACATTATCTCGTTTTCATAATATGAGATATTGCTTGCCTACTACGAACTACTAGTAATAGCAAAGAAAAGAGCTTGGGAAGGTATACCAAATAATAACCAATTTGAGAATCCTATGCTTTATTTCAAAAAATATAAATAAACCATAGGTTATAGCTAGTTATGGTGGAGCTATCATAAGGTCGACCCCAATAGCTTTAATTTAAACTTTAGAAAAAAAAGAAGGTCTAAAGTTAACTCACGCAGAATGGTAATTGTACTTATAACCTCGATCGTTTCTATCTTGTGAAGGTAAAAAGATTATTTCTGTCTCAATTCAAGTAAAACATATCAAAATTAAATATAAAGAAGAAATATAACAGTAATCAAGAAGACATAACGAGAAGAGAACAATAGTAATAACAAATAAAACGGTAACTGAAGCAAAGTAAATAAAGAAGTGTAATATAATAATATATATTGATAGAAGAAAGAAGACAACCTTCCACTACGTATTAATATTCTATCCTAATTACTAAACCTCAACTTATTAAATTCTCCTATATTCTAGAATTACATCTTCAATAAGATATAAGTATATCATACTTTATCTAATCACCTCAACGTAAAAAATATTGTTTTCTACATACAACACATGCACATGAAAAAGAATGGAATACATCATGTTAGTCTTTTTCTTTAAAACAAAAGTTCTTTTTCCCGTCTTTTTATTATTGGATGTAGACATTCTATTTTAAAAAATTATATACAACAAATTAAATATTCTATAATGTTCGATAATGATATTGAAATAGTACTGATTTAACACTATCATATCATAATTATGATATACAACAATTTCAAACCTAATAGTTGACTTAATAACCTTTTGAAATGGGGGATCCCATAAGCAATAACCACAATAGTAATTGCATGCATATGCTACTAGCCAAGAAAGGACAAACAAGATATATATAGAGTACCTTATTAGTCAAATCTAATCTTAAAGATATACACAAATTAAAGGGTAATTTGAGAAGATATAGAGAGAGCACTTTAGTCAAATATATGATCCACGTAATTAATGCAATCACATACTCCCTCTGTCCCATATTATATAGGTCAAAACTAACTTTAAATCGCACTTATTTAGGATAGAAGGGGATATTTTTTTTTTATAAACAACTTACAATAAAAATGCAAAAATGAAAAATTAGATTAATATGCATTGCGACAGAATAGTTGCACTTTCTTCATTCTTAATTAGATATATTAAATTCGAAACCATAAAAATGAATAAAAAAAATCATAATTATATATATATATATATATGTTGAATAGGATCCATTTAGATGTAGACTTGTATTATATTTATAGATTATATGAAACAATAGGCAATTGATTGAATTCTAGTTCAATTATTTGGGCCTCACAAGGCATTCTTACTTTTTCATTTAAATTTTGAAAACAATTTAACTTAATCTCTTTATTTTCTCTTAATGAAAAGTTTTTATAACCACACAAAATATTACTCTATAGTCTTATGACTACAAATTTCAAGAGTTTAGCCACATAAATATCAGCATAATTAAAATCACTATTTTAATAATTCTATTGCTTTCTTAAATTTCGTGTGTATTCAAACTTTATAATATAAAGTAAAGTGGAATGATAAAAATATATTTTTAAAAATAATTAAAATTTATATTATTTAATTTTTTTAAAAATAAACTATGATAATTAAAATGAAACGGAGGTACTAGTTCCTATGGGTCAAATGCAATGAAAAGTTACAAAAGTACGTTATTAAAACATTTAAGACGTACTAATGACTCATAAAGACAATTGAAGGATAAATATATTATTAATTACTATAGTGAATATATTGTAATTATTAATTACTGCAATGAATATATTTCATTTTAAAAGTATATTTTCGTGTAGCATTCCTTTTTTTTGGCTTACTTAATACATCAAATTTTTATTGTTTTTTGAGACATGATTGTAAGCTAAACTTTTATTTTTTTCTTAATAAAATTTAAAAAAGATATACATTAATGAAATTTCTCATGCCATATTAACCAAACATTGTATGATATTATCCTTCACATTGATCTTATTAGGAGGTTGGTTATAGTAGATCTGATCATAAAGATAGATATACGTTAAAAAAGTATTAGAAAAAAATAATTAGTTGAGACATGACACAAATTCTAAGAAAAAATTATGCGAATAAGCAAACATATAATAGTTCATTATTAGTTAACATAGCTATAGTTTGAACTAATTATGGTTAGCGGCAAATATTTAGTTGTAATTGCACTTTGAATTTTGTATAATTCATGCGATTTATACAAACGTTGTATGTAAATCAAATTGTATAGCGAATTATACAAACGTTGTATAAAAACTGTGATTTGTATAGCGAATTATACAAATGTTGTGCAAATATATATAAGCGTTGCTATAACTATGGTTACGAAATGTAATTATCCAAACTATAGCCATGGAGCATAATTAGGCTTTATATGTTTGCTATTTATGAAATTTACTCAAATTATAAAGGTCGATGATTAGAATAGAAGATTAGTAAATAATCGAGTATTGCTTGGTTTTCAGTCGTTATTGATACTTTCTTACTATCTTACTCTTTGATTTTAATATTTCGATCATGTCATTTGCTTCGATTATTATATTTTATTATTTATTTATTTTTTTCTTTTATTACTTAAAAAGGAGGTCTAATACCTATTGAAAAAGAGGGGGTTGGTCCCCCTTAGCTAATCACATGCCTACTTTGCATCAAAGTGCGTAGCAAATCACAAAACCAAATGAAAGCTACACATCAACCATCTTTGTCCAAAACTAAAAATAATGTTTGAAAAGAATATTTTTTTTGTTTATTGATAATTTATAATATATTTAAGATCATATAATTAAGAAATACTTTAATACATTTAATATATTTTTACAAATTCAAAAGCTTCTTTTATTTTTCAAGTTTTATGTCGGGTAAAATTCGGACAAACAAATTTACATGAAAGGAGTAATACAAAGCAAAATGAAAAAATAATAAAGAAATAACTACTCCCTTCCTTTTTGCTTATCACGTAACTTTACGAGAATTAATTTAAATAATTTTTGGAGCTAAATTAAATTAGGTTAATTTAATATTTAAAATTTAGATGTTGGAAAGGTATATGCAAGATAATATAACTTGTAATCTTTATTTTATATATATTAACATAACAAAAAAGTACATCTTAGAATATTAATTAAAATTCATAAAATTCGACTTTTGAGAGCGACACATGATAAATATTCCATTTGTTTAAAAAAGAACGATCTAGTTTGACTTGACATGTAATTTAAGATAAATATAAAAGACTTTTCAATCTTTTGATCCTAAATTAAAGTGATATTTGATGTATCAAAATGTCTGTATCCTTAAACATGTCATGTGAAAAACTGAAATTAAAGTTTTGCGTTTGAAAATGAACCATATATAGGAGTAGTACTATTACAAATAAAAGTCATATTTATGTCCTTAACACAATAAATAATGATGATGTTAGGTTCCTTTAAGGACTATGAAAGAGACTACTAAAAAGGAAGAATTTTATGAGAGTTTATGTGCATTGGATCCTTCACCAAAAACTTCAACCATAAATACACCTTACGTGAAACGTAATAATTAGTTTTTTTCCTTCTTTTTCTTTCCTTTTTTGTATTCAATTTGTGAAAATTATACACAAATTACAATCCAAATATAAAACTAAAAGAGCTAGGTAGGTCCAAAAATATTGGTGAATTTTATTAGATTAAAGACTCTTCTTCTCCTAATTCTAATGTAACTACTATACCTATTCCTATTCTCCCCTTTATATTAACAAAAAAACCCTATTTTTTATGTCTTTCCTCCAATATAACTCCACGACCTATTCTTGTTCAAGGTTTCATCTTTGAGTATGTCAAATCCTAATGAGATCAAACCCAATGAAAGCCAACAAAAAGATTCAAAAGGGTGTCTAGATATTACAACAAATCATCAAAAACATGATGATGATGGTGGTGATAACAAGAAAATTTTGATATTGCATCATGATTCAAAAGGGTGTCAAGATATTACAATGGATCATCATGATGATGACACCAAGAAAACAATACTCTTGCAAAATAATACAACAATGAGATTCAAGAAAAGGTTATTGCAACAAGAGTGTGATGATGACACCAATAAAACAATGTTGTTGCAAAAAGATATCACAAGGGGCATCAAAAAAATAGTGGTATTGCAACAAGGGTGTCAAGATGATGACACCAACAAACTTGAAACATTGCAACAAGTTCCTAAGGTGTGTCAAGGTGATGATCATATTGCACAAGAACATCATCATCGTCATGAAGATGGCGTTATCAATGAGACAATAGTAACACAATCCATTGAAAACGAAGTGGTAGTTGACGATGATGATGATGGATTTAAGACTCCAACATCTTTGGAATCGAGAATCCCAATTATGACGACATGTCCACCAACACCAAAACCAAAATTCCGTGGCATTAAACGGGTAAGAGTATGAATCTTACCGGCGGACTTTGGCCGGAAAATCAAGAAACCAACAAAAATACATCAAAAAGAATCAATTAGCTTAGTAATATTCTTTAACTATTTAGAGGATTATTAGATATAGTTTTTTTTTTTTTTTTGGGACAAAATTGATGTCTAGTCGTTTATTAGATAATTTTGCTATTTTTTTTAATCTTTTGGATAGAGAAGAAATTAAAGATATTACATTTATTCCACTTTATATGGTGGGGTTACTATTTTGAGAGTCTAATTAGGAGGGGTTTTTTTCTATGACAGAATTTTTTTCATGTCCTTTATATATTCTAAATTGTTAATTATATATATTGTGATTATCATTAATTTTTATGTATTCTTTTCTAATAGGTAAGGTTTACTTGAAAAAAAATTGAAAATTGTATATATGTGTATTCATATCGAAAATTAGATAAAACTCGACTTGGGACAGGAAACTGAGATCAAACACTATAAATGTATAAAAATATCATTATTTGATTGATCTAAGTTCATGCAATTTATTAATAAAACTGAATAAAAAATTATTTATTTTTACTATTTATTTATTATTAATATTTTGATCAATCGTTGAATAAAATCAACTAAAAGGAGAGAAATCATTTTGTCCTTTTTTTATTTAATTACTTTAATTACATGTCATAAACCTATACAACAAGAATTAAATGGTAGACACACGAGACTCAAAATCTCGTGCTAAGGAGTGTGGAGGTTCGAGTCCTCTTCAATGAGCATTCTCAATCGGTATATCAATACTGATTTAAAAGTTATTTTAACTTAAAAACACCATCCAAAACGGACACTAAATCTAAGAAAAAAGAAGTATGAGGGGTAGGGTAGGGTGGGATGGGGTGGGGTGAGGGTGGAGGTGTGAAGTAGAGACCAAGAAACTATAAAGAGGTAGGCATAAACATACAACTTTATTGTATTGTCACCAATCTTCTTTTGTAATCAAGGTGTTTGTTGTTTATAAAAAAAAGAAAAGAAAAGAGAAGATTCCCAAAATATAACAACTCTTTCTCCTTTTCACCTTTCATTTTTTCTCAAAAAGGTTTTCCTACAGAAGTAATAGGGGGGTGTCAATAATTTTTTGTTACTATTAAGTCATAGAGAAGGATTAGTTTAATTAATATTTTTTTATTTTTAGATATGATTTTGTTTTTTTGACTAATCATTAAAATTAAAGGTAAATTTGTGCCAAAATATAATACAAGAAGTATATTTGATCCAAAAATATAACTGAAGGAATATATTTGTAAAAATATAGTGAAAGACATAATTAAACTATTTTTAATAGTACACGAGTATATCTGATCCTTCTCCCTTTTTCTTTTTAATTACTAGAAGAAAATGTTAAACTGCATGCAAATTGTGGCATTAACACTTGGACAGCTATATATTAAACTAATAATACAATTATTGCCTGCATAATTACCAATATATAATATTAAAAATTATTCTAAAACTTCTTCTTTTTTCTTTTTATAATTTTTTGTTTAATGCACGATCCTTCCAAGTGTCCATGTACTAGGCACATCATAAAATAAAATAATAAATAAGTTTATGATTGGGTACGAATAAAAAGAATGTCAGAAATTTAACCAAAAAAAATCAACAAATGCAAAGACATGAGAACCTAAATGCTAACGTGAGGAGATGTAATACTCCCTCCGCTTTAATTTGTTTATTTGAATTTTAATTTAATACATAATTTAAAAAAATAAAAAATACTTTTTAATTTTATAATCTTAAATTAAAAATACTTTAGCTAGTTAGAATTATGACAGTAGCAATAATGTAAGAAATTTGTGTTTTATTTTATATAGGTATTGGGTATCAGCATTGGAACTCGACTAATTCAAATATTCATGTATTAATTTTTTCTTTCTCCTCTGGTGGACCGACTAATTCAGATATTCATGTATTAGTTTTTTTTCTTATCCGATGTTCGGTGCCCGCCATGTAGGGCCCTTCGGGGTGGGGGGAGGGGGAGGTGAAGGAGCTCTCCTAACCAAGGATTTCTCCATACATAGGGCTCTAACTCGAGGCCTCTGGTCAAGAGACCTCTAGTTAAGAGAGGAGCAACCTCATCTACTGCACCACATCCTTTGATGTTTATTCATATATTAGTTATTTCACCTTCTATTATCAATAAAATTTGAGAAAATAAAGAAGACTTTTTTATTTTGTGGTTCTAAATTAAAGTTATGTCAAATGTAGTAAAATGTTTTTAAATCTTATAGTCTTAAACATGCCACGTGGAAAGCCGAAATTAAGATATTGCTAAAAATAACTTACATGTGTATTTGTTCCGCGAATCTATAAAATGTAAATCAAATACAATATTAATTTTATTACATGAATAATTTACTTTCTAAATCAATTACCAAATGTGATATTTCCTTATCTAATATTAAATACATTCAACTCACTTCTAAACGAACCTTTAGAATATGTCATGTTTGGTAGTTGATTTAGGAAGTAAATTATTATAATATCTGCTTAACTCATCTCTAAATTAACTAAGAAACGACCAATAGCATATATCAAAATGTTCTTTAATTTATACTCGTAAATATGTCACATGAAAAGTTGTAGTAATTAAAACAAAAACAAACAAATTAAAACGAAGGAAGTAATAACTGATTTATTTTCCGTCTTCACAAGAGTCTTTCTTACCTTATTTTTCTCTTTTCCACTTCTCTGTTCTCTTTCTTCCCTCTGTCATTTGAACAAACAACATCACAAAAACACAAGATTCTTTGATGATCTTCCATTGATTACTTTCTTCTTATTATAGGCAATGTGCTACAATGGATCACCAAAGGAGAACGTTAACAATGAACTGGGATGGTCTAGGAGAAGATGATGATGATGACAACTTCTTCGAGTCTCGCGATCGTCTCTCCACAGCCATTTCCCTTGACTTAGGATCATCGGGATCAGAAGACAATGATGATGAATACGAGGACAGTCGTCTCTCCTTTGTCTCAACTTTTTCTTCAGCCTCCATGAAGAAATTCCAAGGGATTGAAATTGAGACAATATCTGATTCCTTTAGCAGCGCGGATTATGGAATGTGGATGGCTGAACCAGGGGATATCAAGGAACGTCGTAAACGTCTCTTACAAGGGATGGGATTGTCGAGCAATAAAGATCTACTCAGATTGAAAAGTGCAAAGATTGTACGTGCCATTTCAAGAAAAGTTGAGAAAAGCAAACCAGCTAAGACGACTCATTCTTCTCCTGCCAAAGGATTGAATCAAGAACGTCAGCCTTTAGCTATACAGCCAATTAAGTTGGTCAGGTCGAGATCAGATGGAGATATACAGTATTTTTCTGTGAATACAAAGAAAAGGAAAGAAGAGTTAATTGGTGAGGTTTCCAAACAACGTCTCACCAGGACATTTTCAGGTGTTTTAGGACCGAGTATAGGAACATGTCAGTTTGCAGGTTCTGTTAGAATGTCTCCGAAGAATGGCAGAAGTAGATCGTCGATGCAAAATGGAAATGATATGTTGTCATCTACATTGTCAAATAGGAGTCCTGATGTGGGATTTGCTTCTTTTTTCTTGATAAAGAATTTGGACACAGGAAAGGAGTTCATCGTCAAAGAGTCGAATGAACATGGAATGTGGAATAAGCTAAGTGATATTCAGACAGGGAAGCAACTTACTATGGATGAATTTGAGAAACATGTGGGATATTCTCCTGTTGTCAAGGAACTGATGCGACGAGTGAATGGATCAAGAAATCATGACGATGAGAGGAAGCTACACGCGAATTCATATCTTAGTAAGAGTTTCAGAAATAGTAAGAGAAGGGGAGTTGCCCTTTTGAAGAACATAAAAGGAGTAGCACATAGTATGAGTGGAAAAATTATTGATAAAGAACGCGAACAACCTGTACCTGAGGAACAGCAGAAACCGAATAAGAATTCATCCAAATGGATTAAAGTCCGTCAGCATGGGAAGTCATGCAAAGAGTTCACAGCTTTGCATTTGAGCCAGGAAATTCATGCTCATGAGGGCTCAATATGGACGATAAGATTCAACTCGGATGCACATTATCTAGCAACAGCTGGAGAAGATACATTGATTCATGTATGGGAAGTGCAAGAATGTGAAGTTAAGAATGATCTAAACTCTGTTGGTTGTACAATGTCTGGTGCAGCAAGTGCCTCGCCTGTTCACCCAACGGCTGGCTCTCTCAACGCCTCCTCTGTTCATCCAATTGCTAGGTCCAATTCAGACCGGCCTCCTCTTCCGGAGACTGGACATATTACATCAGAAAGAAGGAAGAAGGGGAAGCATTCCCATAAGAAAAAGGGCAACTCAGTTCCGGAGTATGTCAATGTACCAGAAACTGTTTTTGCTCTTTCGGAGAAACCAATATGCACTCTTAAAGGTCACCAAGATGATATCTTGGACTTGTCTTGGTCAAGATCTCAGGTCAGTTTCCTCCACTTTCATTTCAGTTAACCAGCACAAATTCGTGCTGTTTACTGCAAACAAAGCGAATAATATCTACCACCATGTTTTAAACATACATAACACGCAATGTGATACTTGGATGCAGTTACTGCTTTCCTCATCAATAGACAAGACTGTCAGGCTATGGGATGTTGAAACTCAGAGTTGCTTAAAAATGTTCGCGCACAATGACTATGGTGAGATGCCAAAATTTCATTATAGCTAGTCCATATGAACTTAACGTGATGATTCTCTTCACGTGATTTGCATCTGATGAGCTTATTGTCTGGCAGTAACTTGTATACAGATCAATCCGATGGATGATGACTACTTCATCAGTGGTTCTCTGGATGCTAAGGTTCGGATTTGGAATATACCTGAACGAAAAGTAGTAGATTGGACTGATCTTCATGAAATGGTCACTGCTACTTGCTTCACCCCTGATGGCCAGGTAGATATGTGTATTTTACTTGTATTATATTGGAACATTCACTAGACAACCTACTCCAAGCCTGCGCCATAATACTTTTATTTTGACATGAACTCCGGCTATTGCATGTTCCTCCTTGTTGAGTAACTGTCAACTAAGAACAGTTTCAAGCCATATCAGCTAGCATATCCACATATTTTCCCCTATACACAACGATAACAACAACATATCTAGTTTATTACCACAAGAAATTTCCCCGACTCCTTAGAATACAAGGATACAGTGTTACGAGCCTACGGAACAGATCATGTTCTAGTAAGGTCGTCCTACATACACATTATGGTTGTACGGAAAAGACAATAGCAACAGATTATGATCTCGAGTATTTCTACAATGTTGACAGTATCAATGAATTCGTTGTTTTCTTTTTCATTCTTGAAGGGTGCTTTAATAGGCTCACATAAAGGAACCTGCCGTATGTATGATACTTCTGGTATGTAATGCATTACATACCGTCTTTTCTTAAATTGATTACTACCAGCAGAAAACAGTAGCTGATTTCCAATGTATTCAGAATGCAAACTGGAACAAAAAGAAAATATTGGAATTCAACCTAAGACGAATTCTCAACTCAAGAAGGTCACTGGTTTACAGGTATATTTGATATTTCCCTCTTCTAAAGCTATTATGTGTACAGTTTTCTATTCTTCAACATCTATTGAAAGCTGAACTCATTTGTTTCCAGTTTGCTCCATGGAATCCATCAGAAGTGCTCATAACTTCAGCTGATTCTCGTATCAGAATTTTTGACGGACCAGATATGATCTATAAGTTTAGAGGTATTTTCTCTCTTATATACTCTTTTGGAGAGTTCAGAACAACATCCATATGTTCTCTGAACGAATATTCTGTTTCATGGTAGCAACAGGTTTCCGAAATACAAGCAGCCAAATTGCAGCTTCGTTTAGTTCAGATGGAAAGTATGTCATAAGTGCAAGTGAAGACTCTCATGTCTACATATGGAAGAGAGAAGAACCTAAGAGCCCCAGGGGAAAAGTTAGAACTTCAATCTCAGTACATGCTCACGAGCGCTTTCATTGTAAAGATGTTTCAGCTGCCATCCCATGGCCAGGTAGTGTAAAGAATGAGCCACCACTTGTAGAGATGCATTCAAAAAGGCATTCGAAACGTTTCCTCCCACCCCAGTTTCCTTCTGTTAGTTCTCCTACAAACGAAAACTCGGATATGGCAAATAGTAAAAGGCATATGCCACCTCTACCTAACAAAAGTAATACATTGGAGAGAATTCTAAGTAGTCAAGAAGAGGAAGACTTAGCTCAAATCTCTCGGACAGATTCTGGTATTGGTCCCGGAGAATCATTTGCATCAGGTTCTTCATCAAATAGATTTGGCGATTCACCTTCTATATCTGCATCCAACAGCTCCAGGTCACACTCTTGGTCTCATGATGGTAGTAACAGCCACGGCAGCTATGTTATCCAAGCAACAGCATGGGGGATGGTAATCGTGACAGCAAGTTTGGGAGGTGAAATAAGAATTTATCAAAATTTTGGGCTACCACTGAAAGCTGGACGTCACACAAATCTCTTTAGAGACCTCACATAAACTGCTGTTAGGAAACAAAACCATAATATTCTGTTCTTTGGCTTCACATTTTTCTCTGATACCTAGTGTTTTAAAACTTAGTCCAGCTCAAGTAACACTGAACAAGTGGGAAGCCATCGGCTTCCCACACTGTTGATAAGTAAACGCAGAAACAGGTAAATTTTTCATTTTAGCAGTAACATCTACATTAGAAAGATCAAGTAGAGATCAGAATGTGCAGTGTTCCAACAAGTTGAGCATGTTCCCTCGTGTTGTGCAAAAACTTTGTCTATTTATCAAGTGTCTCAGTTGTTAGCAGTTAACAGTTACAAATCTCGAATACATGAGAAATTTCATTGGCGTAGTTAGAATATATCCCAAGGGGTTTGACGTTAACACAACCTATCCTAATACAAGCATTACTGGTTAGTTCCACGGCTCAAACTCGTAACTTATAGATCATACAGAAATAACTTTATTGTTGCTCTAAGACTTCCTTTTGCGAAATAGAAGACAATACCCTCATGAAATACATGGTAATAATCCGTTTATACTTGTTACAACTCCTTCTTCCAGAATCAAATGACATGAACTTTGACTAATATTTTTATTTTATGATCATACTATACAAGAAAAACTACATAATTTATTATACTTTTAATATATTTTTTGAATATCTAAAATGTAATTTTATAATATCAATTTAATCTAATCAAATTTACGCGAAATGTGACAATTATTTTGAGACAGTGTTTATATATAACCCTAATGGTTAAATATCCCTTGAATTCGAAGCTTTTTATTTAGTGAATGACCCATTTTAAATACCTCACTCCATCCCGAACTCCTTTAAAGCTTGATCGCAACCCCCTATAACGTCCACCTGACATAAAAGTGAACTACAAACTCCAAAAAGCGCATGATGAGGTACATTTATGCCAAATCAGACTCCTCTTTCCTTATATTCACCATTTTCCCTTACTTTTATCTCCCTTTTCAAATTACAAATTTTAGAAATTTCTCCTCTTTTTTTTTGCTAAATTCATGGATTATAATATGTAATTTTTTTAACTTTTATTTCATGGAATTATAATATGTAAAATATCCTACAAAATCTGTTCGCATATTTTTAGAAAAAGTATTTTTCTTTATTTCATATATTGTGTATATTTAATATATAAACTTTTTCTCTAAGTAAATAAAACGTAGTAAAAATCGGGTGAATAAAATTTAGTCTAAAATATCACAATTAAAATATTTTGAAGAGCTCCACCAGCAGGAGGTCTCGATCAAGCTTTTCGAATATTTAAAATGGGTCATAGTTTAAGTGTAATAAAAACTTAGTTGGGTATTTAACCTTTTAAATTTTGAATTCAGGCACAAGGCGGTAAGGTTCTTCAACTCACATTTCTCAATCGGCGAAGTTCAGCAAAAACTTCTGGAGGAAGATTTACGAAATGGATTCTCCGATCAATTATGCGATCGACGACAAGGACCTAGACGACGCCGCATTATGGGCGGTGATTGATTCCGCCGCCGCAGCCGCGGCCTCCTCTTCCTCCTCCACCGTTACTAAGTACAGCAAACCTCTACCTTACAATCACTCTCCAATTAGGCCTTTTCCTATCACAAATCCTTCTCCACAATCTAAGCTCCCCAAAACCCCTAGAAATTTCAACAATCATCACCATAACGGAGAGGTACTAAATCACCGGCCGCAGAAAATGTCAAGGTCAAATACTAACTGCGTTTCGGAGCTGAGCGAGACGAGTCCGAATCCGATGGCGGTAGTTAAGCACGTGCAGCGAGCTCCGGCTGTGACGAATTATTCGTCGCCGGTGATGAGGAGGTCTCCGGCTCCGGTGACGGAGTATGAGCACAGGTATAATAGTCCGATTGGTTCGGATTGTTCGCCGGCGACTACGATGAGTCATGGACAGTGTGAGGATAGAGATGGCACGGTGAGGCATAGCTTGGCTGGTCGATTTCCATCTGTTTCTCTGTTCAAGGAATATCAAAATGCAGCGATGGCGGTAAATTGGTTAATTTTCACTTTATTTTATCATATTTTGTTCTAGTTCATGTAAACTTCAAGCATTAGATAGTACGCTCATCAATAGTTTAGATATAATTATATCCAAATTGTTTAAGAGCTGCACAGATAGAGTGTTTTGGCATGATAAATGATGCTGTTCGATCTGAAACTTTTATGAATTTGGTATATTATCTGTTGTTATGCGGGCACAATAAAGCACAATTTATTGATTCAGTGCATTAGACCCTCTTTCTCGCTATAGTTGTGAGTAGTAGCTTTGCTTTCTGTTCATTGAGCTAATTCAATGCACTTGAAGAGAAAGCTCTCTAAATGCTTGTGTCTTCTCGTTTGTGATCCATGTCTTCACCTATTTTCCATTTAGGATACTAGTAAGACATATGCTACTCGTAGATCTGTAAGGTTTCATTCCCTTTTCCATTATTTCGTTTTCCTGGCGACGCACTTATCTAATTTCATAATTGGACACTATGCTTCACTTGCCATCAGAAGGAAGGTATCTCTCTTCTATTCTATTCTTGTGTTGTCAATCTTTTTAATGGTAATGGAAGTACTTCAGCCTTTTCCCAACCTGTTTTGGAATATTTTTTCTTGGGCCAAGTCCCAAGATATGTGTAAGTCTCCGTGCACTCTACTCTCTGAAACTCCACTTCGGAAATACACTGGGTATATTGTAGTAGGTAGTAACTAAGGAAAAACTGAATCAAGAGAAATATGGAGAATAAGATGGTAGAGAATTACAAGGAATTGATGAGGAATCAGCATTTTATGCTAAAACTGAATCAACAAATCATCGTGCGAAAAATCTTTAAATGTCTAGGCAAAACTTGACCATCTCTCAGAATTTGATTTATGGCTGCACCTTTTTCAGAATAACTTGTTACAAGTCCCCTGACAATATAAATAGAACTACTCTGCCTGTCATTTTTTGATAACGTTTAGAATCAGCAATTACAGCTGTTGTTTCATCATGCAATTTTTTGTATACATGAATATGATTTCATCAGGGCTTAAGCAATTAAACATTTCACAGATTCTGGAGAAAAGTGACTACACTATGATTTCTGGAAATCCCTTCATCAAGAAGACTGGTATATTTTTAGACTTGGGTCATTGGTTTCTTCTACTCTCATTTAAACTGCATGAACAAAACCAAATTTGTGCAGGTTGGAGGAAGATATCTTTTTACTTCAATCTATCATATGAAATTAAAGACAAGACCATCGAGTTTGATGAGAACCGTAATGTCCTGCGTGCTGAATTTATTGTTCGGGCGCACATGCAGTATGTTCTTTTGGTTCGCCAACTATTCCCATCCAAATGTGTTGCTATGCTAGATTTTTTCCATCTTACCCATTCTTTATTACATTCATAGGGGAGGTAGGTTTTCAGATGGATGGGGTTCATGTGAGCGGCGGGAAAAGAGGTTTCTAAAACCAAATCATGACATTCCCAGCACAGCAGAAACCAGAGCCAAAAATAAAGCATGCCAGGTACATAGATTTCCTTAAATAGGAGCCCTATAAAAGATAAGTCGCTTACCCTCATTTAATTTAATTTATTTGTTCTCACTCTTGCTCCGCTTATTTTGTTGCTGGGACAATTTCTTTAATGATTTTAGGCTTTATTGTTGTCAATTGCCTGCAAATGCAGCTTGTACCTTTTAATGTGAAACATTGTTCTTTGTGAGTAGGGTGTGTTGTTTATTCCATATAATGTGCATAGATCAGCTAGAGTAATAAAACTGTTTTGAAGCTCACTTATGTTTTTTAGCCTTTGTGATGTTATCAAGGCCGAATATTGTCATAGCAGTACTTGTATATGCAGTGTCTCACAGCTGCTTTTTGTCTTTCCTAGCTTCCTCTTGCCTTTGTTAAATATGCAGATGAATGTACATATATTCTTAATCTTCAGTGATGTACTGCTTTATGTCACTTGATTTTAATGTGCCAACCCCGGCACTATTTCTAGAGTCAGATCATCTCCAATGTCGGGCTCATTTTCTCGGTAGTTCCTCCTAACAAATATGAAATTTTGGCAACAATAACAATAATAACACATACTCGGTGAAATTCCAAAAGGGGTCTAGGGAGGATAAAATATACGCAAACTTTACCACTATCATATGGAGGTAGAGAGGCTTTTTCCGAAAAACCCTCGACAGCAAATCCAGGTCCAAAGGAGACAGTGAATAAAATATAGCAAGTAGCCCATAAGTAGTGCTATGTCTACCAGAAAGAAGAAAAACAACAATATTATGCGGTAGTTGAAACACACCAAACAACATATTAAACAATAATAATAACACTAGTACAATGACAAACATCAACCACCACAAGCAAAACCACCTTCTAACCCTCTACCCTAATACGTGTGCTCCACACCCTCCTATCTAAGGTCATGTCCTCGATAACGTGAAGTAGAGTCATATCTTTTCTTATCACTTCTCCCTAATACTTCTTCAACTTGCCTCTGCCTCTTGTCATACCTTGTATAATCAACCTCTCGCACCTCCTCACCAGTGTGTTCGCGCATCTCCTCTTCACATATCTAAACCATCCCAGGCTGGCTTCCATTATCTTGTCCACCACTGAGGCTTCTCCCACCTTATTGTGAATACCTTTATTTTTGTATAAGCATTCTTCCAATATCAAGGTATTGTGTTCTACATTAGTAGAGGAAATGAGTTGTTGTCTCCTTATGTTCACCTCTTGAATTAGTTTTGGAGATGAATTAGGCTCAAACTCCATCCTCTTAACATGATATAGGAGCTTGACCCATTAATATTCTTGGTTCCCGTATCATATTGTCCACGCACCATATGTCCTACCTTGAGCACTAGAGGAAGGGGTTACTATGTACCCCATATTGGTGGAGGAAATGAGCTATGTCTCCTTATAAGGTCTTGAGTCATTCTCACCTCATGTGAGCTAGTTCTTGGGATTTTGTTAAGCCCAAAATTCATTCATGTGTTTGACACTGAAATCTCCATAGGAAGAATAATATGGTGGTCTTTTATCAGTGTTTTTTTTCCAGAAATCATACAGGCATTTTGCGTGTTGAAAATGCATGGTCGTGGCATACTAACCTTACCATTGTTCTTGTTCTTGCGAGTGTTCTCTGTTTGTACTCTTCAATTTCTGCTATTTGGACTATTTGTTTCCTTCCTATAAAAATCATTTCTCCACTATTGTAAATTAGTTTGTTTAGCAACTCAATTAGTTTAAAAATTTACAGGACTTGCTTGGAATTGGAGAATATCGACCTGGTGTGAGTACTAACCAGTAAAACAATCATACAGTATTCCATAACGTCCTCTCTACCTAAGCCATTCACATTTCCACTATCCAAAAGGAGAATTCACAGCCAAAATTGAGTTTGGATTAAATATGAAATGCCATGGAATCAAGTATAGAAAGAAGCCGTATGTACTGTTGTATACCTCCAGTGTGCTTTGTAACATCTAAAACCAACCATTAATATCTTTTAGTTGTTCACCTAGTATCTTATTCTTTTTATCTTGCTCTTTCACTGTCGTTAGTCTCATTTCTCATTTATATCCAGTTTTGATTGCACTTTTTATGAGCGGAATACATATATCCTACTTTCCTCAGAGTTGCGGAATTACATGGGTACGTTGTTATTGTTTGTTCTCTCCTTGCCATGATACCAACTTTCAATCATGCCGACCAGCAGCATGGGCTTCCAAATTCAATCGCTATACTTTTCCTAGTTTGATAATATGAAGTGACATTTTTACTTGGCATTATACACCATGACATGACAGTTAGCTTGTCTTCATCAGACCCATATCTTCTTCACCTTTTGACCCAAATTGTCACATTGTGATAATGGGGCAAAAAGGTCCTTGTGGGCTATAGCACTGCAGTAGAATAGTTTTTAAGATCTGACACACCGACACTAGTATATCGAGTATTGTGTATAGTATTGAGATAGTGATACTCCTATAAAAGATCTCCGTTGACATCGCCGTTCTTGAAGACTGTCATCTATTTGCCCCATAGTAATTCTTTTTAAAATGACTTGGGGACGTGAAGGGGCGGATCTACCCAGTCCGGAGGGTGTTGTATAAGTTCAAAATAAGACAAGAGGTTTGACTTATATAGTGGTTCAAGGTTCAATTTTTACCTTAAGGTTTCAAATTCAAATTTTACGCATTATATTTTTATTTTTCATGATCTCCTAGTGGTCGGGCATTTGATAATGAATTTTTTAATTACTTTTTTTCTGGATGAACATGTTTGGCATTAAAATTTTGGAATTCAACTTTAAGGTTGAAATTTGAAATTTTCGGGAGTTCAAAAAATACCAAAAATCTGTTTTTAATTTTTTATTCCAAATTACTCAAAAAAAAATTGAAAAATAACTCTAATTTATATTCATGATCAAGCACAATACTAATTTTAAATATCATTTTTTTCCACTTTGAAAGCAAAAAAAAAAAAAAACCAAAGACTCACTGTTTTCAAAGTTAAATGCCCCCAAAAGTCATCTTATTAAATTATTTAATCATGATAAATTAAGATATTTTAATATAAATAGTGGGTGCAAATAATTTTTCAGTAGAATATGTAATATGTACTCCCTCAGTTCATGTTTATTTGTCCGCTATTAACTTGGCATAAAGATTAATAAGTAGTAAATGATAGGATAATTTTATTTGAATATAATAACTTGAAAAAATATAATAAAAAAATGACTATAATTAATAATGAGAATAAATATAAATTAAACAAGTATTGTTGAACAAGTAAAGATGGACGGATTTATTATGTCGCAGCATTCTTGGAGTTAATTCTTTACCTCTTTTTTAACCTTTTGGATTTTCTATTTTTTTTCCCTCTCTTCTAATATATGGACTAAGCTTTTAAGGTAGAATACTTTTGATAAGCTAATTTTTGGATTCATTTGAAACTCTTCGAAAATTTTCATGGTTGACAATTATTTACTTGGATTTACTGTGAACTAATTCTATGTAAAATTCTATTAAATTCTCACTTTAATAACTGATGTCAACTTTGACCATGTGAGTTTAGCCAAGCATAATTATTCTTAAATTAGGTTAAAAAGGACAAATAGCAATTCCTTGACAGCAAATATAAAGACTTTCTAGTTATGAGTAATGATGACCCCATATGTTTTAAAAAAGACTTTCTAGTTATGAAAATGAGGACTAGAGTTCAAACTAAATAATGTCTTTTCTATATGTTTATATTTTAGAGGGTAAAATTAATTAATAATTATCTCGGAAGGAAATGTACCTGATGAGCCAGAAACAGATTCAAGATTTGAATTTTATGAATTTTGAATTGTTCGATAATGATCTTAAGTATTTGTACATATTTACAGATACATATATACAATTTGGACTATATATTGCAGGAACAAACCATTACTTAAAATCTACCTTCGTTGTCCCTACTAATGAGATAATTGAAGTGTGCGCAAATGAAACAGAGTTATAGACCAAACTTAACATTTCTTTGGAAAATGCTTTTATTATTAGTTCCTAGTTCCACCACATTCTTGTATAAATACTTTTCTTTTCTTTTGTTGTTCAGAGGAAAGAGGATGTACTGGAGATGACACTTAATTCTTTCACTCTCATATAAAGCCATCAATCAGTCTCTTCAAACCAATAATCAAGGAAATCTATGGCTCAACAGGTATACTCCTTTGTCCTTAATTTTTTTTTTCCTTCAATTTTTAGCAAGGGGGAAAAACAGATCGTGAGAATCGAATTCTCATCAGTTCTACTAGACTGTAAGTTCGTGATAGTTGCTCATTTGTGATAGTCACAGTCTCCTTTATCGTTAATTGTTTCCTATTACATGAAGTGGGGCGAGGGAACGAGAAGGAAATTGATATTATGAGAATCAAACTGAGGGACTTCTGATACAATTCCAAAAGGCACTACTGCTACAATAGCAGCAAGGACGACGTAAGGGAGAATAATTACTCTTGGATATAGTCAACCTTTCTGCAATCGATACGCTCACCCCTTTTTGATATAATGAAGCCTTTCTTTCCGTGCAGTGTAATCGAGTTCTTTCCTTTCTTGGGAAAGAAAGATCACAATAACCGACATAATTGATTTAACATTTTGGTTAGGTTTCATCAGCCTGGTTAGAGGTTTGCCTGAGGGCTGCGTGTGTTTATAGTCTTTATACTCTCCGCCCTTCTGATGATGAAAAGAGCTTTTATCTTGTGTGAAATTTATGAAAATTCGAAATGCCGTTAATGTTAGAAGACAACCGGAGGCATCTGATGGTCAGATGCCGGATTGTAATCTCTAATGAAAAATATAGCTCGTCAACTTTCTCCCTTCTTAGTCAGGCTTTGAAGTGCCAACTTTATTTAGATTTATGGGATATTTGAAGAAGCGCAGGTTTGGAACCCCATACCCATACAAGGGGCTGGTCTCGATCTCGCTTGGTGGTACCCTCTCGATGATTGTTGACTAAACATTGATTTCGTGCTTGAGTTGGAGGGCTCTCCCACCATCCATCGAGTCAAGTAATTCACTATAGAAAATTTCTCTGCCGCCTTTCACTGATACTGTAGACTATAAGTCATCTTCTTTTTACCCTCATTAATAGCATCAAAATGAGATTATTTAACATATTTATGCTTTGTGTATTTTGGAATTTTTATTGAATGTGAATTCATTGCAGGAAGAAGGGTGGCCACTTGGGCTTCAACCTTTAAATGTGAGAAATGGTGGATTTAATGGATCAATTTCATTCAATACTTTGACTTCTTCGTCATCTCATTCTTCTTCTGATCTTGATACTGAGGTTTGTAATCTTTCTTAAAGAATATTTTCTACATCCAAAATTAGAAATAACTAAATCAAATGAACAAATATTGGCCTTGATGACACTCTAGTTTGTCAAGGATACATTATACATCAATAATGGAGAAAATTTAAGAGGATGATAAGTAAAAGTTTCCTTTCCTTTTCGATTTTCGATCTAATCATAATTAGGCTGAGTTTGATAAATACGTTAAAGCACTTTACTTTAATATTTTGTTTTTATTTTTAGGTTCAAATTGTAATTTTTAATTAAATGTGAAGAAATTTTTATGATTTTTTTTTTGTTTTTGTAAAATAAAAACATGCAAAAAAAAAAAAATCATGTTAAATTCACAATGGGGTCAATGTCGATACTACACTTTACTCTTTTACACATGGCCTTACAATTATTATGTTTCTCCTGTCTGACTCAGGTTTAGTCATTTAAAGGGAAAAAAATGAGTTTCCTCTTAGTAGTACTACTAGTAATATTTTTCAGAAAATATCTAATGAACTTGTGAGTAAATATCATTAAGATATTAGAATAAAATTCTTTGTTTTAATTGAATATATGATAGAATATTTTTATTTAACACTTCTGACTCATTTTAGAAAAGTTTATAGCCTCGAACCGAAATGCAAGGTAGTTGTGTACAATAGACCCTTGAGGTCAGGCCTTTTCTTGGATTCTGTGCATAGCAGGCACTTTAGTGCATCGAAATTGCCCTTTTTAAAATTTGATGTCTAATAAAAACACATTATTATGTGTCCATTATGTTATAGATTCAGCGTCTAAATATAATTTACTCATAAATTTAAAGAAAGGTCGATGTATTCTAATTTCTTCATTTTTTTAATCTAGATGAATCTTATAATCATAGTGATCATAGAGTGAATATCCCATTATTTTCTTTGGATTTTGCAGTCAACTACTTCATTCTTTCATGACAAAAGCATAACTCTTGGAAGCCTCATTGGAATTACAAACATTCTAGAGTTTTCAAGAAGATCAACAAGAAGAAGAACAATAGTGGAAACCAAAATAAGGGACAACAACAACAAGAATATTAGTAATAAGAACAACAAATCAAGAACTTGGTTATTTTCACTTTGCTCAAAACTAAATACTGATGCAATTAATTCTGCCCCATTATCTTTAGGCCATTTTCTTGAAGAAGAAAGAAAAGCAGCTGCTACAAATAATAATAATAATTATGGATTTGATGATTTTAATCAATTATCAGATCATTCAAATGTGAACAATAATAACTCATTGTTCATTGGTAGCCAAATTGCTCCACCTCTTCCTAATGATGATGAGTCAAGAAAAGGGCTATTTGAGAAAGATGGTCATAATGGAAATCCTTTAATTTTCTCATGTTTATGTGGACATATTGTCCATTGACTGGTTATCAATTGTTGTGAAATTTTATTACTATCATGTATTTTTGTTGTACGAGGGTTCCCGGGAAACAATCTCTCCACCTTTGAGGTAGTGATAAGATCTGCCGTATATTTTATCCTTCCCAGACCCCACTTGAGGGATTCTACTGGGTATATTGTTGTTGTATCATATTTTTATTGTCTTCTTGGGAAAGAAATTTTGGCTTAATAGGTGATTGTTTATTTGATTCAATGAGATCATGGGATGAAATCTTGATTCTTGAGCATTTGTTATTGTCATTGGAAGTAGTAAATCAATTTTCATTCAACATCTTTGGATTCTTATAACTTTGTTTCAGCCTCAACAAAGATGAATTTACGGTTTAACGTAATATAAAATAAAATATTTTTTCATTAACGATGGACTAAATTAATGATACTATATGATAGAGTTTATGTATAACAATTAAAACAAACATTATATTTCTAACTAACAAAACAATGGGTAACAACTACCCAAACAAGCTGCTAGGAATCTACATATCCATTGATGATTGGAAAAAGCTCAGAGCTTAGCATTGCAACTAACATAGTTGAATTAGCTATTGTTACCTAAATTTCAACCATTTTTGTCTAAAGTTGTAATATTTTTACCTGAAGTTCAGCCATTTGAAACTTCATACACATTTAAAATGATCTTGAAGTGAATAGACATGGAAAAAAGGGTATATGTCAAATAGAGATATCCAAATGAAAAAACCCATGAATTTTCTTTCAGCCAAACAAGGTCTATACATATTTGTTGTCCCCAGGTCGAGCCCTTCCTTGGACCCTGCACCTAACGAGAGTTTTACTACATCAAGCTTGTCCCTTTTTTTGTCTCCATGAAATCTTGATGCTCAAGCTGTTTGTTACTAAGTACTAAACTATATTTTGTACTCCCTCTAGTTTATTTTAGTTGTAGTCCTTCGTAACAATAATGAAATTTCTGGCTTCGCCACGGATCGTCATAAACAACTAGCGGCATTTGTTTCATAGATCAAACAAGTACAATAACATTTCTCTCAAAGATACAAAAGTTCTTCATTCAACTGCCAATAGGCAGCAGCTTCATAATCTGACCCCTTTAATTTGTAAAGGGGTAGTTGAGCAGCAATTGGAACAGCTTAAAAAGTATCCCCCATCCCACCCCCACCCTATAGTTATATTGATATACATTATATATAAGGTATACTTGAAACATGCCTCCTCACTAGCTCGATTCTGCGAATGAGCAGAGGATGTTCAAGATTTAATATATATGAGGTAATATAAGAATAGTTACTATAGTCTTAAGGCTTAGCAAATGCTTCAATGCATTCAGCACTGATTTTGCCTGAATGGCGACAACCCAACTTCCCGAATGAGGCTAAGGGTGACAAAACTTTCAAGCTGGTGCTACTGCTACTGCTGCTGCTGCTGCCTTCAGCAAGACTGAAAGACGTTCTTGATTTTCTTGGCCTTGAGGGACTCAATACCTCTTCGTAAGTGTCTATTTTATTCTGGACCACGACTAAATGAGTGATATCACTCCGACAAAAGGGGCAGACAGGAACCTTCTCACTATTGCTAGCTGGATTCGGTTTGTTGTGGCAGCACAAGGCCAGAGTGCAATGAGCACACATCTGATGGCCGCACTTTTGTATCTCAATTGTGCAGGCCTGCTCAAAGCAGATGCAACATAGCTCAAAATCACTGCCCTGTTTGGAAACAAAGAAACACGGAGTTGTTAAAAGCAGATTCGTAGTAAGGTCAACATAAATGCAGTACTTAAGCTCCATTATATTTTCTCTTTTTGAAGATAGAAATGATTATATGGATTAACAAACAAGAGCTGAACAGCCAAAAAAAAGCCGTCCATTAACATTTATCCAACTACTAGAGTGCATATTCTCTATTGCATTACCAAAAGCAAAATAGAAAATAATACGACATTAATCTCCTCTATGAATGCCTACACACTAAAGGGCAGCTCGGTGCACTAAGCATCCTACAGGACCAAGGAACGGCCACACTGCCGAGGGGTGTGATGTAGGCAGAGTAATGCAAGCAGTAGTTGCTGATTCCACGGCTTGAAACCCATGACCTATAGAATAGTCGGAGACAACTTTAACCTTCCAACTTCCTACACATTCTAACAAGATTTTTCTTGAGACACCAGCTCTTTTAAGTTCTCCAAAGGCAAGTTATATCACTACTAGGAGGATTTGTAGCAATTGCTACTAATATCACTCAACCTCATTCGTGGGACTACACTGGATATGTTGCTTTTGTTATTTGTATCACTTAACCACACCATAAACTATTTGCATTGATAATGACGAATCTGACGGAATTGCAGGAGAACACTGAAAGAAAAAACATTTGTCCTAGCCTTTCCTTTTTATAACTAACTCTTATAACTACATCAACCCCTACTACACAATCACACAAGTTTTATTGGCGTTTGTCTTACTCGTTTGCCCCTTCCAATTGTAAAATTAGGTCTTGGGCCTAACTCACACCCCAAAAGCTAGCTCAAAGAAGGAGGATTGCCCAAGCCTTATAAAGAGTCCACCCATCTCATTATCCACCAATGTGGGACTTTTGTCATTCCTCAACACCCCACTTTTGTCATTCCTCAACACCCCACCTCACGCCTAGTAGCATCTAGTGCGTGGGCAATTCGGGGGCCCAACATTGGGTGAGGAAGGAGGATTGCCCAAGCCTTATAAAGAGTCCACCCATCTCATTATCCACCAATGTGGGACTTTTGTCATTCCTCAACACCAATATTACCCTCCATAGCCTCCCTGGTGGACTCCACCACAGCTTCCAACTCGTCCGTCTCGTCAGCAGGATTTTCTGATTCTTGGTTCACAATATCAGTAATGTTGTGAACCCACAATCAGGAAACATGATTGCATATGAGCATCAAATTTACAACCCTATACACACGACCATTTATTTATTCTCTGATGAAAACTTTTCAGTGTACCTTATTGGATAAAATGCTACTCGTATCAACAATCTGGTGAACATATTAAAATATTTGACAAGTCCAGACAAACAATTGCAGCCAGAATAGTTTCCGATTTCTTTTATTGGGCATGAGACTCATTACCTCAAAGTCATCACTCTCAAGGCCAGAATCACAATGCATAGGTGATATTTGCGAGACAGCTGTCTTTTCGAATAGCAACTTCTCTCTATCTTTGTTGGCCTCGATCAGAGCATTTTCTAGTAAAGCTTTGGCCTCAGCGTCAAGCTCAGTAATGAACTTCAAAGGTGCTGGCCAGGTCAAAGGCTCTGGAGATGATGGATTTAAGAGAGCAGCACATGCTTCATGCTTGTACTTCAAAGCAACTATGTATGGAATCCGCCTGTCCAGATTTCATGCACAACCAATCAATTTCACATCAAAAGACCGATTACTTGCAAAGAATTGAATAATACACAAAAGGAACTGGAAGGATTTGGAAAATGACAGTCAAGGAAAGGGTTAAAAAAGCTATGAGCTCACCCAGAAGAATCTCTATAAAGTCTATCTGCACCCCAAGCAAGTAACTCACGTACACAGTCCAAAGAACCTTCTTGAGCTGCTAAATGCAGTGGTGTACTTCCTGGACTACTGCAAAAATCTTTAATGTCAATTGACCTTCAACATACAGTACTGAAGTAAAAGCAACTCTGAGAGAGTTTAAATACCCATAGCCACCACTACGAGCACAGACAAGAGCCTCGTTGCTTAGAAGAATTCGGACGCATGCTGGCCTACCATGACGTGCTGCTAAATGCAATGGGGTTGCACCACTTCCATCTCTTATGTTCACAAATCTCACAAATCCCCTGCACTCAAATTAATATATTGCAATTCATCAATAAGATATTGTAATGCACCTGATACTTGAATGTACAAAGCCCTTTGTAAGGCATAGCAGAGATAATAAAAAGAGGACTTTTGACAGGATAGACGAAAAAGAAATCCTGGCTTAAGAAGTAATTCTCACTAAACTAGAGTCATACACTTGACACAAAAAGCAAAGACGAGCAGCGCCAAGGAAGTGGAAACTTACCAAGATTGAGCAACAGGAGCCGAATGAGCGGATGCAAGGATCGATTGTACGCAATCAGAGTGGCCATGGTAAGCAGCATAATGCAGACAAGTTCTTCCATGTAGTGAATCAAACATCAAAATCTAATACATACGAAAAATTAACGAATTAAAACAACCCATCTCAATAAGTCAAAGAAATTATCACAAACAAAATTCACATACATTAGCACCTAGCTGAATTAGCCTCTCCACGCAGGACACATTTCCATGCATAGCAGCTAACATTAATGGAGTCTGAAACAATTCACAATAACACAAATCAAAACAGCAAAAATAAAAACAAATCTCAATGATTATCTTTCCAAAAGGCTAAAAAGTTGACATTTCTTCAATCAAATGCACATCACAAATGAAACTTCTTGAGAATTGGTATATACAATAGGCAAAATACACTAGAACACATAAATTACGATTCACAACTACAACTAAATACCTGTTTATGGCGATTCAAGATGTCTGGATTAACCCCACGATCCAAGAGCATACAGAGAACCTATCCAAAATCAAAAACAAGAAGCAAAATGGAAAGGACCCAAAATCACTCATCAAAGATCAACAACTAAACACCCCACCCTTAAGAAAAAGAAAAAACAAGGTTGTAAAGACTACATTTCTTCTTCCGACAAGAGGGGTTGCTCGGATGGGAAGCACCCTCCCCTAACTCTAAGATCGAGATTCGAGTCACCAAGGGACATCACTCATTAAATATCAAGAACCATTAACACCCCACCTTTACAAAAAAGGAAAAACAAGATTGTAAAGACTATATTTTCTTTTTTCACAAGAGAAGTTGCTCGGATGGGAAACACCCTTCACCTCTAATGACCCCTCTAACTCTAAAGCATAGATTCAAGTCCCAATGGACATCACTAATCAAAGATCAACAACCATTATCACCCCACCTTTAAGAAAAAGGAAAAACAAGATTGTAAAGACTACATTTCTTCTTCCGACAAGAGGGGTTGCTCGGATGGGAAGCACCCTCCCCTAACTCTAAGATCGAGGATTCGAGTCACCAAGGGACATCAAACATTAAATATCAAGAACCATTAACACCCCAACTTTACAAAAAAGGAAAAACAAGATTGTAAAGATTACATTTTTCTTTTTTTACAAGAGAAGATGCTCGGATGGGAAGCACCTTTCACCTCTAATGACCCTCTAACTCTACGGCTTAGATTCAAGTCCCAATGGACATCACGAATCAAAGATCAACAACCATTATCACCCCACCTTTACAAAAAAGGAAAAACAAGATTGTAAAGACTACATTTCTTTTTCTAACAAGAGGGGTTACTCGGATGGGTAGCACCCTCCACCTCTAACTCTAAGGTCGTGGATTCGAGTCACCAAGGCACATCACTCATTAAATATCAAAAACCATTAACACCCCACCTTTACAAAAAAGGAAAAACAAGATTGTAAAGACTACATTTTTATTTTACAATAGAAGTTGTTTGGATGGGAAGCACCCTCCACCTCTCTAATGACCCCTCTAAACTCTACGGCACAGATTCAAATCACCAATGGACATCACTAATCAAAGATCAAGCACCATTACACCACCTTTACAAAAAAAAGGAAAAACAAGATTGTAAAAACTACATTATCTTATTACAATAGGGCTGTTCAGATGGTAAGTATGCTCTAACTCCAAGCTTAAGCTGTGTATTCAAGTCAAAGCAAAAAGTATAGGAGTTCACAGGGAGGGTAAAAAATAAAAAGATCACATTTTTTTTCAAGAATATGAAAAACCAACCTCGATCTGGCCATTAACAGCAGCTACATGAAGTGCAGAGAGCTTCCCACGAACGGTTGTAAGTCGAAGCACATTTGGATTTTCATTAACCATAGCTTCAACTTTTTCAAGTTCACCATTTTGCACTGCAATGAACAATTCATGTTCATGGGGTTGTTGTCCACAGCTCAATTTCTGCCCCATCACCACTTCCCTAGCATTGAGATGAAATAACCCCCGGAGAGTGAATGTCACGCGCCACCCACCACGGCGGAGGGGCACGGTGGGGGTGTGGTGGTGGGAGTGGATTGAGTAATGGAAGTGTTAAAAAGAGGAAATATTGAAAGGTAAAAGAGAAGTAACCTCGGAGTTTGTTCCTGCCCTGTAAGAGTACGGGCAGGTGCCCGTTGCTGTTTGGTGGATTATCGGGCAATTGTCAGAACTTTTTTTTTTTTGGTTTTTTTAATTTATTACTTTTTGGATTAACTTTTACTGGAGCTGAATACTATAGTATCAAGAATATTCTTCGTATGCAGTTCTAGTAGAGCGGTAAGTATTCTTTCATTCTTAATTAGAGACATTGGATTTGAGTTTCTTCGAATATGAAATCAAGAGGTTTTGGGTTCAAATTCCTTTGGTTACAGAGTCAATTATGTTAGAGAGTGATTTATCTCTTAATGTGAAATTTCTCGACATGAATTCAAATTTAGTCGAACTTCAATATGAGTATCAAACATCGAAGGAAAAAAAATCTACTTTAATTTTTGAAATAACACCACAAAAAAATACTTAAATGGATGTGCGGACATACTATCTAAAGAGTTGATTAGGAACCAAAGGATATACTGAGCAAGGTATGAACGATCTCTATGAAAGACAAAATGTAAAAAGTGAAGTTGAAATGGTTCTGTCATTTAAAAAAGAGAAATATAAATTATCTAAAGAGGCATGAGAAGTTGGCGATGATAGATCTAAGGAGAGGTACATAGAGATAGATTGTGAGAAAGAATTAAAGAGATACAATTAAACAGAATATAACACACGTCATAGCTCGATGAAAATATGACATAAATATTAAAGCATGAAAAATAAGAATTGGGATAGAATATTAGTACAGCAATTTCTTTCTTTTTTGATGGGAGAGCAATGAGCATAGAACACCTTATTCTTTCAATTTACAGTAATTACTATTATTTCTTTTACTTTGATTTATTTATTCTTGTCACGATCATTATATCTTTGATTTTTTTTATCTCTCCTAATCTTGAGCTGAATGGATGATACACAACGTGGTATATTTGATCGTTTAGTCTTTCATCATAGTATTCATCTTATTTTTTATTTTTTTGTATTTTTCAAATTATTATTTTTTTTTTGTAAAACACTTTTCTTGAGTTGAAAATCCATAGAAACGATAATCTCTCCATCCATAAATATATGAGTAAAATTTATGTATATTCACTCTTTACGGACCTCGTTTATTACTCATTAGATCACATTATTTTTTTTATAGTTAATTTTGATTAACCTATTTCTTATCAGACTTGAATTATTCAGACGATAAGCATTCTTCTCTTTCAATCTTAAAATTGTGATATTGAATCATCAAAGGAACAAAATCATCATTTATAGCTAATATTACAAAATGATTTTCTTAATTACTCCATGATCATTTAATAATATTTTATTATAATATTATTAAATAATTCCCCCACCCCCACCCCCACCCCCACCCCAAAAGAACTACTGTTATTGGACTCCCTATTTCACGTATGGGCAACCATGCTCATTTATCCAAATTTGTACTAAAAAACAAATGGTTTTTTCCTTTAAATTTAACTCTTTATTCTTATTGGATAACGACTTAGAATAAATAAATTCCTTTCATATCTTTGAATTCAGAAGTATCAGCTGAGGATCAAAAAATTACTTGACCTTGTACATTTGTAACACTGACAATAATATTATAGAAATTTACTTGAACATAAGGTTTTAACGTATCTAACGTAATATAATATTTCGATGAATGAGCATCAATTGATATGTCTCGAATGAGGATGACTCAAGATATGATTATTGTAGTTTTTAGGTAGAGGAACATATTTATTTTATGATTAAATATAATTAAGTGATGTCACTTCTCATTTAAAAATGTATATATTTTGTAAATTCGTTTTTTAGTAGGAAAAGAAGAATAGAATTCCTCCATATTTGACGAATCTTTTTTCTAGTAGGAAAAAGTTTATGATTCTATAAATAGAGACTCATTCCTTCTAACTTGGTAGCGTTCACAATGTAGCCATAAAGGCTCGAGAGTTGTGTGTAGAGAGAGAAATTGTGAGACACAAGTGTGTTTGAACCTCTTTGTATTCCGAGTGAATTGGTGAGGTTACTTCTCTTGATATCTTATACTCTTTTATATAGTGGATTGCTCATCTCCTCTTGTGGATGTAGGTCGATTGACCAAAACGTATTAAATTATTGTGTCCCTTAGTGCTTCTCATTTATCTTCGTACCAATATTCTTTCGAGATTATTTTGCTAACTTCCACATAACACCTGATTCCTGTCGATCCTAACAAGTATTTCCTTGTTTGAATCCCAATTTATACTTTTTAACTTCTATTTTAGTCAACATTATACAACTTTGAAAATTAAAAGTTGACACGATGTCTGCTTTTATTAGTCTGATTTAATTTTATATTATTCAAAAATTAGGAATGACACTTTTCTTTAATGATATTTTTATATCTAAAGAAAACGATATTTATCAGTGACATTGACAAAGTTTAAATTAATTAATTAAATATGGTTATTAGATCAAGAAAAGTACACTTAATTAAGTTGAAATTTGGTCATCTCTTAGACCTAAACAGTACGTAATGTTTGACAATTAATCTCAACAGTAAAATAGATATTTAAATTATTTATTATTTTAGAACTCAACATAAAATTAATTATTTTTTGATAATATTTCTTTTTGAAGATAATAAACCATTAATAAAGTAATTTTTTAAGAATTATTTGTTTAATATATTACAAAAATATAACAGATAATTTAAAACGAAAAATATTTTTTTAATTAAAAAAAACTAATAGCATAGTGGGGAACATACGTAACGAGGTAGTACAAGATTCGAAGTAAAATAAATATTTATCGAATTTCACCCTACCTTATTTTATTTTATTAGTATTTTTTTTAAATTTTTATCATCTTTTATCATATCTTATCTTCGTTCTTACGGTAACCTTTCATTCGAAAACTACTTTTATATTTGTATCCAAATATAATTTTAATGTTTAAATAACATTTCAGCCTTTTTTTTCCTTTATATTTTATAATTTGTATGTCCAAACGCCTACTAAAATTTAACGTGGCTTTTTAGCTTTCGAGAAGAAGAGAAGAATTTCCAAAATGACACATATACCTATCATTTCTAATTTTTGGTGCTCCCCTTACCTTGATTCCTTCTATAATTTTTTATTTTATTTGATTTTAATAATATAATTTATGAAAATATTAATATTTATAACTTATTTTAAATCGTAAACTTCCTCTTTTTTCTACCCTCTACTCAAATAGTGATAAGCAATTAGAAAGAATAGTACTATATATTTGTGATAAATATAAGATATATTCCACTACTTGTGATAAAACAAGAAGATATTACAAAAAGATAAAAAATAAAAAAGTTGCCAATTAGGATATAATTTCAACTGTTGGGTGAAGTAATTTCGTTGTTTTAACCCATTGAAAGAAGATCTACAAAATTTAAAATAATATTTCAAATATATAAGTATTTTATTTATTGAATCGATTCATTTCGAAATTTATTTCTTATTTGGCCCCATCATATATTTACTGTGGCCTCAACTCAAGTCTTCAATGTTGATACTTGTGTCTACTTCACCGTACCTAATATTATCATAGCTATCTTTGCTAGAATAAAAATCTTTAGGCGGGTCACTATCATGGGGTGGGGTGGGGTGGGGGTCTGGTGGAGCTTCGATAGAATACAAAATATCCATGTTATTTGTTGTAGAGTTCATTTTTTATTAATCGAGGAAGGATTCTCTGAAGTAGTTCTGATTAGACTAGATATTGTTCTATCGATCCTTATTATGTAGTTGCATATTTCTGAAATATGAAATTTTGAAGTTTGAAAATAGATTTCATGAATTTTTCAAGTTCACTCACAATATTTCAATTAATCTTTTCATCTTAAAAAATAACATAAATTTTCAAATACTATGAATTTTCAACTCCAACTTCAAATACTATTTTTTTCAAAAAAAAAAAATCTCAATTAAATCATGTCCAAATTAGAGAATAAAATACACACTCAACAATAATGGAGTTCTGAGTGTTCAAAAGGCACTAGGTTGTGTACAAAATTGGGCAAATAATTTGGTCCATATATATAAACCATGTAACCTATTTTGTAAAGGACAATTAACTCATTGACATATTAAGATTATTTTATCTTGCGTTTAATTGGAGGTACTAGCAAAAGGATCACATATTTAGCGTTAAGCAGATACGCCCAAGCACTTCCTTAATCACCTTCTGCTTAACGCTAGAATTTGGGCCTCGATTCATTGACAGATCGTAGAAAGGCCTCGTCATGTTGAAGGAGGTCAAGATCCAAAGACTATGTTTTTAGTCTTGGAATAACTTACTCCCAATTATCAAAGGACTTCTTAATTTTACCGTAAAATTTTTATAGAGAAACCACGGACTCAATAATTCTCTCACTTTCAGATAGAATTATTCCAGGTGATTTGCCAATAATTCTAAACAAGTACATGCATGTCTACTTCTTATAACTAAAGGTAGGTTCATTTAATTTTCAAAGTGTTTCTCATATCATTCTCAACTCTTAAAAAGTATACACTAGTTTCTCCACTAATAAATAAATCACTCTTTCCCTATTAAAGTTTTTCACTAAAAAATATTGAGGGATTATTTTTATAGATATTTTTTATTACATTAATGAAAAAAAATATAGTAGTAACATTTTCTCAATGAATTGATTTGGCGAAAAATGAATAAAAACTTATCTTTTATAATATAAATCTTTTTGTTAATTTGCAAGAAAATAATCTTTATTTCTAAAAATGGATCATGCAGAGATGAATCTAAGTAGCATTCATTGAAATATACTGTATTACGTATTTACGTATAAATATTTTTGAAATGATATATGTTTGTTCCACCGTTCATGGATTATCCCACTCCTCGCCAAATCCCGAACCCCCTTTATTTTACATCATATCCCATTTCATTCCCATAGTGTTATATTTGATTATTTACTTATAAATATTTTTGAGATAATATATTTTTGCTCCACTCTGCATGGATCTCATTCCTTGCCAAACCCCGAACCCCCATTATTTTACATCCTACCCAATTTCAATCCCATAGTGTTATATTAGATTACGTACAAATATTTTGAAGTAATATTTTTGTTTATTTACACAATAATAAAGAATAAGTAAGAAATTCATTCATTTTCTAAAAAATATTTTTATTCGTACCAAACACACTCCAATTTATATGTGAAATTAATTAAACCTTATGTATGGCTAAAGTCGAGAACAATGGGTATCCAATTAATACTTTCACTCATTATACATGAGCAGTAGTTTGGTAGCTGGTTAGAGTTATCGGAGTATTATTCGTATTATAAAGATTAATTATATGAATAACTTATTTTTTATCTGCCTACCAAATGTCATATAAGTTATACGAAAATTAATATATGGATAACTTGTTTCTTTTGTCTATTCCCTCATCTAGAGTACTTTGTTGCCCGAATCATTCGAATTCACATATCATGACTCATAAATGGAGAAAATATTTCGTAATACTCCTTCTGGTCCATTTTTCTTGTCATATTTTGATTTGCACACTTCTTAAAAAAAACATTAACTAGATAGTAATTTGACTAAATTATCCTTATTTTATAACGACAAGTAAAATAAACCGAAGAAAGTATCAATTTTTCTATTTTTAGAGTTCAAACTCAAAACTTCTGATTAACGATAAAAAGATGACTCCATTCCGTCATATTTTCTCCATATACGTACTGTACTAGTATGTTGCTTTACTACAAGGACAAATTGATCAATCCCTTAAATTGTGACCACACACTTTCCTTTATTCTTTTTATTTATGTTTATACTCGATAACGATAAATTAAATGATCATATACTTTTTTGAATATAACTTTGGCATTTGAATTATTCAATTATTGATAGTTACATTGGGTTATTCTGCATTTTAAATTGACTTCTAAATTAATAGTTAAAAAGGAAATTTTTAATAGCTCGATCAATTAGTTAACCATCTGAACTAGAATTCGATTTTCTACCTCGTAATTCCCTCTTCGAGTTCCTCTTTTCCTAACCCTAATTCTATAAAGACCAAAAAAGGCCAAAATTTTAGGTAAAGGAGATTCATTTTTCTTTTTTCAGTCAACAAGTTATAATTAAAGATAAGAATTAAATTATTATAAGTTTAAATTAATGTTGAAATAGCTATAGCTATAGTGCTAATCACTATCAATGTTTGGAAAAAGTTTTGCTACTTATGGGTAAGATGGAATTCTTTTTGCCACATGGAATATATAAATAGGACTTTTTTTGAAAAAAGGATTATGTTAAGTCCAAATCTAGTGGTCCTCTTGATATATATAGTTTGCTTTTAGTCAAAAATCATTTTCTAAACTTTATATCTAGGATGATATCATTGATTTGTTTGAGTAATGATATTTAATTAGATCAACATGAATATTGGTTTTTTGGAATAATTATTTGTAATTAACATTTGTTTTTTAAATGAATCGATCTTAATTTTTTACTTGTCCAATAAGCTGATCTTAAAATTTTGTTCTTAGAAATCAATAATTGTAAGTTGTGGAGGATTATTAAATAAAAATATAAAATTATGTCACTGCGAAAAATGTTACTGTATTTATCTTGAGAGTCGAAAGTTAAAGACCAACACGTAAAATGAGCAAAAGCGCAACTGACCCCAGTAGGACCAATCGATTTTATGGTCCATTACAAGTACTTTTTTCGATGAGCACACGATATAAGTTCCACTAATTTAGGTCTCTGTTACGTGCACTCACATCAGTTTAGAAAATTACCTTCTGTACCATATCTTTTTTCGTGTGATACATGTGCTTGACGCACTTAGGTATATGCATTATTTGGAATACATGCATTGACTCCCTCACTTACCTCTCTTTCTATGTATTTGTATTTCAGAATTTATTTTGTATCAAAGATACATTTGTGATGTGCCGAGGGGAAATTTTGAAAGAATGGTGTATCTAACTTAAAATTTGGTATGAAATTCTTAACTAGTGAGACAATATGGAATTATTTCAGATTATTGAATGGATTATTAGTATATATGGTAAGAATATTTATGTAATTAGGTAGTTTCTCCTTTGAAAATTATATGATCCTTTGTTCAATTAAACCATCACATGAATAAGAATTTTGACGATATACAATATCCTAACAAAATTCATAACGTAAAATAACTCTGATATTTATATTCTAATAAATTTTAATCAGTATATATAAATTATATCTGATCAATTGATATACTTTATACATGAATTATACACTAAATATATTCAATAACAAATGATTATCATGATGTGAATGAATTTTTCTCAATGTGTAACCATATAATGAAGAGTCAATTTTTAAGACCCAACTTCCAAATGCAACATATATAGTTAATGGTTCCCAATATATACTTGGTGTATATGAAGTATATAATAAATATATAATTAAAATGCATACTATTATTAAAAAAAAAAGGATATTTTTTTTTAAAAAAAAATACGCGAATAAGCAAATATATAATAGATAATTAACTAACATAGTTATAGTTTGAATTAATTACGGCTCGCGAAAAATATCTAGCTGTAATTACAGTTTGAGTTTTGTATAATTCGCGTGATTATAGAAATGTGCGATTATACAAAAGTTTGTATAGTGAAATATACAAACACTGTGTATTGTATAGGAATTAAGCAAACGTTGTGCACAAATTATATAATGAAATATACAAATGCTATACAAAATCTGCGAATTGTATAGCGAATTATACAGAAGTATACCAATGTTGCACGAATTATACAAACACAACTACAACTATAGTTACGAAATGTAATTATCCAAACTATAACTATGGAGTATAATTAAATTTTATATGTTTGCCTATTTACTTTTTTTTTTATTGAGGTGTTGTGTAATGTAGAAATCTTATAATAAGGTGGAAGCAAAGGGTGATTTACATTTTAAAGTGTAAACCTAATGGTCCACTTGATATAGTTCATAGCTTTTGATCAAAATCATTTTCAAACTTTATATCTTGGATGATATAGAAGTAATTCATTTGGCTACGTAATGACGTATAAGATCAACTTGAAAATTGATTTCTTGGAACAATTATATATACAAAATCGACGATACGACAAATCGACTTTAATTTATGATCCATTATATAACAAATACTTTTTTGAGGAAGTGTCGCATATAATCACTCAAAAATATTTTAATTATGATCTATAACTATAATTTGAGTAATTACATTTCGTAAATATAGTTATAACAACACAACATTTGTATTGTTCGTTACACAATTCACAGTTTTTGTATAATGTTTTGTATATTGTGTTATACAATTCGTGCACTTCATTTGTAATAATTCGCTATACAATTTGATTCGCGCATAACTTTTGTATAATCAAGCATAAGATTTGTATAAATTGTGTGAATTATACCGAGCCATAATTAATTCAAACTGTAGCTGTGTTAACTAATTAACTAGTATATGTTTATCTATCAGTGTAATTTTTCCTACTTTTTTATTTATTATTATATCATCCTTTTGATAAATGATTAATGAAAAACAACATCGATTGTCCGTAATTTATTGAACTTTTCTAAATTCAAATTTTAACTTATTATAAAAGATTGTTTTTTTTAAATAGTAATGAAAAAGAACCAAAGTGGAATTAGAAGGTAAAACTTTTAACTTTGTGTTTGTGTTTGGAAAATGACAGTATTTTTGGGCCTCTGGCCCAATAGGTTGCAGTCTCCATCCTCTGGCCCATCTTTGATATGATATATAATTGTCATGATTCACTCTACTAAAGTGCGTCGATACTCGATTTTGTGATCACCATTTAAACAATATTTGCGATGCGTAAAAAGTTGCAAGTATATGCATTTTAGAATAAGTTCAAACATGAGGTATTTAAAATTTCATATGCATCAAGTTCATGCGCATATACGATTAAAGTTCAACGTTTTTTTCTTCGACTTCAACTTGTGACTTTAGACACTACATGTTTGAAATTGTTCTAACATGATAGACGTGCAAAACAAATTTCGAATTCATCTCTCTCTTGAATTTCAAAAATTAATAATGCCGATAAAAAGTCAAGCTTTTCTTTTTACACAGACGTTTGGAGAGGAAGGTGTTTGTGTTTGTCATACTTTTCAGAAGACGCTAAGATTAATATAAACGAAAAAAAAGATCAATCATAAATTGAACCTTATTTAAAATGACAAAAATACCCTCCAATTCAATATTTCTTATCAAGTACATGCATTGACGGAGAAACGCGTGGTTATTCTCCTTCATTACATATTATTAGTTATAAAAATTGTTAAATTTCTTGTTCCTAGGAAACAAACTCTCTACTTCTATGAGGTAATGGTAAGGTCTGCGTACATTCTATCCTCCCCAAACCCTACTTGTGGGATTCCACAGTGTATATTGTTGTTTTTGAATTTCTTTCACAATTTTTTTTTATGCATATATAATATTAAATTTTCATATCTAGTTTATTTTGCTTATGGGTTGTTGAGACGAGGGTTCCCAGGAAACAACCTGTAGGATTCCTTATTGTCGTCGTCGTCGTATATAATATTAAATTTTGGTAATAATAAAAATTCAAAAAAGACATTATCTCAGAACGTGTGCATGGGAAACAGATAAGGAATCATAGTGGCTTTAATAAGACAAACAACTTTGTGAATAATTATTAACTATGAAGAAAAAATAAAATAAAAAACCTAAAGTGCTATTTTACGTAAGCATCCATTCCATTTCCATGCAAATCATGCATCGTTCAACTCTAATAATACTTTGATTTTAACAGGTCAAATGTACGTAACCACTAATTATTATAAGTGGCTACAATTATTTATATATATATATATATATATATTGTGCCACTTGGATTGACCACATAAATGAATAACTTATATATGTATAGAATTGAATTTGTGAAATTATTGGATCTTTCGTAAATAATTTTTCTACTTCTGTGAGGTGGTAGTAAGGTCTGCGTACGTTTTATTCTCTCCAGATCTTACTTATAGAATTTCACCGAGTAAGTTGTTATTTTATTAGTATTATTTTTTTAAGAACCGATAATGATAACAATACAATCGGTATGATCTAATTTTATAGACAAATTAAGTTTGAAAAGGATGATGTGTTATATAAAATTTATTCGTAGTGGTGGAGTTAGGATTTTTTTTTCAAAGAAAGTTCAATTTTTAAGAAGTAAAAACATGAACTAGTCGAAGGGATTTCGACATTTATTATATATATTAAAAAAATTATTTTTATCATATGTAAATGGTATAATTTTTCTACGAAGGAGGTTTGAATGAACCCCTTGATAATTAGGTGGCTCAATCGCTGCTTATTTGTATCTTATGTAGATAGAAAAATTGTTTTTGAAAGACTTTCGATTTAAATTGTACATCTTAAAATAAATAATTTTTTATATGACATAAATTTATATTCTTATATCATAATATTTCATGAGTTTACAAAAATGGATCTTAATTCTTCATCACTGAATAATGCAATAAGCTTGTGGACCATCACAATCATATAATAAAAAATAAATTAAAGATATATTTTAAAATTAAATATTTAAAATCGTACATCAAAAATACTATATGCTATAGAAATACTAATTTTTTTCATGTCAATATAATAAAAAAATTATTTTCTATGATATAAATTAAAATACATAACGACTAATTTTATTTTATTTTTAAAAAGAGCATTCTAGAAAATGTTAAAAGTGCTATTGTGGTCAAGGCTAGCTCTCTTCAGAAGATGAAAAAGATGTTACATAGGATGCTACCTACCTACTTTTCAAATTGATGGCCAAACTGAGACGGAGTCATAATTTAAAATTTATAGATTGAAAATTTTTAATTGTTAATAATTATTAAATTCTAAAATATTAACAATTAACATATTAAATGATATTTTTAAAAATAAATATATAATTCAAACTAAAATTACTGGACTTGATCGAATCTGTTGCTTGATTTTTGACTCTCCAAGGGCCCACCCAAAGCAAGAGTAAAAGAGAAAAAGGGCATCTAATTTTAAGACGGGGCGAACGTTCAGCTCTTCGATTCTATTTTAACAAGGTTCTTCGATTTTGAAAAAGTATGCAACATATACCGAACCGATAGGGGGTTATTATTTTTTTCAAAAGCTAAAAAAATAATTATTTTTTTTTTGCCGAAATACTTAATATAAACGAAATTGATAATCTAATATTAACAAAAACTTCTTTTAATTATTTTTAATACTGAGTAGCAAAATACAAATTACTACTCTATAAAAACACTTTTCAAAATAAATCAATTTTTAAAAGTTTTAATCAAGCAAATTACTTTCTCTATGTATATTATGATTGCTCCTTTTTAGCCATTTTATTTGACTCCCTACACCAATTGTTATTTTTTCCATTGATACTTCTTATTTTTTCCTCAATCTTAGTAATCTAGTCTAAGTATTTAATTTTCCATGAAAGATTAATGTTTTCTTTGATTAATATATATAGAGAGAGTCCATTTCCAAAATTATGAGATTAATCATTCTCTAAGCATCATCATAATTAGCAGACACTGTTTATTTTTAAAAGGGAACTATACAGACGGAAGCATGCAGGTTCAGTCGAATTCAATAGACTTTGCTCGAAGACAATATATTTATATTAATAAATTTATTGCATGAACTCAATTATTATCACATAAAATCATCATATAATCCCTAATTTCGCCTCTGCGTATAGGATTTAGTAGCGCAGCCACATATACTTGAAGGATGTCAGCCAACACTTTTTCATTAAAAAATTATACTTTATAACTAGATATATATATATATATATATATATATGATATTACATAATGATATTTATTAATTTTTATACGATTTTATGAAAATTCTGATTTCGTCACCGATGGAGAATTTGGTTTATGAAATGTTTGGATGTGTTGGTAAGGCGCCGTAGTGTTTACCTTGGTCCTCACAAAAGAGTTCCAAAAAACAGTACAAGATTCCTAGCTTCTCCCTCACGATTTTCCCTTTTTACCAGACCACTATATATTATTGTGTTCGATGGTGTCAGAATTTTAATTAATATAGTTTAAAATTTGATAAAATAAGCACACATATTAGTTAAAAAGGGTTAAATATTTATTATATATGGATAAAAAATAATTTTAACTATATATAAATGATATAATTTTTCGTCAAAGAGGAGTTCCGATGAATCCCCAGTCAAAAAGTGTCTCCGTCACTGATTGTGCTTACACAATTTGGCGTAGGAACGGATATGGTATGATATTGGAAATTTCGATTTCCTTTAGGGATAATTATAGTAGATAATTATTCGACAAAATAATTATTGGTTGCATATGCATGTATAGTCAATGTATATTGCATGTACAGTCAAGTTATATTCAGTAGTATATTATAATGCATATTCAGTATTAAGTAATCTATATTGTATAGTCAGTATGTATTTTCAATGACTTTTGGCGAGGTATATTATATATTTATTGTATATTTTTCCATGATCTTTTACTATTTTTTATGTAAATAAAACATAACTATATTTATTGTATATATGTGAAATTATCCTTTTCTTTAATTACATGGTTATCAAAGAGTAATGAAGGTTTGAGCTTATAATTTGAATGTATTTGATGCTAATATAGATTTAATGAAGGCATTATACATTTTATCTTTTATTTTTTTATTGTAAAAATTCATAGTTAATTAATAAACATTCAACTTTAATCTGGACATAATCCCTTGGTAAAATAGTACTGATATATAGATTAATATAAATATTGGGTGAATAAATTTTTACCTAGGTTCATGAGGACAATTGCATTTTAATTAAAAAATAAAATTTATATATATATAATAAAATATTTTTAAATACCTTTTGAACCTCTTTAATACTCTCTAGATCCGCTCCTAGTGACAAAATTAGCCCATAATGATCAAATTGTAATCCGCTTAAACTGTCATTGTATTCATACGTGTATTTAAATTGTATCGACGAATATATTATGTATTGACGAATATAATATTTGTCTATATAGTTATAGGAACGACAAAAAATATAAGGGATTATATTCATTTGCTTTGGTTTCATTTGTCATTCGATTTTATATAACTTGTATTTATTCTTTCTAATTTTGCTTGTATTCGTGATATCATTTAGGTTGTATCAACGAATGCTGTTAAGGTGCATACAAAAATACAAAACACACCACAAAAAAAAAATGTATATCCATTTACTCTAATTTTATTCGTATTCATTCACTATTATATCACTTATATTTGTTCGTGAAAATCAATAATACAACATACAGAGAGGTAAAAGTAAAGAATTACAGAAATACAAAGAGAGAAGTGAAAATACAGAAAAAAGAAAGAGGCGAGAGAGAAGAAAAGGGTGAGACAGGAGAGCAGAGAGGAAAGTGAGAGAGTGGTGAGCAGGAGAGGGAGAGAGAGAAAGAGGAGGGGCGTTGTGGCGAACAAGAGAGGGAGAAGAGAAGAGAAGAGTGAGGCGACCAGAATTCGGAGAGAGAGGAGAGAGGCGAACGAAATTCGAGAAAAAGAGAAGAAATGCTAGAAAAAATATAGTTATAAAATGGTAAATTTTAAAAGAGACAACCTGGTGAGCCATACAGATATCCATAATTCATTTCATATTATAAATTTTAAAAATCTTTTTTTTACGTAAATTCTGTATCAAGCTAAACTAACTCATATAAACTGAGACGGAGACAACGTATACAACTTAAATGTACCTAATGAGAGGAAATGGTATGTTATGTTAACCCAAGTGGCCACCAATAATGTCCCAAAATTGAGTCAAAAGAAGGAAGAAACTGTATAAAGCATGAAAGTAAGAGAACATTCCCAAGAAAAGTAGAGGTAGGGGAAGTTTTAATTTAATAACCAAAAACATCAACAACCAAAAAACACTGTAAAGTAATATATGGTCACATGCTAAAATTAGCTTACATATATAAAATAAAAATAATATATACTGCCACACAAACATGACATGTTTAGTCTTTTCTTGTTATTTCACTCAAATAATTAGGAAAAAAAGTACATAAAAATTACTAAAAGAAATATGCATGTATAGATCATTTCTTTTACAGTAAATTAATTAATTTTTTGAAAACATATATATATTTTTTTGTCAGAAGCATGATAAAATAATTCCAGTTGGTCAATATCAAGTAGGAAAGATCTAAAGAACTAGAACAACACATTTATAGTACTATTATATTTTTCCTAGAATTTTGTGCAACAAATTCCTGATCTAGAATTTCTATAATATGGGGATATATTGTTTTTGTTAAAAAAAAAAAGAAAAAAAAGAGTGTTGATTATGTTTGGTACGAAAGAAAATATTTTTTGAAAATTATTTTCATTTTTTTAGGTTTGATTGGTCAATATGTTTGAAAAATATTTTCTTCAGAAAAATAAGTTTCTTAAAAAAAGAGAGAAAAATGACTTTCGTAAATTTTTTCTCTTTCGTAATGAAAGTAGAGGAAAAAAATTTGATAAATAACACTCCAAGTTAATCTTCTCTCCGATGACCACCCATCGCTCCAATCCTAGAAAAATTTAAAATAATTTTGAGATATTAATATTTTTTGACTTACTTATCAAATACCAAAAGGTATGTAACAAACACACTTGTTTTTTGAGAAAATATTTTCGAAGTAATTATTTTTCGTGAAAATTATTTCCTTCGTTACAAACACTTCCAAGTGGGAATTGATCCATCTTCCTCTCGATAAACTTTTATCTTTCGAAAAAATATTAATTCAATTCTAAAATTTAATTTAACGAAAAAATCATAGATTTACGTGTACCATAAAATAGGCTACAAATTTACTTGTCAGTTTTGTTCTGTCATTCAGAGTAAGTGTTCTTTTGTTCTGTTTGACTACTCATCTTTATTTTAAATTTTTTGCGTGATTCTTGGGGACAAATTTAATACAAAATTCAACAAGTCTTTTACCAACATATAATAATTAAATAAAAAAAAAAATTAAACCATATAGTACAATTCTTATGTCTCACCATATATAGTTTGGTCTATCAATACATTTTAAAATATTAATTCAAGTCTATATAGTTTAATAGTAATAATAATTGTCAACATATGTAATGTGAGATAAAAACAAAGATAATGCCAAAATTTAAAATTTTGATCCTTTTGATTTTATATATACTTTCTCTATTTAATTTTTTTTTAATTAGAACTGTTATTTGATAATATATTCCCTTATAAAAAAATTATAACTTTTATCTATATATGTACTTATTAAATCAATATTTAGGGTTAGAAAAAATAATTAAGTCTCTCTTGATCATCTAATTGACAATTATTTTGAGTTAATCCATCTATACTATATTAAAAGTGTGAAGACCTTAAAAAAGATTCTACTTTAGATAAAATTGTCTTTTCATAATTTTTCTTTAAATTATTATTAATTATATTTATAATATTGACTTTTAAAATATATGGAAAGAAAAGACTCCTAAATCTCTTCTACTTCTTTATTTGAATCAACAAAATACGATCTAGTCGCTAAGGAAAATTTTAATTTACCATGAGTTCTAATTAGTGATAGAATCTCTATATATATCACCTTTATAAATAAATAATTTATCAAAATTACTTTTATAGTGAATTATTTATGTTTTTTTTATAAATTTATAACTAAATTTAATTTTTTTTGTTTTGATCACGCGCAAAGCGCGCAGAACAAGATTAATATCTTTAGAAAAAATATAGTTAGTAAATACATTTGGATCCTATCAAGTAATATAAATAAAATGATAAATTCACCACATCAATAATTACTTTCAGAAAAAAATTTGATAAGTAAATTCAAAACAAATAACAATAATAATAATATATATAATAAAATTTCACAAGTGAAAAAATTCGAATTAATTTTTGTTACTAATAAAATATTAAAATTACTGAATTTCATCGAATTCGAGGCTAATACAAGAGAACCTGGGAGTTTGGGAATAGAAGGATTTTTGTATTGTGGGCATATTTTCGATTTCGAGTCTTTTAAGAAGATTGTTGTCCCACTCTTTGTCTTACTTTCTTTGACTATCTTACTCATCATTGCTTTTTTGTTTTTTTTAACCATATTTCTTGAATTATTATTATTATTTTTACTCTACAATAATTATTAATTATTATGGAATCATTTACTCAATCCCCAAGAATCTTTTTTACATTGGACTGGCTTCATGTTTCACTTATCAAATGATAGAGTCTTATATAGTTCATGGGGGACAATGATCATATAATTACCATGTTCTATATAGATTAACATATAATAATTTAAAGTGAAAGCCTAAACTAGCTTTATGTGTTGTTAAAAGAAGTGGAAATGTGATAATCTAATGTAAATTTGTACATAAGTTTAAGTGACATGAAGGATAGATGATATTTCATCCATATTAAATAGTTTTAGGTTAAATTTGTTGTTCTTTCTGTCTCATTTTATGTGACAACCTTTTTTTTTTGTCCGTTTGAAAAATAATATCATCTTACTCTAATTGGAAATAATTTAGCTTTAAAATTTTTCTTTTTATCCTTAATGAAATGATTTTCAGCCATACAAATATCTAAGAATGATTTTAGACCACAAGTTTCAAAAGTCTTCCTTTTTTTTCGAATATCATATCATGTCAAAGAGTACCAAATAAAATAGGACGGGCGGAGAAAGTAGTATATTTTACTTAGACACTTAAATAAAGATATATTCTTAATTCAATACATCATCTCCAAATTAAGTATTTCAATGATCATGGGTTCAAGGCTTGGAAAGAGCCTCTGGCAGAAATGCAAGGTAAGGTTGCGTATAATAGACTTTTTTTAGTCGAGCCCTTCCTCGGACCATGCGCATAGCAAGAGCTTTAGTGCACTGGATTTATCCTTTTACAACCTCTCTATCTCTATGAGATAGTGATAAAGTCTGCGTACATTTTACTCTCCTCAGACCCCATTTACGATATTTTTACTGGAGATGTTGTAAGTATTATTGTATACCTATCTTGACAAGTTTAAGGAGCTGGCTACGTATTAAGAAACAAGTTTCTTAATAATATTATTCTTGGGGGTTGATTTCTTTCTCAAGGTTTAATTAGCTTGGACAAATTCTTCAATTTTTCTTTACAATTTCATATTCATATGTCTTTATAATTTACTCCCTAAAAAATTAATTGTATATTCTTTAAACAAATCCTTGAATATTCCAAATTTTATTTTCTCTTACCACAACTTTTACACTCATAAAATAGGGTATAATTTTTTAACCCTTTTTTTTTTTTTGAAAAAAAAGGCACGTGGATGAGATCTAGAGCAATTAAAAATAAAATCGCGTACTTTTCTTTTTACTCCGTTATTTTAGCAATTTACATAATATATATATATATATATATTTAAATTTTATATTAAATCAAATAGATCAAATAAATTAAAATGAAAATATAAATTATCTAGTTTATAATATATTTGGGCAGCTGGAACCAACTGAATCTCCAGAAAGTTGCTTCTTAGAATTCTTTTTTTTTTCTTTCCTTTCATATCTTACATCCATTATAATAAAAAAATTAATACTAATATATATTTTATTAGCAGAATAAAATGAAGTGACTAGCATGCACCAATCAAACAGAATAATAATAATAATAATAATATTTAAGAATAATCATCATATCATGAAGTGGAAAAAGCTTACACACCGACGCGTTTTTGGCAATAATACGAATACGAGATGAATTCAGAATTTAAATTTTATCATAATTTAAGTTGAATTTTTTTTTAATTAGAAGTATATTTTATTAAATTAATATTATTGATATAATGTGTTGAACCTCGAAATGTGATTATTACTACTTTTTGTAGTTATTATTTAATATGAGAGTACTAGTATGGAAAAATTAAAAAAACTCTAAGTAAATTGAAGATTTTATTTTATTTATATTAAAATAAAGTAGAATGAAACGTGAGTACTATAATGATAATTCATTATATAACCAAAACATTTCTAAATATTTACGTAGTAGATTTTTTAAAATATGTACATCGTTATAAATAAAAATTAACGAGTTCACGTGAATCTCTAGATCAGCTCTTGAATAATTAAAATCCCTCATTTTTAAGCTGAAACAAACACAAACCACAACATATAGCTCACACACTCAAATTCCGACATAATGACATGATTTTCTTCAAAGTCGATTTTTCATATTATATTTTATTTCTCTATAACAATAATATCATTCACTAAAATAATATTTTTTTATAAAATTACTTTTCTCTGACAGTCATATTCAAATATTGTGTAAGTACTATTTTGTAAAAAATGTATTCATATATAAAATAAAATATTAAATTATTTATGATAATTGTCGTTAGTATCATGCATAAAAGAAATTTCAAGTATGAGTATATAAACGGGGAAAATTTGTATTCAAATGATTTACATCAGTTATGATCATAACTTCACGAGGGAATGTCTATAGATGTTAAATCGTCTATTTTATATTCACAATCTTTCTAATTATTTATAACAGCTAAATGAGATCTAAACATCAAATATCAATATACTTATAAAACAATATTTCATTATAGCAATCACGAAATTTTCAGACTCGTGTATAAAAGAGAATTTTTACCCTTTAAATCATGATAATTAAATATAGCAGCCCGTAATTTGTGGGATTAATAACACCGAAAAACAAGGCAGGTAATTAATTAACCTTATATTAATTGCCATAATAAAGCTATATTTTAAGTTGAAAGAATTAATTAATCTATTAAAGTGGAAAATTATAACATCCTAATTGTTTGATCATGACATCCATTTCTTAGTTAATTTTCATCCAAATTCAATTAACACGTGAGATCTTTTAATCATTGTAAATAAATTCATTTCTAGATAATAAACATTTATCAATATCTAAATCCTCATCAAAGGACGTCAAATGGTTGATACTATCCCTCTCAAACCAGAACTTCTTGTTTTTGAGGGCGAATTTATCGAATTTGATCAAACCAAGCAATAATAAATCCAAGAAGAAAATGTAGTAGTAATGAGAGAAGGAAGAAATTGAACAATTTATCACCATATGAAATAATTAACTCATAATATTGAAAATACAAAATGCCATGAAATTTCAAACATGAAGATGATATATCATTAGAAATGTTAGCCATATATATAGCCCAACACCTAGAACCAATTACATTGAAAATTAGATCTTCATGTCTTCACAAAAGCTACTACAAATATGAAAAAAAAAAACTCAAAGAAAGTGAAGAAAATACACACACAACATGTTCTAACACATTACCATAACAAACTACAAATAAATCTAAATAAAAGACCAAAAAAAAAAGGAAATGCCAAATCTAGGGTTTTCGCCATGTCCGAGTTAATTCCATCTTCACTAGAAGCTTTTGCTGATAAAATATATCGACTAGTGAGACAGTACTGATCACCAGTTAAGACCTCTGAATGACCGCTTACTAATAAAGAAGATAGGATAAGCTTTGCCCCGAATTTCAATAATTATAAGGCATTACTAGTGGAGGAAGAGCTAAAACTAGCTGAAAGATCACTCCAAGCACTATTAGCATTCCAATTTTCATTATTTCCTTGAATCCCCAATAAATGCCTTGACAAAGCTGATTGATCTTGATTATTGTTATTGTTGTTGTTATTGTTATTGTCTTCCATCTTCACGGAAGCCATTTGATTTAGCATTGAGGTCGAGATTTTTGGCCTGGTAATTTGACTCGTACTCTCACCAGCAAGGAATTGTACGGCCTCTTGCACACCCCCTTGAAAGGGGTAAGAAGAAGGCGAATTAGACGGATCAAATCCACCTAAGAAATTAGGGAATTGTTGTTGCATCCTCCAATGTTCAAGGTTTCCACTTGATAAAAGCGAAGCAACACCACCAGCACCAGCACCAGCACCAAGCAAATTGTTGTTGTTACTAACCATCATGCCTTCAGTGGTCCCGCCTAACACGTTACCACAACTTGTAGAAAAATTCAAGTTCATGTGATTACTCGGAGTAAAATGGTGGTGATTCTGATGATCAGAACTAAATTGACCTAAAGGAGACATGAATCGAAGTGGCGGAATTTGAGGGGTCATAAGCCCTAACAAACTAGCTGCAGATGTTGGACCTGAAAAACTGTTGCTATGAGATGAAATTGTACTTGTAGAACCTGAATTACTTGTACCTTGACGACCATCCGTACTAGTACTAGAAGCCGGAGATTTTGAATTATTGTTGTTGTTATTGTTATTGTTCTTGTTATTGTTGCTTCGTTTGTTCCTCCTGCACCCCCCGCCCACTGGGACACTTCTCAGAGCTCCACCTCGAGTCCAATACCTATCAAAAAAATTTTATTAAACATTCAGCTCGTATAACTAATACATGTATATTTTTTTCTTTATAATAAATTTATTATTATTATTATTACCTTTTACAAGCCTTGCAAAAGTGTCTAGGCTGAGATAGACTATAGTTGTTGAAGTAACAAAACTTAGTGTTTGTTGAATCACATCTAGGGCATTTTAGGGCTGTCTCAGGCATAGGTATGTTAGCCAGCCGGGCTCGATCAGCCATCGAGCCCGGCCTGATGGAACCTGCACCACCGCCTCCATGAGGCTGCGGTGGTACTACCACCGGAGGAGGTGATAGTACTGGCGGCGGTGGTGCAGATGTGAGTACTTGATGATGATGATTTTGGATAGTACTTCCACTTTGCTGGAAAAAAAAAAGAAGAAATAATTGAGATACATATATCTAAGTATATGCAAGATGAAAAAAAAGGAAAGAATGTTTTAAAATAATTATAAAAGTTGAGAGGAATATTATCTTTAACAAATTCTTTTGCTTTATTGTCAAAGAAACCATTGATCATAGAAACACTAAAATAAATTTAAATAAAATAAAATACAATAAAAACATACTTGTTGCCAGTTGGCTGGATCAAGATAAGCTGGAATTGAAGAAAAATTCATAGCCTTGTTGAATATGATGTATAAAAATTCTCTTTGTTAGTGGAGAATCATATAAAAATTGAAGAGTCTTCAATATTTGCCAAAGGGAAAGGAAGAAAGATAAAAGGAAAGTAGAGAGGAATATTTGATGAGAATAATAATGGAGCTCAAAATAAAGTGAAAGGCTTTATGGTAGTAGCATATATATACATATACCACACATAATAAAGTACTCCCTCTTCGCTTTTACTTGTCAGTATTTCAATTTTCGAAGTTAGCTTGACTAAATTTAATATTTAAAATCTAAAATTTTGATGGTTGAAAACTATACAAGAAATATTATAAGTTGCAATCTTTCTCATATTAATATGATGAAAAAATACATCTAAAAATATTGATTAAAATTTATATAATTTGATCTCGATAAATGAAATAGTGAGAAGTAATAATGAACAGAGGGAGAGTAATTTAATTTTGGGTACTATAGTTTGTTCTTACTCTTAAGTTTCAATTTTTTGTATATTTTTTGGTTACTTTTTAGTAGTTCGAGGGAGGGGGTAGTAGTAGTGAATATCTTACTTTCTTAACCTTTAAGCTTCTTATTTAATTAAATTAAACCATACTTGTTGAGTTGCACCCCTCCACACTTTGCTTAGTAGGTCAGTTCGATGGACAAAGTTTTTTGTGTTAGCTGATTTGATGAAGGGATGTACTTCGAGGAGTGTCATTTCATGACTCATAAAGACGGTCTACTAATTTTATTATAGTTAGAAATAGAATTTTTTTTCGTAGCAAATTAATGAAAAAGTTATATTATAAAATATAATTTTTAATTTATTTCTCATTGAATCAATTCATCACCGAAAAATCACTTTTCATAAGAAAACACTAGTATTTTTTTTCTTTTCTCATTGAATCAATAAAAATATATATGTTTGAATAGTTGCTCAATATTTTTTAGTGAAAAATTTCAATGAAAAATGTCACGACCCAAAATGGGGTCATGACTAGAAGGCCACTTAATTCCAATTCCAACAATAAAGATACCCTAGAAGGAGAAAATCCAATAAATAAACCATCACCACATAAAAACAATAACATCCCAAAATCTGGTGTCACGAGTATAAAGAGCATCTAATAACTAATTAAAAAAAATAAATGTATTTCAGTCTTCGAATAGAAATGAAGACTACGCAACTAAGATAGAATCCAATGGAAGCTCGAAGCTCTGAGTCTCACCACTAGATCTGGTATGAACCAAGTGCACGAGCAATTCAACTACCACGTGGATAATCCTGACGAGAATCTGCGGGGGAGAAAAGAGTAGGGGTGAGTACACATAATATGTACCCAGTAGGTTTAACCGACTGGGAATAAGAAATTGAATAAGCTATGAAATAAACTATGAACGGATCCACCTGCAACAGAAAAACCAATCCGGCATCGGTGCCGCCCATTTATATAGAATGACGCGAATAAGGTAAGCATATAATTTCACAGACCAACCCCAAAACAACCACAAGTAGTATAATGAAACGGTATGCAATATCGTGCAATGCAATGTAATGCAAGGTGGTATCAAGACCGTCGCACAGCCTGTCGTATACACCCCCGTCGAGCTAAGGCTCCCAGACTAAGGGGACCCATGGGGACCTCGCAGGCCATATACCTCAATCACAAAATATCAACTACCTTGCCACCCAAGTGCCCGTGGTCAAGGACTCATGATAAGAATCACCATTCACAACTTCCCAAAATGTCATGACATGTAGTATAAGGATATATGCAATCAAGACACCATCATAGACACAATATTCAACTCAATAATGTGATAATTGTCAAAGTACTCAAAGTTTAGCGGTTATAATGTTCACCCTCTTCTATACACATTGAGATATTTCTTCTAGTCACATTCTCAAAAGCTCTTGAGAAACTATCCAAAACCAAACATCAGTAGAACATTTCGTTTATATGATGCTTCGGGTTACACTGTTACTTTAAGAAAGGAGGTAGTCTAATACTTTGAACCAAAAAAAATATTTTCCTAGGTGTCTTTAGCACTCAATTTCCAGTAAGTGTGTAGGTTGCCACTAATTTTGGCAGCTTACAGTAGCATACAATTGCAAGCTTTCATCTAAGCTTCATCTGTACTTAAAAAAAAAAATTTCATATGCCTACTGCATGGTTTCCAATGCAACTTTAAAAACCTTTACAATGTTTTTCCTAGATTTCTATAGCAATAAGTTTCAAGTTATAATGCAGATTGTTGCTAATTTTTCCCTTTTTTACAGTTTACAGCAACATATGGCTGCACCGTTTCAGCCATTCCTCATCTAAATCCTTAACATATTTCATGAACCTTCTGCCTGATTACTAATGCAACGATAACAAATTTTCTTAACGAGTCACCAAGTTGCGCCATTGCTTCCTCTCCACATGACATTACGATAAATTTTCTTTTAACTCGAACACGTTATACGGTTTCCTCCCATAGATTACCACATAAGAATATTCAATAACTCAATCTCAGAAAAGAAGGACAGTCAAACCTACCTCGATGCCGAAACAACACTCGAATGCTTCACCGAATAGACAAAGCTTGCATTCAACGTCCGTAACAATACTTCTTTCTCTTCTCTGTTCCAAATTTTATTTGATTTCTCTTTTTCTTTCACTGCAAATCTCCCTCTCTTAATCTCTTTATTTTTCTTCCAAAACTTCCGTCCCTGGATGTGCGTGAGTTGTTGATAACTCGTGCACTGCTCCTGGTTTTCAAAGCAATTGTGAAGTTGTTGCAAAGATTGTGGGTTAGGCGTGGTTAATGGATAAGAGACGTGACCATGGAGGAAATCTCCTTTGATTGGTTATGAGGAGTTCATTAATTTAATTAATCATCTAGATTTACCCATAACCTAAATAATCGTAGTTATTAAATAGTCAAAAAGACCCATTTAAAATTTACAAGAATGATATTTCAAGAAAACAAGAAGACTAAATTTTTTTTAAAAAAGAAAAATCTAACGGGTCATTACATCATCCACCACTAAAAATCATGTTCGTCCTCGAACATAAGATAGAAGGAAGTACCTGAAGCTTCGAAAAACTGGGGATATCGAGCACGCATATCTGACTCTATCTCCCAAGTAGCCTCCTCAACAGGCCGATGTCGCCACTGAACCTTAACTGAAGCGATCTCCTTAGTCCTGAGCCTACGAACCTGTCTATCTAGAATGGCTTCGGGCTCCTCCTCATAAGTCAAATCCGGACCCAACTCTATGGTATCATAAGAAATAATGTGAGACTCGTCTGGTATGTATTTTCGGAGCATGGAGACGTGAAATACTGGATGAACAGCTGACCATCTAGGTGGCAAAGCCAACTCATAAGCCACCTCACCTACTCTCCTAAGAATCTCAAACGGGCCAATAAACCTCGGGCTAAGCTTGCCCTTCTTCCCGAACCTCATCACACCCTTCATGGGTGATATCTTCAACCACACATGCTCACCAACCATAAACTCCAAGGGACGAACTCTCCTATCAGCGTAGCTCTTCTGCCGACTCTGGGCTGTCAATAGTCGACTCTGGATCAGGCGCACCCGCTCCATAGCATCTCTGAGCAAATCAGTGTCTAATGCCTCGACGGTGACTGAGTCGAACCACCCAATAGGTGATCGACATCTACGCCCATACAATGCCTCAAATGGTGCCATCTGAATACTGGAGTGATAACTGTTATTATAAGCAAACTCCGCTAAGGGCAAGTGCTGGTCCCATCGTGAACCAAAGTCAATCACACATGCCCTAAGCATGTCCTCCAACACCTGAATGGTCCGTTCGGACTGACCGTCCGTCTGAGGATGAAATGCCGAACTCATGTCTAATCGTGTACCTAACCCATGCTGCAATGCCTTCCAAAATCGGGAGGTGAACACCGAACCTCGATCTGACACAATAGAGATAGGCACCCCATGCAATCTAACCACCTCACGTATATAGATCCTAGCTAGCTGCTCCGCACTGTGGCTAGTCTTTACTGGAATAAAGTGAGATGATTTGGTCAACCTGTCCACAATCACCCAAATAGAGTCAAACTTACCCAATGTCACGGGTAATCCAGTCACAAAATCCATGGTAATACGCTCCCACTTCCACTCGGGAATGGGCATCCGCTGCATCGGACCTCCTGGCTTTTGATGCTCATACTTAACCTGCTGACAATTCAAACACCTGGCCACAAACTCCACGATGTCCCTCTTCATTCCACACCACCAATAATGTTGCTTCAAATCATGAAACATTTTTGCTACACCAGGGTGAATGGAATACTTAGCACAATGAGCCTCCTCCAATATCAAGCGAACCCAATCACCTACCTTAGGCACACAAATGCGCCCATTAATTCTCAAAACCCCCTCAGAATCAAGAAAAGCTGACTTAGCTTCGCCCCTCAACACTTTGTCCCGAATCACACATAATTTATCATCATCAAACTGGTGAGCACGAATCTGATCCATCAATGTAGATCTAGCCTCGATGAAGGCCAACACACTATGAGATGGAGAGATGTCAAGTCTAACCAATTGTCTAGCCAAAGACTGAACCTCCAAAGCTAAAGGCCTCTCCTCCGTTCTAAGATATGCCAAGCTACCCATACTAGAAGGATTCCGGCTTAAGGCATCCGCCACCACATTAGCCTTGCCAGGGTGATAGAGAATAGAGATATCGTAATCTTTCAACAACTCCAACCACCTGCGCTGCCTCATGTTCAAATTAGGCTGAGAGAAAATATACTTGAGGCTATGATGGTCTGTAAAGATCTCGCAATGCACCCCATAGAGATAATGCCTCCACAACTTCAAGACAAATACCACCGCGGCTAACTCCAAATCATGAGTAGGGTAGTTCCGCTCATGGACCTTCAGTTGTCGCGAAGCATAAGCTATAACTCTTCCCTTCTGCATCAACACTCCACCTAAACCGACACCCGAAGCATCACAATAAACAACAAAGGCTACACCTTCCTCGGGCAATGCTAAAATAGGTGCTGAAGTCAATAACTCCTTGAGCCTCTGGAAGCTCGCCTCACATTCCGCGGTCCATAGAAATGCAACTTCCTTCTGAGTTAGCTTAGTCAAAGGAGCTGCAATAGAGGAGAATCCCTGCACAAATCGACGATAATAACCTGCCAGCCCAATAAAACTTCGAATCTCAGTCACTGAAGTGGGTCTCACCCAATCACGAACTGCTGCAACCTTGGCTGGATCAACCATAATACCATCCTTACTCACCACATGACCCAAGAAAGTCACAGACTCAAGCCAGAACTCGCATTTGGAGAATTTAGCATATAGTTTCTCCTCACGCAATCTCTGGAGCACGGCCCTCAAGTGACGAACATGGTCTGCCTCACTCTTGGAATACACCAATATGTCGTCAATAAATACAATCACAAAGGAATCCAGGTAAGGTCTGAACACTCGGTTCATCAACTCCATAAAAGCGGCAGGGGCATTAGTCAGCCCAAATGACATAACCACAAACTCATAGTGCCCATATCGAGTCCTGAAAGCAGTCTTAGGGATGTCTGACTCCCGAACCTTCAACTGATGATACCCTGACCTCAAATCAATTTTTGAGAACACTGAGGCACCCTGAAGTTGATCAAATAAGTCATCAATACGAGGCAAGGGATACTTGTTCTTGATGGTCACTTTGTTCAACTGACGATAGTCAATGCACATTCTCATAGTACCATCCTTTTTCTTTACGAACAACACTGGTGCGCCCCAAGGCGACACACTAGGCCGAATAAACCCCTTCTTCAACAAATCTTCTAATTGCTCCTTCAATTCCTTTAACTCTGCAGGAGCCATTCGATAAGGAGAAATGGATATGGGCTTAGTGCCCGGCTCCAAATCAATGGCAAAGTCAATGTCACGATCTGGAGGAACACCTGGTAGATCTGTAGGAAACACATCCATGAACTCCCTCACCACCCTCATGGTCTCTAAAGAAGATGACTCCTTAGAAATATCACGTACATGAGCCAAATAAGATAAACACCCATGCTCTATCATATGCCGAGCACGAACATAAGAAATAATCCCCCTAGGGTAAGAGTTGAGAGCACCTGCCCACATTAACTGGGGTAAACCCGGACACGCTAAAGTCACAGTCTTAGCATAACAATCAAGGATAACATGATATGGGGACAACCAATCCATACCCAAGATAACATCAAAATCAAGCATGTCTAGAAGGATCAAATCAGCCTGGGTCTCCCTACCTGAGAATATCACAATACAACCCCGATAGACCCGATCCACCACTAAGGATTCACCCACGGGTGTAGAAACAGAAATAGGCACATCAAGAGGCTCACACACACCATCAATATCATGAGCAAAATAAGTGGATACATATGAATAGGTGGACCCAGGGTCAAATAATACTGAGGCTGAACGATGGCAAACTGGAATAATACCTGTAATCACAGCATCAGATGTCTCTGCCTCTGTACGACCTGGAATGGCGTAACACACTCGGCGCTCTCCACTAACCTGCGATCCACCACGAGCACCACCTCGAGCTCCACCCCTAGCACCTCTAGTGCTGCCCCTCGCACTCTGTGAAGCGCCTCTAGCTGCTGGAGCTGGTGTAGACCGTGCCATCTGTGTCCCCGATGGAAAAGAAGCAGGGGCACGCTTAGGACAATCCTTGGCATGGTGGCCGAACTCATCACACACATAACAACCTCTAGGTCCGGACCTGCCTGTACTACCTGCATTAGGAAGGGCAGCATGAACTGGTCTCCCTTGATAACCCTGAGCTCCCTGCCTCTGAAAATCTCTGTCTCTTGGTGCATAACTGCCAAACTGACCGTGATAGCGGGACCTCTTACCACCACCCTGACGGGCCTGTCTGATGCCCTCTATCATTCTAGCATGGTCAACAATGCTCTGAAAGGAACCACCAGACAACACAAGAGAGGCTGTGGCCTCCTGAAGATAACTTGTGAACCCCTTCACAAATCGGCGGATCCGCTCAAACTCTGTGGGAATGCTAGACATGGCATAACGAGATAACTCATGGAATCGTGCCTCGTACTCGGTCACAGTCATGGAACCCTGCTCCAATCTATCAAACTGATCACGACGTCTATCACGAAGGCTATATGGTACAAACTTCTCAAGAAAGATCTCAGTAAACTGCCCCCAATCCATCGCTGGAGCATCAACTGGCCTCCGGGCCATAACGGACCTCCACCACTCTCTGGCCATGCCTGTGAACTGATAAGAGGTGTAAGCTACTCCGTGGGCCTCCAGAACACCCAAATTAAACAATCGATCCTGGCACTCTGTCAGGAAGTCATATGCCCTATCCCCAGCGGTACCATCAAATTTGGGAGGAGTCAATCTCATAAATCTCTCAAAGCTCTTCTGCTCAGACAGGGACATAGCAGCACTAGCAGAAACTGGCGGGGCTGAGAATCTCGGGGGTGCAATAGAAGGCATGGAAAATGGACTCGGTGTCTGAAATCCCATATTAGGTCCCTGAGCTGGCTGCGAAGGACCAACCGGTATAGCAGGAACTGGGGTACCTGGAACATCACTAGAAGCAGGGGTACCCTCCAACCTTGCCAACAATCGAATCAATAACTCCTGTAATACTGGCGTACCCTCTAAGGATGCAGGAGGCTGAACTGGGTCCTCAGTTTGCTCCTCAGGCTCATAAACTGGGTCAGCAATAGGCTCAGGTGAAGCCCCTCTAGTCTGACCTCGGACTGGTGCTGCTCCTCTAGCTCGACCCCGTCCTCTAGCTCTGCCACGAGCTCTGCCTCGCCCTCTAGCGGGGGCTTGGACAGCAGGTACCGACTCATCTTCGGTATTTCTAGCTCTAGTTCTCGCCATCTGTTCAGGAAGAATAGATTAGAAGCATACAAAACTTGAATGAATAAATCGCACGAAATGAATCAATGGAAAGATGATTTTTCTCCTAACAAGTATCCTGTAGCCTCTCGAAGATAGATACGGACGTCTACGTACCGATCCGCAAGACTCTACTAGACACCCTGCTCTTTAACTCATGAGACCGGTGAACCTAGAGCTCTGATACCAAACTTGTCACGACCCAAAATGGGGTCATGACTAGAAGGCCACTTAATTCCAATTCCAACAATAAAGATACCCTAGAAGGAGAAAATCCAATAAATAAACCATCACCACATAAAAACAATAACATCCCAAAATCTGGTGTCACGAGTATAAAGAGCATCTAATAACTAATTAAAAAAAATAAATGTATTTCAGTCTTCGAATAGAAATGAAGACTACGCAACTAAGATAGAATCCAATGGAAGCTCGAAGCTCTGAGTCTCACCACTAGATCTGGTATGAACCAAGTGCACGAGCAATTCAACTACCACGTGGATAATCCTGACGAGAATCTGCGGGGGAGAAAAGAGTAGGGGTGAGTACACATAATATGTACCCAGTAGGTTTAACCGACTGGGAATAAGAAATTGAATAAGCTATGAAATAAACTATGAACGGATCCACCTGCAACAGAAAAACCAATCCGGCATCGGTGCCGCCCATTTATATAGAATGACGCGAATAAGGTAAGCATATAATTTCACAGACCAACCCCAAAACAACCACAAGTAGTATAATGAAACGGTATGCAATATCGTGCAATGCAATGTAATGCAAGGTGGTATCAAGACCGTCGCACAGCCTGTCGTATACACCCCCGTCGAGCTAAGGCTCCCAGACTAAGGGGACCCATGGGGACCTCGCAGGCCATATACCTCAATCACAAAATATCAACTACCTTGCCACCCAAGTGCCCGTGGTCAAGGACTCATGATAAGAATCACCATTCACAACTTCCCAAAATGTCATGACATGTAGTATAAGGATATATGCAATCAAGACACCATCATAGACACAATATTCAACTCAATAATGTGATAATTGTCAAAGTACTCAAAGTTTAGCGGTTATAATGTTCACCCTCTTCTATACACATTGAGATATTTCTTCTAGTCACATTCTCAAAAGCTCTTGAGAAACTATCCAAAACCAAACATCAGTAGAACATTTCGTTTATATGATGCTTCGGGTTACACTGTTACTTTAAGAAAGGAGGTAGTCTAATACTTTGAACCAAAAAAAATATTTTCCTAGGTGTCTTTAGCACTCAATTTCCAGTAAGTGTGTAGGTTGCCACTAATTTTGGCAGCTTACAGTAGCATACAATTGCAAGCTTTCATCTAAGCTTCATCTGTACTTAAAAAAAAAAATTTCATATGCCTACTGCATGGTTTCCAATGCAACTTTAAAAACCTTTACAATGTTTTTCCTAGATTTCTATAGCAATAAGTTTCAAGTTATAATGCAGATTGTTGCTAATTTTTCCCTTTTTTACAGTTTACAGCAACATATGGCTGCACCGTTTCAGCCATTCCTCATCTAAATCCTTAACATATTTCATGAACCTTCTGCCTGATTACTAATGCAACGATAACAAATTTTCTTAACGAGTCACCAAGTTGCGCCATTGCTTCCTCTCCACATGACATTACGATAAATTTTCTTTTAACTCGAACACGTTATACGGTTTCCTCCCATAGATTACCACATAAGAATATTCAATAACTCAATCTCAGAAAAGAAGGACAGTCAAACCTACCTCGATGCCGAAACAACACTCGAATGCTTCACCGAATAGACAAAGCTTGCATTCAACGTCCGTAACAATACTTCTTTCTCTTCTCTGTTCCAAATTTTATTTGATTTCTCTTTTTCTTTCACTGCAAATCTCCCTCTCTTAATCTCTTTATTTTTCTTCCAAAACTTCCGTCCCTGGATGTGCGTGAGTTGTTGATAACTCGTGCACTGCTCCTGGTTTTCAAAGCAATTGTGAAGTTGTTGCAAAGATTGTGGGTTAGGCGTGGTTAATGGATAAGAGACGTGACCATGGAGGAAATCTCCTTTGATTGGTTATGAGGAGTTCATTAATTTAATTAATCATCTAGATTTACCCATAACCTAAATAATCGTAGTTATTAAATAGTCAAAAAGACCCATTTAAAATTTACAAGAATGATATTTCAAGAAAACAAGAAGACTAAATTTTTTTTAAAAAAGAAAAATCTAACGGGTCATTACAAAATAGTGATTTCTTGATAGTGCCTAGTGTAAGCATTAGTACTCAGTTCTATGGCTCAAATCTGTAATTTATAAATCAGACGAAAATAACTTTTAATGTGCATCACAATTTATTTATTTTTATCTTTGAGATGTTGAATGCATTATTTAAACATATAACTTAATTTTTTTAATGTAAATAATATAAAATTTAAATTAAAATTATTGTGTTCTATCGAACTCATTTCTACTCCGATACGGATAGAAAATATAATGTGGTGGGGTGGTGGCTGTCATATCTGTCACGTTGCATGCAGGGTAAAGTAGTGTTATCATGGGATAGATGTTTGGAATAAGATATATTTCCTCCGTCTAATAATAATTATTTATTATTAACTTGTCACGAAAATTAAGAAATAATAAATGATAGAAATTTTTTTATAACATCAGTCTAAAAAATATAAAGAAAAATGATTATAATTAATGACAAGGAGAAATTAGGAAATAATTATAAAATTATTTCTTAATTTTATAAACTAGACAAATATTGTTGGACATTTATTTTTGATATAGCGGACATGTAAAAATAGACGGAGAAACTATATCCAGAGAGAATTAAGAGTTAAATGTGTCCTTAACACTTAATTAATAATTTATTTTGTTAAATATAAGATGCACTTTTTCTAGTTTTTAACATATATATATATATATAAGGAATAAGCAAATTAAGCCAGCTTCATGGTACTTAGTACTTACAATTAGTGATATATAGCTTTCCTGTATTAGTCAATTGACTAATTTCTAATGCAAATTAATGACATCAAATATATACACAAAGTGCTCTCTAGGATTTTGAGTAGCGACGGAGTCAGCATTCTAACGAAATTCAACTTGCACGAAGCACTCACTCAAGAATATAATACATAATATATATAATTTTTAACTAATGTTATTTATTAAGGGTCATTCACTATATGAGTTCTGCCACTAAAAAAAAGTCAGGAAGCGTGTAAGAATATTTTCACCGTTCAAATCGGTAACTTATAAAGCACCAAAAAATATAATACATACATATATATATATCTATATAATATAATTTTGTAACGAATGCAATTCAGTGAGGTTCGTTCATTCCATGAACTCTGCCACTAAAATAGATATAAAAAGTGTATAAGAACATTTTCACAGCTCGAATCAGTAACTTATAAAGCACCAACAAAAATGTACAATTCAATCACTTACATGCATGGATAATATTACATATTAAGAGTAAAACATAGTGTAAGTTTAAGATATATAAACTAATACTAATAAAAGCAATAAAGCCAAATTATGAAATAATTAATTAAAGAAAAGGTCCTTATTAATTAGACAAACATTCTCAAATGTGCTTCTCTACCCCAACCATATATATTATATTACTATAAATAAATAATTCAAATTGTAGGCTTTACCTACCAATATTGGATAATAAAAAATTATGTAAATGAACAAAATAGAAAGAAGGAGCCCACCTTCACATTCTAAAAAAGTGAAAAAGAATCAGACATTGTGATAGTTAAGTGTTAACCATTTTATAATTTTCAAAGATCTCTTGGGCTAAGCAACTTAGCAGTGTGGTAAACACAAAAACAGTAATATTCAGAAACTTCTTTTAAGAAAAAAAAAATTCAGTTCTTGTCTTATGGATTTTGATGCCGATACAAGGGTATTTCGGAAACAGACTCTCTGTTTTTATGAGTTAGTGGTAAAATCTAAATATATTATACTCTCTTCGAACCTCACTTGTGGGATTCTATTGGGTATGTTGTTGTAGGTTGTAGGGTATTAATATACTGATAAAATATCATAGAGGATTAAGTTCAGTCCTATATGATACCGAGATAGTATAAATATACCAACGGAGTATCATAAAAAATATATTTTTTTACTAATTTAGAGTTTAATGAATAAGATTGTGACTTTAATAATTTTCTCTTAATTGTTTTTTATATATTTCTTAAAAGAGAGAGCTCAATCCTATATGATACCTTATAGGTATCAATATACTGATGGAATATAACAGAGGATTAAACTTATAGCTATATGACACCGATATGGTATTAATATACTGACGAAGTATCACCAAAGAATATATTTTCTAATAATTTTCTTTTACTTATTTCTTATTTATTTCTTAAAGAAAAAGAATTCAATCCTATATGATAATGATAGGGTATCAATATGCCGGAAGAGTATCACAAAAGAATTAAACTCAATTTTATATAACACCAATATAATATTAATATATATCACAGAGGATTAATTCATAGCATATATATCGACGCCATGGTAACGTCATGGGCGAAATAAAAAAGAAAAGAGTGGGGTATAAGTCATTTTAAAATAATGGTAGGTGATTTTTTAGTTAATAAACATTCGTTGATAACCTATTGTAAATGGCAAATAACCTTTTATAGCATGTTAAATTGCATTAATAGTATGAAATTCTTTATTACACTCTTAATGCATATAACATATTTTTTTTAATAATAATACATTTTAATCGGAGAGCAAATTGAAAATGAGAAATGGGTGTACGTAATAAAATATTCTTGTTAGACATTTCTAATTCGAACTTTGGAAAAATTGTTGTGCATGTTCTTAAGCACATACTTACGTAGATAAGTTAACTATATGATACCTTCTTTAGTTAAACAAATCAGTGTCAATTGTAATAGATTTGAGATTTTACCGCTTATTGAGACTAACATGTATAATTAAGGAATGTGACACTTTGAGGCGTAAGTATCTAATAAGGACACTTATCGTGTATCAGGTGCTCAATAGGAACAAGTCGTAGTTCAAGGATCTAAATAAAATTTATTGACAAATTTAAGCCGCAATCGATGTGCCCAAAAAGAAAAAACATAAGATAAGCAACTACATTTCTGTTCACCAAAGAAGAAAAACTACCAAGGCATACTGGTGCCAGCCTACTTGAGTGTTGCAAAATGCAACAAAGACAATTACCAGCTCTTTAACTTCTACATAAGCTGTATTAGTGTCATGTATGACTATGTATTCTGTGAGGTACAAATACTGTATGACTAATTCTGGAGTCTCTACGTCGATTGACAGAATATCATTTGGGATGTATCAGTTCCGGAGTTCCCAGTAAAATGATCTGCTGCCTCCTGAAACAACATCAGGACTGGCTACACGATGAGTGTGTTTAGGAAGTTCGAGATACACTTTCACTCTCCAAGAGCTCATGACTGCGCATCAGTTTCAGGACATAAGCATCATCATGCAGAGAGAAAGGAACGCTGCCAAAGCATCAACAAGAAAAGTTAGGAGCAATGTTCCTGTATAGAAATCGAACAAATTTCATTTAAATTGGATACAGATAATGTGGAAATATTGAACAATAAAATTTAATCCTCACGGTGATGATGACGATGATATGCAAATCCTAACTACTTATGGTAGGGAAACCAAGAATTTGACTTGAGGAAAAAGAATGTGAATATAAGGTACTAGTTTCGTCTTGGATTGTCTTGTAGTTGTCTCTATTTACGCTTCTCCATACCTTTCATGGTTCTACTAGTTCCTAAACAATGTTTAAATTCATCAAAAAGTCAACTTTACCTTCATTTTTGGACCTACTTTCTTCTAAAATCATAATGTATAACTCTTACAATAGTAGTGGAATTCAAACCAAATGGGATACATAAATTGGGACGGAGAGGGTGTACATGTCTCATTATCATCTTTCTCCAGATTGGAACTCCTCCTTTGGTAGATTTCGAAGTTCCAACTTGTTATTACATTTAACATCGAAGATCATGGACACAATCTCTTATAGGTTTCTGTGTGACATAAGATTTTGGGGTTCCAATATAGACCTCCACAACCTGCAGCAGGAATTGGCTAAATATTGAAAAGTTCAAAACTGAAGGGCAGCCTTGGAGCAATGGTAAAAGCTGTCTCGGTATGACCTATAGGTCACAGGTTTGAGTTGTGGAAGTAGTCGCTGATGCGTATATTAGGGTAGGCTGTCTACATCACACCCCTTGAGATGCAGCCCTTCCCTGGACCTTGCTATCGCAGGCTGCTTTCTTTTGTGGGATGAATCTATTATCGGCCCTATGTCAATGATAATGAAGTCTTACTGTATACAAAACTTTAATGAGCATACTAAGATGATATTAGTTGGCCTATTAAGATGTTCACATACCTGTTGAAGTCAAAGTGTACCAACTGCATATCCTCCGAGATCTCAACTTCAACCGTAGCATGGGAAGCAGTCTATATCAGTATTTTGCCAAAGAGGAAACAAGTCAGATAGGTTAATATCCATATCAAAATTCTTTGGTTAGTAAAAGGGAAATTCTGCACATTATAGGCATGTAGTTTACAGAAAGTCACATATATTTCCAAAAATTGCAGTTAACATGGACTCTCCATTTATCTCGAGGTGTGAATATTTTGACAAATCCTTAAGCAATATGCTAAAAACTTGCTAAACATTGGAGATGTACATACTGATACTTAACGAGGCTGCACCTGAACTCTCATGCCCATACCCAAGTCCATGTAACATAAACAACTAGTCCATGCAACGGACATGGTGATTCCAACTACAAACACTCACACAAAACTCTTTGGGAGTCCAACAAATACATTATTTATTTCGTATTCCATATGAGCTTTGTCGCTCTGCCAAAGAGCTGGACAATTTTATACATAATGATAGGAACAAAATTGTTCTCATGAACAGTACAAAAAACAAAAATCAGTCTGACTGAACATTATAAAATTGCTTGCAAACTTAAATTGTTCGTCAAAGACTTAGAAAGAACTTCATCGTACAACACTAATTATACAAAAAAGGTAACACAACAAGTAAATCAAAAGCTGAAAGATATAAATAAGAACCATCTTTGATCTTTTCATGATCAAAGCGCCTACCATGTACATAAGTAGATGCAGTAATTTCGGAGGAAAAATTAAAGCCTTATACCTGAACAAGTATAAATGGCAAAGAGAATCCTTGTGAAGGGCCATTCGTAGTTTTACACAACTGTTCATTCCGTAGCTTAAGATTTTGCAGACTTGCAAGCTTTCCCAAATCGTGCAGAAAATTAAAGATCATTGCGACAACTCAGTTAGGTGAAATGTTTCTTCAATGTTGATTTGAAGAGCTTATGACATTAGTATGAAAAGAGTAGACAGTGAACATACTTGCTCTTCCAAGTCTTTCAGATATGCAGCTTTCTTCCTGATCTTTACCATTAATTCTGCGTGCCGCTTCTGAAAAAGTACAAAATGTTTATATAATATCATCTAAAGACATGGTGAGTTTATACAGAAATGTGGGAATCTGTTGTAATGCAGATTCGCTTCTCAATGAGGCCAAGGAATTAAGCATTCTTATACATCTGGGATCAGTTACATATGTACTTTTAGGCAGCCATTGGGCTCAATGCAGTTTAGACATCTGTCACAATTACTGTTTCACCCTTAACAACTAAAGCAATCGCTTTCAAACAACCCAAATTTTCCATCAGCATATGATCATAAAGCTTAAGCCTTGTGCATACAGACAAAAGATAGCGAAAAATGACAGTGCAATTTTAAATGTTAAGCTACATCCTAACCTTAGTTTCTTCCATGCCCCTTGCATCTGAATTAGGAAGGCCCTTCCAGCGGATCTCCTTTCTATCTCTTTCGATAACATCGAGGGCCATAAGGACATTGAGTGAATCATATACTCGTCTACGTATATTCTTCTCATCTGACTGGAAAGGTTATAAAGCCTTCTATTCAAATCATAGTTGAAGGAGAAAGAATAAACATCTTGAGATCTGTACTCAACCTCATTAAGGGGAACCGAGGAATTGCTTTCCATTGCCATAAACTCAGCTATGATATCATCTGCAACCTATATATCAAGAACGATAATCTATATGTCATATGCATATACTAGGAAAATCAAGAAAGAACAACAAGAATCAAGACAAGTGTCACTAATTTACTTTCAACTGCATGTCAATGCAGAATAACTATAAGCTTTGCCAGTCATCAGTGAAGAAATATTAAGCAAGAAGAGAAAAGGAAAGTTTTCACATTAGCAAGGATGAGTACAACCCAAGTTAAATTGTGTAAAAAGCGCCTAAAATATCTATAAGGTACAATGTTTTACTTCTTGTTTCTCTACCAAAAAAAAAAGCAATCTTTTGTAAGGACTTCCTCTTAAGCATGACGGATAATGTTCAATACTGCGATATTTCATTGAATGAGCAATAGGAGTTTAATAATCCAAGCCGTCAGTTTGTCCTTATAGCCTGTAGCCACTACGTAGCAGATTAGAGGTGCTCAGAGTTAATTCTTAGTTAATAAGTGAAGATAGAAATGCTGTGAAGATTGAGAAAGTGCGACTTATGATGCATAAGATAGATATCTATTCGGTCTACCTGCGTGAGACTCTTTTTCCAGCATATAGGTCATTTAGTCTAGCAGAATAAAGGATCAAAATTACCTCACTGTATGTGATTCGTCCCTTATCTTCCACCTTCTTACATACTGCAAATTGACAAGTTAATAATGAAAAAATTGAAATCGTTATCCAGACCAAAAGGAAATACCATTTTAAGCATTCCTAAGATTACCACCGACCCATTATACTGTATTGTCTTAGACCACCTCCAACAATTTTTGAGCCTTTCTTCAGCTTTGCCGTGTTACTTTATTCAATTTCAGAAAAATATATAGGAATTAGAACCTTTTATAGGACTTCATAACCACACAGAAAAATAAAAGAAAAAGAAAAGCATCAGTTAATTAAATCACCTAGTCTGAGCATGCTGATTAACATGCAAAGTATTGTCATCATAATCTGTTGTACCTCGCACTGAACTCTTGCCCCGAGAACATCTCCGATTGAATCCTTCAACAGAGCTTCCAGAGGTTTTGCCATCCATCATACGAGCAGATTTCCTTGTGACAAAAAAAGGAAAAGAATATATCGCGTCCCTGAGTTAGTACACCAATTTAATCCACGTACTCTACAAAAGACAAATATAAACAACCCCAATTTATTTGGTATTGACGCACAGTTAATTGACGGATGCTTTCATAGGTCGACCAGAACAACTCAGTAGTACAATTCTTTGCAAATGTAAACAAGAAGATACGAAGCAAAAGCCTCAGTAACGGTCGGACAATAGTAAGAAGTCATAGAAAACCTAGTAGCTTCTTGTACTAAAAGAACTAGCAAGCGTAACTCCCCCTAAACAATAAAATAAATTGATGTGGGGATGAATGTGTATTTACTACTTGTATCATCCACTATTGCTTAAATCTCGAGACGTTCTTCGAACCAATCATATACTTTATTGAATTAGGCAGAACTCCCCCTCTAAGAACCGTATATGAGACTTTCATCTCGTAAACTTGTAATTTTACTGGAAAAAAAAGAGATAATGGCCAAAAACACACCCGAACTTTCATTTTTTCTCAGGTTTCACACCCCAACTATCATTTGCTCCTTTTTCCTACCAGAACTATCATCAATTGTTCCACTTTCCTACCTTAGCTATCACCATTTATACATTAAAACATATCTACCTAGTTGAGTAGACATTGATAGTTTAGATAGGAAAAGGGAACAAGATAATTAGCCTAATCAACTTTGAGGTGTGTTTTAATACATAAACGGTGATAATTCTTGCGGGAAAAAGAAACAACTAATAGTTGGGGTGTGAAACTCGCAAAAAAAAAGTTGTGTTTTTTACCATTTGACTCTTGAAAAAATGACAACTTCAATACTGTCATTTCAATCAAACAGAACAGCAACAACAAAAACGTATTGAGTGAAATTCCACAGGTGGAGGTTGTTTCTGGATATCCTCAACTCAAATACTTCAGCATTTCAATCAAACAGTAAGATTAACAAACTTATGAAAAGGTTACTGCATCATAAAATTCAACCTCTATTATACAAATTCAGCAATTAACAACTACAGAAATTACTAATTAAACACTAAACAAACAATTGAATACAGTAACAATTTACCAAAACAAAGCAATTGAGACATAACAGTACCAAATTTCACAGCTGAAATTCAATCTCAACAAAAAACCCTAGAATAATTTATCAATTTAAAGAAAAAAAAATTGGGAGAAAGTGAAGAACCTGAAAGTTGAGTGTCCTGGAAGACAAGAATCATTAACAACACAAAAATGGTCTGAAAAAAGGGACAATTATTATTATTAGTAACCACAAAAAGTCAAAGGCTTGTTTTCCCGCTATTTTATGTGCGGTTTCACTCTCTACTGGCTTTTTACGGTTTTGTCCCTAGGTCCTCCTCCTTTTCGGTTTCTCGTCAAGGAAGGTAAGACTGAGATGATTTGGATACGTGAAGACGAGACGTAAGAAAAGGTGAAAAAATAGACCCAAAATATTGAGATAATGTGATTAAACATTATATACTTCCGCACTCTGTTTGTATGGTTGTTATATGTTGTTTCATAATGTATCGTAATATTATATTATATTATGGTGTATTATTTTAATGAATATAAAATTTGGATAGATTTCTCGTTCTCCGTTGTTATATAATGTCACACATAAAAAAAAGTAGGATATGAAGTAAAAATAGTATAAAAATGTAGGGTAAAGAACAAAATAGGATAATTGAATAAATAAAGACAAAATATGAAGAAAATACTAAGATAATCACATGATCACATCAAATCAATCGTCATACAAAATGAAAATTTTCGTTGTTACCTAGTATGGATTTAAACAATACGATATAATAAAATTTAAGTAACAATCAAACGAAACATGGTATGTAAATTAACAATACAATATAATTATTAAAAAAGTATATAATACAATACATCGTGTAACAACCATCCAAACAAGGTTCTATGGTAGAGTATATATAGTGAAAGATTAGATAGAAGATTATAGGTACTCGATTGTGGTCTAGCTTATTCCATTATTACTTTTATATTTATATTACTATTCTACTATCTTGTGTTTCGATTTATTATTATATATTGTTTCCTTTTTAATTATGTGCTCTTCAATATTCTCAACATAATTAATTTAACTTATTTATTGTATTTTCTTTTCATATGAATTTTGATATGCGAAACTTGAATTGAGAGTCAATCGAAAATAGCTTTTCTATCTTTACAAAGCATGGATAAGTATATATATAATCATCGTCCTCAAACTCCAACTGTGAGATGAGATTGCACTGAATATAATTTATTTACATTGTCTTGACCTGAAATTTTCAGTATGAAGGAGTTTAAGTACAAGTTTCTCCAGGCCTCTTGAGCCAGCTGATGGTTTCACAGCATCTATACTTCCATAAACTATACAAGGATCTTTACCTAAAGAGGAAGTTCCCATACACCAAGCCCCTGGCGAAAACCGACCATGTGATCTTCTTAAGACGTCCCTGTCAATTTTATCAAGAACTGGATCATCAGCAGCAAATGTACGAGCAAAAGGGACACCGCTCTGGATCATGTCATCGAAGTGATTGAGTGTTAAATTGATAGGATACTGCTTCGGGGGATTGTCCCATTTGATGTAATGCAAGTCGTGGTTCACTGTTGTGTTCTGGTAGTCTTTGTGGTTGCAGACGATGGTGTGGAAGTAGCCCTCGAGAGAATACAAAAAATTTGTGTAGTACATCAGAAGAGTGCGCGGTAGATTGTCCCAGCCCCAAATGCAGAACTCAAGGAATGGTCTTGAGAGCATCACCCATTCAGACCCTGGAAGTGAAAACAGAACAACAAATGACTGTTAGGGAAACATTTCTTTAAACGAAAAAGGAGATAATAGTTTTAGGATTGAGCTATACAACTATTTGGGTAGCTTTTAGCAACCCCAAAAGCGACCTCAAGAGGTGAGGGTTGCCTAAGACCATATAAAAAGACCAATTTTTCCTTATCCCACTGATGTGCGACTCAACACTTCTTCACGCCCAAGACTGGACATCTAGAGCGTGAACAAATTTATATGGGTGTTCAACATCAGTAAACCATGAATTGAGATGGGTCTGATCATATTATGGATCTTAGGCCTACTTAACCCCGAAAGCTGACTCAAAAGTGAGGATTGCTCAAGATCATCCTACCGATGTGAGACTAGACACATTTTCTACATTGGGATACCCTCCTTAATATATTTTGTTGGAAAGGATAAGCAAGTGTCAATTAATCACCAAAAGAACAGCCATAACTCATCTATGTTACACCAATTTTTGTTGCCACACAATCTTGCTCAGAATTTGGAAGACGTAAAGCATATCACTTTGACACAAAATAGCCAAGAGGAAAGCAGATTCCTGATCCAGCAAACTCACTCCTAGTTTGATTATATACACTATTTATGAGAAAACTGTTGGAAAATCATCTTGAATGCTATCTATTCTCCGACTCCAAAAATTCAAGTATCCTGACATCTACATGTGTTTTGCATCAGAAGGTAACAAGTAATTGAGTCACAAATGGAAGATGAAAAATGGCTAATCAAAAAGGCAAATACTAAAATAAGATGATGGAACATCTAGTCGCACGACCCCCTATTCAGGCCGCCACACCCCTTCCCCTCTCGTCACTGCCGTAAAAAAGGAAGATGTTTGTTATCAAAGTTACATCAAAGTAATCATTGTCCAACATCTGCTAATTCAACATTAGATACCAGTAGGAAGCATGTTACTCTGCTTGCAGTATGCCCTTAGAGCTCTGAGCTTTTTTTTTTCCATTTGCCCTTACAATCTTTCGAAGCTTATCACTAGCATGTTTATATTATGCTATCTACCTTTAAAGAACTTACGAATAAATGATTACTAATATTTATTTATTTCCCAATTTCCTTCTCAAAAAAACAAACCAACTACCTATCCGTGAAGTAAAAAAAAAGTAAATGAACCACTAATATGTACTTTTGAATAAAGTACTAGTACAATGCAGAACACACTTATGCATGAATATAATATGTGTGTAAACGGTAAAGGAAGAAAATCTCGAGCAGTACCCATGAACACCTTGAAAGAAGCAGGCACAGATCTTTTCTCCTTGGCCCAGAACACGCCAGATTTCTTCAGATGATATAAACCAGGATCTACTATAATAGGCCTCACCCTTGAAAACCTAGAAAACATAATAGGCAACCAAAGTTACTCAACAGCAGTCATCCAAGACAAGATCTGTTTGCATCAGAAAGAATAGATCCTATGAAAATGGAGCCAAGTGATAGTATGCTCACTCTTTATAACCAATATTACTTGAGTGCTCAAGAAAATTCAGATCCCTAGGCAAGTATGAGTAAATGTGGAGTATATCTGAAACAAAAAGAGAAGAGATTAGATCCATAAAGATATTTGCAACAAATTTTGATAACAGGAAGCTGGAAATTGCTGAAAATTTTGACCACATCAAAAGTAAACAATAGGCAGTGATCATCTTTGGCTAAGACAACAAAGAAGCTGCAAAATGATAGCAATAATAAACCTGGGAAAGCAATAGAATGAACACATGAAAAACTGATTGAACGTGAGTGGCCTTTTGTTTTCTTCACTAAATACTCTATGCGAGATAGAACAGAATCACATTGAAAATGATAAGACTTGGCATTTTACCATATAAGTAGAAGCAACACACGATTCTTTTTGCATTTATTTGATCAAACAATGTGTTTCTAATGTTACAGAGGACATAAATGCAATAACTACTGAACTCGTTCAATCTTGTCGACAGTATAATGTTCCTTACTTATGCCATACCTGGACATGAACCTCAAGATTACACAGCTTTAGCAGAATTTATAATCACTTGTACTAGCATATAAACTAAATTTCTTTCAAAGATTACACTCTGGTGATGATAAGAGTCTCCTGACCGTAACATATTAGGAATGATCAACTGAAGAAGACTACATAAGCATGTGATGTAGATTCTTCAAAACTTTCCAATTAAAAAGTCCAAACATTCAAGTAATTGACTAAATTTATAACATTACTCCTTTCCTATGTACCAATAAACAACTTCCAGCTTAAAATAGATATTAACTCAGTCAAACTCAAGCGAGTTATTTTCCAGCCACTTCATTTCTCCTTAGTCCTGCATTCACCCAGTATAGCCTAGCAACTTCATATCAACTCCAAAGAACATAACTAGGCTGAGCATATCAAATTAAAAGTTTGAGAGTCCTGCTGACTAGAAGCATTTGGATCATTATCATCAGGGCGGACTCAGATACAACTACATCCACTATTCTCTCATGTCAATGAGTAAGGACTTAGTATAAATGTACATACTTCAAACACTTTCAACAATACATACAATTCAAGCCAAGTACATTTGGTGCTTTTCATTACAAATTACATCCTCTGACTATGAACTCAATCAAACTACTTTCCAGCCACTTAACTTCTCCTTACTCCTAACGTTCACCATCTATAGAACTACACCTTTTATCTAGTTCAATCAAAAATGTAGGGTGAGACAATCAATTTAAAATTTTGTGTGTGCCCCCTGCTGAGGAGCAGCATTTGAATCACATCAGTATCATTAGGACAAATTCAAGATTTTCAGTTAGTAGGTAAGAGTATCACTACATTTACTGCTCCTTCAAGACAATGGGTGCAGGCGTAGTATAAATATACACATATCAAACTAACAACAACAAACCCAGTGTAGTCCCATGACCGGGGTCTGGAGAGGGTAGAGTGTACGTAGACCTTACCCCTCCCTCGAGGAAATAGAGATGCTATTTCCAGAACACCCTCGGGTCAAGTAATAAACATTAGAGCAGCAAAATGAAAAATACAGAAGTAAAAAAGACAGAGAAAATAACAGGGAAAACATAAAGCATTCAAAAGAGGAGCAGTAACAGTAACTAACTAATGTGATAACTGAAGCATAGTAAATTAAAGAGGAATACCAAAAGTCGTAAGACAGGAAATTACGAGAAAAACACTACTACTATTAGTATAAACAGGGAAACAGGTACAGTGCACCAACATACCACCAAGCCTATCTTGCTAGAAAACGAGACAACACTTAACTACGCACTAACCTCCTACTCTAAGCTGCAACCTTTATAACCTCCTACCTAAGGTTATATTCTCGAAAAGCCAACAAAAATTACATCCTCTGATATCATTCTTATAATAGAAAACAACAGGAATAGAGTATGAACTCAAGCAAACTTAGCAAGCTATTTTCCATCCACTTAACTTCTCCATACTCCTAACATTTACCATTTATAGAAACCACACTTCCTATTAAATCCAAACAACAAAGGAGAATGAGCAATCGATTTAAATCTTCGTGAGTCTGCCTTTGAATCAAATCAGTATCATTAGGATAGATTCAAGATTTTCAGTCAGTAGGTACAGAGTATCACTACATTAACTTCTCTTTCATGACAATGAGTGCAGACTTAGTACAAATATACACATTTTCAAACCAACAACAAACCCAATTTAGTCCCATAAGCCAGGAGTGTACCAGACCTTGCCCTTACCTCGAGGGGGTAGAGAGGCTATTTCCATAACACCCTCCACTCGACTAAACCCAGTAAAGCAGCTAAAAGAAAAATACAGAAGTAAAGAGGACATAGAAAATAATAGGGAAAAACATATCATGGCATTCAAAAGAGGAGCAATAACAATAACCAACTAATGTGATAACCAAAGCATAGTAAATAACATGAGAAAAATATTACTACTGTCTGCTGGTATAAACATGGAAATAGGTGCAATGCACCAACCTACCATCAGCCTATCCCACCAGGGAACAAGACAAAGCTCAACTATCTACTAAACTTCTATCCTAACCTCTTATCTAAAGGTCATGTCCTCGGAAAGCTGAAGCAGCACCAAGTATAATTTTCACAGTCCAAAGAAAACAACAGAATCAGAGTACTCACCATCTTGAGTCATAAGAGGATAATCAGAGGCACTGAGATTAATAAACCAATCCCAACTCCTAGGCAGCTTCAATAGAATAGCAATGGCATGTAACATAGAAGCCAACATAGTAGGCCCTTTATATGTAACCAGATCTGATTTACCGACAACCTTAACATTCCCAAAATCCCTAAACACAACTTCCAACTTAACATACTTAGCCAACTCCAATCTCTCACTGTCCAAAGCCTCCAAATCAAGATGCAACAGATAATAGTTCCTCGGATGGTACACAGCCTGAAGCAACCTTTTCATCTTTACACCATCATCTTTAGTACCAGAAATCAAGTAAGCTAATCTTGGCAACTCAGGCAAGATTTCAGCTTTTTCATCAGAAAGAACTGATTTTGAATGTCGGTTTGATGATTTAGGACTAAATGAAGAAGTGGGGTTAGTGAAAATTAGTGTAAGAAGGAGTATTAGAGCCAAGATTGTGAATACAACAATGGGTGTTGACCATTTTTTCTGGTGGATGAATCTAATGTGAGTTCTTTTCATTGATTCCTTTTGTTTGATCACAAAAAACAAAAAAAAAAGTTAATTTTCGGGTTCTTGTTTTTGTGTTACTGTAGGGGGCATTTATTTTTAGCTTAGATTTGAAGAATTTGAAGGGGGAAATGCAGGTTGGATAGTGACTGGATTTTGCTCAGAAAGGACTGCACGCTGGGGAAGAAATTGACATTTTGCCTGTCCCAAATATCTTTCAAGTTTTTAATTCATAGTATATGATTTTTAGGTACGGTTTCAACAAATATATTTTCTAAAAAATATGAAAGCGAAATTATAATAAATAGCCAACCGAAGAAATATAATAAAATGTTTTTAGCTATAGTTTAACTAATTATATATTATAATTATAGTGTGAGTTATTATGAAAATTTTCTAGTTATATGTTTTATTGTATTTTAATAATCTACGCAAGTTGAGATTTCATTTCATAATTATAGAGTTAGTTGTTATGATAATTTTCTAATTATGTTTTTTGTTGCATTTTAATAATTTATACAAAATTGGAATTTCACACCCTAAATTTGCTTTATATAAATTAGATTTTCAAAGAGATTGTATATACAGATATAAATTTGTGTAAGCAATTTGTATACAAGTCCCTAAATTCACTTTGTATACAAATCAAATTTATAGAGGATTTGGATAAAATTAAGGCCTAACTCATAAACAGTTTATGAGTTAAGCTTTGATTTTATAATGTGTCAATTTATGCACATATAAAACTAAAGAGCGTAAATGTCAGTTGAAGCATGGTTAAAAAATACATTTATGTATTGCGTCATTCCAAAATTTGTATTTATATTTGAGGTGTCTATTAAGAACTTGTCTTAATTTCGATGTCTAAGTGAAAAATGAGGACAAGTTTAAGTGTCTATTTATGAGTTAAGCCTAAAATTAAATAACTAACCATGTGAATGATCGCATCAAATTCATCTTATAAAACACGTATATTTATTCAAATTAAATTAAAAAAAAGTTTATATATTATGTCAAAGAAAAACAGAAATTATTCATGGAATCTTGACATGTATTAGTAAGATCTCCATGTCCATAATCCAACAACATCAAAAATTTGAAGGAAAAAAAAAAGAAAGATAATATCTATTGAGATAAATTTAAAATTTAAGGTTAATAACTTCAGAATAAATACCTAAATAATTTCATTTCTTCATATATATATATATATATACATAATTCATTCAACTCAAAAGTAATAAAGTCGGATCTAAATGTTGGCTAGGTAAGCGTTTTGTAGTAAGAGGAGTAGTTATGATCCTTATAGATCATCCCATCGGATGGTGAAGGGAGAGCTCCAAATTGATAGAAAAAAACTTACAACCCCTTGGGTTATTCTGCACTTGGAAGGCCACGTAGAATAAGAAACAAATATAGTGATAATTTGATTCTTCGTCGTCGCCGTAGTAAATAGGAGAGAAAATCGAATTCAACATGGAAAAAAATGTAAACTATCAAACTAAGGAAGCAGCATCCGGCAAACCTTGCCGGAAATCATCATCGAAATTCACCGCCGGCCTTTTATTCCGTTTAACCGGAACGGCAGCACGGCAAACTGGACAACTGGATTTTGAACAGAGCCATTTATCAATACAAGAAGAATGAAACATATGTTTACACGTCATCAACTGTTTAACTTCTTCTCCGTCAACAAACGCCGTCAAACACACCGGACACTCATTGCTGGAATCCTCCTCCGACGCCGGCACAGTTTTTTTCTCGTGTTTTACAATCGATATCATATCCGTATGATGTGTAATTTCGGTTTTGGACTCGCCACCGGAATTTTCGCCGGCTCTTCGCCGGAAAATGTTGCCCGGGTATTTCATAGCGTAGATGAGAGCGTATATGATAGTCGGTATGATGATGAGTATTACCAGGGAGACTACTGCAAATAACGGGGACATGTCGGAGCTCCGGGAAAGACGCCGACGCCGGTGAGTTTGTAGTTTTGAAGTTTATTAGTGGTGGAGGAATTTTGGGTATGCTACTAATTTTGATTATGTTATTAATTAGTATGAATGGCTATTTTTAAAAATAATATTATTTTTGTTTGGTTTTGTTTGATTTTGGAATTTCTAGACAAGTGTACATATATTATAGGAATATTATATTGTCAAATAAGGATAATTAAAATAAAAGTAACACTCCATCGTTTATTCGTCTCAAATTTTACTTGTAAAATTATATTATATGTATTATTATTATTTATAAGACATATATTAAAGGATTTAAAATTCGAAAAATGCTACTAAATTGGTACAAAGAAAATATCATTTTAGTTGACAATTTGGTTGGGAGTTGGATAGACCTACTGACTTTATGGCATAAAAAAAAAAGTTGGGCTTGATGATATAATATTTTTATAATATTAGTATATTTTAATATGCGATAATAAAATAATTATTATTTCATTTATTATAGTAATCTTACTATAAAAAAAAATATTTTAACCACTACCTCATAAAAGTAGAGAAGCTGTTTCTATCGAGCAAACATTAGTAGGGTTCGCAAATTTTTTAATCCACTCCATTTTACGACACTATATTTTCTTGTGTTAGTATTATCTATCAATTCGCCCCACTCCGCCTTGTCATCACATAAAGTTGGACAGCACATTGTTGGCTTAGAGTTTCCAGGCCATATAAATAGTTTGGATCCTTTTAGGCCCAATTACCTATAAAACATACAAAATGCATACAAATTCTTTCATAAAATACATGTGCACCGAAAGGCACGTATGCATGTTCATTCTGAATGCACTGACTCTAAATTATGAATTTGCATATGGGGCTCGCATAACAAACCTATTAAACGTCGTTGTGGACGAGTCATCGTAGTGTCTGCACGACAGAGCGGACAATTTGGGTGAGAATGTAACCAAACATCTATACATGGCACATGAAAAATATGCATGCATTGAGACAACACCCTAACTTCATCACCTTCCATAAACTCACCCAAACATATAGAACACATATCTTCTTTCGACAAAACAATCAATCGCACCATCGAATTATTGCTTGTGCTACTAGACGTATCTGGTTGAACATTAACACGAGCGTGATTTTGACTTTGACTTATTGGGATTCTCGTGTTTTCCTCTGGAGGATCAGATGAACTATTTTTGCACCATGATACTATTATAAAATGTAAAATAACGACGATTATAGCACCAACTATAAGACCAAGAAGGCCAACTAAAATAGGGTTGATTTCAAGTCCTTTATGATGATCTTGTTGTTCTCCCATGATTGAAGGATGATTTGATCAATAAGAGTTAGATTATAATATGATAACCATAGTTATTGGAAGTTTTGTGTGAAATTTAATCTAGTGAAGCTTGAGCTTTTTAAACTTATGTTTGTCTATATATATACACAAGTTCTTGGAATTTTAATTTGTAATATTTGTTGGTATTATATGTATATAGCGGTAGATGTACGTTTTAGTTAACATTTATATATAGTATTAACTTTGGGTCAAAAGGACTATTATTTTGGAGCAAGATAACCATTTGAATTTGCATTACATAGTAGAATTTTTTTTCCGTCCGACATTTGATATCTGATTAATCAATATTCACATTAGACGTTCTGATTTGAAAGTACCAAAAACATTTACTTTTGCCTCGTTCTACTTCGAAAGTAAATCGAAAAAACAATTTATAGTTATAGTTTTATTGTTATTTTCTTTCTCCTCTCTTCATCTCTCTTGCCTCTCTCCTCTCTCTATCTAATCTCTTGCCAGATATACAAAACATATGTGTACCAGTTGCATATATATAATTATTTGATAGATATATATATTCAATTCAACAGCTATATATATATATATATATATATACAGTTCGCTTCTCTCTATCCTGTCTCATTTGCCTCTCTCATTCCTCTCCCAATCTCGCTTGCCAGATATACAAATATATACGTATATCAGTTACATATGTACAATTATTTGACAAATATACATATATAATTCACCTTCCTCGACTCTCTCTTGATCTCGCTCGCCTCTTTCCTCCCCCTCTCGATCGCTCGCATTTCTCCTATAATATGTTTTAAATATTTGCTCTTTTTGAAAAAACCTCTTAATTAATTTGTTTAAAATTAAAGTCCACGCTACACACCTAGAGGACCAAAAGCATGAAAATTGATGCTTTTAAAAGCCATGACTAAGTATAATATTCATTCTACTTATCTTTAAATTGTTTACAAGTAAGGTATACACAAACTTGCATTGTTCACAAGTCAACTATACTATGACCAATTTGCCATATAAATTTTCCATTCATCACTCAATGACGAAATTTTGCTTGTTTCTTTTTTTGAGGATCGACGAATCAAAAGATATTTTTGTTTCAATTTTTGCGAATAAGGATGGATAGATATATTTTTATTTATTTTTTAACTACAGGGTCTTTGTAAATCCACACGACTTTCGTTCTTTCATTTCTTATTCTTGATTCGAATTGTTAATTGAATTATTTATTAATTTCATCCGTTTATTTATTTAATTCATAGTCAAAAGGGATCGGACCCACGAAAAAGAAAAGTAATTTATGATTCATGTTTCCACAATTCATTTTGCTTCCATTCCAAACAACATTTATTTGGTCTTAATATATATTATTACTTCTTTCTTTTTTAAATTAAAAGATAAAAAAGTGAAGTCCCTAATCAGATGAGATATCTGTACCAAAAGTTTTAGTGGAAATTAATTGTTTTTGAAAAGATTAAATATTTTGATATATAAGTAGTGGATGTTATCAATACTTGATAATGCAATAAATTAACATTTTGATATTTCTTTCTCCTTTTTCTTAGTTTTTTAAAATGATATCCACTTTACATGCATTTCACACTTTCTTTAAAAAATATATTTATTTTACCAAAATTATTTTATTAATGTAGTAGTTCAATAGATTTATATTATTATGTATTAATTTTTAAAAATTTATGTATATTTTATTTTTACATGCTGAATTATATGCACTTGCCTTATAGTGTTTATTAGACCGAAGAAGTATTGAGGGAGGTGATTAAACAAGATATGATGAAACTTGGTCTCCCTAGATAGAAAGATGTGGAGGTCGCGAATTAGAGTAGCGGACTAATAGATTGGTAGGTTGTTGTTTGGCCGTGGGGTATAGTAGGGTAGTAGTAGTTGTCTGGTGTTGTCTTTGTCTGCCTTATGTATGGTAATTGTCTCGTATTTACTTGCTATCATGTATTTTTCATTATTAATCGTGTCTTTCTGTTCACTTTCCTCTTCTTTTCCTTTCTGTTTTCCATATCTAGCTTATTCTGCATATGGGCTTTTGTGACGAGGGTTCCCAGTTACAACCTCTCTATCTCTATGAGGTAGTGGTAAGGTCTGCGTACATTATACCCTCTCCAGACCTCACTTGTACGATTCTACTGGATATGTTATTATTGTTGCTACTTTATAGTGTTTATTAAAAGCACAAAGACAATCAGTCATTTCACTTATCTGAAATTTTATTTCCTTTTTTCTTTCTAATTAATTTAAGTGAATCATCCATTATCATATTATGCCTGTCTTTGTCTTTGTTTATAATGTAAATTTAATCATAAAAAAGAATTATTATTTAGCTCCTAGAAGATGATAATCCTAATAAGGATGCATATCTTATAATATTTATTTTCTAACCCCCCCCACCCCCCCAAAAAAAGTGTGTGGGGTGGGTGGTAGAATTGTTAAAGTCTAGAGAAGAAGATCACCCATTCTTTTTCTCATTTCAGTCTCGGATTTCAACATCTCATCTCATCTCATGTCGAAGACTGAACATATAGCGCATGAACAATTTAATTTGAGGGTTCATTATCAGTCAACATTAATTAAAATGAAGATACTTGATTGGAGATACTTGATTGAGGAGGAAGGAGAAAAAGGTGACGTCACCAAGGCAATACAATTAGGAACCAAATTACAAATTCTAGCAAAATTAATTAAATTGTAGTTGCCTATAATTAACCAAAACTATAACTAAAGTACATAACAATCATTAAACGTTTGTCATTTCACATAATTTTTTCTAAAAAAATATATATTGACTAAACAATATAACTTACATGTATATGAACTATACACTTAAAAAGATTGAATATACATGAAGTTATCCTGATTATCTATAAAATATATATTAACTATTTAATCGCCTCTAAACGATCACAAATTTTAAATATAATGGAACAAATAACTAGTGTTCCATATACAACTGTGTGGATAACATTATTATGTTATGGTTTGCACTTATTTTTATGTTTCACATGTTTGGTAGTGTGGTGAGTACAAAATGTGATGTATTATACTAAAGAATATTGGTTGACAATGAAATAAGTTTTAAAATATTTGAACCGACACTATAATTTTCGCTAATAAATCTTACCAATAAAAATCATTTATAAAATAAGTTTATGATCCTAAAAAGAATATCGACTTACTCTAATTAAAAATACTTTAACTTTGAAATTCTCTTTTTATCCTTAATGAAATAATTCTTAGTCACACAAATATCTAATAATAATTTTAAGACCACAATCTTTAAAGGTCTTTTTTTAAAACATCGTGCCAAGTCAAATGACATTACATAAAATAGGACGGAAGGAACTTACTCACACTTAATATCTACTCCCTCTATTCACTTTTACTTGTCACTGTTTCGTCTTTCGAGGTGAACTTGTCTAAAATTTAAAGTTAAATTGAAGTAGCTAAATTTATTATTTAAATTCTAAAATTTAAAAGGTTGAAAACTATATGAAAAATGCTCTAGGTTATAATCCTTCTCACATTAATATGATTAAAAATGCATCTTAAAATATTGATCAAAGTTCATATAGTTTAACATCGATAAGTGAAATAATGACATGTAAAAGTGGACGGAGGGATATCTATATCTTATTAAGCAAATTAATTTGGGCTATTAAAATTTTAAAATCATAATTAAGGAAACACGGTTGGGAAACGGTGATGATTCTTGATTTTTCGGTGTCAATCTCACCAAAAACCAACAAATCTGTCCCCTCCCACCCCACCCCACCCCACCCCACCCCACTCCCAAGACCTCACAGACCCCATCTTCCAAGCTCCTTCTCCATTTGGGTCTTTCTCTTTCTCTTTCTATATATCTCTATCTTCACCCCCTTTAGACCTCCCTTTCTGTATTGTGCGTATGTATGACGAATTCTTAAGAAAGACAACAAAAACAAAAAATAGAGATAAGGGGTTAAGAGGAGAAGAAGAAGATGGGGATGTTAATTTGGACCATTGATTTCCCTTCTTCTATCTTCTTTGTTGCTCCTGCTGCTTTAAGGTATTCTTCAAAAATCACTTCAGATTTGGTACTTTTCTTGGGTTTTGGGTTCATAGATTGGTAATATCATATACATCCACTATATTTACTGCTTTATTGTTAAAAAAAAAAGGTTGTCTTTTTTATACTATATACTAAGTCATAAAGATTCAATTTTTATATTGTTTGGTGGTGGAAAAGTCTATGCACTTTACAGGGATGATTTCTTAGATTATGTCATCTCTGTATAAATAGGGATTTTTTGTTCTTAGCATTTCATTCTTTTGTTGAATAATAATTTGGGGTTTCTGAGGTTTCCTGTTTTTGTATTTGCTGATTTTACTGTCTGGGGTTTGTTTGTTTGTCTGGTGGAATAAGTTTAAGGTTTTATGGTGTTATAGAACTATAGCATAGTAGTTGTGTTTGTAGAGATTGAGTCCTTTTGTCAAGAAGTTGTTTGGTTTGTTAGCTGTCATTAGGAATTGGGACAATTTCTAGGCAGAATTTGTGAGTCAAGTAGATCTAGTTGTCAACCCCCTAGAAAAGGAATTGTGAGATAGAAGATTCCTTACTGTACTGACTGTCCATGGAGAATCATCACCCTTCGACTCGTTTGTCCATGGATTCGAGTGCCTCTTCTTCACATGATGAATTAGACCTTGAGATGAATAGACAAGTAGTCATAACTTGTCCACCTGATATTAATTTGCCTTTATCAGCTGAGCGTAGCCCTCCTCCGCAGCCATGGAACCCAGAACATTGTGATATTCTTGATGTTGGGCTTGGGACACAGGTATATGAGACTGAAAGTTCTCTTAGTGCACCTAAAGTTGGAAGGAAATGTGCAAAACGTTTGGATAGTATTTGGGGTGCTTGGGTTTTCTTTAGCTTTTATTTTAGGCCTGTTTTAAATGAGAAATCCAAGGCAAAGATGGTACGGGATAGTAATGGATATTCCGGGTTTGATAAATCTGATCTCCAGCTTGATGTATTCATGGTTCAGCATGACATGGAGAATCTGTATATGTGGATTTTCAAAGAAAGGCCTGAGAATGCACTGGGTAAGATGCAGCTGCGGAGTTACATGAATGGGCATTCTCGTCAAGGGGAGCGTCCGTTTCCCTTTAGTGCTGACAAGGGTTTCGTTCGATCTCATAGAATGCAGAGGAAGCACTACAGAGGGCTATCGAATCCTCAGTGTATTCATGGTATTGAGGTCGTTCCATCTCCCAATCTAATGGTTCTTGATGAAGAGGAGCGCAAAAGATGGATGGAACTCACTGGTAGGGAACTCAACTTCAGTATCCCACATGAAGCAAGCGATTACAGTTCTTGGAGAAATCTTCCCAACACTGAATTTGAGCTTGAGAGACTGCTCCCACCAATTAAGAGTAATCCCCATTCCAATCCAAAGAAACTGGCTAATGGCTCAGGGCTTAATTTGTTAACTCAGCCATCCAATCACAGCAACGGGGATGCTATGGATCTTCTACCTGCCAATGGCAAAAGGAAAAAGGATTTCTTTCCTCATGGAAATGAAGACGAGTGTTACCTGCAAGTAAATCCTCCTTCCTATCAAACTCCGGATCTTGAAATTCACCCAACTGAACCGCATTGGTTACACGACTTTAGTGGGGTGATGAGGGATGTCTACGGGCCTGTAACAGCTGCAAAAAGCATATATGAAGATGAACAAGGTTACTTAATCGTACTCAGTTTGCCATTTGTAGATCTTCAAAGGGTGAAAGTTTCCTGGCGAAACACGCTCACACACGGTATAATAAAGGTGTCTTGTTTAAGCACATCTCGGATGCCATTCATCAACAGACAAAACAGAACTTTCAAACTAGACGAATCATCGTCAGAACACTGCCCTCCAGGGGAGTTTGTCAGAGAAATTCCGCTGTCAACAAGAATTCCAGAAGATGCCAAAATTGAAGCATACTATGATGAATCAGGAACTGTGCTCGAGATGTTGGTACCAAAACTTTGCGAAGGACCTGAAGAACATGAAGTTCGTGTTTGCCTCCGTCCTCACCTTGGGGGAAATGACCTCATGTTGACCTAAGTGAGAGATCTACTGGTGCCTGTTAGGGAAGGTGCTTCATAATGCACCAACTTAGTTTTCATATGATGTAGTCCTATGCAACTGTATGATCTATTTTCCGTTTTGCATGCGCTAGATGTTGTTGGTAGGTTGTTACAACACTATTTGCTATGAAATTTGATACCTTTTTTAGAATTTAGAGCATTGGTATTCTGGTAGAGGTTCTACAGTTGCTTGAAAGCTGAAACTCAATGCTAGTTGCCAGTCTATTAGAAGATTGAAATAGGAAAAGCATATTATGTTATGTTATACAGTAGTTTGTCATTGATTAGTATTCAAGATTTGATTCCAGATATGTGGAGAGAGGAGGCAGAGTGAATACCATTTTAGATAAAACTTTCCACCCAACCCCCCACTTAACAACAACAATAGCATACTTAGTGGAATCTCACAAGTGGGATTTGGGAAGGGTAAAACATACGCAGACCTTATCACTACCTCATTGAGATAGAGAGTCTATTTTTGAAAGACCCTCATCTCAAAAACATCAAGCCCCCATAAGCAAGAGATACTAGATATGAAAAAATGAAAAAAGAAAACTAAAGTGGAATAATATATAAATACAACAAAAGTAACAAATATAAAATGGACAATGACAACACAAAATATAAAGACACGACTAATCCTATGGACATACCATATCACAAGGCCAGACATCATCCTACCCTTACTAGCCTATTAACCTGCTATCGTAATACGTGACTTCCATTCCTTTCTAAGCTCATGTCCTCGATAAGATGAAGTTCCGCCATAACATGTCTAATCACCTCCCCCAATATTTTCTCGATCTATCTTTACCTCTTCGCGTAACCCCTAAATCCAATCCTCCATTCCCCATCCCCAAACATCAATAGGTAGACGTTAACTCATTAGATTCAGTAATATGTTAATTCACATGAAATCTAATTTTGATGAAAAAGTTATCCCTATCCCAAATGAACCTCAATGAATGATTACTTTGGAGAGTCTATCTTGTTTCCAAGGACCACAAACCCCAAGGCAAAGCAACCATTAGTTGTGTCCCTCCTAGCATTGAGTAATTGGTTGACAGCATGTGACACTTAAAATGAAAGAAAGCTGAGTCAAAATTTTCTTTCTTTCTGGACAAGTGCAATAGTGCATGTCATCATCAACTTGCAAACATTGTGGTCAATGGTGGCAACTGCCATCCACTGTTTTTTGTTGGTCCCCTCATTTTGGTTTCTTAAAACAAATTGTCAAAACAATTACGTGCTAATATCATATTCTACTTCAAAGTGGGATAAACATAAATACCATCAAACATAATAGGAGAGGCAACATAGGATATCAATAGAAAATCGACCTTTCAGATCAGCAATCGTCCAATTATCATACTTGACATTTTACTTATCATAAATTTGGGACTTTACAATATATCCACTAGCCAACATATATATACTCATATATGTTTCTTGTTGCTTCACACAATCAAAATTAGAATATACATACATTAGACATGGAAAGCCACTAAACATTTCAAATTCTACAAGAGCAGATAAAAATAGCCACTTTTTTCACTAGCTCACTCTTTTAGTTTTTGAAAATTGATGAACATGGACGAGGAAAATAACTTAAACAAAATATATTTAAAGCAGAAACTCCATGAAATGAAAAGACATTATCGAAAACCAGCAGATTTGCGAAATTGAAAAAATTAAATACTGACATCAAACTATAATTGATCTTGAATCTCCAATTAATTTACAAAAGATGGGTTACATACATTAAAAAAGAAAAGTGGCTTTTTTTGACCAGCAGTGTCTCCAACTTTGAAATTTTGATTCATAAAATTGTCCAACAAAATTGTATTCATCAATCAATTAGCTGCGTAAACATGAATTGTGGTACGGTGATCATTTCACTGGTAAGATCTTGAGTTTAAGCCTTAATAAAGAAAAATCTATTGAAAATGTCACTGAGCCATACGCAAAGCTACAATATCCTTCTTTTTTATTTATAATCAAGATATCTCCGAGAGGTGGTGGCGCACAGGTTAAATTCAGTGGAATTCTCTACTGAGACATTTGTCTAAACCTACACCGAAGTCCTAGGATAGGGTCACTACCATAATTTTTTCTCGTCTTTTTCTTATTCAAAAAAGAAATAAGGAGCTAAAGCTGACTGGAGTAGACAAGGGAGTCCCAACAGGGGAGAGGGCTGATGGCGTGCGCAGCCTCCTCTTTCCTCCATTGTCCAGAGAGAGAAGGCTTAGCTTCTGAAATTCGGACTCGTCAAGGAAAGAAACAATATAAAATCGAAAACCTCGAATCACATATACTAATCCTAATGAAATAACCTTGACGCAAAAGGTTTAACTTTCAATGTTCACCTCAAACCAAAAGGGCTCCAGGAGATGACTGGAACACAAAGTATCATAAGAGGACACAGAAAACAAATAGGAGAGAATATTAAAAGCACATATCAAATGGGATGTAGCCAAGCTTCGAGCAAAATCTGAAAATTATAAATCCGAAAAATGACAGTATACTTGATAAACAAGCCAAAGTACGCAAGACTATAACCATTAACTAAAACTACAATGCAGAAATAATAAAATTGTTCTTGCGGATAAAATTACTGACAAAACCAAAAACATGAGGAAACAGAAGCAGCTTAGTCGACCTCCTCAATCTTGGGACCAGCACCGCTGCCACCGCTAGGAGCAGGACCATCATCACCCATGTCAGCACCCATGTCACCACCAGCGCCTTGGTACATCTTGGCAATAATTGGATTGCAAATGCTCTCCAACTCCTTCATCTTGTCCTCAAATTCATCAGCCTCGGCAAGCTGGTTGGCATCAAGCCACTGGATGGCCTGCTCAATAGCTTCCTCAATCTTCTTCTTGTCTGCCTCGGGCAGCTTGGATGCAATCTTTTCATCCTTGATGGTGTTCCTCATGTTGTATGCATAGTTCTCCAAAGCATTCTTTGCCTCTACCTTCTTCTTGTGTTCTTCATCCTCAGATTTGTACTTCTCTGCTTCTTGAACCATCTTTTCAATCTCCTCCTTCGAGAGTCTGCCCTTGTCGTTGGTGATGGTAATCTTGTTCTTTTGTCCAGTAGTCTTGTCCTCAGCAGAAACATTCAAGATACCATTGGCATCAATGTCAAAGCACACTGTGATCTGAGGAACTCCCCTGGGAGCAGGAGGGATACCAGAGAGCTCAAATTTGCCAAGCAAGTTGTTGTCCCTGGTCCTAGTTCTCTCACCTTCATAGACCTGGATCAACACACCAGGTTGGTTGTCTGAGTAGGTTGAGAAGACCTGCTCCTTTTTGGTTGGGATAGTGGTGTTTCTGGGGATCAACACAGTCATGACACCACCAGCAGTTTCCAGTCCAAGGGAAAGTGGAGTAACATCCAAAAGCAAAAGATCTTGCACCTTCTCGTTACCTTCACCACTTAAAATTGCAGCTTGTACAGCAGCACCGTAGGCAACTGCTTCATCAGGGTTGATGCTCTTGCAGAGCTCCTTCCCATTGAAAAAGTCTTGCAGGAGCTGCTGAACCTTGGGAATTCTGGTGGAGCCACCAACAAGCACAACATCATGGATAGAATTCTTGTCCATCTTGGCATCTCTCAAACACTTTTCAACTGGTTCCATACACTTCCTGAACAGATCCATGTTAAGCTCTTCAAATCTAGCACGGGTAATGGTGGAATAGAAATCAATACCCTCATAGAGAGAATCAATTTCAATTGTGGTCTGAGCAGTGGATGAAAGGGTCCTCTTCGCCCTCTCACAAGAAGTTCTCAACCTTCTAAGTGCCCTAGCATTACCAGTGATATCCTTCTTGTTCTTCCTCTTAAATTCTTGAACAAAATGGTTGACCATCCTGTTGTCAAAGTCCTCACCTCCAAGATGAGTGTCTCCAGCAGTAGCCTTCACCTCAAAGATACCTTCCTCAATGGTGAGGAGAGATACATCAAAGGTACCACCACCAAGATCAAAGATCAACACATTCTTCTCACCAACACTGGATGCCTTCTTATCTAGACCATAAGCAATGGCAGCTGCTGTAGGCTCATTGATAATACGCATTACATTGAGACCAGCAATAACACCGGCATCCTTGGTAGCCTGACGTTGGGAGTCATTAAAGTAGGCTGGCACTGTAACCACGGCATTCTTGACAGTGGAACCAAGGAAGGCTTCAGCAATCTCCCTCATCTTAATGAGCACCATAGAAGAAATCTCCTCAGCAGCAAACTGCTTCTCTTCACCTTTGTAGTTAACAACAATCATTGGCTTATCACCAGGTCCAGCAATGACCTTGAATGGCCAATGCTTGATGTCACTCTGCACTGTGGCATCACTGAATCTCCTACCAATCAACCTTTTTGCATCTGCATTACAAATAATTTTTGTTAAAAACAGATCTAAAACAACCTACAGACTAAACAAAAATTTCCTCTGCCAAAATTTGTCTTGTTTGAAGATTCAAATTTCACTACATTACTCGTTACTAACTACGGCTTTCCAAACACAATCTTCGTGTTCAATAAAACGACTATCATTATTATGTAAGTATTCCAGCAATCAGAAAAGTACAAGCAAACTACACCAGACCACTCCAAGTCAGTTCTTCTAGACACCTTATCACTGTAACAAGCATAGAGATCTATATAAAAGAATTAAACTAGATAAATGTACAAGGACAAGGATTGGGCTCCAGCAAGAACCAGGATGAAGCAATAATTTAAGCAGACTATCTAGCCGTGCAACCTATATTCTAATCTTTAACTGTACATATCAAAAGTAAGACGGGTTGCAAATACAATTTCAATTTCCAAATGTACATGTTTTTTATGCCACAGATAAAACCCTTTGTACAAAGTTAAAACGTCAAATAGTTAAGAAGTATATTTTTATCCAGCTTCTTATATATAATAGTAATAGTAAAGCTTTCAACATGAAACACAAATTTATATAGTGCAAACTAAAACAAAATTTACAAGGTCAATTCTACTCCCTTTATTTACAATATTTAAATGAAATGCGCATAGCATCTTCACAATAATCCCCGTGGATTAACTGAAGATCTACACTAGTTAAGCTTACAAGGACGAGACCTTAACTATATTTTGACAAAGACACAAATCTACAGATTTAATATTAAACTAACCGAAGTAGCGCAACTTCCAAACCGTCCCAATAAACGGACATGACACATATCACGATACCTAGAATGTGGAAACAATATCACAAACTGGCACTACCATACTAGTCATGAAACTTGCTAAATATGACTAATACATTTCATCTACTTACTCCAAAATTCAAATTTTTATTTGAAAAAGACTAGATCTAGTAGAGTCATACCCAAAATCTAACAACTACACAAGTACGCATGAAAAATTAACTAAGTAAATATAAATTACAGTTTTAGAGTAAATCTAGTCAGATCTAGCACTAAAAGTAGCTAAACTAATCATTAATAAGCAAGGAGACAGATTAATAAACAGTTATACATCACATAAAAATAGGTAGATTGACAAAGCATCATAGATCACAAGTCAAAACTTGTACGAAGTTTAGATCGAGATCTTACCGAATACAGTGTTGATAGGGTTCATTGCGACCTGATTTTTAGCAGCATCACCAATGAGACGCTCGGAGTCGGTGAATCCAACATAAGACGGCGTCGTTCTGTTACCTTGGTCATTGGCAATGATCTCAACACGATCATGCTGCCAAACACCGACGCAAGAGTATGTTGTTCCGAGATCAATACCGATTGCCGGACCTTCGCCCTTTCCAGCCATATCTCTGCTTCTCTCCTGCGCTTAGTGTCGGCGAGTTTTTTGTGAAGAGAGGAGAGGCAGTATAAGAGTTTTGAGGAACTAGGGTTTGCAAGGAGGAGGAGTGAGATGAAGATGACGAGAATTTATAAGGAGTAGAGTTCTAGAATGTTCCGAAACCCTAAAACTGAGGTGAGTTTATAGCCGTCGAATCTCTGAGATGATATTTTGACGGTCTGTGATTCGTTTCACTTTCCCGGCTAGCCAAATTTGACTTGTTTTTGTTGCTTCTCACTTGCCCATTACTATGCAAATTCTTAAAAAAAAAAAAGAATTTTTTTTACTACATTTATAACATAATAAAAACAATATGTTATGAAAAGAAATATTTCTTAAATTAGGTATTCATTGATATTTTACTACCATTTATCTCAATATATATCATTTATCTATATTTTTTTAACAATTTTTATATTTCGTGCGTATTCTATAAAACTGTAACACATTTTTAGAGAACTCATTAATAGTAAGATACGGTATAGTTTTTTATTGCAAAATCGTGATAACCACAAAAATTGTATTGCTATAATAGAATATGAAAAAATTCTGAGTTTATGAAAAAAAATTGATTCATATAAATTTTAAACTCATTAATCATTCTATATGATGATCGTATTTTATTTAACTTTGATTCATAATCTACAAGATCCCAGATTCAATGGATTGTACTAACGTGCAAATATCCAACAAAATCTCTTATTATTTCATTTCCTTAAAGATTAATATGTGGAGAAGACAATTCTCTGTGTGTTGGTTAAGATTGAGATAGAGTTGTTGCTAACGCAAAATAGACTAAGCCTTGAAATAGAATTAAGGTGTTGAAAGTATCTTCGACAATATTTTTTGTTAAGCTTTTGACAAATTTAAGATAATATATGTTCTATTGAATTTGTATATACACTAGGATTGTCCCTTCATATTTATCTTCTCTTAAATCCGCCACATTTGAATTCTATTTAGACAGAAAATCAGAAATATAGGATGATAAATGGTGCATAATCTCATTCACTGCATCATTTAGCTCACTAGCCCAAATGATTTAGGAGAATTATTTACAATTTATTATTATTTTGCTATTTGTATTACTTTCTCTTTAAGGATATTTTAATTTTAATAAATTAGGAGAATTATTTTCTATTGTAGGTTTCTCAATGATGTGAAAATGTTTTTGTCTTACCCAGATAAGTGATAGTATCACTATGCCAATATTTGTTATGACGAATTTAAAGAGGAGAAAGAAGTAATTGCGACTTATTGTTCGCATGTTTTTCATATAAGGTGTCTATTGCCATGGCTATTGAAGAAAAACACTTGCCCAACTTGTCGAGCTGTTTATCCATTGCATTATTTGCCTATTTTCGATCGTCATGGTCAACTTTAGAAGTAGCAAAAGTTTTGAACTTGGGATGATAGTTATTACTCCATCATAATTTGGTTCTCTAGTTTAAAACATCTTATATTGTAATTTGAAAAGGAAGTAATTCTGTTTCCTTCAAATATTACTGCGACACAGAGAATAAGCCTTATAAACACGTGATTTAAAGAATTTATATATTCATATTAAAAATTAATGCAATTTATTTAACTTTGTTTCCTTCAAATTATTTCAATTTATGTTAAAAATGAAATTGTGCTGGAATTGATATGACTTGCCTCCCAGTACACATGCCTAATCTCCTTAGTCTGTAGCATTGTCATCAAGGATATGTATATCAATTTATATTAATAAAATTTGTATTAATCTTCTGTAATCGTGAGTGTTAATACCTGTATATCACTTTCAATTAGGTGTGCACATAGTGATCAGTATCATGATATCACGACACATGGACAATTTAATATGAAAAATCAACTATGGTAAATTAGAGATGAGTCTAACTCTGATGTCATGATAAAAAATAGACCTTGAACATAATTCAATCACAAAATTAGCTTAGGCGAAAAAAATTGTCCACATTCACATTATGAGATCAAATTTCTCGTCCCTGGTCAATATGGAACATTTTATTATAATCAAATAAAAAAGAGGGATAAATCATATTAATATTAACCTTGACCGAAGCATAATAAATAATAAATATATCTCAAAAGGTCATTGAAGTATATAACGAAGGAAATGTTATTTTTTGTGGTAGCAAATGTTTTGAACTTGAGATGGTAGTTGAAAATGAAGGAATATTTGTCGCTCCATCACAATTCGGGACTCTAGTTTAGAACATCTTATATTGTAATTTGAAAGCAAAGTAACTTTGTTTCCTCAAAACTCACCCCCTCCTTGATCTTCATGATTGGACATTTGGAGCATGGACAATTTAATACGAAGGATCAATATTGGTAAACTAGAGATGAGTCTAACACTGATGTTATGATAAAAAAATAGTTCTTGAATATAATTCAATCATAAAAATTAGCTTAGGCGAAAATAATTATCCAAATTCATCTAAGGAGATCAAATCTCTCATTCCGATATGGAACATTCAACAGAGCACTACATAAAAATTTATTTGCTTATTATAGTTGGATAAAAAAGTGGGATAAATCATATTAATAATCAACCTTGATCAAGCATAATAAATATATTTCTAAAGATCACTTAGATATATAAGATTATTTAACAAAATTACTGAACTTAATATCTTTTTGATTAATAAATTCATTCAACTTATAACTTTTCTTTTACAAAGTCATTCAACTTATAATTTTTCTCTTATGTTTCTGTTTAAGTTAAGATATAATTGATAATTGAATATCTTTTTCTACTTTACCCTTAGTAATAATTAATTTTAGAGAAAACTATTAAAAACACTTTTTTGACGCAAAGTTATTAGTTTTCATCCTCGAACTATTGATTATATTAAAAACACTTCTATTTGACTAACTAAACTAAAATACAGTCTTAACTATTACAAGTGTTAAAAACACCCCTTAACATGACAAGAATTTAGGGATGTATTTTACTCTTGTTACAAAATTAGGGATGAATTTAAGTTTAGTTAATTAAATAAAAAGGTATTTATGACGTTATTAATAATTCGTGTAGTGTCAAATTTAGAAATGTTTTAAATAGTTTTAAAAACGCGGATTAACCTAAAAAAAACAATGAATAATTCTCTTTTGCTCGCCGCATACTATCAAACAGTCGGGGGGCGACATCAGTTTTCCCCCTTTTACAGAGTTTCAACATTCGCAAGCTTTAATGGTATGTAATCTCTGTTGAAATCTCCCAAACTTGCTCTTATTGCTTCCCCCAATTTCATTCCTCCTGATGCCCCATTGTATCGTCGGTTTGACAATGACGAAGAGGAAGGTTTTTTGTTGAGTTCTGCTGATTACAGGAATGATGTTCTTTATCTTGTTTTGGTTGTATCATATTTTAATAAAGCGTTTGTTTATGTGTTATAAATGTTGGGTAATGTTAATGTGAAACGAAGTAATTTTTGTTCATGTGCTTGAAGGCATTCAGTATCTGATTGTTCTGTTTCTTTCAAGTTCTTAACTAGACAGTAGCGGCAAGGTTTGCTTAGCATAATGATACAAGCATTCTTAATTCTTTTTGTTTGCCTTTTCTCAAGGTCTAGTGAAGTTGGAAACAACCAGCTTATCTGAAGATCAGTCCCCGCGGAACAAAAAGCTTCATGTGTTAAAAGAAGTTCCTATCTTCATATGCAAAGGGAATGTTCCACAGTATAAGGTTAGCATCTGCTTTTGATTACTGTAACTCTGTGCAAACTGCTTTTTAAGCTCTATAATGGCTAAACTATGTAACTCGTTACTGTGAAGCTGGAGTAGTATTCCCTATATCCCAATTCAAGTGTCTTACTTCCCTTTTTTGTCTATCCCAAAAAGAGTGCCTCTTTCATATTTAGTAAGTTTTTCAATTCCAACATTCTACATGTAAGATCACAAGATTAAACAATTTCTTAAACTCAATGTCCAGTCAAACTAAGACACTCCGGAAGGGGGTATGATTTTATCTGGTAAAGGTCTTTATCTTTTAACAATAGATTCAAGTATTCAACCATTGATATTTTTTCATAGAAGGGGCATCAACCTCTGCTTAAATGAGGGCAAGTCTGGTGCACTAAAGCTCCTGCTATGTATATGCATGTATTGCTCGAAGAGAACTGTAACAATTACGAAGAGATGAGCAATGCATGCATATACATAATTCGAGAATTACTAGTTATTAAGTCTACTTTTGTTGATTCTTCATGAATTTCACATCCTAGTTGTGAGTAGGAAATCTATCCTTGCATACCTTGGTATTGTTGAATGGGAATTATTACTAGTTTGATGATTCTGATCAGTTAGTTGAATAGGTCGTGTATTACCTCTAGTAGCAGAGTTGTTGATCCACCTGTCGTCGGGTGCACTCAACTTAGTTCCATTATGGTTCGAGCCAATTCCTAAGCCAGAAAATTGTACTCCTTGAATGACTTGGAAAATTCTTTCACTAAGGCGTTTTTCTATCGGGTTTTTGTGATGAGGGTTTCCAGGAAACAACCTCTCTACCTGTGTGGTAGTGGTAAGGTCTGCGTACATCTTACCCTCCCCAGACCCCACTTGTGGGATTTCACTGGGTATGTTGTTGTTGTTGTTGTAAGGCGTTTTTCTATCGCTGAAAGTTTTGAGTCCATTAGTGTTTCTGTAATGGCATGTTCTTCCTGGAATCTAGAATTTATCTCATCGCCTATTGTGTTAGGCTCTGGTACCAAGTTGTGGGGATTATTAGAGAAGAATTGAGTCACATGATAATGAACAGAAGAATCAAAATCAATTGCCTTTGATTTTCCCATCCCTTTGTTCATATTTGTAGATTGATCTATTTTGTATATAAATTCAGCTCAAAGGGAAACTGAAACTTTAAGAGTGCAATGGAAGAGAGAACCCTCGTCTCTTGTTTCTGGCTAAAATTCTACGTACTTCTTATTCCTTAAATCCCCCTTTAAATATGAGTCTTATTACAACAATAGAAAGTCTATTCCTTATTAAACTAGGAAACATAAATCCTATTCTAGACTAATAACGATAGCTAACATAAATCATATTCTAAAATAATAAGAGAATTACTAGCAATATAATTAAATGCTTAATTTAATTGGCTTCTTGTCTCATGTAAGTCTTGCCCACAAATGCGTCCACCACAACATACTTCAAACATTGACCTCCAACATGTTACTTTTGCGCCTTCAACGTTGACGGTCCAAAATTGGCAAATAATGCAAAGGATAGACAACACGACAAATTTGGCATGTCTTCTTCTTTGATAGCCTTGGCACCAGACATTTCGTATGAAAGGCATGCTGACAACAAGTTCTAATCACTTCATTCTCCTCTTTAAACTCTTCTTGACAAACAGGGCAAGTCTCATTCATTAGATCTTTGATGATAATAGCTGGACTTGGACACCAAGATCTATAACATGGCTGGACTTTGACAAATCCTCTAGCTGCATCTGCTGCAATGGGTGGTTTTATTGGACAACCCCCACCTTCACCGAGATATTTCCTTAACATGTCAAGATACTCACGGACATTCTCAGTGTATTTACAAATTGGGTCATTACTATAATCAGCAACACCCACATTGTGCACATGGAAAACCCCCTCCTCTTCCTCATCAACATTTTCAAACCGGCAATATAATGGGGCATCAGGAGGATACCCTGTGAAATTGGGGGAAGCGTTAGGATCATCGTTACCAATATAAGTGATACAGCGAATTTGGGAGATTTCAATGACGACTACGTAAGTTGGCCTTGGTAATGGCAATAAAGCTTGAGAATCTTGAAATTCAGTGAAAAGGCGAAATGAGATATTGTTCCCCAATTGTGAGATAGTTTGCGGCAGAAACTGAAGAGTAGTAAAAATAAGCAAGGAATCCAATGACGTTTCTCTGTTCTGTAGCTTTGACAGATCAAAAGGGATGACAGTAGAACACTTTTTCTCCTCCAATGTATAGCGACTGTACTCGTATCTATAACAACCACATTTATAAGGTTGAAAAATCATGAATTCACTTCTGATTATGAACAAGCATAAACCTTCAGACTGTGAAACTTGGTTCCTCGCTAGCTTTTCGTTCCATAAGAAAAGGCGAAGCGACTTGCAGTGGGCAGTTTCACTAATTCTCTCCATTGAAATTTGTTGATTTTGCCTATCAGACTGCAGAGGTAAGTTCTAATGGCAAAATATTTATAAAGCACTTAAACTGATGGACTTTCCTAAAAATGAATTGATGAATTTTCCTTAAAGGTTACTCATATATTACATGTACACACAGTCAAGGCCTAAAATTGTTCTAATCCAAGTTCCATAAAAAAGGATTTTGTCCCATGCCAGCTTGGATGGACCATCATTTAATCCCTGTTAACCACTTTATTGGCACATTTTTTATTTATACGTTACTTAAGATATTATGTGTTTTGATTCTCATATCCTTATTTTTTAAAAATTATTTGAAATATTCAGCTCTCTTCATAAATAAAAAATGAGTTAATATAAGTAATTATAATATCGGATTTATGCTAATTAGTTGATGTTTATTACTTTCAAAACTAATTATTACTAAGGGTAAAATAAAAGAACGTACTGAATTATATATGCTTTCGAAGTTGACAAGTATTTTGTACTATATATACATGTGAGATGAAACCATGATATGAAATCATATGAGATGAAGTTGAAGTTTTGATTGAATACATAATTTGGATATTTAAGTTATATTTTTTTTATTCATAAACATAAAAACCCCTGAATTTGTGAAAACTATCAAAGTTGCCCCAATTGTTTATACAAATTTACCAAATAAGCAAAAGTATAATATACTATCACAAGGCTATTCTAACAAAATACAACATTTATCGATCAAACTTTAGTTCAATAAAAAAGTAAAACTAAGCATGAGTTGTAGTGTACTACTTTTTAATATAATCCTCCTACATAGTATAGACAAGCTCCTCATGTTGAGCATACATTTCATAATATGAATGGTTTAAAGGTTGGTAAGAGTAACAATATTAGTTATGAATTTTGTTGGAGAGAGTAATTGTTATATCTGATAATAAATGGTTTAAAGGTTGGTAAGAGTAATAATATCAACTGTAAATTTGGTTGAAGTAATGGTTATATTCGATATAAAAGATTTTAAGATTGGTAATAGTTATAAATATCAACTATTAATTTCACTTATAGATTAAATACTTGATTGGACGATATAAAATCATGGTGTTCTTTTTACAAGATATAAACTTGTCGATCAATTTTTATATCTTAAATATGTGAAATTATGATATAAAATCCTCAAATCAAGCTTTTTGGAGAACCTGGAATTTTATCGACGATTTCAAATAAAATGGCATGTCCAAATATTGATTTCACTTCATGATTTCAAATCAGAAGATGAAATCGCATGTCCAAATGCATAGCAAAGATGACAAGTAATGTGGTCCCAAGGAAGTATATATTTGCATATGATTTTGAGTAAATATATCAAATAGCACTCAAATATGAGAATTTTTTTAGTAAAATCAATGAAGTTAGTCTTGTATCAATAATGTAACGACCCGACCTAGGGCCTAGTCGTAACACGGTGATTGAAACACCCATAGACACCTCACCCAAGCCTTTTTAACATATCAAGCATTCATAGGCATAAATCTAATAAAAATCGAAAATAAGTGGGGTAGGGTCTATGGGATACCATTTGAAAAAAGACAACATTTAAAACATACATAGTGTCCATAAACATACCAACTAGACTACGGATAAATGGAATTGGTAAATGGTCAGTTTCCATCAAACAGAAAAGACTCCAAACTTTAACAACATAGAAAGTAAAAACCTTCAAAAACCGACATATACATCAAGTCAAAAATACATAGCAAGAAAAAGAAATTGGTGGAGTCCCGAACTAAGGGCTCACCATAATAAAACTAGTCTTGAACGTCGGAAGAACTAGAACGAGCCGAGGGAGGAGCACTTGTCCTTACATGGTTAAATCATATAGGCAAAATATGCGTTAGTACTTTTGGAATGTACTAAGTATGTGAGATGCAATGGAATGGTCTAAACCACGGGCTGTGGACTTGGCTTCGTGGACTGACCATGGGCATTTCCAACCCAATTTTTCCGCACTTTCTAGGATCCTAACTTGAGGGTCGTTACACGTGGACAGACTCAATTCAACACTTTAGATAACCTTACATACCTGGAAGATTGAAATTATAATTAAAATTTGAAGAACACTAGCTTTTAGAAAATTAAAAAATTTCTTTAACTCAATGTCCAGTCAAACTAAGACACTTAAATTGGGACGGGAGGAGGTATGACTTTACCTGGTGAATGTCTTATCTTTTAACAACAGATTCAAGTATTCAACCATTGATATTTTTTCTTAGAATGGGCATCAACGTTTGCTTATATGAGGGCAATAATTAAATATTTTCCCTTTTAAGGGTCAATCAATAGAAGGAGATTTGCTGTTAGAGATTGCCTCTTGCTTCCACTATACATTTCATACTTCAAATTAATAATTTATCTCAACAAGGAGAATGCTAATTGTCTTATCAAGCATTTCCTTATGCCCTTAGTAATAATTATTTTTGAAAGTTATAAAGATCGACTAATTAGCATAGAAACATAATTGAAGAACATATACACATTATCCAATATTGTGATTATTTAGATTAACTCTCTGTTTTTTGTATTATATTGAAGTGAGATTAATATTTGAAGTAATTAAAAATAATAAATAAGGATACGACCATTAAGACACATAATTTATTAAGTAACATGTAAATAAAAAATGTGACAAATAAATTGGCCAGTAGGGAGTATATGATGGGCATCCAAGTTGGCATGGGACAAGTTAATCCTTTTTTACGAAACTTGGATTAGAACAACTTTAGGATTACCTCGGCTGGGTTTATATGATGGGTCATCCAAGTTGGAATGGGACAAGTTAATCCTTTTTTACGGAATTTGGATAAGAACAACTTTAGGATTACGTCAGCTGTGCGTATGTGTAATATACAATTAACTTTTTAGGAAAATTCATCAAGTTAAGCGCTTTATAAATATTTTGCTGTTAGAGCTTGCCTCTGCATTCTGATAAGCAAAATCAACAATCTCCAATGGAACGAATCATTGAAACTGCTGATTGCAAGTCACTCAGACTTTTCTTATGGAACGAAAAGCTAGCGAGGAACCAGATTTCACAGTCCGAAGGCTTATGCTTGTTCATAATCAAAAGTACATTCTTGATGTTTCAGCCTTGTGAATGTGGTTGTTATAACTATGAGTACAATCGCTACACACTGGAGGAGAAGAAGTGTTCTACTGTCATCCCTTTTGATCTGTCGAAGCTACGAAACAGAGAAGCGTCATTGGGTTCCTTGCTTGCTTGTGCTACTCTTCAGTTTTTGCCGCAAACTATCGAACAGTTAGGGAATGACATCTCGTTTCGCCTTTTCACTGAGTTTCAAGATTCTCAAGCTTCATTGCCTCTGCCAAGGCCGACTTACGTAGTCGTCGTTGAAATCTCCCAGACTCGCTGTGTCAATCTAATTGATGAAGTTGATCTTAGCGCTCCCCCCGATTTCACTGGGTATCCTCCTGATGCCCCATTGTATCGTCGGTTTGAGAATGATGACGAAGAAGAGGAGGGGGTTGTCACTGTGCAAAATGTGAGTGCTGCTGATGATAGGAACGATCCATTTTGTGAATATGCTGAAGATGTCCTTAAGTATCTTGATATTTTAAGGAAATATACGGGTGAAGGTGGGGCTTGTCCAATGAAACCACCCATTGCGGCGGATGTAGCGAGAGGATTTGTTGAAGTCCAGCCATGTTATAGATCTTGGTGTTCAAGTCCAGCTATTAGCTTCAAAGATCTAATGAATGAGATGTGCCCTGTTTGTCAAGAAGAGTTTAAAGACGAGAGTGAAGTGATTACAACTTATTGTTCGCATTTGTTTCATACAAGGTGTCTCCTCCCATGGCTATCCAAGAGCAACACTTGCCCAACTTGTCGAGCTGTCTATCCTTTGCATTATTCACCCCGTTTGGACCATCGACATTGTAAGCGCAAACGTAACATGCTGGAGGCTAATGTTTGAATATGTTCTCGTGGACACATTCGTAGGCAAGACTTACGTGCAACAGGAAGCCAATTAAATTTAGAATTTAATTATCTTGTCAGTAGTTTCTTATTATTCTAGAATAAGAAGAGTTAAGTATATTGTTCGTAGTTTTCTTGTTATTCTAGAATAAGATTTATGTTGGCTATTGTTATTAGTCTAGAATGTGATTTATGGTTCCTAGTTTATTTAGGATTGGGCTTCCTGTTATTGTAATAAGACTCCTACTAAAGGGAGATTGGAAGAATAAAAAGTATGTAGAATTGCAACAAAAAACAAGAGATCAGGGTTTCTCTTCCATTGAACTTTAAGGTTTTAGCTTCTCTTTGACGAGCTGAATATATATACAAAATAGGTTGGACTAGAAATATTGACAAAATAGGTTGATCTACAAATATGAACAAAGGTAAGGGAAGATAAAAACAATTGATTTTGATTTTCTTGTTCATCGTCATTTGACTCGATTCTTCTCGAATAATCCTGGCAATTTGATATCAGAGCCCGACACAATGGGCAATGAGATCAATTCTATCTTCCAGAAGAACGTGAATTTAAATAGACACTAATGGACTCTAAACTTGCAACGGTGGAACGTCTCAGCAAAAGAATTGTCTAAGCCATTCAAGAACAATTTTCTGGCTTGGGAATTGGCTCCACGAAATCATCAATCCATGGAACTGACTCAAGTAGTGCCCCGACAACAGGTAGATCAACTACTCCTCCTAGAGCTAATACACTGCCTATTCAACTGGCTCATCAAAATCATCAAACTATTAGTAATTCCAATTCAACAATGCCAAGGTATTCAAGATTGGATTTCCTACTTGTGATGACACCAATGACCCATTATCTTGGGCACATCGTTTTGACCAACTCTTTTGAAAATTTACATACAACAAAAGCGGAAAAGGTTGGTGTCGTTGGGTTTCACATGTTGGGAGAAGCACAATTATGGTATTATCAGCTTAAACCACTTGACTTATAGGTGGCTGTGAGTGTAGCCAGGGCTTTAGAGCAAACACAACAACTGCAAAAGTAACATTCGCATGCACGACAGTCCACCAATGCAGAAATGGCAGAGAGTAGAGCTGAGGTATTTTGCCACAATTGTGAGAATAGTATTTGGCCACTCACCAGTGCAAACAATTTTTTTGGCTAGAGTTGGACAATTCAGTTGACGAAGCCATTCCAGAAGTGCCTGAAAATTTCTTTACAACAATTACAGGTAAAAGGCATACACAAACTATGCAGTTGCCTTCTCTTATTAACGGACAAAACGTGCTTAGTCTTACTGATTCTAGAAATTCCCACAATTTTATAAGTTCTACTGCTGCTAATCAATTACTCCTCGATATTTTCTCCTTGCACAATATTAGAATCTCCATTGCTAATGGAGAGAAGGTTCCATGCTTGGGGGTCTGCACAAGGTAACAATTTCTGTTGGTGAACATAGCTTTACTTTAGATCCTTATGTTATTCCGTGGGCGGATTTGATATTGTTTTAGGAGTTAAGTGGTTACAGTTTTTTTGGGTCCTATATACTCTGGGATTTTGCAGCACTTACTCTGAGTTTTTCGGTGGAAGGAAAATCAATTTTGTTTCAGGGACAACTATGGTGTTGTGAGACGGCTTTGCATCTGTTATGAAAGGAAACTATGGACGAGCAACAACTGGAATACCTTTTGATTGTGTTCGATTATCTGTTCTAGGAACTTAAATGTTTACCTCCATTGAGACAATGAGACCACCGCATCAGTCTGCTGCCTGGAACATCCCCTATACTTGTTCGTCCTTGTTGGTAACCTCATCGGCAAAAGGATGAGATTGAGAAGCAATTTAACCAGATGTTACGACAAGATTTATGCAACCAAGTCTCTCCTTTTTCTTCACATTGGTTAGTGGTATCTAAGCGAGATGGATCTTGATGCCTTTGTATTGATTATCGTGGATTGAATGCTAAACAGGAAAGGACAAGTTCCCAATTCCAGTAGTGGACGAGTTACATTGTGCCAAGTACTTTAGTAAACTAGATTTGAGGTTTGGATACTTCAAGTCCACATGTCTCCTGCAGATGTGGAAAAGACAGCCTTGCGAACTCATCACTGCACTTTGAGTTCCTTGTCATGTCGTTTGGACTCACTTATGCCCCATCTACTTTTCGAGCTTTGGTAATAAGGTCTTTCATGAGTCCGCATGAGTTCTTATGCCCTATTTCACTGAGTTGGAAACAGTTGGGCGATATCTTTTTTTAACCTTTTCACTGAGTTTCAAGATTATGCTTCCCCTGTTTCACAGGGTATCCTCCTGATGCCCATTGTATCGTCGGTTGAAGAGGAAGAGGAGGAAGGGGGTTCCATCGTACGCAATGTCAGTCCTACTGATTATAGGAATAATCCATTTTGTAAATACACTGAGGATGTCCTTGAGTATCTTGGCATGTTATGGGAATATGGGGGGTGAAGGTGAGATTTGTCTAATGAAATCACCCACTGCGGCGGAGGTAGCCAGAGGATTTGCTGAAGTCCAGACATGTGATGGATCTTGGTGTTCAAGTCTAATGACAGAGAAGTAATATTTTTCATGTGCTAGGCGCCATTTAGTATCTGGTTATACTGTTTCTTTCAAATTCTTAACTGATGGTAGCAACAAGGTTTGCTCAGCATATTGATATAAGCATTATTAATTCTTCTTGTTTGCCTTTTCTCAAGGTCTAGTGAAGTTGGAAACAACCAACTTATGTGAAGATCAGTCCCCGCATATGAGATGCAAGCGGATGTGAAATGCAAAACTTCATGTGTTAAAACAAGTTCCACAGTATACGATTTGCATTTGCTTTTGATTACTTCAACTCTGTGCAAACTGTATTTCTCCAATAATCACAAGTGTGTTTTTTTAAATCTGTGGAAACAATCTCTCTACCTCCATGAGGTATTGGTAAGGTCCGCGTACACTCTACCCTCCCCTGACTCCAATTAGTGGGATTTTACTGGGTATGTTGTTATCCTAAAAATATAATATTATAGTGGATGGTTGAAGTGCAACAAGTTCAATACAGGCTAGATCAACCCTTAGTCATGGCCACTGATGTTAAATTAATTTGACCTGAATTTTGCAGTTAATTCTATCCCATCTGTATGATATATTTGGTACTACAGTATAAACTCCTGGAATTCAGCTGCTAATCTTTCTTGTTTCTGTCTGTTGAGCTCTACAATGGCTAAACTATGTAACTTGTTTCTCTTAATCCTCTTGCTGGTGCAGTTCGTTCTTCATTTTATGTACTCAACTTGTGTCAAAATTTCAGTTTGTGACAAGAAAGGAGAAGGAACTGGAGTTCAGTCAGCTATTACTATTGACAGGTTCCTCTTAATTCTTTTGCTCATGCATCTCTTGCTTCCATAGTGTTCATGTTTCCTGTCAATATCTCAGTTCATGTCATGGAGGGAGGTGGAATTGGAGATTCAATCAACTATACTTTATCAGCATCTGAGCAAAAACATTATCAGATAGTGCCAGACCTGAAACTTTGGCTCTGGCAAATGATTTAGCTATATTTTGTGGATCCTTCTAAATCAGGGGTGAAACCATTGACATATCCTGAAAATTGTATAAATATCATGAAAATGCTCTTTCCTATCGCTGTTTAAGGGTATGAAAGAATTTTTTTTGTAGATGAGCCTTTTGAGGTATGGACAGTTAAAAGCTTGCAGCGGAAATTTCTCATAAAGGTTTTAGAAAATATATATAGAGTGTAGAACGTTCAATTAGTTGATTCTTGACAGGTTTAGATATTGAGAGAAAGAAGAGGTTTCATTTAAATAAAAATGGGCCTCCTTTATTAAAAGAAGGTGGGCCTTCTTTTCTTTCAATTGAGAAAGGGCAGAAAATTTTAAAGCCAAAAAATTCATATAAGGAAATGATTCCAGCTGAACCTTTCATGGAAAACATAAGACACCCTTATGGACTTTGTAGAGGAGCTGAGAACTGCGACAAGTTTCAATTACGAGGATGAAGCAAGGGGGATGATTGCAAGAGAATGGGTCGAGGACCACATGCAGAGTGTCGACTCAAAATACGGAATAGATGTGATCACTGCTCGGATAATGGTGTCAGAAACTGAACTTACTGTTTTTTTTATTTGCACCGGGTGTCAGAAACTGAACTTATTGTTTTTTTTTTTTTGATTTGAACTTATTGTTGAAGCTGGGAGAATGGAGAAAACAGTGGAAGGTATACAACATGAGCTGATTCCAACTGAAGAAGCGATGCTATCCAATCTGATTCAAGTGAGTGCATTAATGGGTTGAAGTCTGATGCAATATCATGGGTGCAGGAAACATAATTAAACTGATTAAAGAGTGTTTAGCCATTTTTGATGGTTTAGAAAAAGAAGCCAAGGCCCTCTTTGAGAAGCTAAACCAAAGAAGTGACGTGCCAAAGTCAAACAACTGCAACAACCAATTGATTCCAAAAGATGTCGGAAGTTTAATTTTGAGGTAAATTATGATGATGATGAACCCATGAGTGAGCTAGGGAAGGGGAGAAGACCATCAATTGGTGATCATTGAAAGATTAAAATTATATCATGAAATATGAGGGGCTTGAATGGGGCAGACAAGAGGAGACTGATAAAATAATTCACCAAGAGGGCCCTTGGGTAGTGTGTGGTGACTTAAATGACACTAGGTTTGTGGTAGAGAGGGCAAACTGCCATAGACTCTCAGGAGCAATGTCTGAATTCTCTGAAAATTATTAATAACCTGGAGCTAGTGGATCCTCCTTTATTTGGAGCAACATACACTTGGAGGGGGGAGAACCACAGCAGTGCCTCCAGGACTGACAGATTCCTATTTGGCTGACTATGAGGATTCTTTCCTATTGGTCAAGAAGTCTTTGTTACCTTGAATAGGATCAGATCATAATCCGAGGAATAAGAGTGATCTCTACAGAAGATCAGGGTTGGTCACGACGGAGTTTTGAGGAGAAGTGTGGAAGAGCATCAAATCTTGTGCAGTTAACAAGGCTCTAGGCGCAGATGGCTTTACAATTAACTTTTTTCAGATATTTTGGAATTTGGTCAAGGAGGACATCATGGGAACATTGCAATATTTCCATGAGCACCATATGTTTGAAACTAGTCCTAATGACAAAAAATTTAATTTGTCAAGTTGATATTGTGATTTTGTAAGACAACCATAAGTTGAGTGACTTTATTGATACAAGACTAACTTTATTGATTTTACTGAATAATTTCTCATATTTGAGTGTTATTTTGTTATATTTACTCAAAATAATATGCAAATATATACTTCCTTGGGACAACTTTTCTTGTCATCTTTACTACGCAGGCATTTAGACATGCCATTTCATCTTGTGATTTGAAATCATGTAGTGAAATCAACATTTGGACATGCAATTTTATTTGAAATCATGAGATGAATCCCAGGTTCTCCAAAAAGCTTGATTTGAGGATTTTATATCACAATTTCACATTTTTCAGATATAAAAATTAACCCACAAGTTTATATTTTCTAAAAACAAATAAAAGCCACCATCATTTTGTATCTTCCAATCATGTATTTCATCTATAAACGAAATTAATAATTGATACTTTAATCTTACCAATCTTTAAATTATTTATATAGAATTAACCATTACGTCCACCAACCAAATTTATAGTTGATATTATTACTCTTAGAAGCCTCTAAGCCATTTATTATCAGATATAACAGTTACTCTCTCGAACAAATTTATAACTAATATTGTTACTCTTACCAACCTTTGAACCATTCATAGAATGAAATGTATGCTCAACGTGAGGAGATTGTTTGTACTATGTGGAAGGATATTAAAGAACAATACACTATAACTCATGCTTAGTTTTACTTTTCTGTTGAACTAAAGTTAGATCGGTAAATGTTGTATTTTTTTAGAATAACTTTGTGATATTATATGATACTTTTGCATATTTGGTAAGATAGTATAAACAATTAGGGTAATGTTGATAGTTTTCACATTTTTAGGGGTTTTTATGTTTATGAATAAAAAATACAACTTAAATATCCAAATTACATATCCGATCAAAACTTCAACTTCATCTCATATGATTTCATCTTACATGTATATATAGTCCAAAATAGTTGTCAACTTAGAACGCTAACATACAATTGTGTACGTTCTTCTATTTTGCCCTTAGTAATAATTAATTTTGAAAGTAATAAACATCAACTAATTCGCATAAAAAACATAAGTCAAGAACATATACATACACTCCAATATTATAATTACTTAGATTAACTCATTTTCTATTTATGAAGAAGCTTTATATTTCAAATAATTTTGAAAAATAATAAATAAGAATATGATAATCAAAACACATAATTTCTTAAGTAACGTGTAAATGAAAAATATGACAATAAAGTGGTCAACAAGGATTAAATGATGGTCCATCCAAGTTGGCATGGGACAAAATCCCTTTTTATGGAACTTGGATTTGAACAATTTTAGGAGTACCTTGACTGTGTGTGCATGTAATATATGAGCAACCTTTTAGGAAAGTTCATGTAGTATATGAGCAACCTTTTAGGGAAGTTCATCAATTTATTTTTAGGAAAGCTCATCAATTTAAGTGTTTTATAAATATTTTGCTATTAGAACTTACCTTTGAAGTTTGATAGGCAAAATTAACAAATTTCAATGGAGAGATTTAATGAAACCGCGCACTGCAAGTCGCTTCGCCTTTTCTTATGGAATGAAAAGCTAGCGAGGAACCAAGTTTCACAATTTGAAGGTTTATGCTTGTTCATAATCAAAAGTGAATTCATGATTTTTCAACCTTGTGAACGTGGTTGTAATAAATACGATTACAGTCGCTATACACTGGAGAAGAAGAGGTGTTCTACTGTCATCCCTTTTGATCTGACGAAGCTACAGAACAAAGAAGCGTCATTGGGTTCCTTGCTTGTTTCTGCTACTCTTCAGTTTCTGCCGCAAACTATCTCGAGGTTGGGGAATGACATCTCTTTTCGCCTTTTCACTGAGTTTCAAGAATCTCAAGCTTTACTGCCATTGCCAAGGCCGACTTACGTAGTCGTCATTGAAATCTCCCAAATTCGCTGTATCACTAATACTGGTAATGATAATCCTAACGCTTCCCCCATTTTCACCGGGTATCCTCCTGATGCCCCATTGTATCGCCGATTTGAGAATGTTGATGTGGAAGAGAAGGGGTTTTTCCCTGTGCATGATGATCCAATGTGTAAATACACTGAGGATGTTCGTGAGTATCTTGACATGTTAAGGAAATATACGGGTGAAGGTGGGAGTTTCCCAATAAAACCACCTATTGCAGCTGATGTAGCCGGAGGATTTGTCGAAGTCCAGCCATGTTATAGATCTTGGTGTCCAAGTCCAGCTATTATCATCAAAGATCTAATGAATGAGACTTGCCCTATTTGTCAAGAAGAGTTTAAAGAGGAGAATGAAGTGATTAGAACTTGTTGTAAGCACGCCTTTCATACGAGGTGTCTGGTGCCATGGCTATCCAAGAAGAACACATGCCCAATTTGTCGTGTTGTCTATCCTTTGCATTATTCGCCACTTTTGGACCGTCAACGTTGAAGGCGCAAAAATAACATGTTGGAGGCTAATGTTTGCATTATGGTGTGGTGGACGCATTTGGGGACAAGACTTACATGAGACAGGAAGCAAATTTAATTGAGCATTTAAGGATATTGCTAGTAGTTCTCTTTGTTATTTTAAAAAATGATTTTGTTAGCTATGGTTGTTAGTCTAGAATAGGATTTATGTTTCCTAGTTTAATAAGGATTAGACTTCCTATTGTTGTAATAAGACTCCTATTTATTGGGGCATTTGAGGAATAAGAAGTACTTAGAATTTCAGCCAAAAACAAGAATGAGTTCTTTCATTTGGTTTTCAAGCTTTGATGAATGCGGCCTTTCATGAGTTCTTATGCCACTTTGTGTTGGTTTTCTTTGATGATATCTTAATTTATAGCAGTGGTAGGGAGGACCATTTGGTTCACGTGAGAAAGGTGTTTCTGTTACTGCGTGCACACCAATTATATTTGAAACAAGCCAAATGTTGCTTTGGTACAACTCAAGTAGCATATTGGGGCATTTTATTTTTAGTTGGAGCAAAATACAAGCAATTTAGACTGGTCTCAACCTCAGTCAATTCCCTGTCTTTATGGATTCTTGGGATTGACAGGTTATTGTCGCAAATATATTCAATTATTCTTGACTATAGACAAATGGCGGCACCTCTGACTAGTCTATTGAAGAAAAACTACTCCCAGTGGAGCGATTTGACCCTAGCTGGATTCCTGAAGCTTCAGCAAGCTTTATCCTCTGCTCCAGTACTAAGGCTGCCTTATTTTAATATGAATTTCATTATAGAATGCGATGCTTCAGGAGGTGGTATAGGGGCTGTTTTGCAACAGAGAGGTCAACCCATAACATTTTTTACCCGATAGTTGTAGGCTTGTCACCAAAAAATAGTTGTACATGAGAGGGAGTTGATTGGCCTTGCAAAGGCAGTATAACATTGGTGACCATACTTGTGTGGGTGCCCTTTTCTTATATGAATGGATCATTACAACCTGAAATACTTGCTAGAACAACGGCTCACTACATCACCTCAAACGACACTGGTTGAGCAAACTCATGGGTTATGATTTTACAGTGGAGTACAGGGCTGGTCATCTCAATAAAGTTGCCGATGCTTTATCTAGAACGACACCTGAGGACCCTTGAGTTGTATTAGCTACCCTTGCAGCACATTACTGGACACCATCCGTGAGGAGCTAATGGGATCAGCAGAACTGTTGGATTTGTATGATCCAGTCAAGCTAGGAGATTTTCGGACTGGCAAGTTCAGCATGGGTTGCTTTTGTTTAAAGACCGCATCTACCTTTTACAGAATTCTCCTTTGCTACCTACTGTACTTATGATAGTGCACATAAAGGGATACAGAAAACCTTGCACTTAATTCATGAGGATTTTTTCTGGAAGGTATCAAAACGGGACATTGCCACAGATGTTGCCGTCTGCCTGGTGCATCAATGCAATAAATCTGAATATTTAACTCCACAGGATTGTTACAACCTCTCTGGCTACCAAACTCAGATCTGGTCAGACATATCCATAGATTTTATTGATGGCTTACCCAAGTTTTGGGGGAAGTCGTTCTTGCTTGGATTATGGGCCAGTTCTCGAAATATGGTCATTTCATATAATTGGCTCACCGAGAGCTGCTTGTGTGGCTCAGGTTTTAGCAAATTGTTTGTTTGCATGGGATACCAGAAACTATTACTTGTGACAGAGATGTGGTTTTTACTAGCACTTTTTGTAAAGAACTTTTTCGCTTGAATGATTCTAAGTTACAAATCTCATATGCTTATGAGCCACAGGCAGATGGGAAGACGGAGCTAGTTAACCATCTGTGGAAATGTACCTTTGTTGCTTTGATGGTGATTATACTTGAAAGTGGGTTGCTTAGGTTCCACAGACAGAATTTTGTTACAACACACCTTTTCATTCAGCATTGCAAACCCCAACCTTCAAGGTTGTCCATGGTCTTGAACCACCTCGTTTGCTTTCATATCTCACCGGGAAAACTCGGTGTAGAAGCTGTTGAGAGTGCATCGCTGGATCACGATAACATTTTCGGTGATATCCAAAATCTTCTACGAGCAGCCCAATAACGAATGAAAAGATATTATGATAAGGGTCATCGTGGCGTCAAATTTGCTCCAGGGACACTTGTATGGCTTTGCTTACATCCCTACGGGCAGCATCTTCGGCTGAATTTTTACAATAAATTGTCCCCAGATTTATGGTCAATTTTCGATCTTACCGCGAATTGACAGGTTGCATATGAGCTTGATTTGCCAAGAGGCAGTCGACTTCATAACATTTTTCATGTTTCCTTTTTAAAGGAATTCAAAAATGACCAACTTCCACCTCTTACAGAGCTCTGCCTGCTGCAGTCATTTGAGCTCGTTTCAACCATGGTAAAAAGGAGATTCTTATACATGGCCAGGTATGAGGAGGTTAAATGATAAAAAGGAGATTCTTATAATGGCAAGGTATGTGGAGGATGAAGCTACTTGTGAGAATTTTGATTCAACAGGGTTATCATATCCAAAATAGGTCGATCTAGGAATACAAAGGCAAGGAAAAATTAAGGGCAATGGATTTTCAATTTCCCGTTCATCGTCCTGTGACTTGATCCTTCTCTAATAATCCTAACGTATGTGTTCTCTATCTTTTTTCAAATTTTATTCTTTTTTTGGTAGTATCATATTGTAGTGAAGCGATTTTTCATGTGCTAGATAATGTGTTGGTTGATGTTAATATGATTGCGAAGTAACTTTTTTCCATGTTCCAGAAGGCATCAGTATCTGGTTGTTCTATTTCTTTCAAATTCTTAACTGGACAACAGCGACAAGGTTTGCTCGGCATAATAATATAAGCATTCTTAATTCTTTTTGTTTGCTTTTCTCAAGGTCTAGTGAAGTTAGAAACAACCAACTTATGTAAAGATTAATCCCCGCATATAAGATGCAAGTGAATGTGAAATGCAGACGATAAAACAAGTTCCTATCTTCATAGGCAAAGAGATGTTCCACAGAATAAGGTTTGCATCTGGTTTCTAATACTTTAACTCCGAGTGGTGTATTTCACCGATTATATGTTCCAAATTACCTACATTCGTTTGTTGGAATCTGTAATGGTCGAAGGCCAGTATTAGTGTTGCTAATAATGAATGACACTCTCAATCCCCTTGAGTTGGAATGTCAGCTTGAATATAACATTACTAGGGTTTTTCTTTTCGAAAAGGTATGTAAGTTATTCAAAAGATGAACTTCTTTGCAGTTAATGCTATTGCATCTTTGGCATGATATATTTGGTACCAAATTATAAATTGTTGGAATCCTGCTGCAAATCTACCTTGTTTCTCTATCTCGAGCTCTATAAAATTGCTCAACTATGTGACTAGAAGATGAAATGTGGTATGGTTTTCTGATAATTATTTGATTTAGTTTGTTCCTTCAAAATAAAAACGCAGCATCTAATTTGAAAACTATTTAATCTAAAGTTCTCATTTTTACTCTTTATGAGAAGCTTTTATGTCCACACAAATGTCATGACATGTTTAAGAGTTTCAAAAATATTTCCGTTTCTTCTCAAACTCTCTGTCCTATTCAACTATGCCACTTACATTGAAACAAAAGGAGTAATTGTTTTATCACGCACTTGGTACTCGACTATATGATGAGTTGTCTGGGTGTATTTCAAGACAAATATTCTTGATATCGAAGATAAATGCAGTGAAATATCTTTTATGTCTGGATAGAATTACGTGCAGAGGGCTGTCTAAGATCTTTTATGCCAGTACATGTGAAATATCACTGCTACCGATTGCTCCTTTGTGGTAGCAATGCTGATTTTGTCCTTCTATGTAGATAAAGTAGAAATTTTTTAGCTTGCCTTTATCTATAGCTAGGAAGAAGTGCATGATTTAAGTTCTTTTTTGTTCTTTTCACGGTAAATAAATGAATCTTGGACCTAACTCAATCCAAAAGTAAGCTCGTGACGGAAGGATTGTGCAAAACTATATAAGCAGGCCAAGTAATCCTTAACTCACTGATGCCCCCACCCCCACCCCCGACGCACAGCTCAAGATTGGAGATCCGGAGCCAGAAGTATATCCAAGTTTTGAAGTGTATGGGTTTGTATAATGATTTCAAGTTGATGTAAAATAATAAGAAGGTTCATAGTCAGTAATTTATAAGTATTTTGTAGAATTCTTAATAAATACAGGGAATGAATAAGAATCATTGCGTTCAGTGTATGGTGTGGATAATATAAGACGGGGCAACATCGGAAACAATAGATTGGGATGTACCTGATTTTAATACCATGTTAAAGAAATGAACCTTAGGCCTAACTCAACCCCCAAAATTAGCTCATCGGGGAGGATTGTAAGACCATGTAAGGAGACCAAGTAACCGTTAACCCAGTGATGTGAAACTCCAACATTCACTGTTACTGTAAGTTTATTAGCTGTAAAAATTTTGCAACAGTATATATTAGAAATCAAGAGCAATAATTTCAATTGAAGAGATGTGCGCACAATGTGTAGTTTAAACCGCTGAATAGTGTGTTTCTCTTGATAGTTCCAACATAACTAATTGATGCTGTACAAGATACCCAACTTATTCTATCACTAACGCAAAAATGGCGGGATAAATAAGTAAACCAAGCACTGCCTAATACTTTCAAAGTAATCCTACATTTTATCCTGAGATTATTATACCTTATACCTTACACCAAACGACTCTTAAGGGTATAGCTTAGTGGTCAATGAAGTGGGTGAACCATGAGATCTTGGAGGCAAAACAGCACTATGTGATTTCTTCGCATCTGGACTGGTAATCAGAATTAGTCAGTGTCTTTATTGGTGGGAGGTAACAACCTAGCAAGTACCTGTTGTAATAGTCGATAGGGCGCAAGTTTTGACTGGACACTACTATCATTAGACGAAAAGGAAAAGAGTAACTGAAACTGTTTAGATGGCATGATTTTACCTAGTTACACTCCATGGTTATATCTGCTTATTTACACTACTATTGTTTGTTATTTGCATCAAAAATAGATTTTAAAAGCATATGGCTAACTATTTTTCGCCTAGAATTAATTACTTTGACAACCAAATAAAAGAACACTGAATTATTCCAAAGAGTTCAATTTTTGAGCGAGCAAGGGTATGCCATCTGCGGCAAGGTGTAATGCGAGTATTTTTCTTTTGATAAAGTTAGAAATGATAAAAATGTAGAAAATCTTGTGTACTTGTGTAGTGAATCATATGTTGTTTTTTGCATTCCTACCCCTTCTGAACTAGACCAAGTGTCTTGTTCTTCTTTATTCCACCAATAGGGAGCGGGTGTCAGGTTTATACCATCATGAGACAGGTTAGTTTTACCCTACTGATGGCGATGTCGCAATTGTAATTCAACCTAGAAGTTTAGTAATGCTTCAAAATCCTCACCAAGGGTGATTATTCCATATATGAACAATCGCTATGGAATGCAGAATGAAAGAAGTCACAACTGACGATTTTGAAGACGAACCAGTTTGGGCACACCTCTACTATTCCACCGTACTCAGTACCCTCTCAGTGCTCCAACCAGCGCAATGCAGAGCAGGACACAGATACACGGTAACTCTCTTTTATTCTTTAATGTATTTATCATTCAAAATTTAGCATTACAGAGGTAAAGCTTATGAAAGTAACTTGTCAAAAGAACTTTTTATTTGATAGGTGTTGTTTGGTTGCCAGGAAAGGAAAATTGTCAAAAGAACTTATTTTTTTCCCTTTAATTTTGCACCTTTTGTATGTGAGGTAAATAAGTAGTTGTGAGAAAATGCCTACTTCCTTGACAAAAATTGCAGATGCTTGTTTTCTAAAAAAAAAAAATTGCTTGTACAAACAAACTCTCCTCTTCCTCTGAAAAATGATTCCTTTTATTCTACTGCAATTTTTTTCTAACAACTTTCTTTAACTCCTTATTGAAGAACGTTTTCTCTGTCGCACTTTATGTGGTAGAGGCAAGAGGCTAGACTCATCTCTCCTCCTTATAGTAGTCATGTAGTTCTTGTTCTTCAAATGTTTATTACTATTTGTTTCATTTGTCTTGCATCTTGTTAGTCTTCTGTCATATTTTCTTGCAGCGCTGCTTCACTAACTTCCCTTTTGAGCCGAGTTGTCTATCAAAAACAACCTCTCTATCCCCTCAAACATCCTATCTTTCCAAACTCACTGGTGGGATTACACTAGGCACGTTATTGTTGTTTGTTTAACTTTCTAGACACCCAAGCAAAACCTAAATAACTAGAGAGAATTCGATAGGAAGTAAAGAGAAGGAAGCTCTGTGAGCCAGCTAGCTCTAATATGGTTTTTAGATGCTTCTACGTCCGTTACAGTTCACTCTTTGTCACATCCTCGTTGCACCACACAATAAGTTCTAATTACTAAATCACATTATTTGGTTTTCAGAACATCACACATGAGCAATTTTGGGGGGAGAATCACTCGAAACGAGAGGCCTTTCCATGTGAGGTCAGGTGGTGTTCAACAATCCAGGCAGGCATTGTTGAGAAGCAGCTAAAATGATGAGATAATGGTGGATGGTGGTCAAGCAACTCTGGTGATTATTCTACTATCTCAACATATACTTGCTACTCGTCGCCTGCACAAACATCAGGTACCACCCATCAAAACTTAGACATGAGAAATCACCTGGCGTTTTTTGTTTTCATGGTAACAAAATTCTTAACCTCATAGTTAGATTCCATGGTGGATGGTGCTCTTCTTAGTAGCAAAGCCATATTTATCAAAGACGATTCAATTCAATTCTGTTATTGGAAAATTATGTTATGTATATATCAATTATCGAATCAACTAAACACAAAAGAACATATTTATTTTTATGTAGCAGTTTTATACAGATGTATATAATTCTTTGCTCCCCTATAATTTCCTCCACTTTGAAAAATGCTGGCTTTACAAGTAGACAAGTCGTGTACGCATTCCCTCTAGAAAAAAAAAAGGAGGGAACATAAATTAGTCGGGTGACAATACAGGTTGAGTTAAATTTAGACAGATTATGACCCAGCCTGTAGAAATACGAACGGATTTGAGTTGATCTTGCCATAACCAAAAAGGAAAAAGTTCGAGAAGCCACGTACTTCTTATATGCAGCAAAATGATAAATGTCAGGACTAGTACAAGTCTATAATAAGAAGAATTATGTGGTTTAAATTACATTCCCTGGCAAAGAGGGAAAGACAATCGAGTAGGAAAGCTCACTGTTCATGTCCTACGTTTAATTCTTGGGGCCAGTCACCAGAACTTATTGCTAAGACTACCTATTTGACAAGTACTGTCTGAAAAAGATAAAGTGTATGCAGATCTTATGCTTATCTAAAGAGGTTGTTTCTGATAAATCATGAAGTTATCGGAAACAAAATAGTACTGAATGGGGTTTGCAAAAATACCTTTCTAACTTGCAGAGTTGTAGGGAATTAATAAATGGGAGTTTGTTTTTGCTGAGAATGTACTTTACTCATATATGCATCAAGCTTATAATATATATGTAGCGTGAACTAAAATTGATGGTTGGATTTTCGAGTTATGAGAATCAAGAACTTCTTTGTAGAAAGTGCTTTACCTTCATTAGTTAAACTACTTGACGTGAGTTTGGATTAGACAGGGACAATAGGCTCTGGACGCTTACAATGCAGTTACATGTGATGGAGTTAGAATATCAATTACGAATTTGGCTAAATGCATTAATTTTGGTTCAAATTCTATATCTACTTAAAAAGTTCATTTAATATATACATTTTATTAGTCTAAAACCAATCATAACTTAAAAATATTAAAATTTATTCTTTTTTTTTCTTTGGTCAGTGTCTCATTTGAACAAATTAAATAGAATATAGTTACATTTTGTTTTTTCCACTTTTGGACATTAGAAAGTCCATTTAACTATGACACTAGTGTTGGTTCCTGAACAGAATACAAAAAAAAGAAGAATAAATTATGGGTTTCTTCATGGCATTGTGACATCATTTTTCCTAGTGGCCACAAATTATATATGGGATTTGATTCTGCATGTAACTAGACTCCTATTTTCCAACTTGGACTTATAATGGAGATTTTGAAACTCCGTTTATCGACATGAGTTGCATGAGATGATTTGAAATTTCTTGATTCATAATCATAAGTCTCATATTGAACTTTTGGGAATTGAAAAAATCATGCTAGGAGCGTATTTGCCTTGAAAAATGAGTCCGCGTGAATCTAGATTTAGTAAAGCTCCAGCGTGGATATCGATCAACGAAGAAAAACTCTGAAAAATTCACTTCTTTTTATGTAAAGTTCATGATTGGTTTATAATTGTACCATGTAAAGTCAGTTTTTTCTTTCTTTCTTTCTTTTCCTCACTTTTCTCTCTCGTTCAAAATCGTGCATGAGAATTTCATCTCACATGACTCCCTCTTTGATCGTTTGACCGTTATCCTCCGTCTAACTCAGCTATTCGACTGTATGGCTATTATAATTGTGAGTTGAAAGTTGGAAGATTCATCTGTTATCGTCTACTTGTAACTTATCCATATCGTTGAGAGATCCTAGTAAAAAAAAAATTACTAGAGGATTGCTCAAGCCCACAAAAAAAAGATTATCTTATTAACATTTAGTGCTTGAACAATTTAAATATGGGAACCTAACATCGATACACAATAATTGAAAAGTATCTTGGACCTAAATGAATCTTAAAAGCAAATTCACGAGGAGAGAATGGCTCAAATCCCTCTACCTGTTTCATCTGATCTAAGACTCTTCAATGATATTCATAAAGTAACCAATGATAATCCATTACTTATTATTTTTATCAGAATATATTAATTATAAATAACTATTTTTTTCCATATTTTGACTATTAAATCTACCAACATAAAATAATAATTGTTTGGTTTGTGGATATATAGATGCCATATACCAAAACATGGTGCAGACTAGAGAATTCTTGGACAATAATGACACAAAATTGAATATATCGACATTGATGTCCATTCTATTCATGTGCCTTACAAAAAAGGGAATTAATTCTCTTTTAAATAATTTGACATTTCAAAATTTAATAACTAATATTTGCGATCTTTATTCTAATGATAAGGAAGAATTCATAAAGTTCAAATTTTAAATTCGTCTGTATTGTCCTTGTTGAGAACTCAATTATAAGAGTGAAGAATTAATTGATGGCCTGCTTCATTTTAATTTTGATAGAATTTAATTGGTTAACCTTAGTTGTACTGATGGTGATTAACTACTTTTCATATATCACATTATTTATTTGGTTGACAAAAGGAAGAGTTACAAAGTTTAGACAAATTTGTGCAAGGTATTTTAAGCTCATTTATTTTATTAATAATGGGGGACAAATCTAGACTTGTTTTACACGGTTTAGTAAAAAAAAATTGGAATATTTTCAATAATAGCCCAATCCGCTAGTGATATTGTTTGTTTTGGGTCTAGATCCGCACGGCTTTAAAACGCGTCACTAATCGATAAGGCTTATACCCGCATTTCTCCTATGTTTTTGTCGATGTGGAACTTCTCGACTTGAAACAATTATTATTGTATTCAATTCTATATATCGATCTAATATTATAGAGTTGGTAAATGACTTTTTCTTTTCAAATTAAAATAGAATGACATCTTCACACTTCTTACTCTTATGAATATTGTAAAGTATAGATTTGTTAATTAACAATCCTAGTTCCAAGACTCTTGGAAGAAACCTCTAATTTATTTTATCCTTTAATTTGTTGTGCCTCAGAAAATACCCAAAAAAGTCCAATGTGTTTGGCCATTTTCTTTGGATTTTACTAAATTAAAAGTGCAATGCCAATGATAGGAAGGAAGAAACAAACAAACAAAAAGAAAACAAAGCATACTAAAGCTAGAAAGCTATAAATCATTGTCATTGATGTAATACTCCATAGATTTTAAGATTTCTCTTAGTACAAATGGCATTGTTTATCCTCAAGTCATTTTTATTTAGTTTGGGCTACAAATTTATGAAAAAGTAAATAGTTTAATGAAATGAGTCAAAACAATTAGAAATCATTAGTCTAAGATAAATTTGGTTGAAATTGTTAAATTGTTATGAAACACTCTTTTCTTATTTTTACTTAGTGTTTGATATCCGTTTTGACGCGGCACTCTTTTTTTTTTTTTTAGTTTAGTTCGTCTAAAAAAGAAGTTTGTTGAGTGTTTCTTAAGTTTTTGAATAACAACAATGCATTCAGTGTAATTGAATTTTACAAGTAGAATTTGATGAGAGTTACGTTTATCTTTATTGGATAAAGGTATAATTTTCGAAATTTGTGAAGCATCTAGTAGTTATAAAACAATATGTTTATTGCATATTTAATTTAAATAAAAGTATGTAATTAATTTGCAACAAGGAGGCATGGTGAGAGGCTCACAAATTTTGAAGGTTCCCTCATTGAAAAGGTATATATAAGAGCCTCACAAGTTTTGTTGAGGGTCTACATAATTATTTCTGATTGACATATATTTTTAATCGTTTCTTTGGAACTCGATAATCAAAACACTATTAATATATATTCAGTATAATTTTTCAATTTAGAAAAAGCGAAAAGTACACAGACTTTACGTCTACCTACAAGATAGAGAGACTTTTTTTAGTTAGACCCTCGACTCAAGAAAAATAACTTTTTAGAAGAGTGCAATAATATAAGGGGTACTTCCGATTTTCTCTTATCTATTGGGATTCAGTTCAGCGTCACAATTTTTTTTTCCATGCCGGAGAGTTCTTAACAATTTATGTTTTTCACTTTCTTCTTTATATTCTTTTGTCCTTCCATATATCGAGATAAAATGAATATTCCATCTTGAAGAGGAATATATTCTTACATCTTAAGGTTATTAATTAATTAAGCATAAGAAACTTTTTATTAGTTTAGATACTTTACTATCTTATCTTTTTTTTTTTAAAGTGTTTTATATTTTAATTGAGGTAAAAAGTGTTGGGGTGTGGAGCCTGATTAATATGTAAAAATTCTTTTTAGGCTGTACTGTTCACCGTATTTTTCTCCTTGTATTCTGTAACAGTGTTATCATTAATATATATATAAATACTGCATCATAGTGGAGGTTATCCACAAGATTTACCACGAATTTGACGTCTTTCTCTCTCTAGGTTTTCCAAAATATTTTTCCTCTCTAAAATCTTCTTGATTCTTCAATTGTTCTTCGAAATTCACAAGGTGTTGTTGTAATCGATCCTAACAAAAAGATGTATAATCGTGACACTTGATTAGCAATTTTATAAATACTTCTCCTACTAGAGGACCACTTCTCTATACTTTGTCAACAAACTGCTAAAATTGGAATACCATTCTCTATTCTATAAACTAGTGAGCCTACTAACATAAATTCATCCTATTTTCCTCTTGTATATCCATATAGTCGATTAGTCGCGTTCAGAAAATAATCGTCTTGTTACTAGCTGGTGAAATGGTCTATATATAGTCGTCTTGTTGCTGGTAGATGAATCTTTGGTGACATGTTGAGAGTACTAGTCGTCCTATGGCTGATCGGTGAATTTTCTGGCTCGCCGTTTAGTAGGGTGTAGAGAGTAACTAGAAGTCTGGTGTGCATGAAGAAATCGTCTTGTTGTTGGTAGGTGAATCTTCAAATTAGTTGCTGTCTTGTCACTAGAAGGTAGAATTCTTTTAGGTTAATAAATTGTTACCTCATCATGCCAACTACCATGGTGGCGAAACGTGCTCGTGCCATGTGGTGGATGAGGCTGCACTCTTCTATTAGAACCGCGTTAGCATGCACCATAGTGGGGTGTGTCACCCTCTATAGTCCACCTTCTCTTGCGAAGCAACTAGCATTTCCTTCTTTTTCCTACGTCACATCGGTATTCCTCGTATCTGATGCCACGTTCGGCCATGCCTTAAGGGGATGTTGGCATGCATGTCTTGCCACACTTCAAATCATGCCACTTTCCATGCTAGGGCTATGGCTCCATAACTACGTTGCCAACGATGAATTCTCACCCGAGGTAGCCGCCCTCATGGTGTCAGTGAGCGCGTTTTTGGTGGCGTTGCCTGAGAAAACGGATTTGATGTGCAAGAGAATTGCATTTGGACAACTTGTAATAGTGTATGTTGATGCTGTTATTCATGGAGTTTATGTCAATTCACCTGTGATGCACCCTCTTAGAATTGCTTTTAGCACTTTACTTGGAGCTGTGGCTTCTATATTAGCTTTGTTGCTGCCCTATCCTTGGCTAGCTTATCATGAGGTATGTATACAACTTATATATATTCATTTGTGTGATTTAAGATTTTTTACGCCATCAGGTCATCTTTAATTATTCAGATACTAGTGATAAGCTTTATCGCTATTCTAAAATTTTTATCGATCGGTAAAATCTGTTTTTTAGTAGCGTCCTTGGACGCTGGCCCTTATAGTCTAGTCTATTCGGGCCTCTACTAGGGCTAGAACTAGCCGGAAAAAGAAGGGGGAAAATAGGCAATTCGAATCCCCCTTCTTCTTCCTACGAAACTGAAACTAAAGAATTCCTTGAAAGGGTCAGCTTACCAATCGCTGTATTTTCTCTTTCCTGCCTACAACTCACGACGTACTTTTCTTTCTTTGAGCCATCTGACCTAGAACAGGCCAAAAATTGCTACTTTTTTCTATTGAAATTCCCTACTAAAAAATGTTCAATGAATATTTTCGCATATATTTTGATTGAATTAGTGAGAAAAGAAAAAAAGTTCACACTATTCCCAGTATTTCTATGAGAATATATTCTCCACCATCTATTTTCTCAGTGAGCTAGTTCGGTTGAAATGAGATAAAAAAAGGGTATTTTATAACACATTTTTTTTATTGATTCGCGATGAAAGAAAAACTCCATTTCTAACAATGATAGTTGTTGCAGATAATTTACATTATTTTAAATATTATAAATCTTATTTTATATTAAGAGTTACTCTGTAGATATTTTTCGAATGACTTGACAGTATAATTTATTTATTCTTACATTTTAATGTATATAAATTAAACTTTTGTCTTTAAATTATATATACACACCATTCGAATTGTTTTTACATTTTCGATATAACCAAGATTTAATCATTCAAATATATAAAAGCACTTTGTTTTAACCGTAAGAATTTCATTTAGTTATATTAATTTAATTTACTAAAGTTGGTATAATTTGTCTGTTATAATAATGTTATATTTATTTAACTACAAAATGAAGTAGAATTAATTTGGATTTTCTAGGAAAGGTCCATTTGGTGTAAATATTTATAAATTAAATCAATAATTATTTTATAAATTATTTTAATTTAACTTGAAATTGACAAACTTATCTAACTTATCATGCAGAATAAAGATTTAAGTTACATATATTAACATATATTAACGCTATAACTATTTGTTTAGTTATCAATTAAAGCTTATTATAAAAATTCTTCTATGATTCTTTATAAGTGGCATCATTATGAATATATTGTTTTCACTGTCGATGTATATATCTTAAGTTTGAAATTTGAGTTCTTTTAAGAGAGTCACACAATTATAGTGCAATGGAAGAGCGAAAAAAAACTCGTTATGTGAAATAAGGGATGGCAAAATCAACCCATAAAATCCTGATTCGCCTAATCTGTTTAAATTTTGAGTGGGTTAATAACTCTTTTATCTTATTAACTCAACTTATTTTTGACCTGCTTAATTCAATCTGTTTTGCAATAGAGCTGATATATGATCCAAATTGACCCATGAGTAACTTTCGTCTAAATATTTGTTTTGAACAAAACATTTTCTTAATTTGATATGTTGTAGTATATAGTCATTATTACAAGGAAAAATTAGGTAGTTGAATATACTATAGCAAGTCCGGTGCATTAAAGCAATCTTCCCTTGCATTTCTGCCAGAAACTGTTTCCAAGACTTGAACTCGTGACCTATAAGAAAATAAATTAAAAATCTAAAACTTAAGCAATTTTTTATGTGGTTGTTAGAAATGCCCTTTTTCTTATGGCAAAATTGATTAATTATATTATATTATATTATATAATAACAATAATAATAATTTGATTGGTATGGTCCATAATATAAACTTCACAAATGTTTGATTAAATTTGTAAGCATAAGGAAAGAGATGAGGCAGATTTTGGGAGTTAATATGTGTGGGGTTTGTACATATAGTTGTATCACTACTTCATTCAATGTTTTGATAATTGAATTTATAAATGCATACATCATCATGTCATGTCACTATTGTGGAAAAACGTGGAAAATTTTCACCTCATATGACTTCTCAAGATCACAAATAAATAAGACGTAGGACCAAAAGTATATTTTGACCATAAAAAAGTGGCAAAAATTGATTTATATTGAAATGGAGAGAGTACCGAACATACTTCGTTCATACTGAGAATATAGTAGAAATTAGTAATCAATGTTGAACTAAAATTTCTAAAATGACAATTATTTTGACCAGAAGGGACTAACAAATTTTAGGAAAAGACTCTTTTTTTCTCAGATTAAAATGCGAAACCAATAGTAGGGGTCAATGTTTTTGCTGTGACAGAACCCCGTGTTACGAAATGAATTTAGTCATCATCCGATTTAGCTTTGACATAACTAATATATTATGTGTCCTTTAGTACTATTACAAATTTGATTGCTAACATATATTGTAAATTTTCATTGCCAACAGGTGAAAAAATTCTACCAAATTTATGCAGAAAGTTCATTTGGAAGAATAAATTTATATTTAAAAGCCATCCATACTCAAGATGATCAAATGACCATGGAGTTAATATCTCAAACAAAGCCATTTACTGATACAGGAACTAAGCTTCTTGAGACTATCAAATCCTTGGAGGTAACCATTCGGTTCTTTGATTCGATTTTAGCAAATTTTGCTTCAGTTCTTCGGTGTTTGATTTTGAAAAAGTATGCACCATATATCGAATCGAACTAATTCAATTCAGTTCGATTTTTTATTAGATGTTTTTCAAACGATTTTTTGATGTAAACTAATGAAAAATAAAATGAGGACTAAACAAAGTATAAAACACTTGAAAACTTAAAATCCCATTAAGTGAGGATGTGCCCGCAAAAACATTTATTGTGCTTAAAAAATCATATTTGTCTTTGTTAAGAACTTGTAGCTCCAACTATTTTTCGAGGAAAACAAGCATGAAGACAAATTCCTTTACAAGACATAAATCGGCAGAAATATGTTTGAATTCTCTTGGAAAATAATGTTTCAAGTTAACTATATGAATGACAAATTTGTTGCTACTTTGACTTGTTTCATAAATGATTTAATTGCTAATTGATTTTTATATATATATATATATATATATATATATATATATAATTTTTTAAACTTTTTTTAAAAAAAAATCAGTTCTTCGATGCACCAACATTTCGAGACCCCCACACCGAACACCGAATCGAAGAATCGAATTCTCGAAAAAGAACACTAACACCGAACTGAATAATCGAAGAACCGAATTAGTGTAATTTGGTTCGATTCGGTTTATCAATTTTTCGATATTTATGCTCCTCCCTAGTTGAAAGTAAATAAAAATAAAGTTCAAATGTCCATACGCGAAACGAAATTATTTTGTTCAATAATGTAAATGACCCTCTTATACTTTTGAGCAGGAAGGTTTAGAATGGGAGAAGCCTTGGCTAAGATACTTGAATCCCAATTTCACAGATCCAGGACTTGGTTTCCAAAACATGGACATTTCAATGAAAGGAATGGAAGTGGCTTTAACTTCTTGCCCATCTTTTCCCACAAGAAAGATAGATAAAGAGCTGTTTAAAGTCACACATCATGTTATGATGTTTCTTTGTCAAATAATGGGGCAAGATAGATCATTTTTCCAACAGAATTCAATAACAGCTATGGAAACAGAAGGGGAGTTTGAGAAGGAGTACTCTTCTAGTCATTCCAATGAACCAATCTTACCAACAAAACAAGATCAAGCAGCACTGTTCTTCTTATCTTGTTTCAGAATGTGTGCGAGTGATTCTGACACGACCACACCAATAAACGAAGGACTAAGAGGCACAACGGAGAGCAGAAGAGACAAATCATGCTGCAGAGGGGTCTGCATTGATAGGACTAAGCCAATAATCAATGAGAGAATGGTGGTATTCGCGTTCAAGTGTTCATTGTCATTAGGGCTGGCTGTGTTGCTTGGTCTTCTATTTAACACAGAAAACGGATACTGGTCAGGCCTCACAATAGCCCTTAGCTTTGTTACAAGGAAAGAAGCCATTTTCACAGAAGCAAATGCTAGAGCACAAGGAACAGCTATAGGATCAGTGTATGGTGTACTTGGGTGCACTATTTTTCAAAAAGTCGCGCAAATAAGGTTCTTATCCCTCCTCCCTTGGATAATTTTCACTACATTTCTAAGGCATAGTAGGATGTTCACTCAAGCAGGGGGAACAGCAGCAGTAATAGGTTCCCTATTGATTTTGGGCAGAAAGAGTTATGGTCCACCTAGTGAATTTGCAATTTACAGACTTACTGAGGCCTTCATTGGACTAGCTTGTTTTGTCGTCATTGAACTTATTCTGCAGCCTACAAGTTCAGCAACTTTAGTCAAGAAACACCTCTATCTGATCCAAGGAACACTCAAAGATTGCACTAAACACATGGTAGTTGATTCAAGGCAAAAGGGGTTAATGGAGAAGCAAAGGACTCTAAAATCTCAAGTTCATGACTTGGAAAAGTTCATTAAAGATGCAGTCTTGGAACCTAGATTCTGGTTTGTTCCTTTTCCAATTTCTTGCTACCAAAAGCTCCAAAATTCTTTGTCAAAGATGGCAGATGTTCTGTTCTTCATGTCCTGTGATATCGAATTCCTCTCTCAAGCATTCGATAGGTATTATCCTGACAAAAGGGAGCTTCAACAATACATAAATAAGGACCTACAGCTTTTTAAGGATGCTTTAAGCTCTTCAGTGAGCTGCTTTGAGAAAACCATTTCTATCAGACTGTTAAAAACTTCTCAAATCCAGCCAGAGCAGAATATATTGAATGATCTTGAAGAAGGGAATTCATCATGTCCAAGGGGGGATGTCATGTATTCTAGAAACGACGAGGAGATGGAGATGATTCTGAGTTCTTTTCTGCAGAACTCAGACGAGGTTCGTGGTAAAGTGAGGGACATTGCAGGTATAGAGCTTAAAGGAACGATTGTCGGTTGTTTGTGTTCTTTAGAATTTTGCATGAACTTTTTGGAGAGGGAAGTAAGAGACATCGACAGCGCGATGAAAGAATTGGTGAAATGGGAAGATCCTTTGGGTGAACCAATTCATTCATAAGCTACTATAAGCAAATTAATATGATCAAATGGACATGAAGCATAAAGTTGTAGATCTTTAGTTGTTTCTCTTACTTAGTCTCTCTAGTTTTCCTTCAAATTCTAAGGCAATATGTTATTCTGAATCTCCTCTACATATTACTAAGCACATAATCATCTAGGCAATTTAAACTATGAATGACTTTATGGTTGTACCATACCAAAGTGATCATGAATTTCCAAATACATTAAGTGGTTAGAATAACATCAAACACAGAAAATCATGCTTTATACAATCATAATATTATTAGCCATTATTTTCTAGTTGAATCTATATAGCAATAATAATCTACATGGTATTAGCCAAAAATAGTGCAATGTGTAAGGTAACTATGGATGTTGATAATGTTGAAAGCTCCAAATCTTTTGTGCCATTAATGCTTAATCCTTTAGAGGTGCAAATCATAGAGACAGCAACCTCTCCTTGTTTTTAACAATAAACACTTCTAAGATATTAAGCAACGGCGGCCGGGGGAGGGGAGGGGACGAAAAGATGAGATCCTTCACTCCATTTGAAGCAATGCACTGATCAATAATTTTTGCAAAGTTTCTATGGACCAAAAACAGTCAGATACAACCTCAATGCTCAGTAATAAAGGTTTCGCCACATTAAAAAGTCAATATTTATCATATAGAACTGCTAAGGTAAAAGGCCATAACTATTTTTGCCAAAGCTAGCAACTAACACGACTATTGTTGCTGAAGCTAATTCGAAATAAGCAACTTTCAATTGCCTTCATATTTTGGATCTGCCATCACATAATGGTAAGCGACGACCAGCACAAATATGAAGATCCCAAGAAAGTTGGCAAAGAAGCCGAGGTCCTGGTCGTCAATCATCTGCAACATTCATGCACAAAAAAAAAAGACAAATCAACCACCATATTTTGTCATTTAATATGTGAACAGTAACTCTCTAAAAAAGGACGAGTGAAAAAGGAGGATAGTCACTGGAAAGTGATTATCTGTATCTGTCCTAATAAGTCATTTGTACTGGAAGTTGAAATATCAAGGAGATTATTGCTGAGTTTCTTTTCTTGATTACCCATTTTCACTTTACAGATCCAAAAATTCTTACCCCAACTTCAGTATTCATATTTAGAAGTTTTATGCAGCCAAACACCAACTAACACCTGTTTCCTAACAATCTAGAAGACAAAATATTCAACTAGATAATTAGTCAGCCAAGCTATTCAACAGACTGCCAAACGGTAAAGGCAGCAGAAAAGGCCAAAATAAGAAAGGAAGGGGGAAAAACAAAGACAACAGAATCAAACTACCAAATACAGTAAGCACTCATGTAGATGAAGAACAGCCAAAAAAAGAGAGGCAGCTAGAGATATCCGTACATCTACTGGTCAATGAGTGCCTATAAGAACCAAGATGCCAGCAAATGCAAGAGACTTGCAAAGCTGGAGGCACTGAACACATGCCAGCTCTTTCTTTTAGGGTACATGACGCTATCTCTTCTTCTTCTTCTGCCTTAATTTTTTTTGAGGGGGATAAAGTAAGATGCTTCATTCACAAAATAGCATCAAGTAGATGCATAGTTACAAAGAAAGGGAAAAGCATTAACAAAAAAAACTAATGAACCTTTTTCAGTATTAATCTAAGACGAGGGAGCTAATAACAAAATCCAACAATTGATCAATGCTAATTACAGTAGCCATATTAGTCCAGCAATAAATATAAAATAAGCACTTTGTTTCTTCTGTGTTAATTTCATCAATCCAACATCAAAAGGTTCAGCTATACTCTCTTCTTCTCTCCTTTCTATTTTTTTATTATTTTTTTTTTGCTAGTTCTCCTCTCCTTTCTATTTTTTTTCTAGTTCTTCTCCTCTCCTTCCTTTGTTTTCTCTTTCCTTCAAAAAAATCCTTTGATGAAACTGTTTGTAATTTCTAACCTAATGAACAAATTAAAACAAGCTTTGTCACATTACACTTGACTTCTTCCTCCCTTTCCAATTCAATCCTAAAACAAATACTTAACATCCCCATTCTCTCTTCCTCTTCTGTCTTTTCTTTTATCCTATATGATCTCCATTTTTATATCTTTAGTGTAGATATTATTGGGTTGGAACAATTCCAGGGCCTATATGGACGAAGGAATTAATCCTATGCATTTCCAATTCTTCAGATTGAATCCAATGCACCTGTTTGGATACAGTTAATTTTAGTTGTTAATTAAGATCATTCACATGAAAGTTTGTCCCTTGAAATGCAAAAAGTTTGAAATCCCATCTTGATCCAATTGTCTCCATCCCCCTGGAGCCATAGGGAATAGCACATGCTGAGAAAAATCTGGTTCGTGCTAAGGCTATACCAACAATTGACGGTGTACAATCCTTTGAGCTAAAACATTAAGAAAAATGCAGCGAGCTTTTCCACGTCACCATGTATTGATTCGGTATGATTACCACATTCTTTGGGAAACTGTTTTAGCTCTTAAATATTTTTTCATGAGTAGAAATGTTAAACAATCAACCCAAATTGGAAAAAAGCTTCCATCTTTTGAGGTGTATAAAGCCAGTATACTATATAGATTTCTTCATTCCAACTAAATATCATTCACTTCACCAATTTTGACACAATAGTTTCACTCTTTCAAACTCACAAAGGTAACATCGAACACCACCAACATACCCCCTTCCCAACTCTTTTTATCAACAAAAATTCATTCGAACACCCCCAACATACCCCTCTCCCAACTCCACATCATTATCATCCACCACCAAACGACTCCTACTTCCCTTCTTATCAAAAAAGTTTATTCCAACACCAAGAAATGATTTAGGAATTAACATTTTCCACTTACAAACATTTCACATTGCTTTACACCATACGAAACACAACCCCATTAATTCCCCTTCCTAAAGTTTGCAGAACTCCTTAAGCACTACAGAAATGAAATCTATACTCCCCTATACATTTTGCTTTATCTTCATAGCCTTCAAAATCCTTGATCCATTACCCAATCCTTCTACATAACTCATTTCATATTACAACAAATTCCGTTTCCTACCTAAAACCCGCAAAACAAAACAACAAAAAATATGAATGAACAACACTCCTTTTTCCTTTACACATTCTGATACAATGTACCGAAATTCCAATAGATCAAACATTCAATTTCACGAAAAAAACGATAAATCATGAAAAAAAATTGATCCCCCAAAAATATAAATCGCCTCACAAAATCAGCTCAATCAAAAAGTACTCTTTTTTTCTGAAAAAAAAAACAAGATTCGACAAATGAAACTGAATTATGCGATGATGAAACTTACAGTGATTCGTAAAAAGGGGATATTGGTGTAGAATTCGAAGAACCCCAAAAGCTGCGATTTTTCTTCCTTTTAGAGTAACTGTGAAGACTTTTTAGATCGGAGCTATTTAAATTAATGCTGGCAATGCGGCCCCGGTCACCAAACGGCGTCGTTTCTCTAATATAGGAGGCTATACGGCGACGTTTAAGAGTTTTGGTGTAAAAAAGGGGATGGTGTGGCTGCTGGGATTCGAGCCCAGGTCTCCACGGCCACAACGTGGAATTCTTACCACTAAACTACAGCCACATTTTATTTTGAAGTTTGAACTTTTTCTTATTAATATAAAAAATAAAGGCTGGCATCATGAGATGTATTTCGATCGCCGGAATCAAACGAAGGTTGAAAGATCATTTGATTCATTAAGACATATCACGTAGAGCGGCGCTTTTGCTTTGTTTTGGACCTAGCATCAAATAAGTCGATTGTATGTAAATTCGAATAGATATAAATTGAAATGCTCTTAGTCACGCAAATTGAAGATTTTGATGGAATCATGGAGAGAGCATCAATTGTTTTTTTAAAAGATTTCTTACCACGCTATACGTGTAGGTCTTTTTGTTGATAAATTAGAGGTCCTTTTCAAAGATCAGTGTGATGTAATTTAGAAACCTCTTGAATACTTATTGTTGGTAGTAGACCAGAAAGACATATTTTTGTTGATTAAGATGACTACTTAATAAAGTATCATTCCCCTCTAGTATTATTTTTTTTAGAACATTTCAACAAATTAATATAATTCGAAAGAATTGTTCTTATTACAAAATTTAACATATAATTTCTTGACAACTCGTTTTAATGTATAAATATTGAGTGTTAAGATATAAATTGTTGCAAAAATAATCATATGATGATGATTAGTCCCTTTTTAGAGTTTTCTAGTTCGACTAAGTGACTCGCTTCGCACCTCAACCTACTTTTTGCTTACTTTAATATAGGCCTTCGCCACTTCAAACGGGCGCATCGCCCCGAATTCACTCTATTGAAGCGTAACATAAAAAGCTTCTTCTCATCTTGCATTTCTTCGATTTGGGAGTTTCAGAATCTTGTCTTTCAATTTCTGCTTACCTAGCCTACACTTAAATCCGACTCCACCCAAACTTTTTTGATTCACCCCAATATTCCCCACTTATCCAACTATTACTGTGCAATTTTTGGATATCAAACGGATCTCCCAAGAAAATAATTTTAATGTGGTCGAAAATGACAAACTCAATCCCACTTGCTTGCTCAAAATACAATTTAATAGATCGTTATACTGAGTAGTTGGTTATCTCTTTTTTTGTGGTTTGCAAAACAATACTTTTATATATAATACATAAACACTTGTTTGCTTAAAACTGATTTTTAACACCCATGTTAATTGAAATAAAATTGAAAAAGTAGACACATGCTTCCTACGTGTGTTATGTCACATAGGATATGCGTGTCTACTAATTCACCTTAAACAAATTTAAATGTCTAGTTGTGCAAGGTGAAGAGTTTCAAAATCGAAAATCAAGTTAAAAAAGGCATCTATATATTATATCATATTTATATTATTATAGCCTCATATCATATTTTGAAACAAATAAATATAATATTTTTAAAAATCAAAAATTCGAAATTACCCTTAGAATTTGTATTAGACTTGATCTCTATTCAAGAGTGTATTTTTATCATCTTGTCCTCTAAAGCCTCGTCATTATATGCCTTTTCCTTATCATCAATGCAATAATTTATTGTGACACTCGATTCTCCGCGAAGTTTCATACAGTGAGTCAGTTCTTTTCCTAGTCAGCAAATCATCAAATCACTTTTGGATTTGTAAGTTTGAAGAACTAAGCAGTTTGTTGTTGAATTTTTGAGGTACCCTTTTGCTATTTAGTGATAATTAGCTCATTATACATCTGGGATTTGATTGAAATTTGAGAAAATCTTGTGGGGTTTTAGTTTCTTGGAATTTAAAGCTTTATATTTCAGACCCATATGTTAATTTTTGTTTGTTGTTCATCCCCAGCACTTGAATTGATGCAAACCTATATGTTTGGTTTTCCTTGTTTTTTCTCTTGTTTTGGGTTTTGCTTGCTTCATTGATTCTTATATTTAAGATTATCAAAACTTAAGCACTTGACAGTGTTTCCTCCCCCACCCCCTTGTGTTTTTAGGTAATTTGTTGTTTTGGGTTGCTTACTGATTTTGATTCTTGGAAGGAAGTATATCAATGCTGAATCGCTTTAGTTCATATATTTTCTCCCTTAGTTGTAGTGTTTGATGCCCTTCATAAAACAAAAGTCAGCATTTTTAATGCTGTTGAAGAATGAAAATGTCCCACATGAGTAGTCTCCTTATATGGTTTTCAAGGATTCATGTTGTGATGAGCTAGCTTTTGGGTTGAGTTAGGCCGAAGATCCATATATTTTACCTTTTCCCTTTTCGTTTGCACTTTCTCGTTTTTAAATTGCTTGCTTTATTGATTTTCAGATGCTAGAATATCAAAACTCAAGCACTTAAGTGTATATTGCTTCCTTTTTTTTGGGGGGTGGGGGAAAGGATTATCTTGTTTTTAGTTGCTTGCTGTTTTCATAGTAGTCGAGTTCATACATCTTCTCCCTTAGTTATAGTATTTGATGCTCTTCACTAAAAAGCCATAATTTTGATGCTATTCTTTTGTTTCTCTCACTTCCTTGAGTGTTTGATGCTCTTTTAGTTTTCTTTTTTATGCAAAAAAAAAGAAAAGAAAAGAAAAGTCCTTTGAAGTGTATGAATGTAGAAATATTTTGATCCTTTGTACATAGAACTGAATTTAGAACCTTTATGTTTGTCAAAGTTGATAGCTCTGTTCAAACTTATAACAGATAAGTCACAGTTAAACTAACGCCTATATGTAGACACTAACTCCTTAATCCTCCAAAATCCTAGAAAATTAAAGGACTGATTGACACTCTTTCCCACAAATCCAATCTGCCCAGAGTCCCTAGAAACCAAACAGCTAATCTAGAAGCAAGGAGCCTTAATCAACAATAGATTTCATTAATGGATCATGGAAGGATCTATTAAAAAAGATATGAAGTTCAGTTGGAGGAAAATTGTGCTTTGAGCCTTAATCTGTGCAATTTTAAGGTTAAGTATATTAGTTTGGAAATTTATCTTTCAATTAAATTGGATTGGTGGCATCGTGATTACGGAAGTAGGTCTGTAGCAACTAAACATAGATTTGTCATACAGTTAAAACTGAGATGCATTATATACTTCTTTATTCCTGGTGCAAGAAGGAAAGTTTGGGAAGAAGTTGAAGTTCTCCTACTGTAAATGGGTTTTATTTACTTGATGTAATGCCTTTAAATTAGATTATGTCTATTTTAGTTTTTATTTGTTCTATTTTTTTTAATTTTTTTTTTTTTTTGCTTTGCTGTATCCCCGCAGTATGGCATCTAAAGCCAAGAAAAGAAATTAGGAATCCTCCTCTTTACAACAGGAAAATAGGAAAAGGTTTCTCAAAGTCTCCAGTACGTTAGCTCAACAGATGGTACCATTAGTTTGTGTCTTTTTTCTGTTAGTTTTAAAAAATCTGTTATTGCTTGAACCAAAGTGTTATGTAATCTTTTATGTTCAGCTGTATTTATAAGGGACCAAAATATTCCTTTGCCCATGCTTAAGGGACTGTCCTGGTTTTCTCCTCTTATGGTTGCTGGCTTTATTGATTCTTATATGCAAGAATGTTAACGTTCAAGCACTTGAATACATGTATCGATTCCCTTCTTAACAGTGTTTGATGCTCCTCTTTTTGCAATTTCTTGTGGTGCATAGTCTGCAGTGGTGCTGTGTTTATTTTGCTACTACTCTTTGGCTAATTGAGTTTGTCATGCACATGACCACAGCCCTTCTTTAACTCCCTTTTACTGGCAATATACCAGGTTATTGCAATATCTACTGTATAATCAAGTCATTTCTTGCACTACCTGTAGTTTAGCATGGGGAGTCAAAGTGAAGCAAAACTCAAATTTTGTATCGACAGAGGGGGCACTTTTACTGATGTCTATGCAGACATTCCTGGAAAACCGGAAGGCCGAGTTATGAAGTTGTTGTCAGTTGATCCTTCTAATTATGATGATGCTCCTGTTGAAGGGATAAGGAGGATTTTAGAGGAATTTACTGGAAAGAAAATTCCTCGTAGCTCGAAGCTTCCTACCGATCAGATAGAATGGGTGAGGATGGGTACAACTGTGGCAACAAATGCATTGTTAGAGAGGAAAGGGGAGAGAATTGCACTGTGTGTCACTCGAGGCTTCGGGGACTTGCTCCAGATTGGTAACCAGGCTCGTCCACATATATTTGACCTTACTGTATCAAAACCATCGAATCTGTATGAGGAGGTTGTAGAGGTTGATGAGAGGGTTGAGCTGGTTCTTGATAAGGAGGGAATGGAATTGGACTCTTCTCCATCACTTGTTCAAGGTATTTCGGGCGAGCTTGTCAAGGTTGTAAAGCCACTTGATGAGGATGCTCTGAAACCGTTACTGAATGCTTTGCTGCAAAAGGGTATTAGTTGCTTAGCTGTGGTGTTGCTTCACTCTTATACTTACCCCGAACACGAAATACTTCTGAAAAAGTTGGCTCTTAGTTTGGGCTTCCGGCATGTATCTATATCATCTGCTTTAACTCCTATGGTTCGAGCTGTTCCTCGAGGTTTTACAGCAAGTGTAGATGCATATTTGACTCCCGTTATCAAAGAATACTTGTCCGGTTTTATGTCAAAATTTGATGAAGGACTAGGGAAGTTGAATGTTTTATTTATGCAGTCGGATGGAGGGCTTGCACCAGAACATAGATTTTCAGGCCACAAAGCAATTTTGTCAGGCCCTGCTGGTGGTGTAGTTGGTTACTCTCAGACACTCTTTGGGATTGAAACAGACAAGGCCCTAATCGGTTTTGACATGGGTGGTACCTCTACTGATGTCAGCCGATATGCTGGTAGCTATGAACAAGTTATAGAAACCCAGATAGCTGGTGCAATAATTCAAGCACCTCAGCTCGATGTAAACACGGTTGCTGCTGGTGGTGGATCAAAATTAAAATTTCTATTTGGTTCTTTCCGGGTGGGACCAGATTCAGTGGGTGCACATCCAGGACCAGTGTGTTACCGGAAAGGAGGGCAATTAGCAGTTACAGATGCAAATCTTATTTTAGGTTATGTCATTCCTGATTTTTTCCCTTCCATTTTTGGCCCCAATGAAGACCAGCCATTAGATATTGATGCTACCAGGGAAGAGTTTGAAAAACTTGCAAGGCAAATCAATTCCTACAGAAAGAGCCAGGATTCATCTGCAAAGGACATGACAGTTGAGGAGATTGCACAAGGCTTTGTGAATGTTGCCAATGAGACCATGTGTCGTCCAATACGACAATTGACGGAAATGAAGGGCCATGAAACAAGCAACCATGCTCTTGCTTGCTTTGGAGGTGCAGGTCCTCAACATGCCTGTGCCATTGCTAGATCACTTGGAATGAAGGAGGTTCTGATTCACAGGTTGTGTGGGATCTTAAGTGCATATGGTATGGGGTTAGCTGATGTGGTAGAAGAGGCACAAGAGCCATATTCAGCTGTTTATGGTCCTGATTCTGTGATTGAAGCCTCTCGCAGAGAAACTATCTTGCTGAAGCAGGTGAAGTCAAAGCTACAGCAGCAAGGGTTCGGGGAAGCAAGTATAACCAGTGAAACATATTTAAACTTAAGGTACGAGGGAACAGACACCGCAATCATGGTAAAGAAACCAATCAATGATGATGGATCAGGAGGTGATTATGCTGCTGAATTTGTCAAGTTGTTCCAACGGGAATATGGATTTAAACTTCAAAACAGGAGTATAGTTATTTGTGATGTTAGGGTTCGCGGTGTTGGAGTTACTAACATACTGAAGCCTCGAGCTCTAGATTCTGCCCCTGGTGCCCCTAAAATTGAAAGTCACTACAAGGTATACTTTGGGAATGGATGGAATGACACTCCTTTGTACAAGCTTGAAAATTTGGCATTTGGGCATGTTATTCCTGGCCCAGCAATTATCATGAATGGCAATAGTACTGTCATTGTTGAACCTAACTGCAAGGCCATTATTACTAAATATGGCAACATTAAAATAGAGATAGAGTCGACTGCCAATACTGCAAAAGTAGATGAAAAAGTTGCAGATGTTGTACAGCTGTCAATTTTCAACAATCGGTTTATGGGAATAGCTGAACAGATGGGGCGCACCTTGCAGAGGACTTCTATATCAACAAATATTAAAGAACGGCTAGACTTTTCTTGTGCACTTTTTGGCCCTGATGGTGGGCTTGTGGCAAATGCACCCCATGTTCCTGTGCACTTGGGGGCTATGTCGAGCACCGTTCGATGGCAGCTGAAGTACTGGGGTGATAGTCTAAATGAGGGAGATGTTTTAGTCACCAATCATCCTTCTGCTGGCGGTAGCCACCTGCCTGATATAACTGTTATTACACCAGTTTTTAACAAAGGTAGATTGATATTCTTTGTCGCGAGTAGAGGGCATCATGCAGAGATTGGAGGTATTACTCCTGGAAGTATGCCACCTTTCTCAAAGTTCATATGGGAGGAAGGAGCAGCAATAAAAACATTCAAGCTTGTTGAGAAGGGCATTTTTCAGGAAGAAGGAATCACCAAACTTCTTTGTTACCCCTGTTCTGAAGAATCGACTCATAAGATTCCAGGAACGCGCAGACTTCAAGATAATTTATCTGATCTTCATGCACAAGTAGCTGCAAATCAGAGAGGAATTACCCTTATTAATGAGCTTATTGAGCAATACAGTCTAGAAACTGTCCAGGCATACATGAACTATGTGCAGGCTAATGCCGAAGAAGCAGTGAGAGAAATGCTTAAATCTGTTGCTGCGAGAGTTTCCTCAGAACCAAAAAGGTCTGGAGAGGGAGACTTAGTGACTATCGAAGAGGAAGATTACATGGATGACGGGTCTTCCATACACTTAAAGCTTACGATAGATTCTCGGAAGGGAGAAGCATTTTTTGATTTCTCCGGAACCAGCCCAGAAGTTTATGGTAATTGGAATGCCCCAGAAGCAGTGACAGCTGCTGCAGTCATTTATTGTGTACGCTGTTTGGTGAACGTTGATATTCCTCTCAATCAAGGTTGCTTGGCTCCTGTAAAGATTTATATACCTCCTGGTTCATTTCTCTCTCCAAGTGACAAGGCTGCAGTGGTGGGTGGTAATGTCCTTACATCACAGAGGGTAACCGATGTCGTTCTCACTGCATTCCAAGCTTGTGCTTGTTCACAGGGTTGCATGAATAATCTAACCTTTGGGGACGACACTTTTGGTTACTATGAAACAATTGGAGGTGGAAGTGGGGCTGGACCTACTTGGGATGGGACAAGTGCAGTCCAATGCCATATGACCAACACTCGCATGACAGATCCAGAGATCTTTGAGCAAAGATACCCAGTTATATTGCATAAGTTTGGAATAAGAGAGAATAGTGGTGGTGCTGGACAACATAAAGGAGGTGATGGCATTATCAGGGAGATAGAATTCAAGCGGCCAGTCATTGTGAGTATCCTATCAGAAAGGCGTGTGCATGCGCCAAGGGGGCTGATGGGTGGAAAAGATGGGGCTCGGGGTGCTAATTTTCTCATTACAAAAGATAAACGGAAGGTATACGTTGGTGGAAAAAACACAATTGAGGTGCAGGCTGGGGAAATACTTCAGATTCTGACCCCAGGAGGTGGTGGCTGGGGTTCAATATGAATAATACCAGGCAAAAACATCTATTACAAATCTCAAGGATGCCATTTCAGAGGTTGAAGTTACAATATTCTCCATGCCACAGAAAACATCCACAAAGGATAAAAATGACAACACCAATAAGAGAAATGAGGACATGAACTTCCTATTGATTATAATTGCTCCATCTTAAAGATGTGTGATTTCAATAATATCATGTTTCCATGATTCATATCAATTATAATTACTCTTATATCAGCTGTTTGATCTATTCATGCCTCTGGGCCTTCTGTTTGTGTTTCGGAAACCACACCTCTACCTTCATGAGGTAGAGGTAAGGTTTGCGTATACTTTACCCCCTCCAGACTCCACTCCGTGTGGTTACACTGGGTATGTTGTTGGTTTGTTCTTGTTTGCTTCCAGGTGTTAATGCAGAAGCTAAATTGGCTTCTGATTTTCAATGGTGAGGGCTGATGGTCCCATTGGACAAAAGACCCTTTCTTCTACCTGAACAACTGAGAAATATGTCTACCATTATCACACTGATATAGTGAACCTGATATGCTTTTGGTTTAAGTATCCTTTATTTAGATTCCATGAAATAATTAGACATTTTAAAAATCACATAAATGACTGGGGTTCAATATGTATAATGTATCAAGTCATATTGTATTGTATTGTACTGTATTATTTTGAAAAATACTACGTTTGGATAAATTTTATCGTTCTCTATCGTTATATAACATCACACATCAACAATTTGATGTAGGATACTGAGTAGAGCGGTTATGAAAAGGTAGCGTAAAAGATAAAATAAAATTATTAAATAATAAGTAAAGACATAATAAGAAGAGAATGGGATCACACCAAATTAATAATGAACTGAAAAATTATGTATATCTATATGTTCTTTTTTTCCATCTATATTGTTATGATTAAAGCCTTAAGAACGATATGTATGTTGTATTTTTCTTCTCTATTTATTTTTTGCGTTTCCTCTCTAATAGACTTATTGATTTAATTTTTCATAAATTTCTAATAATTGTAAAAAAAAAAAAAATTATTTAGGCTCAAATTTGAATTAGCCATCTGTAATATCATTGGAAGTTCTTTAACTACTAATCAAAGTTCAAATCACATATATTGTCGTAGAATTTTAATCATTTCAATAAATCTATAAAAATTTACATGAAACACACGTGCAAAACACGTGTCCAGAGATTAGCATGTGTGTGTATATAATGGGGGGGGGGGGGGGGAGGGGGGAGAGTAATACGCAATGGTTTTTTAAGTGAAAGAGAAGCTAGGTAGCATACTAGGGGAAGAGAAATAGGCAGAGGAGTTGTTTGTAGGGATTTTCGATAGCTATGAAATCTTCCATTTTCTGAACTACTGGTATGATTATTAGTATTCATCTCTCTCTATATACAGATATCTCTCTCTTTATATAAATAGTATGTGGCTCTTGTTAAGTAATGAGTGCCCATATATAGCTACAGTATTAAGAGAAAGGGGGGACACGTGGCAGCAGCGCAAAGTGAACGAGAAGAAGGTATTCACTGGGATAAATAGGATTTTATAGTTGGACAAATGAGCGTTGATAAAAAATGACGTAACTATATACCACTATTTTCTCCATCCCAAAATAAGTGTTATTTTAGCTTATTACGGAAAATAATAAATTGAACGTATGATTTACTAAGTTGCCTCCATTTATTAGGTGTTTTTGATAATCGAGCACTATTAAGAAGTAGTTCTTTAATACAAGAGTATAGTTGGAAAAACATATTAATTTTTGTCTTGAATTCCTACAATGACATTTGTTTTGGGACAATTTTTTTTCTGCTAAAGTATCACCTATTTTGCGACAGAGAGAGTATATATTAATTATAGTTTAATTCAGCCATTTGGCTATTTCCCTTTTATTTTTCTCCTTTCTCAACAATGTAAAGTTTCAATCTTATTCAAATTCTAACCAAAATTTTGCCAGAGTCGCTCATTTTGTTGAAAAGAACTCTTTATTTTAGAGGAGTATATTAAGGAAAATATTCGTAGACCCTCAATTCATGTTGATGTAAATGTCCAAATTTGTATATAAAATATTTCTAAGAGAAGAATATGAATCGATGTGTTAAAAGCAAGATATCTAGTGATCTTAGCAATTCTATGATTTGTGAATTATCAACCAACATACTACATTGAATACTAGATTTCATGCCTATCAAATATGTTGCAAAAGCTAGCATCTAATCAAAAGTTCAAACCACACATGTTTTCACAGAATTTTAATGTTTCAATAAATCAATAAAAATCTACATGAAACGCACGTGCAAAATACGTGTCAAGAAACTATTTTATTTAAATTAACAATATAATACCATATAATGAGTAACAACCATCCAAAGAAGGTGTAACAAGATTGATATACATTTTGTCGTTTCATAACTCCAAATTAAATTAGATACATCCTTCGTTTGAAAAAGAATGATCTACTTTTCATTTGGGTCTGTTTCAAAAAGAATTAAACAACTCATTTCTTTTTTTAACAAAATTTTAATTTCAATTTTTTCATATATTTTAGGATCATAATATATAATATTAAAAAATCTAACTTAATTTAAATTTTATGACAAATCAAAATAGGTCGCCCTCCTTTGAAAGCTACGAAATTCATAAAAAGGTGGTAATTTAGTAGGAATATAAGAGAGAAGCACATTCCCGCGCAAGAGGAAGAAGGAGAGGGTGTAATGGCTTCTGCTTCAACTTGTCAAACTCAAAGGGTCAGTGAAGAGAAGAAATCTTCTGAACCCCAAAACAGCAATTCATCAAAATCTGGTTTTCAGCCAACAGTGAGTATATCTGGACTTTCTTAGCAGAAATCCCTAAAAATTGGTTTTTTTTTGGTTCCCTAAATTTTGATTTTGCTTTATTGACAAATAATCAAACAGGTTTGTTTGAAAGATTGGTGGCTTATAAGGGCTGCAAAAGATTCTCAAGGAAGGACTCTTGCCGTTTCTGGGCTCACTTCTCGAGAGTAAATTTTCTCTTCTTTTTTTCTTTGAAAAGATCCAATCTTTCTTTTCTTGCTTTCAAACTTTTGTTGCAGCTTTTAATATCCCATTTGGCCGTAGATTTTGAAGTTGAAACTTGAAAATTTGGGATATTTTCTAAGATGCACTTGTGGGATTTCACTAAGTATGTTGTTGTATTAAAGTTGTGATTTTGGAGTTTGAAGTTGTATTTGGACATGTATTTTACTTGGAAAATTTTGAAGTGTTGTGAGTGGAAGTCCCAAAATTGGTCAGATCAGTTTTTGGGTACTTGAAAATTCTGATCAAATTTTATGGCCAAACAGATACTTGAAGATAAATTTTCAAAATGTACTAATATTTGTGGTCAACACTAGCTTATACTTTTAAGAATTTTAGTTTTAGGATTCACTATGTGGTCATGCAATTTTCTTGGTTACCTTGGACCTACTAGGGATGAATTGTTGATTTTTTTGGGGTGGGTCGGAGGGGTGTATTTAATGAACTATACTACATTCTCTAAATATTTTCACCAGATTGACTACAATGAAGACTAGAAAATGGAAGTCTGTGGAGATTATCATTTTGGAACTGGTCATCAACGTGGTTAAAGTACTGGCAGATAGGATTATTTGTTGAAAAATGTCACGTCAAAACCAGAAATGATGTTCAACCTGATTAGTTTGTCATGTGAGTTCGTTAAAGTAGGCAAATTGGCAATCGTATTAAAGAAGTAAAATATATCTGGAGTAAAAGGATGATGAACCAAGTGATTTATAGAATGTGGGACGTGGTTTTCTTTGGTTGGAAAGCCTGAGTTTTCTCAAACTGAAGGCCTCATTATAATAAAAGGACCCAACGAAGACTAACTTTTCTGTATTTTCTAGTATAACTGACTCAGTACGTGGCATTTTGCATCAGATCTTTTTTGTTTTAATCACTCTATTATGTTTTTGTAGAGGGCAAGCGCTGCGAGGATTCACTTCTGCGCTAATTCTCAAGATATATGATGTTTTTAACCTTGAGACCATTGATGGGATATGTGTTGTCCTCAAAGGCTTCATAAATAAAAGTCGTTCAGAGGAAAATGGTTTTCCATCTGAGGTATGCTATGAGGGACCTGCCGTATTTGTTTGCCCATGAAATCTTTTTGTTGATTGCAAAATTTATGAATATAATGAATGATAAAGCAAAATGAGAATTTGATATAATCCTCCTCTTTTTGTTACAAAATAGATTATTTTGTTTTGTGTTATCCAATTTTAGTCGTATTGTTTGATTTGACTACCATCACAAAGATGGTGCTCTCACATTGCAGTAAGGACGTGTGATGCCTCTCAAATTTAAAAGGAAAAGGAATAAAATATATTAGCAGAAAGAGCATACTTGTTTAGGGCCTTATGCTAGTACTGTACAATGATAATAGACTATAGAAGTAATTATAGGTCAAAAGGTGTAGAAGAATATAGAGAGAAAGACAAGTTATTGCCTGAGCAACTTCAGTTTACTTGGAAACTGTTTTAATCTAACTCTAGTCCCGAAGGGTCATGTCCAATCCATACACGTTTAAGAACTTTCTCAACAAAGTAAAAGCAAATCTTTTGGATATCTCAATTTAGAGACGGATACAATAACCAAATCACTTTTCAATGAGAAAGATCTCGGCAATTGTCTTGGTAAGACGTTGAAGAAGACAAAGAGACATCCTTCTATTCTGCATTTGAGCGTTTGTATTTGTCTCAACCTCTTAACTGAAGCCTTACTCAGACGAGGTCTAGCTTAAGGGGAAACTTCATCGTCAGCTGAACTATTGGTTCCTAGAATATAAGGCTAAAGCAGGTCCCCATGAAAATTCTGATGCTGGTATGATATAGAAACAGTCACACCCATTTGTAAATTATAACTGGAGTAAATATGTGAACTCAAAAGGAAAAATTGTGGTTTATATATCTTACAAGTGAGAAGAAGTGAGACTTCAAGGGGCTTTCAAGGCCAAACTACCGCTAATATCTTCTAACAGCAGTTTTTGATGCAATATCTTCTCATCAGGAGAGAGCCCAAGCTGTTAGGCCTTGGTGCCTATCTTTTAGCTCAAGACTGTGAGACCGTGGAGACTCAGATGGAACTATGAATCACCATAAGGCCTTTATCGATTGGTATTAAATAAAAAAATTGAAAGGGAGAAGGGGCATCCTACCGAAATTATTTTTCCCATAAATTGGTGCGACTTCTGGTTTTTCTTGAAGTTGACAAGAGAACACTACCATCAAACTTGTTAAGAAGTAGCAAAGCTTAAATAGGTAGTTCGTTATACTAGAATATTTTTAGTTTGTTGTATATGTTAAATCAACTATTTGGTGTATCTATAAGGTAAGATTTATCAGAAATCAAATAACATTATCAGGGGAAAAAAATATACTGTACAGAAATTCCCAAAAATTGTGAATGATGGATGAATTATCATCGTCATTCATAAATGTGTCTCAAATGATTCTATGAGTCCCAATTATTTATTTTTACTTAGCATCAAATACAGATGTATATCTTGTTTTTTGGTATAACATGGCTAGTGCAAATGACGCTGGCACTATGGTTGACTGTCTGATCTCATTACACAATATGTAATGTAGCCTCCTGCTGTAAATACGTCCCAACATTTACTTATTGCTGCAATCAATATACTACCATTAACAATTTAAAAAAATAGATTTCCATGAAGACAATGTCTCAATATAAGAAAGTGATAGTAGTTTATTTGTCCTTATCATCTCTCCTGGAAAAAAGCAGGAAAAGAGAAATACTTGTAAGGACTTTGCAGCTTAAAGTATGCTGACTAAAGACATTCAGACAATTAGATTACCTGTAACAAAAAAAGAAAAAGAGGTTTTAGATATTTATAATTGGCGCTTGTCCTTTGAATTATTGTCATTGGTCTTTTCTTTACAGGTGATCGAACAGTTTCTTTTTGGTTTTCCTCCTCAATGGGAGACGTTCAATGAGAAATGCTTAGGAAGAGAATCTAAAGGTAAGGCTTCTGCAAATGACGCTGTTGGTTTAGAAAAACCATTCGTGTGTTCAGAAAGTAAGTTTACTCTATGAACCTACTTGTATGTCTGAAAGTTGCCAAGTTTTTTTGCCGTATTTTTCTTAATACTTTTCCTGCAACCTGCAGAGGTCAAAGATCTAAAGAAGTTAGACCAAAAGGATCGTGTAGAGTCTACTGGTGAAAAAATGCAGGATCATAATGGAAGAAAAGAATCTGACATAGAAGACAATTTGATGAGAGACAATCAGAATGATGGAGAAATTGCAAGTGAAGTTATTGTACAAAAGAAGGCAAAAAGAGCAACGAGGTCATCGGACAAGCTTAATTCTACAAACACTTCTATAAGCATTGCAAAGGAGCAAACAATACAGGATCATAATGGGAGAAAAGACTATGAAGTAGAAGACAATTTGATGAGGGACAATCAGAATGATGGAGAAGTTGCAAGTGAAGTTATTGTACAAAAGAAGGCAAAAAGAGCAATGAGGTCATTGGACAAGCTTAATTCTACACACACTTCTATAAGCAACGCAAAGGAGCAAACAATACAGGATCATAATGGGAGAAAAGACTATGAAGTAGAAGACAATTTGATGAGGGACAATCAGAATGATGGAGAAGTTGCAAGTGAAGTTTTACTACAAAAGAAGACACAAAGAGCAACAAGGTCATTGGATGAGCTTAATTCTACAAACACTTCTACAAGCATTGCAAAGGAGCAAACAATACAGGATTATAATGGGAGAAAAGACTATGACGTAGAAGACAATTTGATGAGGGACTATCAGAATGATGAAGAAGTTGCAAGTGAAGTTACTGTACAAAAGATGAGGAAAAAAGCAATGAGGTCATCAGACAAGCTTAATTCTACACTCACTTCTACAAGCATTGCAAAGGCGCAAACTGCAGATGTTAATCGAATAGCTCACTTTAAAAGTTCAAGCGCATCCATGAAAAATGCAAAAAGAAAATTGTCATATGTGAGTAGGCGCTCATATAAAAATTATCTTACATTTACATTATGGTTCTTGTGACATGAAATTACACTTCCCATTTACATGTTTAACAGGTTCTAAAACAATTAGTGTTTTAGAAGCACGACAGATATTGAGCCATTATAACTCTCATGAATCTAGTATTTTTCTAATAACCGTGGTGTCCGGGCCAACTTGTGCGCGCCTCGACTAATTCCACAGGGTTCCCGCCACCTCTCACTAGCAATTATGATTCTAGGTATTTCGCAAACAAATATTTCTTTCTAAATTTGCAACAAGTTCTGCTAGTATGAGATTTCTAGGTAAGTTATTATGGAGCTGGTATGAAGATTTAAACACGAGGAAAACTATCAAAAACAGTTATGGCATATGCTTGTGTGAACCCAGTCCAAGCAGTTCCATCTTCTTGTTTTCTGAGTACGGAGGTGGGTGTCTTAGTCCCAAAAGAGATCCGATACTCTATCTTTTGTTGGCTGTTCCTCCTTTAGCTTTTTATTTCAATGTTTTATGGTAAAGTTTGCATTATTGCATCTCTTTTCTTGTTCTCTTGCTTTTATAATTGGTTAATCGAATTGAACATCTAATACCTGGTAACAATGTGAACTTGATTGCTACTTCCAATGCTTTGTGTCCTTTTGTACTTTTTGAACCTCATTGTTAAAAACAAATTCCGTCCCCCAAAAATATTTTTGGTTATATGTTTGATTGTTTTAAGTTGTTTATTTTTCCTTTGTTTACTTAGGGAAGTCCTCAGCAAGGGAAAGAGGCAGTTCGACTTATCTCTCCTGAACCTTTGAGTTTTAACAGATCTAGATCAGGTGCATTGGTCATCAGAGCTAGCTATTTGTAGGGTTCTCAGAAGACTTTGTTTGTTTATGATTATGTATATATAAGGTAAAATTTGGCTGCATTTGGATTTCTGTAGGGAGAGTGCTACTTCCTCCGATGGCATTTTGGCGCAATGAAAGAGCAGTTTATGATGCGGTTTGTCCTCAGACTTTGCACATATCTTTGTATAACTTGGACATGA